>CM030367.1:94484352-95084352 GCA_017893485.1 Hemerocallis citrina
GAGGTTCGGGCCAACTAGGAAGTTGTAGTAGACACCTTCCCCTTTCCGAATTGGCCTCTCGGGCTAGATTCCGATAAGCGGAGTAGGAGTTATGGTATTTGGAAGATGCAGCAGCCAGCTTCGAGCTAAGTGTGCTTGCTGTTTGAGTTCTCTGGTATTTTAGAGTGTCTTAACTGTAGAATCTGATGTTCGGGCCAACTAGAGAGTTGTAGTAGATATTCTCCCCTTTCCGAATTGACCCCTCGGGTTAAATTCCGACAAGCGTAGCACGGGTTGCTTCTAGGCTGTCAGGAGGTCTTTATGTCGCTTTCAGGTTTTTCCTTGGTAGTATGTTTGTATTAGACAATTAGAAAATTCTTCTGTTGCTTCTAATTGTAGAATATCAAAAGTTGCTAGTAAGCACGTTTGGTTGCATCTAGGTTGATTACATGTATGGTTTTTTTGTATGTAGCTTGCTCATACGTGGCTCGCCTGGCCCGTATATAGCTGTTGGTTTCATACGTAGCTTATTTGGCTCATATGTATGTTGTTGTCTCATACGCGGCTCGACTGGCCCGTATGTAGCTCTTGGTCTCATGTGTGACTTATTTAGCTCGTATTTATGTTGTTGTATCATACGCAGCCCACCTGGCTCATATGTAGTTGGTTTCATACGTAGCTTGTTGGCTCGAATGTATTTTGTTTACTCATATGTAGCTCATTAGCTAGTACGAGGTTTTGTTGTACTCGTCTAGGGCAATATGATTGCCCTAGGGCTATCGACCATCAAGACGTGTGTTTATGTAATGTCCTGATTTTTTCATTTAATGAAAAATTATTTTTATTTTGCACGTAGTGTGTACGTGCAATATTTTTGGTAAATATTCTCATCATGATGAGTATAGATATTTAAATATGTGCCTTTAATTATTTTTTTATAAAACCTTCTTTCAATTAGACAAAAAGCCTTTTTCCTAAAGCCCAAAAATTTAATTTATTTATTTTATTTTTAAAATAATTATTTTGGCCCAAAAACTAAAGCCATGAACTATTTTTATACAACTTGTCATGTAGAATACAATTTAAAGACTATTTTATTTTTATACAAAAATTTAATGTACAATTTTTGGACAAGGTGGCATGCACGTGCATTGCACGTACACATGCAATATGCACATTCCTAGCATGGCCGGTTGTAATCTTTTGGAGGGAAAATCAAAATTTTAGTGGTGATCATGCTTGGTGGTTACTTGGTGGTGGGTAGTTAATGCAACTCCTAATTTCATCTTAGCCCTCCATCTTATAACCAATCGCTTGATCCTAGCCATCCATTCTTTTTGATTTTTAGTCTAAATACCCCCCCCCCCCCCCCTATGGCTAGTTATTCTTGTGCCTATTAATCCTTCCAAACCTATAGTCTAAAATACCTTATCTAGTAGTGATTGTGTGAGTTAAAAGATTGAGAGTGTGTGGGATTGTGCTTGCAACACCAATGAGAAGAGAGGCCGGTTTTCATCAAGAAGGGGAGCTCGGTTTTGGTGCTTTTGGAGGCTCGAGTGCGCGCTTCTAGGAGGAAGACCGTTCGTGTGCAAGAACTTTTGTTTAGGAAGTTGCTAATTGTGTTTGTCTCTCCATCGAGGTGGGTAAATTCTCCATATTTCTAAATTAGAAATGCATGTTAGAAATGAATGAATGAAGCATGAAAAAGGTTAAGAAGAGCACACTTTAATTAGGGAAAAATAACCCATTGAATGATTGAGATGTGGATATGCAAATTTGTATGTGGTTCTATTATTTAAGTTGTATGTGAATTGATTAGGATCATGGATTGATTGAAGAAAACACATTTATTACCATCAAGAATTACATACAAAAGCTAGTAGGTTGATAATGCTATTTCATGTGTTAAATAGATCTTTTGTGTTAATGTGGGCATGAATAAATTAAAATATGAGTTTGTATGTTAGGTAGATGATTAAAGACAGAAAATTAATGTGAAAATTGTTGATAAAGAGATTAATGGTGTTAGTTGTTAAGAGATGTCGAAAAAGAAGAAATGTGGTAGTGATAGTTCACAATTTCAATTAAATGTATGAAAATGTGTTTTGATTATTGGAAAAATTATTTTATTATACTGGAATATAACTTATGATAATGTTAGTCAATCTGGAATTTTTCAGTAGTTTTTATAAAAAAAAACAAAATGAAATGAGGACTTGTTGAATATCGAATTGTCTTAATAACAGAGAGAATGATAGTAAAAAGAATTTAAGTTGTACCTTGACAACCTGAGCGCGTAGCTCAAGTGATCAGAGTATGCGGTTGGGTTCCCTGTGGTGGTCGGTTCGAATCCCTGTGGCACCATATTTTGTTCATGAATTTTTAAAAGTATAAGAATCAGCGACCGAGAGCATTAAATATTCTCTGCCTTCCCTTTATACCGCTGGCATAAATGGCCTGTTGGTCTGTGCCTTCGGCTGTGTTCTCCTTAGTGCTGGGTTCGATCCTTGGCATCGGCAGTTTAGGGAAAATTTTTTTTTTGGGTGTTTTGGTGGTCCAAAAATTATGAAAAAAATATGACTATTCTTCTAAAAATACATGGGACTTAATAAAAATAATTTGGGAATGATTTACATAAAGTAAAGTATAATTTGTGACCAAATGAGTAAATAGAACTATAGTTCTACATTGATATTCTTTGTGAAATTATATCTTGCAAAAATGATTTGAAATGAAGGATTAAAAAATTAATTTGGCAAAAAGAAATTATACTGTGTGATGTGATGCAAATTATTCTCATTTGAGAATAGTGTGGGAATTATGAAGCGTAAATGTTCACCTTTGATTGAATAATTAGTAATGTGGGTTTTTATGTGAAAATAACATTTCATGAGTTACATGATGAATAGTTGAATTTCATGTATAGTTATGGACTATTTGAACGAATTAGAAATCATGATTGGAAAAGAGAAATACTTTTGAGTATGACAAATCAACAAATAAATTTATGAGTTGGAAATGCTCATTTTGGAAATTATGAATTGAAATTTGAAACAAAAGGAGTAGCTAAGTCTCCCCCGGCATTGGAAATAAATGAAATGAAAATTTAAAAGAAAGACCAAGGTTGGTCATGTTTGAATGAATGAATAAGTCCGATTTAGTGGAGAGGCTAACTCTAGAGCTTTGATTTTTGTTCATGATTTTGATAAAAACTAAGGATTAGTACATAGTGGAGACGTGATGAAAGTAGGAGAAAAACACGAGTATGAGGGCCATCGGATTGGCGGTGTGAGAGTGATCCACAGGCTGCCTGCTTGATGCATCAAGACATGGCATGGGCACTACTCCAGAATTATCGTCCCGGTGGCGACGCTTGTGGGATGTTTGGTGACTGCAAGAGGATCGTGTGCCATGAAGGAGGCTGAATTGCCACAGGCTGTCTTCATGATGCGTCGTGACATGACGTGGGATTCCCCTTCAGGATTTTCTGTACACGTGCTTGTACTCATAGATCATCCAAGATACCTACCGTAATTACAGTAGTAGATTAAGTCATGGCGAGGGATTGAACCCTACAAAGATGAAGAATGATTAAGGGCTTGCCCTCGGACCTATGTAGTATGGGATGCATAGAATCCGAACAAGTATGCATTAGTGTCATATAATATAAATAAATGCATTAAGGACTAAGTGCACAATCACATCACGACATCAATAGGGTAGTCCCTTTAGTTTGATATGTGACAAGTTTGTGTTTGCTAAATATGGAAAATAAGTTATACTATTTCCGGCATAGAGAGGATGGCCGTGTATAATGATCGTCGGTTGAATAAACTGACATACCCACAGTCTTATATGCAGGTAAATGGCTTGGTACAGATTAAAGAGGAACAAATGCTTAAAGATTATTCAATGTTGCTGTACATTTGTTTCATTGTTGTAAAGTTTACTTCCGCTGTGCAATGTAAAGTGTAATGTAATCATGTAAACTCTGATGTAAAGTGAAAAGTTCAAATTTCCTTATAAAATTGTACTAAAGGAAGCGGAAAGATCCTGTAGAACATATCGAATTCAGTGTATTTGGGATTCGGGGCGTTACAGAGTGGTATCAGAGCTACGCTTTCCATACTTGTACAAATTTTTAAGGAACGACACCCTAGTAGTGGACATTAGAGTGTGTGTTTGAGTCTAGAGATTTAAATGTAAGTGACTTATATTTGTGTTGCTCTATGACTTATGCTTCTTCCTCCCTATTTTCTAAGATGACTGACCACTTCGACCCTGCTGGAGATGACGATTGGCATACATTGAGGAAGTGTACCATCCTGGACAGGCAGATTCCGAGGACGGGTACTATCTAGGGCAAGCAGATTCTAACGGAGAAGAATGGCCTGAATCCCGAAAGATCACCCCACCTCCGGATTCATCTGATGACTCTTCTTCTGACGACTCTTCTTCTGACGAAGAAGAAGAACCAGTTCCGAATAGTCTTGTGACTTCTCTTCAGAGGCAGGTAGAAATACTGCGAGAGAGAGTCGGATTATTGGAAGCTCAGCTGGCAAAGTGCAAGGACGACTTTTTTGTTCACAGTCATCGTGTATGGGAACTCAAGAAGAGGAAGAATCTGACCGATGTGCTGAAGAATGAAGTTGATGAACTACGGGGAGAATTTCGAGAAGCAAAGAGGAACCGTAGGAGTTAGACTGTTGTACCTTCTACTGTTTTCATTCTGATGTCAAGAAATATTTTTCAATTCGAATGTATAAAGATTGGAATTCAATGAAATGCAAGTTGATTTAAAATTCATGTCTTATACTTCGAATTTAATGAATATTTTGCATCAGAAAATGGCTAGAAGAGGAGCTAGAAACGGTGAAGGTTTGGATCTGGAAACGGAACTTGCGAGGGTCTATAAGACGCTCAACGCCGTGGCCATGAACCAAGGAAGGGGACCTGCAAATCCGGTGCCCGAAGCGATTAAACTAGTGGAATCGTTCAAACGAATGAAACCACCGGTATTCAAAGGGAAGTCAGACCCTGATGCGGCTGACAACTAGATTCGTCAAGAAGAGACAATCTTTGAAGTGCTGGAGACCCCTGAAGGCAGTAAGGTGAAGCTGGCGACTCTACAATTTGAGAAGGACGCGGCTGTGTGGTGGCAGTCGATGAAGAGGACAATGGGAGGCATAGTGCTTGGCTAGAAGGAATTTCTGGAAGAATTCCGCAGTCACTATTTTCCCTCCGATGTTCAAGAGAAGAAGGCTATGGAGTTTCTATCACTACAGCAAGGTAGCATGTCAGTGAGAGAGTACGAGACCAAGTTTACTCAGCTCTCTAGGTATGCTCCTGAATTAGTGATGGATGAAGCTAAGAAGGCTCGTAAGTTCAAGCATAGTTTGAGACCGAGTTTGAGGTCCCGGATGATACCTCTTGGTATCAGAAGATTTGAAAAGTTGGTCAAGAGAACAGCAGTGACGGAAGCAGATATGGAACAGCTTCATGTTGTTCAGAACCAGAGGAACAACTGGTAGTCTGGAAAGAGGTCCGCCAATTCTGGGAGTTTCAAGGGGCAACCATCTGCACAAAGGTTCAAACCGACAAGGGCGAACGCTATCAGTGTGGCTGGAGGACCTGGGAACAATGTGGTGAGACCTCCTGCGGTAACTTGCTACAACTGTGGTGAAATGGGACATTACCGATCTCAATGTCTCGAACCACGAAATGGTGATCGCAATGTACCAATGCAGTAGACTGGGAAGAGACCGTACCAACCAGGGCGAATATTTGCCTTGACGGAAGCTGATGCTGATGAGGTTGATCATGTCATCACTGGTACGAGGACTGATGTTTAGAGGTTTTTGTCATTTCTTTTTCCCATTTATTAAGTGAACTGTTACGTAATGAGTGTGTATTATGTAACAGGAGAACTTTATCTTAATGGAATGAAAGCAGTTGTGTTGTTCGATACTGGATCCTCTCATACTTTTGTGTCTCCTAAATTTGCTAAAGTGTTGGGAGTTGAACCGAAGATTTTTCCAGGCAAGATCTTGGCAGTAGCTACTCCATCAGGGGAAACTTTGACCACTGATCGGTATTATGCTGATTGCGAGCTTGTGATTGGAGATCGAATCTTTGGGATTGATCTGATCGAGCTGACTATCTTGGAAGTCGATGTTATCATTGGCATTGATTGGATGTCCGTGTACAGTGCAAGCATCGAGTGTAAGACCAAGACGATAACATTGAAGGCTCCAGGTGGACCTGAAGTCACTTTCCAAGGAAAGAAGAAGCGTTCTAAGCTGGTGGCAACTATCCGCAAGGAAGAGACTCCTGTAGAAGTGCAAGGGATTCTTGTAGTTCGGGACTATCCGACTGTGTTCTTGGATGATTTTCCTGGGTTACCCCCACATCGTGATGTAGATTTTAGCATCACTATTCAACCGGGAAGTGCACCCATTTCTAAGGCACCGTATAGGATGGCTTCAGTGGAACAGGATAAGGTGAAACGGCAGATTGAGGAACTGTTGGAGAAAGGCTTTATTCAACCTAGTGCGTCACCTTGGGGAGCACCAGTGCTTTTGGTAAAGAAGAAGGATGGATCGATGAGAATGTGTATCGATTACCAAGAGCTGAATAAAGTCACTGTTCAGAATAAGTATCCTATTCCTCGAATTGATGATTTGTTCGATCATCTACAAGGAGCAGCTGTTTTCTCCAAAATAGATCTTCGACCAGGATATCACCAAGTTCAAGTGAAAGCTGAAGATGTGCACAAAACTGCATTTAGAACTCAAAATGGGCATTACGAATTCTTAGTTATGCCATTTGGAGTGACAAATGCACCCGCAATCTTCATGGATTTGATGAATAGAGTTCTGAGGCCGTTCATTGATTCTTTCGTCATGGTGTTTATCGACGATATTCTCGTGTACTCCAAGTCAGAGGAGGAGCACACCGATCATCTGGCAGCAGTTTTGAAGAAGCTGGAAGAGCAGAAGTTGTATGCCAAGTTATCCAAGTGTGATTTCTAAAAATCTGAAGTGGTATTCCTAGGTCACATCCTTTCTAAGGAGGGAGTGGCAACTGACCCTCAGAAGATAGAGGCAGTGAGAGATTGGGCAAGGCCTACTACAGTAAAGGAAGTCAAAAGTTTTCTTGGGATGACTGGATACTACAGGAGATTCATTCAAGGTTATGCTCAGATAGCCGTGCCGCTTACTGGACTGACTAAGAAGAATGTGAACTTCAAGTGGACTGAGCAATGAGGCAAGCTTTCAGGAGCTGAAAGAGAAGCTGACTACTGCACCTATTTTGGCTTTGTCTAGAGCAGGTGTTGAGTATGATGTTTATAGCGATGCTTCACATCGTGGGCTTGGTTGTGTCTTAATTCAAGAAGGAAAGTAATCGCTTATGGGTCTAGGCAACTACGACCACATGAGAAGAATTACCCGACTCATGATCTGGAGTTGGCTGCGATTATCTTTGCCCTGAAGCAATGGAGGCACTACGTGTACGGTGAGAAGTTGAACATGTACACGGACCACAAGAGTTTGAAGTACATATATCAGCAGAGGGATCTGAATCTGAGGCAGTGGAGATGGTTGGAAGTGCTTGAGGACATGCGACCTGAGATCAAGTATCATCCTGGGAAGGCTAATGTTGTTGCTGATGCACTTAGTCGCAAGAGCAGTTTAGCCAGTTTGATTACAACTCAGAAGCATCTGATTGAAGAATTGGATCGAGCAGGTAGTGAGGTTGTCTTGCAAGGATTGGGAGCATCTTTGGCTCAGTTGAGGCTTCAGCCTACACTGAATGGAAGGATCATTGCAAGTCAGGAGGTTGATGCTGATATTTTGGAGATGAAGGAGCAGGTTGGTGCTGGCAGGTTGCCCAGATTTCAAATCAGGGATGAAGTGCTGTGGTTTGGAGAGAGACTGTGTGTTCCAAATCAGGCGGATCTGAAAGAGAGTATTCTTCAGGAGGCACATGCTACCCTTTTGTCAGTACATCCTAAGAGTACTAAGATGTACAAAGACATCAAACAGTATTTCTGGTTGTCAGGTTTGAACCGGGATGTGGCTGAATTTGTGGCGAAGTGTGAGGTTTGTCAGCAAGTCAAAGCCGAAAATCAGAGACCCGGAGGTCTATTACAACCGTTACCTATTCCGGAATGGAAGTGGGATAACATCAGTATGGATTTCATTATGGGATTGCCTAAGAGTCCTAAAGGCAATGATGCGATTTGGGTTATTGTCGATCGACTGACCAAGTCCGCTCACTTTTTGGCGATGAAACTCACTGCTTCGATGGACAAGTTAGCTGAGTTGTATGTTGGCGAGATTGTCAGGCTTCATGGTGTTCCGTCAACTATTGTGTCTGATCGAGATGCGCGGTTTACTTTGCATTTCTAGAGGAGTCTTCAGACAGCTTTGGGTACCAAGACAGATTTCAGCACTGCTTTTCATCCGCAAACCGATGGGCAGACCAAGAGAGTCAACCGCATTCTTGAGGATATGCTTTGGTGTTGTGTACTAGACTTTGGAGGCAGTTGGGAAAGGCATTTACCTTTGGTAGAGTTTGCCTACAATAACAGTTTTCAGACTAGCATAGGGATGGCGCCGTACGAAGCTTTGGATGGCAGGAAGTGCAGAACACCTGTTTGTTGGTTTGAAGTTGGGAAGCGTCAGTTGTTTGGTCCTGAGCTTGTGCAGCAAATCTCTAAGAAGATTGTTCTGATCAGGAAAAGGTTAGTAGAAGCTCAGAGCAAGCAGAAAAGCTATGCAGACAACCGGAGAAGGGACCTTGAGTTTGAGGTTGGTGACTTCGTCTTTCTGAAAGTATCGCCCAGTAAAGGTGTAGTTCGTTTTGGCAAAGGTGGGAAGTTAGCCCCGAGGTTTATAGGCCCGTACAAGATATTGAAAAGGATCGGGAAAACTGCTTACCGGCTTGAATTACCGGAAGAGTTGTCTCAGGTGCACAATGTCTTCCATGTGTCTATGTTGAGAGGTTATATTCCAGATCCGAGTCATCATTTGCCTGAAGTGCCGGAAGGTTTGCAATTGGATCTGAATTACATCGAGTCTCCTGTCGAGATTGGTGACCGTCGAGAGAAAGTCTTGAGGAATAAGACGATACCGATGGTCAAGGTAGTCTGGAGAAACCACTTGGTTGAAGAGGCTACTTGGGAGTCTGAGGAGAGGATGTTGAAGGACTATCCTGAGCTTTTTGCTTGATTGTATCTTTGTATCTTTTTATTCTTGTTGGGAGTATTTGTTTTCTCGCTCTTGACTGTAGTTCCGAGGACGGAACTATTCTAAGGAAGGAGTGTTGTAATGCCCTGATTTTTTCATTTAATGAAAAATTATTTTTATTTTGCACGTATTGTGCACGTGCAATATTTTGGTAAATATTCTCATCATGATACGTATAGATATTTAAATATGTGCCTTTAATTATTTTTCTATAAAGCCTTCTTTCAATTAGACAAAAAGCCTTTTTTCTAAAGCCCAAAAATTTAATTTATTTTTTTATTTTTAAAATAATTATTTTGGCCCCAAAACTAAAGCCCATGAACTATTTTTATACAACTTGTCATGTAGAATACAATTTAAAGACTATTTTATTTTTATACAAAAATTTAATGTACAATTTTTGGACCAAGTGGCATGCACGTGCATTGCACGTACACGTGTAATATGCACATTCCTAGCATGGCCGGTTGTAATCTTTTGGAGGGAAAATCAAAATTTTAGTGGTGATCATGCTTGGTGGTTACTTGGTGGTGGGTAGTTAATGCAACTCCTAATTTCATCTTAGCCCTACATCTTATAACCAATCACTTGATCCTAGCCATCCATTCTTTTTGATTTTTAGTATAAATACCCCCCCCCCCCCCCCCCCCCCCCCCCCCCCCCCCCGGCTAGTTATTCTTGTGCCTATTAATCCTTCCAAACCTATAGTCTAAAATACCTTATCTAGTTGTGATTGTGTGAGTTAAAAGATTGAGAGTGTGTGGGATTGTGCTAGCAACACCAAGGAGAAGAGAGGCCAGTTTTCATCAAGAAGGGGAGCTCGGTTTTGGTGCTTTTGGAGGCTTGAGTGCGCGCTTCTAGGAGGAGGACCGTTCGTGTGCAAGGACTTTTGTTTAGGAAGTTGCTAATTGTGTTTGTCTCTCCATCGAGGTGGGTAAATTCTCCATATTTCTAAATTAGAAATGCATGTTAGAAATGAATGAATGAAGCATGAAAAAGGTTAAGAAGAGCACACTTTAATTAGGGAAAAATAACCCATTGAATGATTGAAATGTGGATATGCAAATTTGTATGTGGTTCTATTATTTAAGTTGTATGTGAATTGATTAGGATCATGGATTGATTGAAGAAAACACATTTATTACCATCAAGAATTACATACAAAAGCTAGTATGTTGATAATGCTATTTCATGTGTTAAATAGATCTTTTGTGTTAATGTGGGCATGAATAAATTAAAATATGAGTTTGTATGTTAGGTAGATAATTAAAGACAGAAAATTAATGTGAAAATTGTTGATAAAGAGATTAATGGCGTTAGTCGTTAAGAGATGTCGAAAAAGAAGAAATGTGGTAGTGATAGTTCACAATTTCAATTAAATGTATGAAAATGTGTTTTGATTATTGGAAAAATTATTTTATTATACTTGAATATAACTTATGATAATGTTAGTCAATCTGGAATTTTTCAGTAGTTTTTATAAAAAAAACAAAATGAAATGAGGACTTGTTGAATATTGAATTGTCTTAATAACAGAGAGAATGATAGTAAAAAGAATTTAAGTTGTACCTTGACAACCTGAGCGCGTAGCTCAAGTGGTCAGAGTATGCGGTTGGGTTCCCTGTGGTGGTCGGTTCGAATCCCTGTGACACCATATTTTGTTCATGAATTTTTAAAAGTATAAGAATCAGCGACTGAGAGCATTAAATATTCTCTGCCTTCCCTTTATACCGCTGGCACAAATGGCCTGTTGGTCTGTGCCTTCGGCTGTGTTCTCCTTGGAGCTGGGTTCGATCCTTGGCATCGGCAGTTTAGGGAAATACATGGGACTTATTAAAAATAATTTGGGAATGATTTACATAAAGTAAAGTATAATTTGTGACCAAATGAGTAAATAGAACTATAGTTCTACATTGATATTCTTTGTGAAATTATATCTTGCAAAAATGATTTGAAATGAAGGATTAGAAAATTAATTTGGCAAAAAGAAATTATATTGTGTGATGTGATGCAAATTATTCTCATTTGAGAATAGTGTGGGAATTATGAAGCGTAACTGTTCACCTTTGATTGAATAATTAGTAATGTGGGTTTTTATGTGAAAATAACATTTCATGAGTTACATGATGAATAGTTGAATTTCATGTATAGTTATGGACTATTTGAACGAATTAGAAATCATGATTGGAAAAGAGAAATACTTTTGAGTATGATAAATCAACAAATGAATTTATGAGTTGGAAATGCTCATTTTGGAAATTATGAATTGAAAATTGAAACAAAAGGAGTAGCTAAGTCTCCCCCGTCATTGGAAATAAATGAACTGAAAATTTAAAAGAAAGACCAAGGTTGGTCATGTTTGAATGAATGAATAAGTCCGGTTTAGTGGAGAGGCTTACTCTAGAGCTTTGATTTTTGTTCATGATTTTGATAAAAACTAAGGATTAGTACATAGTGGAGACGTGATGAAAGTAGGAGAAAAACACGAGTATGAGGGCCATCGGATTGGCGGTGTGAGAGTGATCCACAGGCTGCCTGCTTGATGCGTCAAGACATGGCGTGGGCATTACTCCAGAATTATCGTCCCGGTGGCGATGCTTGTGGGATGTTTGGTGACTGCAAGAGGATCGTGTGCCATGAAGGAGGCTGAATTGCCACAGGCTGTCTTCACGATGCGTCGTGACATGACGTGGGATTCCCCTCCAGGGTTTTCTGTACACGTGTTTGTACTCATAGATCATCTAAGATACCTACTGTAATTACAGTAGTAGATTAAGTCATGGCGAGGGATTGAACCCTACAAAGATGAAAAACGATTAAGGGCTTGCCCTCGGACCTATGTAGTATGGGATGCATAGAATCCGAACAAGTGCGCATTAGTGTCATGTAATGTAAATAAATGCATTAAGGACTAAGTGCACAATCACAACACGACCTCAATAGGGTGGTCCCTTTAGTTTGATATGTGACAAGTTTGTGTTTGCTAAATATGAAAAATAAGTTATACTATTTCCGGCATAGAGAGGATGGCCGTATATAATGATCGTCGGTTGAATAAACTGACATACCCACAGTCTTATATGCAGGTAAATGGCTTAATACAGATTAAAGAGGAACAAATGCTTAAAGATTATTCAATGTTGTTGTACATTTGTTTCATTGTTGTAAAGTTTACTTCCGCTGTGCAATGTAAAGTGTAATGTAATCATGTAAACTCTGATGTAAAGTGAAAAGTTCAAATTTCCTTGTAAAATTGTACTAAAGGAAGCGGAAAGATCCTGTAGAACATCTCGAATTCAGTGTATTTGGGATTCGGGGCGTTACAGTTTACCTTACTCCTAAGGGACTGTGGACGAGTCACTCCTTGTGTACCGTCGGATCTTAACCGGTGTAGGTTGATCGAGGACCGGAGCGTAGACGAAATCCAAGTTCAGGATAGTAGCATGCGAATACGTTCGTATTGCCAGGGTCTTGGATCAATAGGCCATGAAACAGACCCTTAGGGATTCTGGTAAGTCTAGGTTTAGCAGCCTAGTAGAGTTATCTTGCGAACTCTAACTTAAGACCTAGCATGTTGTGCTAATACTGTTGTCATCCCTTAGTTTGTTTAGGGTAAGTGACAGCGCTAGGGTTGTAACTTATGGCTATTACTACTTAACCATTACTTATTATCATTATTTCGCCGAAGGGAAAGAGTTGGTGTTAAGGGTGATTCCTTATGATCCAACATGTCCTATAGGCCGGCACTAGGCGATGTTATTGGGTTGTACCCTTCTTGTCAAAGGGATACTGTCACGCCCCGCTTCCCAAAAATACGGAATACGGGCACGTAACAAAAGCCCAGCGAATGATTATTATCATCCTTAAGCTGTTCCAGAAATCTTTGCAACACATCACAGAATATATCAGAGTCAGAAGCAAAAGTGAAACCAACATGCAACATTGAAACAAATTTACCAACAGAAATTACTTGAAATCAAATATCATATTCTCAAATAAACAGTCTGGAAAAACAATTATTCTGGGTCACATCGCCCAATACAAATAATACTCAAGTCTCAAAATACAAATATTGTTCTAGCACGAAACAGAAATAATAATAGTAAAATTTCAGTCTCTAGCCCCTCATCTTGCCAATACCTTCAGGAACCTGTCCTCCAAAATCTGCAAATCATCGAATGCAGGAAAAAGGAAAAAAAGAAAACACAGTACCCGTCAATGGCAAGTCCGGGTCACAAATAGAGTAGGATACAAGCACATGGGGAAACTAACTAATAACAGGTCATAATGCATCAACAGTAATATCTAGCATGGTATCCTAACAGTACAGTTGTTTTATGTCTAAGGCAGTGTCATAAAGCAACTAACAGTCTTTAATAACAGTATCTCAGTATCTCAGTGAATCAGGATAACAGTATATCAGTATCACTAGCAGTATATTCAGTGTATCAGTATAACAGTCCTAGTATAACAGTCTCAGTCTAACAGTAAGAGTATATCGGTCTCAGTTTAATAGTATCAGTCTCACAGTGTCAGTCTAACAGTTTCAGTTTATGTTCTTTCAGTCTTGTGTGTATTACTAGCTAGGTAGCACTTCATGCATCCCATACTACATGGTTGCTACAACAAACAGTTTCGCTTAGTAAGATATCATAGGGGACCATGATGGGGCAGTGTACTCAGGTATCAGTAACAGAAGCAGTAACAGTAACAGTCAGAACCAAGAGGTCCTCTTCTACTCTACACCTTCTTACAGAAGAAGCAATGTAGACAGGGTCAGTAAACAGTAACAGTATCAGTACGGAACACTAGTTCCCTTCCAAGTACACGTTTCCATATTATCCACTACTCGATCTTCCCTTAAACCCCAGCTTGATTACTTTTAGTAATAATATCATCACAGGCATGAGAGTGTACTAAATGATGTCAAACTAACAGGTTATACTCAGGTTTAGACTCAAGGAATTAGATCAGCAAGTATAGGTGCAAAACATTCACAAATACGAGCAAAATGGTATAGGTTTATAAACAGGACAGCAAGACCAGTCTGTACATAAACAGTGATCCAAAGATCTACAGGCATGCAAATCATGATCCGTCGAAGGATCTGGAAACTAGACTTCCACACGCTTCTAACGGGTATAATGAATCCATATACTAATTCACAACATCATGACTTAAAACACAATTCAACACGGTTTTCATGTACAGTCAGAAAACAGGGGAATAACTTAAACCACATGAAAACAGCATACAAAGTCATTAATTAAATCCACGAAAAATCTGGGGTAATCCCCTATAAGTATAGTCTCAAAATATAAATTTTCATATTTTTCCAGAAAGTATAAATATGTTTTCATAAAATAGAAAGTAACACATAACACAGTTTTGATGGATTTGGAATTCTTCAACACCGCTGTACAAAATCATGCATATCCTGCACACAGCGCATCAAAATCCACTTCCTCCAAAACAGGGTGAAAGTATACACAATTACCCAACTTTCATATCTCACATGAAATATCCATACAGTAATTAGAAATAAGGTGAACACGGCATTCAACATACAATCACACGCAGTTTACAGCAAAAGCGATCTATAGAAAAGGATGTAAGGCATCACTCAAAACTCATCTTTTAATTATCACAAAAATCAGAGAACTACCTAACATCATGGTGAAATACTGGACAAAATCTCATGGCATGAAATTATGTCTAACTTAGATCTTGAAAATAGTTTTATCCACAAAAATTACTCCGAACTGAATCTGGAAACTACCGATACACAGGCACTAGATTAATCATAACTAATTCATACGAAGTCCAAACAGGGTGAAACCAGTGGGGTTAGAAATTAGATTCAATTCTCTACAATTTACTCAGAAATAGTCATGTTGAGATTCGGATTTTAATCTAGGTAAAAACAGCAATCAATCCAGTTACATCCAAATTTCCAGATTTCTCAACTAATCTTCAAACATCATAACTTCTACAAAAGTAATCCAAACTCTTTCAAATTCGAATCGCTGTATACCCAATGTCTAATTATCATAAAAGAGGGTAACTAACATGTCAAAATCTCGTATTTCTCATATGGGCGTTCAATCAAACATCGGTTACACAATATGTCACATACGCGATTAAAATCGCGTTAGGGTGAATCCTAAGGCATAACCCTATCAAAATTCATGTCCTAAGTCCTCTATGGCCTGTTTTGAACCTTAGAGACGAAATCCACAAATAAAAACATGATCTTGGTCCGTCTCTAGTCTCAACCTATCCTATGTGTGAACTTTCTACTTGTATCAACCTAAGAAATTTAAGTACAAGTTACTTGCCTGAATATGGAGACGAAGAGCGATGCAAATCAAAAGTCGAAGAAATTCCCACGAACGAAAATTCACGGACTCACGAACGATCCACACGCGCACTCGAGCACGTGCAAGAAAAATCCCAAGAGAGAGAGAGCGCGACGGCGGATGGAGAGAAAGCGGGAGAGATGAAGTACGGAAATAGGGTTCAATAGTTTGGGAAAAATAAAATATAATTTTAGGGTTTGAAGATGAAGGAGATACACATGCCGGCTATAAGGAGAAAAAGGAGATGGGCCGGGTGTGCACTTGGTGAATCCGGATGAAGGAAATAATGCTCACGGGTGGGGTAGTAGCTACGGTAGGATTAGATATAGGAAAGTAATATATGGAATAGGTATTAGGATTATAAGGTGGTGTAGTGTTAGGAAGGTAATGATCTGATGTAGGATTTAGATTCGGAAGGTGTAGTAATAGGTAATGGGTATTTATGGGTTACGGGTCTATTTAAAATGGATATAGGATTTAGGTGGGTTATAAATGGGTATATAAAAATACAATAAGAAATTGGGTTCAAAAAAAAAAAAAAAAATCCAACCAAAAAATAAATTAACAAATAAAAATATTGCTCATAATGTAATTTGCACTACACAATATAATTTATTTAAAATAGTTACAAATACATTTATTGGTTGAAATTAGATTTTAATAGGAAATCTAAAAATACATTTTGACAAAAGATATTTGAAAACCAAAAAAAAATAATTTGCGAAAATTTTTAAAATACAGAAGATACACAAAAATATATATATATTTGAAAAAACAGGGGTTACAATCCTACCCACCTTACAACAAAATTTCGTCCTCGAAATTTGCGTAGGCGGTACATAGGACAAGGTAAAAGTAAACTGGAAAAAAATAACAGAAAAGAATTGAATCAAGCAATAAGTCAACGAATAAGAACAAATGCAAAAGATAGGGAAAATCCAAACAATGCAAGAAAGAAGCAACAACATGATCCTGGGACCTGTGGATTGTGGGCCCACCACGCTTCCGCTGCGCCACTCTGATCGGAAAGACTCTGCCAATAGCATCTAGTGATGCCGACGGACGAACCAAGCAGAAAATAGCAAAAGAATGGATGGCACCAAAATCAGAGGGGTATGGATACGAAACGAATGAATTCATACCCAAAAAGAAATCAATCAAAGAGGATGACTGAAAAAGACGGAAGAATCAAGAAATCAAGGAGTTGAACATCCAATAAAGATGATATCAAATAACGGTTGTTGCATGGAAGGGTATAAGAAAAGAATGCAGGGAAATACATAAAGCAATGAAACAATAGAACAACAATAAAACAAAACACAATATACTTGGAGCATCCTCCTCCGCAGGATCTGCCTCCTCCAAAACTAAGTTATAAGCCTGGCCTCTCCCAGGAGCTACAGCTCCCTGACCATAGGCTTGCCGCTGTGGTGGAGGCGGTGACCTGATCTGACCACGGGCTGGAACTGCCTGCTGGTTAGGACCCATGGCTGGAATAGCCATCCGCTGAAATGGTTGGGGACAATCTCGCACTGCATGATTAGCGGCGCCACACTTCATATGACCAGTTTTGTTACACTTGAAACAAGTAGAAAGTTCATTAGTATCTTTAAATTTGGAATTAAATTTACCCAGAAATCGTACAGCAAACGTCGGAACAGATCGAGCTTATTCAGAAAAGGCTTTAAGGAGCACAAAGCAGGCAGAAGAGCTATGCGGACAACCGCCGAAGAGAGTTGGAATTTGAGGAAGGTGACTCCGTATTTCTCAAGGTGTCGCTGACAAAAGGAGTTATCAGATTCGAAAAAGGCGAGAAGTTAGCTCCGAGATACATTGGACCATACAAGATTCTGAAGATGATTGGCGGGATGGCTTATAAGTTGGAGCTACCGGCTGAGTTATCTCATGTGCATGACGTATTGCACGTCTCTATGTTACGGAAGTATGTGCCGGATTCAAGCCATCGGTTGCCAGAGGTTCCGAAAGATTTATAGATAGATCTTTCTTGTAGAGAGCAACCAGTCAGGATACTTGATCACCAAGACAAGGTACTGAGAAACAAGGTCATCCCGATGGTCAAAGTTCTCTAGAAGAACCAGTTCATGGAAGAAGCCACGGGGGAGCCGAAGAGCCGCATGAAGGCTTTATATCCGGATTTGTTTTAAGTGTTTTCTATTTTATTTGTTGTTGTTTTCTCCTGCTAGGAACTTTCTGGGGACAGAATGACTCTAAGGAGGGAGTGATGTAACACCCCGGATTGTATGATGCTTATATATGTGTATATATGTATATTGTCTGTATGCGTGCACATGATTGCAGTGTTTTGTTTGATTTTGCTATCGTGGTATGCGGTTAGGTTTGCGGGGCGATTCATAAGGAGGGTTGTGTTCTAAAAGATGCACGAGAATGAGGAGGACCGATACTGGTATAAATACTAGTTTTTGGTACGACGACTATGGAAATATAACACCGTATAACACTGTATGATACACTTCCAATAGTTGTAATTGGTTCCATCGAATAGGGGGTGGCCTTTGTGTGGATTGGCCTTCATGGTATTGGCTTATATTAGAAGTAGTTGCCATTGCACTCAACTAGGCTCTGATACAAAGTGTTGGATCCTCTAGGCAAGGCAAATAACACTAGAGGGGGGGGGGGGGGAGGGTGAATAGTGTTGTATAAAAACTAATTAAGAAATTGAACTTTTCGATCTGTTAAGTCGACTAAAAAGAGATATCCAGTCGACTGAAGCATCAGATTAGAAGAGTATTTTACTGAGAGTTACGAGTCTGACAAGTCGACTTATAGCGGAAACCAGTTGACTTTCCAGACAAGTTTTTGAACTAAAACATAACAAAATTGAGATTGTAAGTGAAGAAAATACAACCACAGAGAGAGTCAACCACAGAGAACACAGCGATGTATCCTGGTTCGGTTCTCCCGACCTACATCTAGTCCCCAAGCAACCCACTTGAGATTTTCCACTATTCTTGAAAAAGTACAAGAATACCCTACATCGCTTGACAACAACTATGTCAAACCCGTAGACCTCTCTCACCACTAGAGAGAGCAAACCCACTCTACACTCTAGAGTGAAAAACCGACTCTACAACCAAGAGTCCTACTCTCCAACCGAGATGACCACTCTCACAACCCTAGAGTGAAGACAACAACAAAAAGAGTTAGAATAACCTATAGCCATATTTGTGATTTGTGATTTTGTATGGTGGCTATTAGGTTAACTTATGAAATCAGTTTAAAACGAATTCGATGTTATACTAGACTGATTTTCAGAGAACCAAGACTCAGAGAATATGTATGCCTTTTAAAAAGCTTGTTCTTCTTAAAAACAAAAAGCTTGAAACTTAAGAAAATGCTTGGAACCTTTTCATGGTGATTCCTATACTAAATATATAGTGAGGAGTCAGAGGGACGTTGTAAAACAGTTCCCAAAACTGTATTAAAACGAATAGAAAATCATTTGAATTTGAAAAACAAGTTTTTAAATTCAGAATACTGTCGAAACGACTTGAACAATCGACTGGGTTGCCATAATGAGTCGACTGGTCAGAGCTTGTATGAGTTCAGACAATTTCGTACTAAGACAGTCGACTGGTTCCAAAGAATGGTCGACTAGTATTCAACAGCTGAACTTATTCAAGCATGTTTCGACTTTTTAACTTTGTAAAACACTCAATTATTAAAAGATATGTGTTAGTGTGTGTGTGACAAGGCTATTACAAGTTCCTACTACTCAAAGAATAAAAATTACAATTGTTACAAGACACTTTATACAACATTTGAAGCACTTGAGTCTTGTCTTGAACTTGAGTCTTTGACTTAAGCTTGAGCCATTGTCTTTATTTCTTGAAGCTTGCTTGATCAAATGTGACTTGAACTTAGATCTTTGTAGTTTGATCGATTTTTCTATGAAAGCTTCATTGGATCAACTTTGCCTTTGTGTATTTCACCATGGTATTGTCTTTGATACATCCTGCAATATATATAGGTGGTAGAACAACTTTGCATTGTGTTGTAGTCATCAAAACCAAGAATCAACACGATGCATAAACAACGACTCGGCCCTTCTGCATCAGAACTGCTCCAAGACCCTTACCCGAAGCATCACAGTAAACTACAAATCTGCCTGAACCATCTGGAATAGTCAACACTGGCACTGACGTCAACCTGCTCTTCAACTCAGCAAAAGCCTCACTGCAAGCCTCAGACCAATAGAATTTCTGATCCTTCCCAGTTAGCTTAGTCATTGGTCCTGCTATCTTGGAAAAATCTTGGACGAATTTCCGATAATAGCCTGCTAGACCAAGAAAACTCCATGCCTCTGAAACTGACTTGGGAACTGGCCAATCCTTCATAGCTACAACCTTGGATGGATCCAAAGAAATACCATCGCCCGAGATAATGTGCTCCAAGAAAGTAACCATGTCGAGCCAAAACTCACACTTGCTGAGTTTTCCATAGAGATGATTCTCCCTCAAAGTCTGTAGAACCAACCTAAGATGCTCAACATGATCCTCCCAATTCCGAGAATACACCAGAATCTCATCAATGAAGACCACCATAAATCTATCCAGGAACTAGGAAAAGACCCTGTTCATGAGACTCATAAATACAACAGGCACGTTCGTAACCCCGAACGGCATCACAAGGTACTCATAGTGCCTATATCTGGTTCTGAATGTAGTCTTCTGTAAATCAGTTGCCTTCACCTTGACCTGATGATACCCGGAATGAAGATCCAACTTTGAGGAAATAGCAGCTCCACTGAACTGATCAAATAAGTCATCAATCCTGGGTAACGGATACCGGTTCTTCACAGTAATACTGTTCAGTTCCCGATAATCAACACACAGTCGACGACTACCATCCATCTTGCTGACAAAAAGGACTGGAGCACCCCACGGCGAAACACTGGGTCTGATGAACCCCAAATCAAGCAACTTCTGAATCTGCACCTTAAGCTCTGCTAACTCAACCGATGCCATCTTGTAGGGACTCTTCGATATCGGTGTCGTACCAGGCTGAACTTCAATACCGAACTCCACATCCCTATCAGGGGTAAGCCAGGAAACTCCTCTGGAAAAACATCCTGGAAATCCCGCACTAATAGAGGCGCAACCTCACAGCCTGAATGCAATTCCATCGCATAAACCTTCTGATCAACTGCAGTCTCAGCTCGGCCAAAGGGCATCTCCCCGGTATGGAACTCAAACTCTGCGTGACCTGGGATCCGGAATATAACTTTCTTGGCACGGCAATCAATAATGGTGTGGGACTCATCCAACCAATCCATACTGAGAATGACGTCGAATCCTGAATTCCTAATTACAATTAGGTCAGCCTTAAAATCTGCACTGCCAATAATCACGGGACATTGCCTGCACTCCCGGGAACAAATGACAACACCACCACCTATCTCAATGTTCCAAGCCTCTGACATGATGCTGCACACCAACCAATGGTGAGCCACGAACCGAGAAGAGACGAAGGAATGGGTTGTCTCGGAATAAAAAAAAAACAAGAGCAGAAAAAGAGCAAACAAGGACAACACCTAAGATAGAATCAAAAAGATAGGAAAAAGAATGGATGAACAGGGGTGAGGAAAACACAATACGGAAAGATAACATGAAAGAATAATGCAAGAGAAATGAAAAGAAACAAAAGAAAAACAACAAAACAATAAAAGCAAAACATACCTGTACTAACACCCTTTGCTGACTCAGCATCTGCAGCAGTTAGGTTGTAAGCCTGAACTCTCCTGGGAGAAGCTGTCCTCTGACCGACAATCTGACGCTGCAGGGGAAACGATGGCCTGACTGGACCCCGAGCTGGGGCTATCTGCCGAACTGGACCCCCAACTAGAAGAGCCATCCTCCACTGTGGGCAATCCCATACAGAATGGTCAGTAGCACCACATCCAAAGCAGTGAAGATTGGCACGCCTGCAGTCTCTATGCACGTGCCCTGGAATCTGGCAAAAGTCACAGAAATCATCGCCCCTAGGAATAGCAGGTGGGTAGGGAGCTGACCTAACTGGATAGGCTGGAACAGACCTTCGAATCGGCCCACCAGAAGGCCTAACAGGAGTAGCGGGATTAGTCCGCTGAGAAGGAGCCAACCCACCACAAGCCTACTCCTGAGCTCGAGCTGCCTCAAGAGCTTCAGCATAAGTATGCAAGCGAAGGGAGACAAGATGCACCTTAATATCTCGCTCAAGTCCCAATGTGAATTTACGAGTCCTGTCCTCTTCGTTCGCCACAAGAATGGCTGCGAAGCGGCAAAGTCTTGTAAATTCCGCTGCATACTCATCCACAAACCTGAAGCGATGTTTTAGGGCCAGGAACTGTTGCTCCATTTCAACTCGAGTGCTGCTAGGAAAGAACTTCTCTAAAAAGCTCCTAGTGAACGTGGCCCAAGTAATCGGTCGTTCGAGCCTTTCGGACTCGGACCTCCACCAAATGTGAGCCAGGTCCACTAGCTGGATGGCTACCACATCCACTCTATCAGCATCGGTAACTCTTACTGCCAAAAGTAACTGCTCAGTCCGGATCAACCACTGTTCGGCCTCCAAAGGCATCTCAGTGCCGGAGAATCTATTAGGATGCAGCCTCATGAAATTTGTGACTGTACTCGTACGAGGAGGGAGAGCTGCCTGCATAGGCACCGCGGGAGGCAGAACCTGAGCAGCTTTCAAAGCAGCCATCACAAGGTCACTGGTTTTGCTGTATATTGATCAACCGTTCCAATAAATTGGTAACAGCCTCAAGCTCAGGCTGATCTTCCTGGGGACGAGAAGTGGAATCTCTGCGAGCCATGGTCTGCACAAAATCAAAAACAATTAGCATCTAGATCAAAGTTGATTATAATTCATTCATGTATGCATGGCCTGTGTACTGTAGAGCCAATCCCAGATCGAGCCAAGCTTGTCTAATATATCAGTCAAACTAATATATTAGCCAAACCTGGGCTCTAATACCACTAAAAACCTTGTCATGCCCCGCTTTCCAGCAAGGAACGGAATACGGATACATGACTAAGTCCAGCAAATGATTTTCATCATCCATAAGCTATCAGGATCTTTACAACATATCACAAGAATAATCAGAGTAGGAAGCAAGAGAAGTAAACCACGCATGCATAATTGAATCAATATACCAATAGATATTTACTTGAAATAAAATTTACTAATCTTAAATAAACCAGATCTGAACAAGTCAATAATTCTTGGTCACATTCCCCAATACAAAATAATTCAAGTAGCAAAACATTTATTCAAAATAAGCAACAGAAAATAATAATAATAGCAAAACTCCAGCATCTAGAATCTCATATCACCTACTCCATCTAGCAGCGGATTTTCAAAATCTGCAATTTAACAAATTGTAGGAAGAGGAAAAGAAAACAAAATGTCCGTCAATGCAAGTTACGAGTCGCTTGTAGTGCAAGCACAAGTACAGGAAAAGATAAAAAAATAGAGTAATAGCGGAAACACCATAGCATGGAATAGGCATGTCAACAAAACATGATAACTAACATGAATCAGGAAACAAAAATCAAGTAACATGGTACAGGTAATATGTATTAAGTGTCAAGCAAGCAAGTAAACATGTAACAGATAAATAGGTGTCAAGTAGCATGTACATGCATCATGTAACAGGTATCATGTAAAAGGTATAATGTTATGTCAAGTATTGTATTATTACAATCTAGGTAGCACTTCATGCATCCCAAACTTTTACCACATGGTTGCTACTTACATGCAAATTTCGTTTAGACCTAGTGATGGGTTTCTACAGGACCGTGTACTCAGGCGTCATGTAAAAGGTAGCAGGAACAGGTTCATGAGTTAGATAGTAAAGAGGTACACGAATCAACTGATTCATGTATCAACAAGTTTATGAATCAAACAGGTACACAAATCAACCGATCCATGCATCAACAAGTACACGAACCAACAGGTCCATGCATCAAAGCAGAACGAACAACAGGTTCAAGAATCCACGGATTCATGAATCAAACATAAAGTGCAACATGTTCATGTATCAACATGAATTAAACATAAAATGGAAAACACGAGCCCCCTTTTGAGTACACATACCTATATTGTCCACTACTATGTTCTTTCCCTTAACTCCGGCTTGATTGCTTATTATTATTATTAAACAGACATATACGTGCATAAAACAGAGCAAGAATAACATGGCATGATCAAGTAACAGGTTCAGGAAGAAGGATAAACATGTTCAGGTGAAAGAAAATGCATAACAGGATAGGACAACGAAAATTCTAGTTTAGGACTGCAAGACAGTACTACACTAAATCTGGGATTTCAGTTGCCACAAACATGCAAATCTGGATCCGTCAGAAAATCTGGAAAATAGACTCTCGGCCGAGTCCAGCAAAAATTTATAAGTCCTCTGGTATTTAACAAGAACAAGGCTCAAAACATAATTGTATCAAGAAAACATGTTCAGCCAGAAATCAGAAGTTTATATTCATAAACAGGAAAACAGCGCATCAAAACTTACTGATTAAATCTAAGAAAAACTTGGGGTATTCAATAGTATGTTTAGTAACAGAAAATAAAGTTTCATAATTTTTCAATATAGATAGAATAGTCAAGTAAAATCAGAAAACAGCAAGCCACGGCAAATTTGTAAATCTGGAATCATAAACACAACAGTACCAAAACAGCAATATCTCATAAAATATAAATCGAAATCCAGATTCGCTAAAAGGGTGATAAAATAGATATATTAGGCTACAATTCATATTCACAAAGTTTTTATAGATAGCAAGTAGAATCAGGTCGAAATTCAGGTTCTTTACTGAACAACACGAAAATTCTGCAAGTATAGTAGTTGTTTACAAGTATAAAATAGTTTGTAAAAGTCATCAATTAAATCCACAAAAATTATGGGTTAATCCCAATCAAGTCCAGTTATAAGCAGAAAAATATTGGATCAAAATATTATCTTTAACATTAGTAGAAAAATAAATTATCATATAGAATTCATACAAAACAGAATCAGAAATTTTAAACACATCTGTAGCAAAACAGCAATAACTTGCAACTCATAAATCGAAAAGAAAAAATAGAAAGTAGACAAAATTCTCTATAATTTATATTCACAAATAATTTTCATATACTGACCTTAATAGGGCCTAAAATACTGATAAAAAACAGGGTAACAATAAGGACAGAATTGTTCTTCATGCATGAAATCAACATAGATCATACGAAACTCATCCAAATCATAACAAACGTGAAATATTGTATACTAGATGTCCAAGAAACATGGTATAGGATATTTTACAAGTCTAGAATGAGTTTACTACAACTAACACAACCAATCCCACGATATCATACAAACAACATGCATATATACAATAAGAAGTGGTCATCCCTAAGTTATTTCATGTCCTGTGTGTAATGAGGCAACTACGGGCGGTTCAACACAATAGAGACAAGATATAACAGGGGTTTTGCACATGAATTATCTCTAGAACACAACTACACTACAGGCGGTATTTAAAACTTGTATTACACAAAGAAAAGAATACAAGTTACTTGCCTTACAGATGACGATGAAAATGAAAAAGCAAGAACAAGAATAACGGAAATGGATTCCCGGGGCATGAACACAACGAACGAACAACCCACGACCAACACACGTACACAAGAGAGAGAGAGAGAAGGGGATTTACGGGGCACGAACCCAACGAACGAACAACCCACGACCAACACACGTACACAAGAGAGAGAGAGAAGGCCGGGTGGTGTAAGCACGGGAGGATGGCGACACGACGACAGGGAGACTCGCCGTTGCTGCTGACCGGAGTGCAACGGCGGAGGGACACAGCGCACAATAGGTGCACTGTCTGTGGGCCGCGACTTGCTATCGTTCTGAGCGTCGCTGAAGGCGACAGGGCAGGGAGAGACATCAGGAGATGGTTCTGCTATCGGTGCATTGGGGGACAGGTGTTGCGGCTACTGCAGGTGGGAGGAGCACAGGGAGACGGAGTGAAGAGGGTGGGCGGGAGAAAGAGACGAGCAGGGCAAAGGGGGGTGGTCGCTGAAGGGGTCGACGGCAGAAGCTGTCGCTAGTCACGATAGGGAGGGGGTGCACCGGTGTAGGGCGGCGCCGAGGGTGAGGCAGAGAGGATCGGAGGGAACTAGAGGGTTAGAAGTCGGGGATGAAGAGGTGGCTGAAGCGGGGCTTTTGAAGGGATGGGTTTAGATGTTAAAACAAGATAGGTATATATAGAGTAGTTGCATTTTAGGGTTAGGGTTATATGCAGATGGGTATTAATGGGTTGGGTAATTGATAATGGGTATGGGTTTAGGTTAAACAGGATATTATATAGGGATAGTTAGGGTTTTGGGCGGGTCTGGGTATAGTTAAACGGGTATGGGGTAAGGTGTAGTAGAGTATTAATGGGTTTACAGGTATGAATAGATCCAAATATATATATATATATATATATATATATATATATATATATATATATATATATATATATAGAATATGGTGAATCAAAATAATGAGATGGTAACAAAATGAGTAAACAAAATAAGGCATAAACAATTTGAATAATGAGAATAAAAAATACAAGCTCGATCAAACAAAGTTGAAATAATAAGGGACAATAGAATCAAGAAGATCAAATAAAAGACGACGGATCAAATAGATAAAAATATTGGAAATGAAGATCCAATATACGGTCCAAAAATAGATACAATGAGAAAAATACACAAAATAAAAAAAATACACTTAAAAATACATAAAATGGAAAACAAGAGTTACACATCATGACCCATACAGAGAACAGATCCCTCCAACAACCCTGAAGGGTCGGCCAACAAACCGATAGTCACACACTATCGAAGAGGATAAACCTACTCCTCTAGTATTGTAATGGACCCCATCTTGGACCCAAACACAAAGCTCGGCCCAGCGAAATTGTGTGTACATCAATTTAGCTTCGTACATTGACTTCACGGCACGTGCACACCCACCTGAAGTAAGTCTGGCGGGATTTTATTACCTGCCGAGCCCTGCCGTCTCATCGATGGGGGAACCGGGACCCCTTCTTTGGGCCCAAGCTCCGCAAGTGGGATTCAAACGCCATTTTGACAACCACAGAATCTTCCTTCGCCTCCTCTTCTCCTACAATCGCGCAAATATCACACTCACCCCAAAACACAGACATATACCAACATAGAGTAGTGAGGAGCAATATCTTCACTCACTCACTCTCTCACTGACTCTCTCTCATTCAAAAAACCCAAACCGATCACAACAAAATGAAGCATCACCTTCTCCTCTCGCCACAATGGACGGCGGCGTTGGATGTCGGGTTCAATGGTGAAGGCGTAGTGGCGGTACTGCCTCAAAGAATTTGGCTATCGGGTGAAGGAACTCTAATGCTGTCGCCGCCCAACAAAATCACTCCCTAACAAAATATGCACAAATCCAACCTTTATGTCCGGCTCTGCCAACAACGTAATCCCCGACAACTTGACACATACAACTAACACCTCATAATCCAATCAGCGCTGCAGATCGCCAAGATTGGTAACGAGGGCATGGACATGGTGGCGATGGCGAATGTGTCGAGTCCTACATCGAAGGTGAGGACGGCATCAATAGAGGCGGCGATGGGGGGGGGAGTGGATCACCGGTAGTAGATCGCTGGCAGCGGCACAAGCGGTGGTGCGCTGCCGTCACAGCAGCTCCTCACCGTCGCTTAACACCAAAGAGAGACAACGACTGGGAGGAGGAACTCAGATCCAGCGACGAGCAGCTGGATCGACGGTGGCCAAAAGGACGACAGGAGGAGTAGCTCCGCTTCTGGGATCTCCTCATCGAAGGAGTTTGCCACTCCCATCCCCAAAGCTTGGAAGAATCGACGACGCAATGAATAGAGTCGGTGTGAGGAAAAGAGTCGACGATAGGGAGGCGAATATCCGCCGCCGTTGAAGAGAATAAAGATGAGGA
This sequence comes from Hemerocallis citrina, assembly GCA_017893485.1. Lineage (NCBI taxonomy): Eukaryota > Viridiplantae > Streptophyta > Magnoliopsida > Asparagales > Asphodelaceae > Hemerocallis > Hemerocallis citrina. The sequence goes on from CM030367.1 coordinate 94,511,964, forward strand.
GGACAGCGTCGGCGGTGGTTGGATTTGAGGGAGAGTGTCAGCGGGGAGGAGGCGGCGCACCCAAGTTGCCGCCCCCTCCAACGTTCTCAGATCTAGGGTTTCTGAAGAGGGTTTTTGTTGTTGAGAGTTTCTCTCTCTAGAAATTTCTAGAGAGAGAAAGACGAACTGTAAGTGGTATCCTTTGTTGTCGTTGAACTCCTCTCGATCAGCCTCTCGTATGGTGATGAATCCTATAGGACAAATTAGATCCTTCCTACAAAATTTATACACATAATCAATTTGATCCTTCATTCTAGTTTCTCCATGCCTCATAGTGTCTCTAGTTTCTTCATACATTAAAGTGCCTCTAGAGTTTTACCGCCTAACAAAGGTATTTTTCATTTTACCGATGTGATTCCAAAAGCATAGTTAATGGTCTCCAGATACTTGACAACAAGTCAAGTATATATATAATGTGTCCTGTGCCATTATAAATAAAAAACATTATAAACTCCAAGATGAAAATTATTTGTTATCTTACTATCGTAACAGTTAGGTTAAATTACAAAAAACCTTACTGAACTATACCTCTCACGCAAAAAAACGGCGTAAATTTTTTTTAGCAGAAAAAATCTCCGTGAACTTTGTTTTAAACAAAAACTAAGGCGACAGCTTTAGCTTTTATTAGTTTTTTGACACGCAGACCGAACGTGACATATTTTCAAACATAATTGTCTTTGTCTGAACATTATCACAAAACTTCACTCATCTATTCAGATTGTACTAAAAATCTCATTCATATTTTCAAGTTTTTTCTCAAAACCTCATTCATCTATTGAGGTTGTTTAAAAAAACCTTATAGAACTAATGTTTTTCTTCAGAAACATCATCCAGACAGGTACATAGTATAACCTGCTATCAAAATCCAACAACAAATCAACAATTCCAACATTCAACACATTAAACACATTCTCACCAAAATTATCAAATAAATATACAATATATAACATTCTCACATCATTTCATCAACAAATACGACATCCAACAAATTAAACACATTCACTCCAAAATTAACATCAGAAATATGACACAAATAGGAAAAATATCATATGTCAAACCTATACCCTGATACAAAAATCGGACACAAATACATCATCTCACTTTATGTCAATTTCAAAATATTATGTGCCAAACCAGTTCCTGATACAAAAATATGTCACAAATACACAACTTCTTCTATATTAGTTTCAAAATTAGAACCTTCCAATATCAGTAACCAAAACTAGTGTTATGATGAGCTTCAAAACTACCAAAATAACACATATACTAAACCGGTGCACCTCAGTGACCATCAAAAAATATCCCCTCAATACAAATCACTCTAACATCTTCAATAGTAGCAAAATAGCACATGCCAGTAAAACCTGAAAAGTAAAATGATAAAGTTAATCTAGTTGATTATCAGATATTTCATAGAAAAAAAAACAATATAATACTAAAATAGGAACCTAGCTCTGATACCATGAAAATGGTATGATATTTCTCATTGATTTACTTGACTGGATATAATATCTAGTGTAAATACAAGATATATAAGCATGGGTTCTACCCGAAATATAATAACTAATACTACTACAATAATACACTTATAAAATCAATACAAAATAAATTAATAAAGTTTATAATATGTAAGAAGATCATATCTAATCCACCAAATAATAGAAAAATCTCCTTATCCAGTTAACCACAACATCAAGAATTTGCTCCAAGTAACTATTGGCTTCAGGTGTACTTTAGAGTCGAATCATGTATTCCCCATATCAAACCTATAATTCTCATCAAATTCCCAATATAGTCTACAAGCTAACATACCAACAGAGTCTAAACAACTCAAATAAAGCTAGTCACCATATGAGCTAACAACAATCAGATCCCCAAAGTCACTTCCCACAAACTAAAATGAGCCCATAAATGATAATACCCCTTTTACCAAATTTCAAATTGAAATATGAGTTGAATATGAAACACAGAAAATGGGTACCTTTGAGCTGGGTTTTTTGGGTTTTTTGAATGGAGTGGGGAAACTAGTTGGTCATACTTGCTTGAAAGAAGCAGAGGAAAAAGATGAAAGAGAAATAGGGAAGTGATTGTTTGCTATTGGGTGTACGGATGAGAATAGGAATTGAGCGAAAGCCATGAGGATTTTGCGAATGATTATTCTTTGGTCGATCAGGGTCTTAAAGGAGAAATTGGGAATAAGATTAAGGGTTATGTTGATTTGGGGTGAAATTGTAGTTTTTTAAACAACCTGAGTTGAGGAGTGAAGTTTTATGAAAAAACTTGGTAAGATGAATGAGTTTTTTTAGTGCAACTTAAGTAGATGAGTGAGTGTGATATTATTCACTCAGGGGCAATTTTGTTCGAAAATATGTCACGTGTGGTGCATGTGTAAAAAATGATTACGGAAGTTGACACCGTCGCCTTGGGTTAATTGAAAACATAGTTCACAATTTTTTTTTGCGCGAAAAAATGTTCACGACAGCTTTTGCACAAGGAGTATAATTCAGTGAGATTTTTTGTAATTTAGCCTAATATTTACCTCCTCGTCATAATTGACCAAACTTGTAGCCTTAATATTAGTGTCACATTCATGTCTATGCCTTTCTTAATTTCTAAGTAAATATATTGTTAGCTACATGTTCATCTTTCATTGCGAACACAAACATCGCAGCCATGCATACGAACAAAAAAAAGATAAACCCTTTCATGATACTACAAGCGGGTTAGTCTTACATTGAGTTGATGAAACCGTTGCGGAAGAGATGTCCTAATCGTTGATCCTCTCAATCAGCTTCATACGGTGCTGAATCATACATGATGAGGAACTCCACACACTATTCACACCTTCAAGACCTCAGATCCTAACTCAAGTAGTGAATGAAACAGAGCGAGAAAGAGAACTCCTTCTCTTTCTAGGAAATTTAATAGGAGATTGTATGAGGATCAATCTCACTATCATATCAGTGGAATATTGCAGAACATGCATATGGCATACAAGTCTGTTGTATGGAGTAGTCTCAACCATAGCCTCCACCCATCTATATATAGAGAGAGAATGAGATATCTAATCTAAAGTTGGATCTATTCCTGATATATCCAATGACGCCTATTAATTCCACCAATAAGATGGTGTATATCTCTCTAGAAGGAAACACATCTCACCAAGAATCTTTGGAGATTCATCTCTTGGAGGCCAAGCCAACTCCCATACGGGTTAGCTGACCTCACATAGAGAAGGGATAGGCCCTATTGGGCCCGCCTGACTAACATAAACCCAACATAGATACATGATGTAACTAGCCGTACCAGTTACAGGTATTTGTACTGGTATCCATCAGCATCGGTACCGTACCTGGTACTATGACAAGTATTGGATTTTTTTTCTTTTTCTTTTTTGAAGAATAACCTTATGTGGTCTTATAGATCACGACCTGAACTGCACCCAATTTTCAAAAAATTCCTATGAAGTATGTCATATATTGTAACTAAAATAGACATGAATAAGAGTATAAAACTTTTGTTATAATGAGATGAATTATTTTCAATAATTCAAAATTTTAACATTGAATGCAAGTTGGACTCTTTTTGTGTGTTTGGATTCTCTTTTATGTTGATTTTAATATACTAAATTATAATTTAAATTACGTTTAAAATAATGTAGTCGTACCCCCGTACCTTACTTTTTGTTAGGGTTCATGTCTTACATACTAGGTCCGAGTTAGGTTGAAGATAAAGAGGGGAGGCGAGAAGAGGAATCGAAGCGAAAGTGGAGGCAGAAGGGTTACTGTTTTGGGTTGAGGATGAGATGTGAGTCGACTACTATATAGGGCAGTTGACCGCAAGTAGCACACTTACTCTCTGGATGCTCTCGACTCCAATGCAGTCAACAAACCAATTTGGGCAGTCGACCGCAAACAGTTCTTGACAATATTATGGGATGAATCTTGATGGCTAGTTTGAGCTCAAGTTTGTTCTTCAAGTTATATCATACGGCTCTTATTGAATAGTTATCTCTTCAGGGTTTATCGGACAGTGAAGGATCAAGACTACAACCTAGGGATTTCTAGATCTCTATAATTAATTGTAATGGCCTCCATGAGAGGTAGTACTTCATCTTAGTGTTTTCAATTGTAAATATCAAAGTATTTTCTAGTGAGACTGGAGAGATGAACATATTCTTGGAGAGGGTATTGTAATTCTTTTGTTGTCTCTAGTTGAATAATATCTCAGTTATTTCTCCCCCTAATTAGGTTTCCAAATCAAGACAAATTGTGTGCTTTTGTGTTTGATGTGATTTATGTTGCTTGGTTGTTCATTGTGATAGGTTGTCGCATATCAAGCTAATATTCCGCCCCGCCAAATTTTTCTCTGCAAAGTGGTATCAGAGCACTCAAGTGTTGCTCAAGTTCTATGGTGAAGATGACAAATCATGGTTTCTTAAAGATCAAACAGTTCAATGGTAAGATAAACTTTAATCTTTAGAATGTGAACATGTATGACGTATTGGTTCAACAGGGCTTGCATTTTACCTTAAGATAAGGAGAATTCACGTGTGCCAAAAAAGCTTAGACAACATGAATCAGGAGAAGTGGAATGAGATTTATTTAAAAGTTTTTAGTTTAATCCAACTGTTATTGACAGACGAAGTCAAGTGCAATTTCCTCAAGAAGAAAAGTGTGGTGAGTCTGTGGGCGACTCATAGTTGACTATTTGGAATCGTCATTACTAGATCAGATGCACTGGAAGAGAAAACTGTTTTGTTTCACAATGAAGGAATATACTATTCTTCATGATCATATAGTGGAATTTAATAAGGTGTTACCAACTTGAAGGCGATAATTGCAGATGATCTCAGTGAAGTGGGTAAAGCTTTTAACTTGATATATTCATTGCCAGACTCATACAAGCATTTGATAACCACCATGTTACATGAAAAATCTGCCAAGGAGAACCTCTCGGTGGCCTATGTAATTAAGGGTTTGCAGGAGGCTGAACTCAAAAATGGAACTAAAAAATAAGGGTCTACTTCTCTCAGTTGCATAGCGGTGGAGGGAACTTTAATTGGAAGAGAGAGTGCAAAATGTGGGATTCATTGCCACCATTGCAGATGGAAAGGACATTACAAGAGGTGGTGTCACAAGTTTTGAATCAGCAGGGTGCCAACATAATCCATGCTGCTGAGTCAGGTGATAATTTCTATTGTCTTTTTATTTCAAGTTCTAAATATGTGAATTCTGGTTGGTATCTTGATTCATGTATCTTTTCTTGTTTGCTCTGTGAGGAAGAAGATGTTTTCTACTTACAAGTACACAGCATGTCATTCTTTGAGCACAGGGACTAGTGAGAGTTGTGACGTAATGGGAGAGGGGACAATTGAGTTGGATATGCCAGATGAACATAGGTTCACAACGTGAAAGGTGCATGTTCCTGCATTGAAACAAAATCTAATGTCCTTGGGAACTCTAGTAGCACAGAGCTGTAGATACACAGCTCGAGGTGGAGTTCTATAAGTTTGGGAAGTTCGTTTAAGCGTTGATGGGGAGAAGGGGTGTTCAGCACAACCTCTAAAAATTTTGTGGGAACGGGATATCTTGTCCTAGTATTTCTAAGCCTAGCGTTCCTATAATATCTAGTTCACCGCCACTAGAATCACTAAAGTGAAATCACGAAGTTTGAATACCATGGGAGGTGGAGGATGCCTCGAGGGAGTTGGAGTTTGCACAGAGGATGGCATCTTTATGTCAACACCTATTGGGTTATGCCATTAAAGGGGCATATAATTGGAGAAAGAAAATGTGGAGGTAAATTTTGACTAGTAGAAGAAGCCAATGATTCGTGTTGTTTACAAGAGGAAAAAGGGAAGAGTCTATAAGCAGTAAATCATGCAGGTGTGGAAGTATTTTGTATGCAATCTAAGGTGGAGATTGTTAGGATTTATGTCTTGCAAACTAGGTCTGAGTGAGGTTAACGATGAAGAGGGGAAGCGAGAAGAGGAATTGGAGTGAATGAGGTGGCAGTGTTGGGTTTATGTCTTGAATACTATGTTAGATATGAAGACGATGAAGTGATGGAAGAATCGGGGCGATCGAAGATGAATGGAAGCAAGAGAAACAGCAACAGTAGCAATTGAAGGGTGCAGTCGATCGTAACCTGAGATCGGTTGACCAGTCCTTATACAGAATTTTCCCGAGGAGGGGGACAGTTGTCCGCAAGGTGTGTGCGGTCGACCGAGCGCGGCTGGAGATGTTTTCGGGTGCGAATCTCAATGATTCTGCTGAAGCCCAAATTTTCTCTTCAAGTTAGATCATACGGATCTTAAGTAATATCTAATGACTATTGTATCAAGATATATATCAAACTAGGGTTTCTCTAGATCACTATATATTATTGTAATTGGCCTCAATTGAGAGGCAAGAGAATAAGTAATTCATTGATGAGAGTTTGAGAGGTTCTTCAATTGTAAACAACTAGTATTTTCTGGTGAGGCTAGAGAGAGGGTCGTAGTGAGAATTATAATATTCTTGTATCTTCTCTAGTTGAATAACTTCTCAGTTTCTTCTCCATCGGATTAAGGCGAAAACCCCAATCGGAAAAAATTTGTGTGCTTTGGTGTGTTTAGTGTGATCTTCTATTGGCCTTGTGGTTTGTATTGATTACATCACATAACTCAACAAGATCCTAGTATAAGAGAGAATCAAATTCCCTAACAATTGGTATCAGAGCGCCATAGTTCTTAACAGGTAGAAAGGTTACTGTTTTGGGCTGAGGATGAGATGTCAGTCGACTGCCATATAAGGCAATTGACCACAAGTAGCAGACTAGCTCTCTGCTTGCTCTCGACTCCAATGAGTCGACTGCCACTTTGGGCAGTCGACCGCAAACAATTGCTACCAATATTCTTCAAAGTTTGTTTGAGCCCAAGTTTGTTGTCCAAGTTATATTGTACGACTCTTATCGCTTTACTTTCTCTTCATTGTTTATCAGAGGATGAAGGATTAAGACTACAACCTAGGGTTATATAGATCTCTATAAAAAATTGTAAATGCCTCCGTGTTAGGTAGTACTTTATCTGAGAGTTTTCTATTGCAAACATTAGAGTATCTTCTGTTGAGACTTAAGAGATGATAGATTCTTGGTGAGTGTATTGTAACTCATGTGTCGTCTCTAGTTGAATAATATCTCAGTTATTGCTCTATTGAATTAGGTTCCCCAAACCGGGACAAATTGTGTGCTTTTGTATTTTATGAGATCTGCGTTGCTTGGTTATGTGTTGTGATCGGTTGTCGCATATCGTGCTAAAACATCAATTGCATTGAATCTTGCTCTACAATTTTACATATTTTTCATATTCTCGTACCCGTACCTGTACCCGTACCCGTACCCGTACCCGTACCCGAACATTTGCTTCATAGAATATACCTAATTTAGTTTTCCTCAAACTTTAGGCTAAGGGCTTATAAATATGAACTTTTTTCCGACTGGCCCACTTTTTGCAAATATTGACCAATCTGACCCACTTTCAAAAATATTACCCAGTTGACCCAGTTTTGGACACGTGAGGATTAACCGGTATTGAAAATAACGACATAGGTTATTTATATGCGGTTGTTTCCAATAGCGGCATCTGTTAAAAAAAATTGAATGCCGCTATTTGGAGTAACGACATCAGTTAACTTTTTCCTAATCGTGTACTCTCTCTAACATGGAAAAACATTGCAAGTGTGAAAAAATTCTATAACTGATGTTGCTATCCCGAACAACGGCATTCGCATTACATATGACATTATTAGGGATAACGACATCAGTTATAATATTCATTGTTAGGGATGATTGATGTCATTGTTTGGAACAACGACAACATTTCATTTTATTACTTATACTTGGTTAATTTATTTCTGTGAATTGTTGTCGCTGTTTCTAAGAACGGCAACAGTTATCTCATGACATTATTTGGAAGGCGATTGTGGAAGCAAAGAATTTAATGAGTATTATAACTGATGTCGTTATCTCCAACAACGACATCAGTAATGTGAATGTCGTTCTTAGGAATAACAATATTATTTATAAGTTGTTTCAGCACTTAAATTTTTTTTATAAGTCAGAAGGTTTACATTTGTATAAGCAATTTACTGATGTAATTTTTTCAAACAGCGGCATGCTAAAAACTAACTAAACTGATGCAGCTTTTTGGAAGAACGGCATGGAATTAACCTAAGCCCTTTTTTTTCAAAAACGTGTTATGCTGACGTGTCCAAAACTGGGTTAGTTGGGTAAATATTTTCGAAAGTGGGTCAGTACCAAAAATAAAATCTATAAATATCTAACTTCCAACACATAATTAATTTGGGGAAATGGTTACATCTTACTTTTGAGCTAATGTACATGAATCTAGAAGCCTAAGCTGTCCAAAGTTGTCTTGAGCATTCTATCGAACACCTGTGGGCACTTGCAAATCTTATGTCATAAGTTTTCATTCCATCTTTTGTGGTATGCACATGCTTGTTAACAATATTATACCTCCTTTCCTTTCTCATCACGCATCTCTTCCGTGCAAATAGTACATATATTTCAAGTTATCTTTTGTCAGTTTGATGGTAAAAATAATTGCTCCAGACAAATTTGGTTCATCCAGTTACACTCTACATCTACAACAAGATGGTATGTTGCTAGTAGGTAATTGTTTATTTCTTTTTCATAATTTGTAGATGTGGTAGGGTAAAAATGGCTTGGGGCCCAACCAGGACCCAATACAACTCTCACTCAAAAATGGTAAAAACAACAAATCTAGTTCGGCTTCGAGCCACTACAGGGTCGGCGCCGAGCCTCAAGTTCACCCCCACAGATCTGGTCTCCTCGTATCCGACCAGTCCCGGTGACCCTCGGCCTCCGATCCGTGACAGCCCCACGGGCCGTCCCCCCATCCTGGCGAGGGATGAGGATGACCTGGCACAGCCTAGGCCATCCAATTCTCCCAGAGGCACCGGGGCCCCATGATCAGCCATGTCAGCTCCAAATACCACTTAGGGCGTTGCCACGTTAGCCCTATACCACTCTGAGCACTGCCACGTCCGCCCTAAATCCCTTGGGCCTCCTGCCACGTCAGGCCCATGGGCTTTCGGGTCCAGACCCGGCCCCCAAGCGGATCCAAACCCGGTTGGGATTCCCCATAAATACAAGGCCCTCACCCACCTTTTCAGGTAACCAATCTTTTGCCACCTAAATTCACCTAGTTATTGCTACTCTCTCACAGAGACTGACTAGATCGTCGGAGGGTCCGCCACCGGGATAAACCCCGGTATTTCAGGACCGTCTGCAGGTACACAAGACCTCGGATCCGAACCCTCTGATCCGAGCCAGACATCCACCTCATTCCGAGCCCGTCGCAGGTACCGCCCGGTCAGCCGAGGGTCGTCTGACAAGCAGCTTTCTCCTTCAATACAAATCGAGTCCGAACTCACACCTGGTGCATCCACACGTCTCCCAGAAACAAACGCATCAGGTTGGCGCCGTCTGTGGGAACACTGCTTCAGAAGCCGACCCGAGCCCGACCATCAAGGGACCTCGACAGCCGAACCCTCATGGCCTCCAAAGGCAAGGGGGCTGCTACCTCCGTCAACCGACGGGACTCGCCCCCACCAACTGCCAACGCCGGGCCATGCATTTCAAAGCCCAGGGCTCCCCATCAGGGGTCCCAAAGGAGCGTCACCCGTCAAGTCCAACCCGACCTACGGGGGATAATCATCAACCGTCAGGTTAGCCGCAGCAGGGGAAGGGCCGCTTCCAACTCGGCCCCGAACCATCCAAGACCGCCGCCCGATGGACGGAGGCCAGCTCTCAGCCGCGTCGGGAGGCAACCTTCGGACCGACCAAACAGGGTCGAGGGGGCCCCCGTCACTCACAAGGAGTTCCAGGATTTCCGAAGGGAAATTCTTGGGGCTCTCCGATGGGCCCCCAGGGAGGAAGCCCTCCATTCCCAAACCGGGTCGGACGCCGTGGCCAGCGTGTCCTGCCCATCAACAATCCAGCCAGAGGACGATGGCGTACTCCTAAGGCGCCTCCAAGAAATGGAGGATCGCCTCGATCACATAGGAGACGGCAGTCAACGAGCGGCTCAGGGGTACAGACCTGTCCGTCCTCCCTTCTCCGTCCCCATCCTCCAAGCGGAAATACCCAGGAATTTCCGACCACCTCAATTCGAGACCTACGACGGCGAGGGAGATCCTGCTGATCACATGGAGGGTTTCAAAACCCTCATGATGATTCACAGCACCTCGGATCCAATGCTGTGCCGAGCCTTCCCTGCCACCCTTCGGGGTCCGGCTCGTGAATGGTTCTCGAAGCTCACCCCCGGCTCCATTTACTCCTTCGACCAACTAGAGGGCAATTTTCTTGCCCACTTTGTCACCAGCCGGATGGCCGAAAGGACCAGCGCCTCTTTACTTGGACTCAGACAGATAGAGGGGGAGTCACTCAGAGTGTTCGTTCGGAGGTTTACCGTAGAGGCAAGGTCGGTCTCCTCCCTTGATCCAGGCGTCGCCTCCACGGCATTTCGGCACAACGTCCGTCATGGACAGCTGAAGGCTTCTCTGGCGAAGAAACCCCCTGTCGACTTTCCCGACCTCCTCAACAGGGTCGAGAAATACATTAGGACAGAAGAGGCCCTTAACCCCGAAGATGCCAGGAAGGCCACCGGGAAGGGAAAACGGAAGGCCGAAGAAGTCGAACCATCAAAGAAGGCTCTGAGGGACGCGAGGGCCATGAAGAAGGTTCCGCCGGTCCCTCGCTTCGAGAGGTACACTCCCTTGACACATAACGTATCCGCCATCCTCTTAGAAATCGAAGACAAAGGCATTGTCCGACTACCTCCCCGACCTAATAACAACAAGAATCGAGATCAGCGCTTCTACTGCCGCTTCCACAGAGATCATGGTCACGAAACCGACCGATGCCGGGCCCTGAAAGACGAAATTGAGGAACTCATCTCACGAGGGTACCTCCGAGAATTCACCCGAAAAGGCCCACGGGATCGGCAAGATGTTAGGTACCGAAGGCTTTCGCCTCTGAACCCTACTCCGAACCGCATCCAGGGTCGGGATCCCGAGTCTGAGGGAGCCGCGGATACGCCATTCATCTTGCACTATGTCCACGGGGGGCCAATGGGAGGAGAATCAAATACGTCCCGAAAAGCCTTCATCCGAGAAGTGAATGCCATCCAAGACAACCCCTCGCCCAAGCTACAACCGAGGCCAGTCTCCTTCTCAGGAGAGGACCTCGAAGGCGTTCACCTACCCCACTGCGATGCCCTCGTCATTAGCCTCCACATGGCTAATTGTGAGGTTCGCCGAATCCTCGTCGACAACGGAAGCTCGGTAAATATTCTTTTCCTCAAAGCCTTCGAGAATCTCAAGTTACCCAGAGGGAAGCTCAAGCCAGCCGGATACACGTTGCATGAATTCTCCGGCGTTCCTGTCGTAATAGAAGGGATTGTTACCCTCGACGTCACCGCAGGATCGGCTCCCGTCAAGAGGACCGAGTCCATGGATTTCATGATTGTCAACATCAAGGCAGCTTACAACGCCATTCTCGGTCGACCCGGACTGTGCTCCCTCCAAGCGGTACCTTCGGCCTACCATCTGAAACTTAAATTTCCCACCCCCCAAGGGGTCGGCGTCGTCCGAGGTAGCCAAGAAGCAGCGCGGTCGTGCTACATGACCGCCGTCGGAGGGAGTGTATCCCCCCTCGACGCCGTTGAACTCGAACCCGAGAGGGACGGCCCAGCTCCCGAGCCTGTCGACGAACTAGAGGAGGTCCTGTTCAACACCGAGGATGAATCAAAGTGGTTCCGAGTGAGCCGCTCGCTCACCGAGGACTTGAAGACAGGCATCATCGCCTGCATCCGCCGCAACGTTGATCTCTTTGCTTGGAAGCCCTCCGACATGCCCGGGATCTCCGAAGACTTGATTATGCATCGGCTGAGCGTCATCCCTGACTCTAAGCCGGTCGTCCAAAAGAGGCGCAAAGTCGCCCCGGAGAGGCAACAAATTGTGAAGATAGAAGTGGACAAGCTCTTATCCGCTCGATTCATTCAGGAAGTCAGCTACCCCGAGTGGTTGGCCAATGTCGTCATGGTGAAGAAGGCAACAAGGGGCTGGCGGATCTGCATCGACTTCACGGATCTTAATAAAGCATGTCCGAAAGATCCTTTCCCCCTCCCCCGCATCGACGCTTTAATCGACGCAACCTCGGGGCATGAGCTACTGTTCTTCATGGACGCATTTTCGGGGTACAATCAGATCCGGATGTTTCCACCAGACATCTCCAAGACCTCGTTCGTCACCGATCAGGGTCTTTATTGTTACCGCGTTATGCCCTTCGGGCTGAAAAATGCCAGAGCCACGTATCAGCGGCTCGTCAACAGAATCTTCAAAAACCTGATCGGCCGCAACGTGGAAGTCTACGTCGACGACATGCTCGTCAAGAGCCGGGCCGGGCCGGACCACGTCGCCGACCTCGAGGAAGCCTTCGGTGTCCTCCGGCGTCACAACATGAGACTCAACCCGGCTAAATGCGCCTTCGGCATCTCCACTGGGAAATTCCTGGGGTTCATCGTCAGCCAACGCGGCATTGAAGCAAACCCCGAGAAAATCCAAGCCATTATTGACATGTCCCCGCCTCGGAATGTCAAGGAGGTTCAGAGGCTTACGGGCCGATTGGCTGCAATCGGCCGTTTCCTCTCCAAATCAGGGGAGAAATCTCTCCCCTTCTTCAAGGCCTTGCGCGGAAAAGGGGGCTTCGAGTGGGGTACTCATCAACAAGAAGCCTTCGAACAGCCGAAGCAATACCTCGCCAACCCGCCTCTCCTCAGCAAGCCCGAGCCAGGCGAGCTGCTTTGGCTCTACCTGTCCGCCTCGTATAGCGCCCTCAGCGCCGTCCTCGTCCGAGAGGAGGAAGGGGTTCAAAGGCCATTGTATTATGTGAGCAAAGTCCTACTCCCAGCCGAGACGAGGTACGCAAAGATAGAGAAGGTGGCCTATGCCTTGGTCATGGCAGCCCGAAAGCTTCGTCCTTACTTCCAGGCCCACTCCGTCCAAGTACTGACCGACCAGCCACTAAAGACTATCCTTCACAAGCCCGAAAACTCCGACCACTTAGTCAAGTGGTCAATTGAGCTGAGTCAGTTCGACATCAGCTATCAGCCGAGGGTGGCCATTAAAGGACAGGCCCTCACCGAGTTTATAACTGAGTGCACCGTCTCCGAGCAGCCCAGCATCGAGGGTTCGGATCCAACCTGGGAGGTCTTTGTCGACGGCTCATCATGCAAAACGGGGAGTGGGGCTGGCATCATCCTTCGTGGCCCCGACCAATTCCTACTTCAATACTCCCTCCGCCTCAACTTTCCGGCCTCCAACAACGAGGCGGAATACGAGGCCATTATCGCCGGGTTGACCCCCGCCCACCGAGCTGGAGCCAAGCAAATCCGGGCCTTCAGCGATTCTCAGCTCGTGGTCAATCAGATCACCAGAGAATACGAAGCCCGCAATGATCGCATGGTGAGGTATTTGGCGGCAGTCCGGCGACTCCTGGCGTCCTTCAGCTGCGCCACGGTTATCAGAGTCCCTAGGGAACAGAACGCTCAAGCAGACGCGTTGTCCAAACTCGTTTCTTCCTCCTTCGAGGGTCTCGATCAGACGGTGCTCATAGAAATCCTCCTGAAGCCAAGTATCAGTGACCCAGAGCCGGAGGCGATGTGTGTGCAAGATGGTACCAGCCCAGACGACTGGACCACTCCCATCCGAAGATTCTTAATCAGTGCCGAGCTTCCTGAAGACAGGGTCGAGGCCAGACGAGTCAGAGTCCGAGCTGAAAGGTTTGTCATGATTGATGACATCCTCTTCAAACGCTCATACACCTTAGCCGACGGCAAACCATACCTCCGCTGTCTCACCAGCGACGAGGCCAGCTACGCCCTCAAAGACCTTCATGAGGGGATCGGCGGATGCCACATGGGGAGCAGGACACTTGCTTGAAAGGCCCTGAATCAGGAGTACTATTGGCCGACCATGCTCCAAGACTCGCAAGACTTAGTCAAGAGGTGCGGCCCCTGCCAAAGGTTCTCCCCTATCAAGAGGCTTCCTCAAGCCAATCTCCGATCCCTGGCGAGCCCTGCGCCGTTCGCCATGTGGGGTATGGACCTTGTGGGGCCCTTCCCCCCAGCGGTAGGACAAAAGAAATTCTTGATAGTCGCCATCGACTACTTCACCAAGTGGCTCGAAGCCGAGCCCCTGTCAAGCATTACTGAGCGCCAAGTACAACAGTTCTTTTGGAAGAACATCATTTGCCGGTTTGGAATCCCTAGGGTCCTCGTCACAGACAACGGAACCCAATTCCAAGGTCAGAACTTCCAAACTTTCTGCGCTGACATCGGCATCCAGCAACGTTTCTCCGCTATTTGCCACCCTCAGTCCAACGGCCAAGCAGAGAACGCGAATAGGCAAATCCTTGATGGTCTCAAAAAGTGCTTCGACAGTTCTCCCAAAGGGCTATGGGTCGAGGAACTGCCTAGCGTGCTATGGGCACATCGAACCACCAAGAGGATCCCCACGGGGGAGACGCCGTTCAGCCTGACCTATGGGACAGAGGCAGTCATCCCCGTCGAGGTCGGATTACCTTCTCCCCGGATCATAGCCTTCGATGAAGCTGACAATTCGTCCAGCCTGAGGGCAAACCTGGACCTCGTCGCCGAGGTCCAAGAGAAGTCTTCAATCCGGAGAAGCATCTACCAACAACGGATCGAGAAGTTTTACAACAAGAAGGTCCGCCCCACAAACATCAAGGTGGGGGACCTCGTGTTACGAAAACTATCCGTCTCTGATCCAACCAAGAAGAGGAAATTGGCTCCCAACTGGGAAGGCCCATACCGGGTAGTCGAGGCTGTACGCCCTGGCACATACCGACTAGCAGATATGGACGGCCGGCTCATCGGCCGACCCTGGAACGCCGAGCACCTAATGAAGTTCCTGGAAGAGAGAACCTAGGTTCTAGCTTGGCTAATATAAAGTAAATCTTTTGTAAGCTTTCATGCGTAAAGGGCCGTTTTAGCGGCCCTCCCTATTTTATACGAAAGAAATCTCTTTTTGTCATACTCCAAACGCCTCGGCAGATCCGAACTAATACCGGACAATGGGATCGGTACCCGAGTCTTCACTCCGGTATCGTCCCCGACGCCTCGGTAGGTCCGACTCGGCCTCAGGCCCGGGAGACTTCACAACACCCCACGCCGATCCCTCACGGATCGACAGGGCCGAACCACACTCCCTTCATCATTCATTACACTATCAGCCAGAGCAAAGAGTGAAAAGAATTCCTTATTCATACTCCTTTATTGGGTTCTGAGAAAACAAACAAAGACCGTTACAGAAACACTCCACTCAACTCAAACTGAAGGAAGCCGCCATCTTAGGGCCCCTCGGGTCCGACGAATGGCGGGATCACTCCGACCGAACAACTTGGAACTCTCTCTTTGTCATGATGGTCCTTCGGTTCGGCCACGGTCGACACACCGGCCACAGAGCTCTGGGCATCAACGGGTCGCGTACGCTCCAACAGCACCAGCGCAGAGGGAACCCCCTCCGCTCGCCGACCCCCCAAGGAAGATGTCGAGACACCCAGCATCGTCTTGTAACAGTGTATCTCCATCTCCTTCTCCACTATCACATCACGAAGTAGCTTCTCAGAGGAGGGCCTCTGCACCGAGGAACTCGACATAGTATATCTGAGTCCGACGCCCCCGAGCTCCCGATCCACCATCGCCCTCCTCAGCCGGCTTGCCTCCTCACTTAGGGCCTCAGACTTGTTCCTGTAATAATTGAAGGCCGCATCAGTGTCACGGGCCCCCTTTCGGTACCGAACCAAAATGGCCTCCAGGGCCTCAACCTTGCTCTGGAGCCACGCCACGTCAGAACGATGGGGGTCCGCCTCAGGAGGGTGAGCCATAACCTACAAGAGAACCAGCCCACTCAAAACACATAAGCAAGGAGGTTCGGAAATATTCGAGGTCAAAACACTTGGCCAGTCAAAAATCCTCTTTTTATAAATTGAATTGCTTCGTACAGAAAATGCGGTGGCCAGTCCGCGGAAGGCAAATACAATCGAGGGATAGAAAAAGAAAGACAAAATTATACAGCTTATTTTCCCACCTCAGCGTCGGCAGCTTGGTTCACGGGGCGGTCGGCAGCCGGGTTCGCAGGAGGGTCGGCAGCCGGGTCACCAACGGGCCCTTCTTCATTAGGGGTCTTCGGTGTCCCCTCGATCTCCATGTCGAAGTCAAAGTTGGACAGATCGACGGTCGGGTAGAAGTGCCTCACATGGCTGAGGGCCTTCGCATAGCACTCGTCCTGGGCCTTGATCACCAGGAGCTGACCCGCCTCTGCAAACTCATCCTTCTCCTTCGCGAACCTCTTCTTCTGAGCCGACATCTTCTTCACCCAGTCTTCCTTCTCCCTGTCGAACGCCGCCTTCATCTCCGTCTCCCTCTTATGCGATCCTTCGAGCTCTATCTTCAACTCCTTCATCTCCTGCATGGCCTTGTCAGCCCGGTCTCGCTCTCACTGCAAAGCCACCTTATAAAGGCCTCTCACATGGGCCCCCTGCACGGTCGCCTGCGGTAGCCAAACACCACTAAGAAAGCCTTCTTTACAGCATAATCTCAAGACGAGTGGGCTTGGTTGACTTACCAGCTCATTAGCCTGCGCGAGGCGCACGTACGCCTCGTCCAAGGTCTCGGCCTTCATCTCCGAGCGGTCCCGGGGGGTCGCCAGCTTATCCGCCACCTCCACGGCCTGGCGCCCTCGGGTCAGGCAGTCACCCTCGCGGATCGACCAATTCGGCACCCACGGTCACCGAAGTCTCTCCTCTACCCCGGGATCCGCCAGGAGACCCTTCCCCTTATCAAGATCAGCAGCCTTGCCCTGATCCGAGCCCCCCTGAACCCCCACGTCCCTACCTGTCTCCGAGCGAGTCCTTTTGGCCCTCAGCAGAATTGGGGCCTCAGAGACCGCCTGGGACAACCCGGTCATCTTCACCGCGTCCCCCTTCTTCCCGGCCTTCGTCTTCTTCATGGCAAGCCTCAGTGCCTTAATCGATTATTCATCCATATCTATAAAGAAATCCATTAAGAACAATGAGCAAGAAAGTGCAAGAAGATCGAGAGAAAAGAAACAACTACATACTAAGCACGGCCGGGCTCAGTCCGACGCTCGCCAGGTGGGCCTCTGTCACCTTCGTCCAATTGATGCTGTACGACAGACGGAGGCGCTCAACAAACCTCCACTCCTCAGCCGTCAGGTCCCTCGGCCTCGGCATTTTGTAGCTCGGTTTGGAGTGGTTCCATCGAGTAGGGATATCCCAAGGATCCTCACTCCGGATCACCAGATATTTCTTCTTCCAATCCTTGATAGAATCTGGGTGACCGTGGACTACCTTCCCTTTACCCCGAGGCGAGATGTAGTATACACCCTCTGCCGACGAGCTGATCATCAACATCGCTCGGAACACATTCAGCCATAGGGGTACCTTCTGCTCCTCGCACATCAGCACGAAGCAGATGATCTGCTTCCAGGAGTTCGGCCCATACTGCATCGGCGCCAAGGATGCCCAATTCAGCACCTCCTGAACGAACGGGTGGACTGGCAGCCTCAGTCCAGAGATGAAGGCGTCCACGGGGAGGACGCAATACCTATCCGGTAGGGGGTCGGTCGGGCGAAGGGTAGAGTTCGGCAGCAGGAGCTCGTAGCCGGACCCTATGTGATACGCCAACTGCCAAACCTCCAGGTCACCGGCCTCCAAGACGGTCGGTAGCAAGTCCATCTTCACCCTCTTCCGACTCGGCGAAGAAGGCGGGACCCCAATAAGCTCCTGGTCGGGAAGGTCGTCTGGGTACCGACGGAACTGCTTCGGTTGTACGGGCGACCCTGTCATTAAATTGCGGAAAACGGGCGCCCGGCTCGAGCCTCCGGCCCTCGATCCCTTCTTCTTCGGAGCTCTCTTCTTCTTGGCTCCTTCCGGAGAGGGAGTAGATAATTGCCCCAGACCGGTTGGATTTCGAGGCCCTTCGGCTTCAACCCCCTCCGCTAACTCTAAGATCCGGACTTCGACCGAACTGTCGCTTGCTTCCTCCGACTCGCTACTCTCCACCACAAAAGGCCTCCGAGATCGCAACGGCATCACATTGTGTACCACCTCCTCCTCACCTACTGGTTCCTCCCACGAAATCAAATCGGAAGGCTCCGCAGCGTGTACTGACTCCTCCTCGAGCACGGGCTCCTCCCTCGAAGTCGATTTGGAGGCGGGTTTCACTTCCCCCCAGACGTCGACGCTGACGAGCCAGACTGAGCCCTGTCCATCTGTGCCTAAAACTAAAACAGACTTACCAACTAACCTGGGGTCGCTTCGGAAGAACGAGCCTGCTGCAGCAAACTGTGGGGACGAGCGCTGAAGAGTTGGAAGATTTTTTGAAAAGTAAGAAGCGAGAAAGAAGTGGGCGATAGGGGGAGAGGGGGGAACATTTATAGAGGACGAAAACGACCCCTCGATTTCCGCAATTACTGTTCACCGATTGACGTGCAACTACCGCCTGGAAAATCACGCCACGTCCTCGAAACGTGCGCTGCTGACGTCACCCAGTGCCAGGCTGGCAGCCAGACACAGGGGTCGGTTCGGATGAAGTGTTCGGCGAAAAAATTTATTTTTTTAAAGATTTAAGGCTACAGGGCTCGGTCGGCTCCCTCTCACCCGCTAACAACTTGGGGCTTACAGCCTCGGCAGCCGAAACCCCAAATTGTTCCCGGGTGGCAGAAAAGCCACCATCACCTGCGCCCCGGGCTCCAGGGCTCGGTCGGCTCTCCTCTCACCCGCGAGCAGCTCGGGGCTTACGGCCTCGTCAGCCGAAACCCCAAACTATTTGAGGGTGGAAGGAAAGCCACCATCGCCTAGAACCCTAACAGAAAGCGAATCGACCCGCACATCCGAGGCTCTTCAGCCTCAGGTCCAATATACGGTGGGTACCCCTCCCGTCCTGATCTCTCTCGGGCCAAACAACCGGGTGAGGGCCGTCTGACCCAAAAAAGGATCCGAACGGCAGAGTCACCACCAATCCGAGGCTCCTTATTCCCCAGTCCTGATTTCGGTCGTTATCCCTCTCGCCCTGATCTCCCCTAGATCTGGCTACCGTATCGGGGCCATCAGATCCAAGAGAAGATCCGGACGATAGAGTAACGACCCCTCCGACACTCAGGGACAAAATTTTGCAAGAGAGAGACGTCCGCCGAAGCAGACACCTCTGGTGGCCAATGGACCACCCTTGCTGTGATCAAATCCGCAGGGGGGAGTTGGATATTTATAACCTCCCCAATAGACCTGCCACTATGGCGTTGGGAAAGCCAAACGACGGAAGCCCATGCACCATGCATTTATTAGGCGGCGCAATTAAGGCCCCTAGGAAATTGGAACATCACACAGATCCCGGAGCGCCTTCAATGCTCCGCAAAAACAGCGGGCTACCCCGCTCAAACATTCTAAGGCACAACGGTTCGCCCTCACCCTTGCCGACCCGTAATCCCTCGCCAGCTCGAGGTTAGGTCTAGCACCAGTTTAGTCTTCTCAGGAAGGCTCAATGGCTCGCCATCGCCCTTGTTGACCCGTAATCCCTCGCCAGCTCGAGGTCAGGTCTGGCACCAGGGTAGTCTTCTCAGGAAGGCTCAACGGCTCGCCATCGCCCTTGTTGACCCGTAATCCCTCGCCAGCTCGAGGTCAGGTCTAGCACCAGGGTAGTCTTCTCAGGAAGGCTCAACGGCTCGCCATCGCCCTTGCCGACCCGTAATCCCTCGCCAGCTCGAGGTCAGGTCTGGCACCAGGGTAGTCTTCTCAGGAAGGCTCAACGGCTCGCCATCACCCTTGTTGACCCGTAATCCCTCGCCAGCTCGAGGTCAGGTCTAGCACCAGGATAGTCTTCTCAGGAAGGCTCAACGGCTCGCCATCGCCCTTGTTGACCCGTAATCCCTCGCCAGCTCGAGGTCAGGTCTAGCACCAGGGTAGTCTTCTCAGGAAGGCTCAACGGCTCGCCATCGCCCTTGCCGACCCGTAATCCCTCGCCAGCTCGAGGTCAGGTCTGGCACCAGGGTAGTCTTCTCAGGAAGGCTCAACGGCTCGCCATCACCCTTGTTGACCCGTAATCCCTCGCCAGCTCGAGGTCAGGTCTAGCACCAGGATAGTCTTCTCAGGAAGGCTCAACGGCTCGCCATCGCCCTTGTTGACCCGTAATCCCTCGCCAGCTCGAGGTCAGGTCTAGCACCAGGGTAGTCTTCTCAGGAAGGCTCAACGGCTCGCCATCGCCCTTGCCGACCCGTAATCCCTCGCCAGCTCGAGGTCAGGTCTGGCACCAGGGTAGTCTTCTCAGGAAGGCTCAACGGCTCGCCATCACCCTTGTTGACCCGTAATCCCTCGCCAGCTCGAGGTTAAGTCTAGCACCAGGGTAGTCTTCTCATGAAGGCTCAATGGCTCGCCATCGCCCTTGTTGACCCGTAATCCCTCGCCAGCTCGAGGTCAGGTCTAGCACCAGGGTAGTCTTCTCAGGAAGGCTCAACGGCTCGCCATCGTCCTTGCCGACCCATAATCCCTTGCCAGCTCGAGGTCAGGTCTAGCACCAGGGTAGTCTTCTCAGGAAGGCTCAACGGCTCGCCATCACCCTTATTGACCCGTAATCCCTCGCCAGCTCGAGGTCAGGTCTAGCACCAGGGTAGTCTTCTCAAGAAGGCTCAACGGCTCGCCATCGCCCTTACCAATCCGTAATCCCTCGTCAGCTCGAGGTCTGGTCTAGCACCAGGGTAATCTTCTCAGGAAGTTTCAACGGCTCGCCATCACCCTTGCCGACCCATAGACCCTCGCCGGCTCGAGGATCGCTCTAACATCAGGACAACCCCCTCATGAAGGCCCACTAATTCGCCATCCCATTTCTACAACCATAAACACTCCTCCACGGCTAGCTCCCGCACCCCCGCAGGAGTGGGGGGCTTGTGTGGTAGGGTAAAAATGGCTTGGGGCCCAACTAGGGCCCAATACAACTCTCACTCAAAAATGGTAAAAACAACAAATCTAGTTCGGCTTCGAGCCACTACAGGGTCGGCGCCGAGCCTCAAGTTTACCCCCACAGATCTGGTCTCCTCGTATCCGACCAGTCCCGATGACCCTCGGCCTCCGATCCGTGACAGCCCCACGGGCCGTCCCCCCATCCTGGCGAGGGATGAGGATGACCTGGCACAGCCTAGGCCATCCAATTCTCCCAGAGGCACCGGGACCCCATGATCAGCCATGTCAGCTCCAAATACCACTTAGGGCGTTGCCACGTCAGCCCTATACCACTCTGAGCACTGCCACGTCCGCCCTAAACCCCTTGGGCCTCCTGCCACGTCAGGCCCATGGGCTTTCGGGTCCAGACCCGGCCCCCAAGCGGATCCAAATCCGGTTGGGATTCCCTATAAATACAAGGCCCTCACCCACCTTTTCAGGTAACCAATCTTTTGCCACCTAAATTTACCTAGTTATTGCTACTCTCTCACAGAGACTGACTAGATCATCGGAGGATCCACCGGGATAAACCCCGGTGTTTCAGGACCGTCTGCAGGTACACAAGACCTCGGATCCGAACCCTCTGATCCGAGCCAGACATCCACCTCATTCCGAGCCCGTCGTAGGTACCGCCCGGTCAGCCGAGGGTCGTCTGACAAGCAGCTTTCTCCTTCAATACAAATCGAGTCCGAATTCACACCTGGTGCATCTACACGTCTTCCAGAAACAAACCGCATCAGTAGATAAAAGAACCATTGGGGAAGAGGGACACTTACCATGTGTACGAGTTCACCTCTCAATTTCCACTCCCTTAATATCCGAACTCATCATGATCCTCATCACCATATGACCCCCCTTCGTTTCTGTCTCTACTCTTATTTCTTTTCTTTCACTTTTGTTTCCTATCTCACTTAGTCCCTTCACTCTCTATTTTTGAACATTTGGTCGGGTATCACCTCCTAAGATAGAGGACTCCGACCGTCATTTGAGTTCTCTTATTCCCTAAGCTAAGACATTCAAGCAATAAGAACCTCGCTAGTGTTCTTCACATAATAGCCTATCTAGACCATTTTTACTCGGGGGTCAAATGTAAACTACAACCAAGTCCCTATAGTCTTCCAAGTTATTCATTAAGACCTCAATTGAAACTTACCGAGGATTCGACACATCGACTATGAAAGAAGATCTGTGAAACGGTGCAACTTCATATACAATAGCTAATTTCAATGTTTTTTTTTTTTTTTTTTTTGGAGGTAAGCTAATTTCAATGGTTCTGTGGAGTAATTAGCAGAGGAAAAGAGGATACAGTTTACTACCTCATGGAGAGAGATCCTCAACACGGGACAAAAAGTCATTTGTTGGGTATTGCAAATGTGACAAGAATCAGGGGCGTAGCCATGCTTGGGCCCGCCCGGGCCGAGCCCCCACACCAAATTTTGAATCATGCGCATATATAATATAATATATCACCTTTTCTATTACAGAAGTACCATTTTTTCTTTAACTCTGTCCGAAGCATATATGTACCATAGATATGATATACTAGATTATATGCTGGATTGAATCTAAGCCGTACAAATCCTGTAATCTCTAATATTACAGTGGGAGAAGGCCTTAGTGTCATTTGTAAATATTTTGTCAATCTACCAACCTGTGTAACACACGTGCATAACTATTATAAAGGAGTAACTAGGTTCAAATCAAGACTACGTCTAAATTATTATTTTAAAAACCTATATTTATTAAAGCGTGCATCGCACGTGTAAACTACTAGTTAATTTAATTAAATAATAACCTAATGAAAGAAACTGAAATCCCTAAATTCATAAAATCCAGGCCGCTCCCCTGTCTTCTTGTCGCCTTCTCACTCCCCAAGATCCCATAGTTACCGGTGCAGACGAAGCCCAAACACCTATCGTCCTCACATATTGATACAACTCCATCAGCTGCATCTTAAGCTGTGCAGGGCCTTGCGTATCAGTCCTTGAACACACATATTAGTCCATGGAGAATTTTATTTCTTTCGAGTAGTTTTCTTCAAATAACCTTGTATGTTTGTAATAAGGACGTCTAATTAATCTTCACGGGCGAAGCAGATGGCAGGTGGCCGCCTATGACTATAGGGTTATTTTGTGGCGGGTCATAGCTACAGTGTAGTTAGTTTGGAAGTTATTATTTTTCCTTTGTAATTACGGGTGTTGCACGTGCTACATGGCAGCACATGATTGGAAGATGAAAAGTAAGGGAGAGCACTCCTCTTAAACGCCTAATTGTAATCCCATTTCTTTTTTATGAAATATAAATTGACATTGTTCTTCTTTTTATCTTGTTCTTTGATTTTGTTCTTATTTGAATCAATCGCTACCACTGCCGGTAGATCTGATAATTGTCACGATGAGAAGCGAGAAAGATCTGTCGTCGATTAGGTTTGGAAACACATCACTGGTATCAGAGCCAGACGCCCCTGTGAATCTGAAGGAGCCTATCGAGTGCTAACCGATTTGTAAGTCTAGATCTCATTCTGAACTTGGATCATCGAGCCCATTGACGCAAGGATTCACCCTTGGCGGTGTTGATCTTCACAAGTTGACCAATTTAGAGAAAATAATGGAGAACAATGAGGTCTTGGGCGGGAATCTCCAATTGCAAATCACTAGTATTATGTCACAAAATGAAGAGATTCAGGCCTTGATGCAAATTGTAATGCCCCGAATTCCAAATACACTGAATTCGAGATGTTCTTCAGGATCTTTTCGCTTTTCTCGAGTACAATTTTACAAGAAAATTCAAACTTTTGTTTTTACATCAGAGTTACAACATCTCACATTAAAATTTACACAACGGAAGCAAAATATACAACATTTACATAAATGAATAACAACATAATGAGATCTTTATGCATCCATTCCTCTTTACATGTAATTTATCCTGCATACAAAACTGTGGGTACGTCAGTTTATTCAACCGACGATAATTATACATGGCCATCCTCGCTATGCCAGAAACAGTATAATGAATCTCATTTCTTAACAAATCAACAATCTTGTTCATAATAAGCATATAAAACCAAAAGGGGAACTTTTAGAGATGTCGTGTCGTGATTGTGCACTTAATCCTTAATGCAATTCATTTAATTAATCATGACACGAATGCACACTTGTTCGAATTCTATGCATCCCATACTACATAGGTTCGAGGGCAAGCCTCTTAATCGTTCTTCATTTTCTGTAGGGTTCAATCCCCCGCCATGACTTACTCTACTTCTGTAATTCCAATGAGTATCTTAGATGATCTATGAGTACAAGCATGTATCCTGGCCCCTGGAGTAGAATTTCGCGCCATGTCTTGACTCGTCAAGCATGCATTCTGCGACAATTCAGCCTCCTCCCTGAACACACTCCTCTTGCAGTCACCAAAACATCCCAAAAGCATGACTAGAGTCCGATCATTACTGAGTTGTGCCCGCGCCATGTCTTGACGCATCAAGCATGCATTCTGCGGCTCACACACCCGCACCGTACCCTAGCTCTCATACTCATGTTTTTCTCTCACCTTCATCACCTCCACACTATGTATTTAAGTTACATTAGAATCATGAATAAAAATCAAGCTCTAGAGTTAGCCTCTCCATCAACCGGACTTATCATTTCATTTCACGTGACCAACCTGGTCTATTTCTCAATATCATTTCATTTCACTGCCGGGGAGACTTAGCTACTCTTTCGTTCAATTTCAAATTCACAATATCCAATTGAGCGCCATCAGCTCATGATTTCATTTTTGAGTCCCACAGACTTTCTCATCATGATTTAATCTTTCATAATTATTCATTTAATTCTCAATTCTCATCTATGATTCCTTTCACATAATTCATACAGCCGTACACAGAATCCATTGATTTAAAAGCATAAAGTTCATCATTACCAACAGTAAATAACATGAATCAAATTATCAAAAGTCCACTCTGTACAGTCGACTTGGAAGAACACCAGTCGACTTATACAGTCACGTACAGGTTCCTCATAAAAGCTCGGGATAGTCGACTGTTGCACTCAACCAGTCGCCTGTCCCGCAACCTTCTATATTCACAACATTGTCCACATAACAGTCGACTGTTCATTAATCAGTCGTCTGTCCTGGAGATTTCAAACAGCATAATTTCCAAGTCCAGATCAGTCGACTGGACAGATCCATTTCAATTAGGGAATTTATTTCCAGTTCTTACGTGTACTTGCATCATGATATCAATTAACAGTATGCATCAATTCATGTTTCATAAGCAAAGTTCCTCTCGTTCAGTAGCATTCACAGCACAATTTTCTCAGTTATTAACATGCTCTTTTAGAGAAAACTACTCTAAACATGCATTCACATTGCTCATACTTTCTTACAGTCATAATAGGTCTATATAAATGAAGTATTTTTATTTAGGGAACTTTCAACAGTCATATTCAGAAATGAAGTACCAGTCGACTTAACACCAAGTCAGTCGACTGCGCCGACAACTTCAGATATTTATCACTATTAGTTCTTCTCACTTACCTTCCCTCCATCATGTGTGTCATAGGGAAAATCATATACATTTAATAATCACACCATCATGGCTATTCACACACATGTTTATCAGCATATTATAAAAATAACGTCTCGGACCAGTCGACTGGCTCACATGGCAGTCGACCGTACCGACAGTCTCATCTCAACATTCTAGCATGTGCAAGCAATTTCTACGGCATTCAAATTACTTTTTATCACATAGTATTAATCACGATATTTATAGCATTATTCCTACATTAGAAGTCCTGAGAAACACCCACCTTAAATGAAGAAATAAACGAAATCCCGCAAGTCCTTCAATATAGCTCAGCACTTCTTGCTCCTTTGTCCCACACCGGCTCCTCAGCAATGCTGCTTGCCTCCAGAAAAGCTCCCACACAACTCACAGATACTCTCTTGAAAACTTAGGAAACTTTAGTGTAAAAGAGATAGGGAATAGGAGGGGGTATTTATACTAGAAAATAGATAGAATAGATGGCTAGGATTAATAGGGGAGTTGGAGAATCAAAGGCTGAGATCTAATCGGAAGTTAGGAAACTACCCACACCTCAAGATGTAACTGCCCATGACCCTAGCCACTTCTCCACCAATCCGGCCAAGCTTAAGTGTCTTGTGCACGTGTACATGAAGTGCACGTGTACACACACAAAACTCCAAAGAGTACATCTAATCCGGGAAAATAAGAGGAAAAACTACATATGTACAAGTTGTGAAAATAAAAGGTTAAGTTTATGGGTTTAAATACATTTGGGCCAAAATATGCATTTTTATAAAGGAAAATAAACAAGTCACATTTGGGCTTTGAGAAGAATGTTTCATAGGAAATGCTACACTTTATTTATCATGGAGAAAAGTAATGATAATAGACTATCATAAGGAAAAAAATAATTATCCTTTCATATATTAGGAAAAATCGGGGTATTACACAAATATTGATGTTGTTGGTAAAGCGGGGAGATGGTGATTGGTCGGGAGCAACCACTGGCCCACATTGAACCTATTCATCTCCGCATATGCAGCTTCAGGGCCCAAGCCCAAATCGAGGGTGGGAAGGGAAGGAAGAAGAGTAGGACCGGTGTAACTCCATTTTCCCTGAGCAATCTTTTTCCCTGAGCATACTAAGATTGAGATTCCAATTTATGGAATTGGTGATATCACTAGTTGGTTTTTTCACTTGGAGCATCATTTTGATACTCGAAAGAATGAGGAGAAGAACTAGGTAGATTTCTTTGTAGCGCCCCGAATTCCCCATACCAGAAACTCGTGACACAAGCCAGAATTTTTTCTTCAAATGAATCACAACACAATAAAATCACAGGAAATTAAAAACCTTTATTGCATCAAAATGTTATTACAATGACCACTGATTACAACAATTACAATAAATTAATACATCATGAATATACAACAGAATTGGACAGTAAACTTTCACATGGATTGTTCACATGACTTGAGTTTTTCCCGCGCTCCACAATCAGCAATCTTGCAACTAAACAGATTGTGGGCACGTCAGTTGAATACAAATGATGCAATGCTATAATACAGCGATCCTCGCTATGCCATAATATAGCGATTCCAAACCTCAACAACTAAAATTTGATGCAAAAGAAAAAGTGATGTCAAACAGGTGTCGGTGTATGCCATGACCTAATCTAATGCACACGATGTTCTTAATCTAATGCATGCCTGATTGGAGAGATATGCATCCCATACTACACATTCCCCAACCAAACGACGTTCTTCAATTGATGGAGTTCAATCCCTCGCTATGCATCCTACTCTTGTGCTCTCTCCTGTCTCTGATACTCTAGTGATGATGAGGCTGCAGTCGTCTGGTTCATACCAGTCGCTGCTATCAGTAGTGGTGTTCATTACCTCATGTTTTACCCACTATGTCCTGGGTCGCAGTTGCAGGCTTACTCCGTCGCTGCTGGGGTTGCAGTCGCAGGCTTATTCCGTCGCGGTTGAACCCATAGTACATTACGGTAATTCCATCTTTCCAAACCTCACCAAAAGCTGATATACGGACACTAGGGCTCCTTGCCGAAGGACATAGAGCATTTCCCATAGAGTCTCGCTCACAGGGCCTTTCTCTAAGCCTCCTGTCAGCATTGATCAACATAGGACTTGAAAGATATAGGGTTTCCCCAACTCTGCTACCCTCATCCTTACACTAGACCAGATTTTACAGTTGAGACGATGTCGCAACTCCAAACCTCCTCAAAAGTTGTTACGGACATAAAGGCACTCTGGCCGAAGATATTAGAGCATTTTCCCAATGAGCCGCTCCCCAGTTGGGCCTTTCTCCAAGTCTTCTGCCCGCGTTAAACGAACTTAGGATTTGGTCAGGTGTGATGACGCCACGCATTCTCCTGACAGGCGAACACCACACCCACTAGTGCTTATCCTTATATTCAACAATGACTCGAGCTAATCCTACAACATCACAACCCAAGGTACTAGTGCTAACCCACTCTAGGACCAAGATTAAGAATGAGGTTAATTATGTGATTACTAGCCTTTCATCTGATTATCTGAATTACAAAACTTTAATCAATCTCTAATCCTTTTTCATTGTCTCATTCTGAATTTTTAGGCGAGTTTAGGTCTAATTCATTTTAGCAAATACTCTTAGTTAGACGATCTATCAACTTTCTTGTCCTAATTTATAACAACTCTGTTTATTATGAACAACTAGTTAAGTTCTACAAGTAGACTTTTTTCTAGTATATTACCTTTTTCATCATTAGGATCTAACCCATTCCACTATGGGGCTCAACCTAGTCCGCAAATTTGGCCCAAGAGTTGGCCTGCCTTTGTAGTACCCCGTATTTTTAAATATTATTTTTAAGAGTTATAAATAAATTAAAATAATTTTTGGAGATTTAATAAATATTTTTCTGAAAATTTATCTTTTTACACATGAAAAACACGTGCAAATGTTTTCTTGGGAAGTTGAAAGTCAAAGATTATTTTGTGGAAAATCATTATTTATTATTATACATTATTTGTGAATTTTCCTAATTTTTTTTATATTTATTGGACATTTTTGCAAATATTACGAAAAGAATGACTTTTGTGCAAAATTACCAATTGGAGGAAAACTCCCAATTTTTGGATTTTTGGACTGGATATAATTCCTAGTCAATTCAAGAGTAAAAAGTTTACCTTTTGTTTCAACACATTTGATATATTTTACAAGTTTTGATAAAAGAGGATCTTTTTGCAAAATTACTATTTGAAGGGATGAAAATGCAAAATTATTTTTTGGGCTTTCCCTACAGTGCCGGCTGATTACTGATGGTTGTTTTTGTTTTTTTAAATCTTAAATAAATTTGTTTTATCAAGTTTCCAAGTATATGGATCTATATATGTAAAGTTATATTTAAAATGAGTCTTTTTCAAATGTGTTCAAAACCCTAGAATCTTAATTCCGGCCTATTTAAAAAGTGGAGTGCAGCTGTCTTTTGATGCATAACACAAAGAATTTTATTATTATTATTTCTTGGAGATTTAAAGAGATGTTCTTGGATTTCTTGCAAATGAGAGGCTTTCTTATTTTTATTTATCTTCGTTCGATTTCTTCAACAAGGTGATTGATATATTTGTTTTGTTTTGTTCTTTGAATGTTGTATGTGGTGTTTCATCTACTAGAAAGTATGCTAGGGTTTGGGTATGAATTATATGATGGATTGGATGAATTGGTGAATTAAAATTTGGATCTTTTAAGAAAACCTAATTATTTATGAGTAGAATTTCATGTAAATGATTTGAGATTTGTTGTTTAGCCTAATCTAAATCATTAGCAGGTTATTTCTTTTGGATTAAAGCTGATTTGGTTGAGTATGATGGATGTTATACATAATTTAATTTAAAGATGAGATTTTTATTATTATTGAGTTTGGATGAACGCAACTTGATTATGGAAATATTAAATTTGTTTATGTTCATGAGTTAATCATGGTGATTGAATTTGAGAAAGTTTGAGGAGGACTAATGAATTAAGAAATCATGTCTTGAGAATTGAAATTTGATAAATCGAATTGGATTTGATGTAATACAACTAAATTGGGGATTTTGTGATTTGTGAGAGGTTTTACTTGAATTTGGATTTCTCCAATACCAAGATTTAAAACTGAAAACTTTGTTAATTTTAATTGATGGATTTGTGAAGTTTCTTTGGTGCACAAACATGCACAAACAATTGACATGGATATCGTATTTCATTGTTTTTGAAGAAATTGAGTCTTTATGTGTTTTCGAAGAATTTGACTATATCCCAACTTAATTTGGTATTGATATGGTTTGAAATATAAAATGAAGTTATTTTGATGTATGATTGGTTCTTAAAACTCTACTTTTGATATATGCACCAATTCGTTTTCTATTAGAAGAAAATCAACAAATTGCTATTTTAATTAATTGAAGTGGTTTTGATTGGTTTTTATGGATCTTTGTATATCCTATAAGTTGTATTTGATCATATCAGAAATATGCTTTTTACAGAATTCGTTTTCATAAAGTAAAACTCTGTATCGGTTGAAATGTGCACAACTAAAAACTGCAGTCTGCAGGTCGACAGTCGACCGGTTGAATTTTACAGTCTGCCGTCGCTACCTGGCAGCTGTGTTTTCTCGTTTTCTTGAAATTTCGCGCGGAGCAATCGACTGACCCATTTTTACTGTCGACTTGTCTCTGCTCTGTTTTGATGTTTTCTCGAAGTTTTGGATTTTTGCTCTGTACATTCGACCGATGACTTTTTATATTCGACTGCTACTACTTAGAATTATATTTCTTGAAGTGTTTGGTTTTCGCTCTGGACAGTCGACCGACTGCTGTTTACAGTCGAATGTTACCGCTCTGACTGATGTTTTCTTGAGTTTTTCTGATGTTTCTTCGAATGATTGTTCCTTTAATATATTATTATTTCAAAGGATGTTTTACTATAGATTTAAATGTTTTATAGAGATTTATGTTGGAAATTTAAATGTATTCTTTCGGACCTTATTTGAGTTATACGTGCTTTCAAAGAAATTGATGTTTTGTGATATTCTACAACTTAAAAATATGATTTTTAGTTATTTAATAGATTTAACATTTATTTGGATTCTGGAATTTTACATAAGATTTGGATTTTGTTGGTTTAAGAAGTTTTCTTCGTGTGATCATTTTGACGATGGATTTGTGAGTTTTGGTCTTGATAATATCTCTAGGAGTTGAGTAGGAGTCCTGTAAACCAGCAGATGAGATTTGTTGATTTAGACTAGTTGGGTCTTAAGGTTGTTGTTGAGTATTTAAGTCCGGCAGAATACACTAACTCTAGAGATGAGGATTTTTTGTGTTTTTAATAATAATCAACTTAAGGACAGGCACTTGTGGAGACGTGATGGAACTTGGGAAACGTAAGTATATGCTCTTGATTTTGTTAGTCCAACGGATGCGTTCCAGGACTGTGTGTTGTTCTGTCTTGAGAAGACATTTGTATGTTTGCGTGTTGAGGGTCTGCAGACCTATTCACAGAGCATGCAGGGTGCATTCGCATGTGGAGGGTTAGCAGGCCTATTCACGGAATGTACCTGGTGTATCTGCACGTCGAGAGCCTTGCAAGTCTATTCGTGGGGTACACGGTTGGGAGGTGATTCTCCAGTTGTTGAGCTATTCTTGCATGATGCTTGCGCGTCGAGGGCTATGGTGCCTATTCGCAGAGTATTCTAGATCATGTTTTCCATGACCGTAGTAGGATTAGTTGCATAACGAGAGATTTAACCCTATAAAGTGGAGATCGTTAAGGGCTTGCACCAGTCCTATGTACTATAGAATGCATAAAATCCGATAAGTATGCATTAGAGAGTCAGCATATAGCGATTGTGTTTTCTTGACTTGGTTTTATGCTTGTGTTTACCTGTTTTTCCTACACTTGACACTTAGTCAAGATTCACTTGATATTTTCATGTATTACTATTTACTATCTTATATTCCTTGATGTTTTCATGCTATACTTATTGTTATTTCTCATTTTATTTATTCTTGCTGTTTATACATGTTGTTGATGACTCTATGCTCTATGTTTTATTTATGTTGTTTTCTCTTATGTCACTCACACCGTTACGGCTGACCCCTGTAGTTTTGGGGGTTAGGGTTATCTCCAGCCTCGTATTTTACAGGTAGGTGCTTATAGCTTGGAATTTGGATGCTTGTGCTAAATTGATGTTATAGAGCTTATGTAAATTGTAATAGAAAGTGTTGTAAAGAAAAAGTTTGTAATTCAAGGTGTTTTGTATTCCGTTGTGTTTTGTAAACAATTGTTGTAATAAAAGTTGAAATAAAAAATATCTGTGTTTTGGCTATGTTACTATTGCAATTGAAGTTGATGCTGGGAATTGTGCCACATATTTCTGAGATATCTTATTGGAAATTCGGGGCGCTACAGCTTCGGCCCACACTTGATGAACCAACTTGGTCGATCGCCGCAACCGCCATCTACTCTTGGAGTTAGATCGCAACCTCGGCCCGACCCAAACACATTGCTCCCACTATCCTCACGCTCCACGGTCCTCGATAAGTGGTAGCATCAAACACAAGTATGGAATCCTTCCATGAACGGCAAGCACGTCGGCGGATGAGTCGTCTCCTCCCACGCGTTCGATGCGACACAAGTCCTTATTCTACCCGTCTAGATATACCAACATGACTTAATCTTAGAGTTTCAATACTCAACTAATATAGCCCAACATGGGTACACTACCCTATGAATAAATTTGACACCAAGAATACTAAAAAAGAGTGCTAAAGAGCTCTAAAAATGAAAAATTACATTTCCAAACAGCAAGCATACCATTGGTATTCATGCCAAAACGGGGTTGTTCCCGGTCCCATTTCTTCAAAGAAATGCGATCGGATGCTCCCCATGCTCCTAGTCAAAGTAGACAGCAAGCACAAGCACAAATTAGACATGAATCTCATCCCAAAGTGTTCAACAACAATACATAAACATCCATCACAATTTCTACTTCAAAACAGTGAACAAATATGTCTATATTGTAGGTCTACAAGCACACATGAGCTACTCATAATATGAAACTTTAGATAATTTAACTCCTAACTCATCCCCACATCTACAACATGATTTATGACTCACAACGGCAACTTAAAATTCAAATTCTACAAGTTCAAACTCAATTTCATTGGCGTAGTGCAAAACAGTGAGCTTTATGAATCTGTGTATTTCTGTTGTCACTTGCAAAATTCATTATAATTCGTATACTGATCCAAATCATGAGGTCTTAGAAATTTCGGAAAGATCTGTGTCTAATACAACTTTCTAGTTACATCCTTCTTCATATTGTGTCATTAAAGTAGTCAAATAAGTCAATTTTAAACATGCAAGAAATTATTTTCAGAACAAAGCAACAACTAACCATTGTTAATATAAAAATACTTTAAAAATGTCAAATTATCTATAAACTTCATGAAATTTGAAAAACTGGTTCTAAATTCATTGTAACAGAACATACTTAAATTTCAAGTTATTGTGCCAAGTACTTTTCATGTTATGACTTCTTGAATATTATCTAAAAACAGGACAGATCACCTTCACTCTGTCTTTTCTTTTGAGAACAGCCAGTGGTTTCGGATATTCTAAGAACAGCAAACGATGTCCAAAAATTATAAAATTTTATATTCAAGCACTAGACACATATTAGAAGCACATACTAAAATTGTAAAAGTAGATCTCATGTGTTTACAGAGTTACAAGCTTTGAAAAATTATAGTCAGAACATAAGCTAAATCTGTTGTCTGCACAGTCAATGTTCAAGTTCATATTTAATTAAAATAGCAAATAAATTCCAAAAATTATGAAATTTGTATGGAAGGTGTATAACATGTATAAAATTCTACGTTTAAAATTTCAACTTCAAAATTCAAGTATTTTTCAAGTTATAGCGTCAAGACCTAACACACTTTTCTGTTCAACTTGTTACTGGGTTTTTATCTAATCTTTCATCAATAAAACTAGCATGTAACGAATTTTATCACTCAGTCACCCACTTCATGACCTAAACATGCTGTCAACCACATCATGGTTTCATCACACAAATTTAAACACCACAAAGGTTTAGAAACACCCACCTTAAAATTGTACACAAGAACACCTTCAAGCTCCACTGAGTTTGCTCTTCTCCTCCTTGCTCCTTGCTCTTGACCTTCTTGCTCCTAACCCTTGGATATCATTCTCCTTGACTCCTCCTTCTTCTTAAATCAGTAGCTTATGGTAGAAATGAAGTGATTGAAGTAAGTTGAGGTTTAAGAAAAATGTTTTTAAGGTTAGGAGAATGAGAAAAAAATGAGCTAGTGCAAAAGAGAGGGGATTAAATAGAAGAGGCTTCATGATGGGGGAGAGGGTTGAGTGTGAGAGTGAACAATGATGCTTAGGGTTCTACAAGATGCTCTTGGAAACTCTCACACCCATCATGATAACCATTCAAAAATCGAAACCCTAGTTCTCTTCCCTCCAAGCCCATGATTTTGCAATATTATATTTATAGATGTGTACGTAGTGTAGTGTGTAGTATACTATATATATATATATATATATGATGTGCACATGACATATTAGGCTCATAGAATCAAATTAATCATGGCTAGAGCCCAAATGTCCAACCATGCTTAGTTTGGCTGACTTAAACATACACTCAAGTTGGTGGACAAAAAAAATAAATTTGTACAAACAAATTGGAGCACACTTAATAATAAATTTTAAGAAATTTTTTTATAAACAAAAGCAATCATATTCATATATTATTATAAAAATAATAGTCAATTATTTATACATTTCATCTTTAATTATAATTGAGACAAGTATATCCCAACTCTGGTTATACAATTGAACCTTTGTTGAGTTCGAAACATATTGAGGTGAGGAGGAGGTTCTAATTGATGAATCCTCAGATACCGATACCAAGTCAGAAGGAGGACTTCACCGCATACAAGCTAAGATCAATGAATCAACTCACCCAACCATATCTCTGAAAGCTATTATAGGAGTTAAGGATCCTCAAATACTCAGTTTGAAGGGGATAATAGCCAAGAAGGAAGAATTGCAGTGTTTCATACTGGGTTTACTCACAACTTTGAGAATCATGAATTGTTAAGAGAGTTAAATTGCTTATTATTTGGGAAGTAAAGTTTGAAGTCACAGTTGCAGGGTGTGAGAAATTGAAGTGTGAGGGACTCTACGAGAATGTGGAGTTTGTGTGTCAAGGGGTGACTATCAAGGCAAACTTTTACATCCTACCATTAGGAACCCGTCAGCTGGTGTTGGGAGCACACTAGGTGAAGACAATGGAGGGAATGTGGCTAAATTTTAAAGACTACTCTTTGCACTTTGAACATGAAGGGGAGATCAAGGTGTTGAGGGGTGTTAATAGCGAGAAAATTGACGTTATTCAATCAAAGTCCATATTGAAAACTCTCATGTACATGAAGAATGGACTACTGCTACAAGTAACTATAGCTGCAAGCATTAAAACTTCACTTCCAGTTGTCCAGAGGATCTCTCTCAGGTCCTGAGAGAGTTTGAAGAAGTATTTCAAGAGAAAACTACCCTTCCTCCTGTAATATCCCGGATGGATATTACCTCGTATAAATCACTATTTTATTATTATTTTATTATTATTTTATTTTAATTCCAAAATCAAATTATTTTGGTGATTTTTCGCCGGTTTGCCCACAAACAGTGTCTACGCGCATATATCGGTCGGTGTACATCCGAAGTACATCAAACTGATAGCGCGATCCTCCGAATTAACAATAAAAAATTATTTTACTATTATTTTCTAAATTAAACTATTTTATGGGAATTATATGAGGATTTTTGTATACACATACATGTACACATACATACAATTGTATGATACTTAGTACATCATACAAAATATGTAGCTTATACTCAAGGACAATGTACTCATCTTGTCATGACAACTTAATAAGATAGTTAGGGTTTGATTAGGAGGTTTAAAGTAGGGTTTGTATGCATGAAAAGATTAAACCCCTTCTAGAAACCTTATCCCTACACCATGCTTCCAACTCATACCTACACCTTACCTCCACCTCACCCCTACCCCCCCAGCAAGCATGGCCGGCCTTGCCCCTTCTTGGGGTTTTTGTGCAAAATGTGAATGCACATTTGCACTCTCCCCCTCCTCTCCCCTCCTATAAATACCCCTTCCATCTCCTCCTTATCTCATTTTAGAAAACACAAAGAAAGAAAGGAAAGGAAAAGAAAGAGAGGAGACTAACAAGAGAGTTTTTCTTGTAGGTCCATAAGAGTTCTAGGAGCTAGGGGAAGGAGAAGGTTGAGCTAGCAAGTCCCTCCAAAAAAAAAGAGACTAAGGTGGGGGTTCTCCATTTGTTTGTTTGGTTGTTGGTTTGTTTGTTTGTTTGTTTGTATTGTTGTTTGACTTCTTCTTCTTACCCTCCTTGTTTGTTTTTCTTTGGTTCTTTTTGGGAATGGTTTGTGGAAGTGGTATGGTTGTATGTATGTATGTAAAATGGTAACAACCACATAAAAAAGAAAAGAAACAAATGGTAGTGTTAAATACACATAAAGATCACATCTTTATAATTGTAGTTGTTGTTTATGTTTGTTGTTGGACTAAAATGGCATAATGCATATGAACTTGCACATACAACCGATTGGGGGTTGTAGGACTTGATATGAACTATACATAAAGCATATGAACTTTTTATACAACCATTGTTGGTTGTAGGACTTGTGTTGGACTTGACTAAAAAGATAAGCATATGGGTTGAACCAAATAAAAGTTTCTACCTTATTTTTATTATTGTTGTTCTCTTTTGTAGTCTTAAAAAGAACCTAAATTAGATATTATTTCTAATTAATGGAAAAGAAATTAACCTAAATCACTAGTTGTAGAATGAATAAAAAGATCTTTTCTTTTATAAACACTAGTGATAATAAATCAATACTAATAAAGACTAGTAGACAATTAAGTAGTAGCATGTTAAAATAAAGTAGTAGTAGGTTGATTAAAATAAAGTAGTAGTAGTATGTTGATTAAAGTAGTAGTGGTATGTTGTTAAAATAAAGAAGTAGTAGTAAGTAGTTGTAGATGTTTTATGTCCATAAAGTAGTAGTAGTAGTAGATAGTTGTATGTTGTGTTCTTGATTAAAATGAAGTAGTAGTAGTAGTAGATAGTTGGGTGTTATGTTCTTGACTAAAATAAAGTAGTAGTAGTGGTAGATAGTTGTGTGTTATGTTCTTGATTAAAATAAAATAGTAGTAGTGGTAGATAGTTGTGTGTTATGTTCTTGATTAAAATGAAGTAGTAGTAGGTTGATTAAAATAAAGTAGTAGTAGTGGTAGATAGTTGTGTGTTATGTTCTTGATTAAAATGTAGTAGTAGTAGTAGATAGTTGTATGTTATGTTCTTGGTTAAAATGGAGTAGTAGTAGTAGTAGATAGTTGTAGATGTTATTTTATGTTCATAAAGTAAATACCATGCTAAGATTGTATTAGATTAATTTAGTTATGCTTAGAATGTTGTAGGATCCTTTCTAGAAATTCCTATCATGTTTTTATGCTTAGAATGTTGTAGCATTCCTTCTAAAATTATCTACCATGTCTAGAGGTGTTAATTATGCTTAGAATGTGGTAGGATTCATTCTAAGGATTTCCTACCATGTTTAGATTGATTTATTTATTCTTAAAATGTTGTAGGATTCATTCTAAAAATACCTATCATGTTTAGTAACTTATTTATGCTTAGAATGTTGTAGGATTCATTCTAAGAGTTTCCTACCATGTTTAGATTAATTTAATTATGCTTAGAATGTTGTAGGATTCATTCTAAAAATACCTATCATGTTTAGTAACTTATTTATGCTTAGAATGTTGTAGGATTCATTCTAAGAGTTTCCTACCATGTTTAGATTAATTTAATTATGCTTAGAATGTTGTAGGATTCATTCTAAAAATACCTATCATGTTTAGTAACTTATTTATGCTTAGAATGTTGTAGGATTCATTCTAAGAGTTTCCTACCATGTTTAGATTAATTTAATTATGCTTAGAATGTTGTAGGATCCATGATAAAATTACTTACCATGTTAGAAGTATATATACATATATACTTAGGAATGTTGTATGTTCATACTAGTAGTTACCCATGCTTAGTAAGACATTCATGTTTAGTAGTTATTCATGCTTAATAAAGATTCATGCTTGGATGATAGTAGAAAAGTTGTATACCATGTTAGTTTAATTGTAGGGAAGTTATATGCCATGCTAGATAAATGGTAAAAAAGTTGTATACCATGCTAGTTTAATTGTAGGTAAGTGGTATACCATGCTAGTTTTAATTGTAAGTAAGTTGTATACCATGCTAGCTTAATTGCAAGTAAGTTGTATGCCATGCTAGTTTAAATTGTAAGTAAGTCGTATACCATGCTAGATTAAATGAATACTCATGTTTACATGATAGCCATGCTTAGATAAGTATTAGTTCATGCTATGTTAGTAGATGATCATGCTTAATCATTGTTCATGCTATGTTAGTAGATGATCATGCTTAATCATTATTCATGCTAAGTAAGTAGGTGTCATGCTAATTATTGATTATGTTAAGTTAATGGTATCCATACTATGATATTCACGTTTAGATTAAAGAAACTACCCATGGTTAGTTGTAATGATTTTTATGTTATGTTCTATACCATGCTAAAGTTCAAATACATGCTTAGAATGTTGTAGGGTTAGTGTTAGAATACCTACTATGCCTTGGAATGTTGCATGTTCATACTAGTTATATATCCATGCTTGGGTTGTGGTGATTAGTCATGATAAGTAGTAAGCTTTCATGCTCAAATTATAACCTATGCTTGACTATAGTGGACTTCATGTCTAGGTCGTAGTGATTTTCATGCTTAAGCTCGATGTAAGCACAAGCTTAATCATATTCATACTTAGGAGTATCATGGTGAGTGGTTGTGTTATATGATTAGATTGTCGTAGGAAGATGCTTGCAATTGTATGCCATACTTAAGGCGCTATAGGTTGAAGTAATAAGGATTGGGAAGACCACTAGTGATAGTTAGTTCGATAAAGGCTGTTATGTTGCCTTCGGATTCTTCCTTAGTAGAATACCGACCATAGACTATTAGTAGACTCTTCTGTTGCTTCTAATAATAGGAGATCAAGTTTGCTAGTAGCACGTTTGGTTGCTTTTAAGGTTGATTACCTGTATGGTTGTTTGCATATGGTTGTGCTCGTATGTGGCTCGACTGGCTCGTACGTAGCTGTGGGTCTCATATGTAGCTTACTTGACTCGTATGTAGGTTGTTGTCTTGTACGCGGCTCGACCGGCCCGTGCGTAGCTGTTGGTCTCATACGCGGCTTATTTGGCTGGTATGTACGTGGTTATCTCCTACGAGGGCCGCCTGGCTCGTAGGTAGTTATTGTTTCATACGTAGCTTATTGGCTCGTATGTGGTTGTTACTCGTGTATAGCTTGTTAGCTTGTACACAGTTCGTTGTGCTCGTCTAGGGTGATTTACCACCCTAAGGGCTATCGACCATCAAGATATACGTTTTCTTACCCTAAGAAACTATGGAGGAGTCACTCCTTGTGTACCATCGAGTCTTAACCAGGGTAGGTTGATCGAGGATCGGAGTATAGACAGAATCCAAGTCTAGGGTAGCGGCATGCATGTATATTCGCACGGCCGAAGTCTTGGATCGATGAGCCACGAACCGGATCCTGAGGGATTCTGGTAAGTATAGGTTGAGCAGCCTAGTAGTGTTGTCTTGCGAAGTCTACTTTAAAGGCCTAGCATGTTGTGTTTATAATATTGTCATCCCTAGGATTGTTCGAGTCAGGGACATCATTAGGATAGTGACTTACAAGGATCATTTTACTTAAACCCTTTTGCCGGGAGAGAGGAGTCGGTTGTAGGGGGCCCCTCACACTAACTCGTCCCTTGAGGCAGATCATAGGTGGTGTATTGGGTTGTACCTTTCCGTCAAAGGGATACGTACGGTGTCGTCTCACAAGTTGAGGACACGGGTTGCGTATCTCGCGCTGTTAATTCCTGAAGTGCCGTGGCTAGGGGTGCCACAAGATGCATTGTGCAGTCCTGCGCTTGCGAGACCCCAGAGGGTGCCACAGGGTAGGCTTCGCGCTACCCTGCCCTTGCGAGACCCTATAGTTTGATTTTGGAATGATGCCCGATACATTGGGTTCGTCTGTTTTGAGTGAGGTCTGGTTGGCCGGATCGCAGTGGCGAACATAGACACCACTGGCGAAATGCATTAGTGGGACTTGACCACGTATGCAACCTCATTAGTCACATGTAGGTGTCAGAAACAGGTTGTGTACAATTAGAAGTTCATAACGCGCGTTCAAATCCCTATATATGGAGAAACGGCTTGAGATGGGGTCGCATGTAGTATGGGCTGCATGTTGCTTCGAAGACTTACTGACGTTAGAATAGGGAGCATCCTAGTTCTATTTAAATATCGCATTAGAGTCTAGTCATGGCACTCACGAACACTTAAACTACACCAACACCATTGCTATATTTTGTATATTGTTTGGGAGATTCGCTTCTATATGATCAGCCTTTAAGCGTCAGTGAATACTGATGTCCCCACTTCCATAGGTACTGGATCGCCGAAGTACAAAGGCGAGATTCAGGAGGACTCAAGGCAAGGAAAGCAAGGAGTCAGTGTTATGTTTAGTTCCGCTGCACTATGTGTATTGATTATCTATTAGTTGAGAAGTACTCTGATGTAAGATGTTGAAGGTTGTAATATTTGGAAATGTAAAGGTAATATTGTAACTCTATTGTAAGGTATTGCAGTTATATAATATTCAGACTTGTAATACATTAGGTGTTGAATAAAAAGTTTTAAATTCTCCTGTTTTTCTGTGTATTGTGACTAATTGAAGAAAAGGTCTTGGTTCGTGTCACGGTTTCCCAGTGTTGGAAAACGGGGCACTACACCTCCAGTCAAAACATATGATCACAAGATTCCCTTGCATCCTACTACACAACTAGTGAGCTTGAGGCCGTATAAGCATCCCTGGCACCAGAAGAATGAAAAGGAGAAGTTGGTCAGAGAAATGCTACAAATACATGTAAGTAGGTTCAGTTCAAGCTCTTATGCATCTTTTATGGTCATGGTGAAGAAGCCTGATGGTTCATAGAGCATGTGTGTGGATTATAAAGCCCTCAACAAGATTTCAATCAAAAGTAAGTTTTCCATACCTGTAATTGATGAATTTCCATATGAAAGATTGGGGTCTGCGGTGATAGTAAGTTGGATTTAAGGAGTGGGTATTACCAAATAAGAATAAAGGAGGAAGACATACACAAAACAACTGTCAAAACCTATGAAGGGCATTATCAATGTGTGGTTGAGTTTTGAAAATTAGGTTCATAGTAGTTGAGTCAAGTGAAAAAAGATTCATTCTTGATATACAATTTGGGGAAAACAGACCAAATATTGACAGGGTTTTCGTGGTTTGCTTCTTTACATAGAAGGTATAATTAAATATTATTCACTACCTAAGTTTTTTTTTCATGCTTGACATTGTTAGGGGCTATAACATGCTCAATGTTGGTGTTTCTGCATAATCCTGTGATACATTAATGAGTTGGTAGTTTGGTGCATTTTATGGGTAAATGGCGAAAACACCCCTGATCTATGGGGTAAAAGCTATAAACCCCATAAACTATAGGTCAAAGCAATAACCCCCCCCCCCTCCCCCAACTACAAATTATTGTCAACTACTGTACGGAAACAATAAAAAAACTATGTGAAATGTCCAAATTGTCCCTCACTACAAGAAATTTGACACATACCAACGGACACCTGTAGTGACGGTCACTAAAACCGTGGGTATAGGTATCATATACCTACAGACGTGTAGTAAACTGTAGGTATAGATATCCTATAGCTTTAGAGCTTTTAATCCGTAACTATAAGTTATACTGACGGGATAAAACACTGTGAGTATAGTCCATAATTTAATTTTCCCCCTAACTTTTTTATTTTCCCTCCCCCCCCCCAATATTTCATTTATCCCTCTAAAACTCCTAAATCCCTCTCTCACCAAACCCAATCTCTAAATCATCCTCCCGAGTCATCGTCCCCCTCCTCCCGCACTCCGCCTCCCGCCATACCTCGAAGTTTCAATATTTTTGTTGAGTAGTCAATTCCTCCAAAAATCCCTGTCCGTTCACTTATCATTTTCCTTCTAATTTGGTTGATTGGTTGGCTCCAACTCAAGCAATCAATCCACCATCCTTCTGGTTTACTTTCTGATTGAATAAGCTCACTGCTTGATTGCCCACTAAGTCATCTTGTATGTTAAGAGCTGGGATTGGGGGAGGAAAGCAAAAGGGGGAGTTTTTAGGGGTTGCAGCAAATGGGTTTTGCAGGGGGTGCCCTTTTGGCACTGATTTTTGTTGGGTTTCTTCGGATTTCGGTGTCGTTGAAGCCCTTGAAGGAAAGGGCCTCTCTTATTGGGTCCTGGAGTGATGAGGTAATTTTGGTTCTGATTCATCAATTTTTGAGAGTTTTGGGGAATTGGCATTGTTCTGTAAATGGGTCTTATTAATGATGCTCTTTGGTATAGTTTTGCA
Source organism: Hemerocallis citrina (assembly GCA_017893485.1). Classification (NCBI taxonomy): domain Eukaryota; kingdom Viridiplantae; phylum Streptophyta; class Magnoliopsida; order Asparagales; family Asphodelaceae; genus Hemerocallis; species Hemerocallis citrina. The sequence continues at coordinate 94,554,348 of CM030367.1, forward strand.
TCATATTGCATACTATGTGATATTAGTTTGGACTGGTGCAGAATATTTGTGTAATGATTCATTATGCTTTATATGGTTCTTATGTTTATGAGTTATTTCCTGGCAATACTATGGCGATTTCATTTCTTCTACCTCGCTACAGTATACAAAGTTTATTTCATAATTCGAATTCATGTTAATGTGATGTTGCACAATAGTAAGTAGTGGTCATTCGAATTTCTTTCTTATATGTGTGCCAATCTCTTAGTCAAACACCATTTCATGCTTAGTGGTGAGAAAGTTGTGTAATTGTAAACTATTAGTAGTAGGATTAAAATGGTAATGATAATAATTTTAAAGTTTATTGTTTGTCCCTATGTTATCTTGCCAGTCTCCCTGATTAAAATAGGGACAACCATTGTAAACTGTTAGTAGTAGGATTAAAATGGTAAAGATAATAATTTTGAAGTTTATTGTTTGTCCCTATGTTATCTTGCCAGTCATGAAAATGTCAAATCAAGTTTTGTTTGGCTAATGCTACTCTATCTTTCAGCTTTCTTTATCTTCACTTGCATCTTTTTTCAGCTCAAACTAATTTTTGTGATGGTTTGATTATTTTCTAGTTCAGGCTCTTCCTATATTCTTTGATAAGATATTTCATCCTATTGTTGCTGTTGTCTTGTCCGTAACATACGTTCTGGCCTTTGGAGAGGTATGCTTATTCAATTTATTACATTAGAGCTTGTGAAAGTGGTTAACTAGTACGTTTATGTTAACCTTGATTTAGTTGTGCAGATTATACCACAAGCCATATGTACAAGATACGGCCTGGCTGTGGGTGCTAATTTTGTCTGGCTTGTACGGATTTTAATGGTTGTTTGCTATCCAATATCCTATCCTATAGGGCGGGTAAGTTAATTTGATTTTATATGAAATCATGCCTTTATGTTCCTCATTTCATAATTTCGTTTAAAAAGAAAATTGCTCCTTTCATATCATTTGGAAAATAGAAGGCGGCTTAAGAACTACATAATCTATTAGATTTTCTAACAAAAAGTCACAACTATTTACTATTCTCCAGTGGTAAACAGATTCTAGACAAAGAGGTAAAGACTATATATTTGCTATTTACTTCTTTTTTCTATGCTTTAGGATTTACTTAATACATAAATTGCTATGGACATCTAACCTGCAACTGTCAGGTTATGTTTTGGCCTTCCGGGTTTGGCTGGTTTTATTTTGGACTGGCTTCTGTTGAAGCTAGACTCTTGTTTTTAACTATACATGTACACATGTACTCTAGAAAGCCTATATAAGTTGATCTAGAACAAGTTGTTTTCATATAGGGAAGTCAATTTCCATTAACTGAATCTAGTGTATGTCTTTCTTTTGTAGTTTGAACTTTGAATATGTAGTAGACTACACTTTCTTCCTTTCTACTCTCTACAAGTTCATTACAAGAATGCTGGAAGCTCATCTATGTGGAGTGTTCTTTTTGAAATATTTCAACGGACTGCTCAATTGTTATTAGTTCATGGATGTGTTAAAAATGAGTAAGAACTAGCTAGGTAATATATAAATGGCTAGAGTTTGCAGTCGACTTGTTAATTCATTTGATACTAATGCTTCTACAGTCTTGATCTCTATAGACTGAACAAACATACTTCTAGGTGTTTTGACAATCTTTTAATTCCTACGTCAGGTACTTGAGTTTTGTAGAAGGCCCTTAACTGAGGATTCAACAACATAGCGTGCTGTGAGGATGATGGGTTCTTCTTGATGGGGAAAATGACCAGCTTATTCTGGTACTTTTTCGAGCTACTGTTTTTATTCACCTACATTTCTATTTCATCTTCGTTTCAGGTTCATATCTCTCTCTCTCCAAAAGAGTTCACCATCGTTAAGAACTTTTACTAACTTTGGTAGTTTCAATTGCGACAAACATATTATTTATGTAAGAGTAGTGGGTATTCTGGGGTAAAAAATGGGTTTGTATTTCTACTTAATAGATAACTGTTGTTGCTTCTTTCTATTAGAGTTATCTTCACTCAAATTATTAAGCATATGCTAAAGAAGTTAGTGATCTACTTATGATCAAGGTTTAACTTTTCAGGGCTGGTGTATTTTGTCATCCTTTGCTAATTTAAGTAGAATTTTTACTTTTGCTTAAACTTTTCTCTTTAATTTACATTTGTTCGTTCCATTACTATATCAGATCTCTTGAAATTGTAGATGAGAAAGTCCAAATGGTAAAATGGCATCTGGCATTATAAATTTAATGAATGGTATGAATCATTCATATAAAGTTCCAGTACGAATACAAATACTATGCGAGAAAGTTTTCCACCTACAAGTATGAGGTTTCCTTTCCTCTTATTTTAGTTTCAACTAATTTTATATTGTTTGTTATTACTTTAACCTGTAAGTGAGTATCAATTACATAAAACAATGAACTTTCTGAATCCAACAAAACCAAGGGAAAAGATAACCAGCACTGTATAGTTTCCTGGGCCTAAGAGTATTTCACATGCTCATAGGGAAAGCACACGATCTAAAAGTATTGGTATAAATGTGGTCAAACTCACAATAGCAGGCATATAAAGGCCATTCATGGTATCACCAGCTACACTATTTAAAGTTACTAGTATAATTATGGTCAAACTCACAATAAACAGATATAGACGCCATTCGAAATATCACTGAGTTGCTCAGTGAAGTGAGCGAAAGGCCAAGAGAACTAAACGAATGTGGGAGTTTATTATGTTTAGTTGTTAATTTCTTGACACTCTTACAAGCACCTCATTATATCTCTCTTGTTTATATTCAGCCAGGCTGACATCATGTGTCCGCATAATTGGCCACAAACCCTTTACTGCTGAGCTGAATGAACCTGAAGCAACCGACTTGGTACAGTACTGCAATCTGATGGTAAAATGGCATCTGCATTTTTTTTCTCAAGACATACTTGTTTTTCTCTTCATTTACCTGTTGCATGTTTCTTACTATATATAGCATCCAAATTTCTACATTGAGCATATGCACAAATTTCTATATATGTGTGGGATTATCCTACTGAGTAGGTTCTGAAACTTAGCCTTTTGTAATGACTGTGTCATTTGGTATTTTACTAGCTCCTTTTTGCTTTGCACAAATTGAACTGATGATGCAGTCCTCTTCTCGACTAGTCTCTCCTCTGAGTACTACCTGGCAATGACCACATTTGGTAGGCATCACTCCCATTATTTGAATGTATGATAATGAAAAAGAATATTGACTATTTGTTGATGACCAAAGTTAGATCTTTTTGCTTTGTTTTGTTTGTGAAGGGCTCTCAACAAGCGAGAAATGATTGAACTCGCTCAAAATTTAGTCGAGTTTGTGTTTGCTGACGATGAAGTGAAGAAGGCTGTAAAGGAGATTTGCAGGATGCTAAAAGAAGATTACTGCAAAAATAATCAAGATCTGGTTGCCGTAAAATAAGAAAATTGTTAGTGTCGTATCTCAAGTGAGGAGTCAATTGAATGTTATCTGATAATGCCATTGAATATGTTGATCGTAGTTTAAAGTATTGATTCTCATGTCTGCACACATGAATTCAATTGTGTATTTGGTTATTAACTATTTTGTAATTTGACATGCTTGTAATACTTGATTAATTTTTAATATGATTGAAGTTTAATTTTATTTAATTTTGTTTCATAAACTCATTTATCTATTTTAATGTGTATTTAGTTTATAATTGGATTAATATTATAAAAGAAAATATTAAATTATCATAAGCGTAATTAATAAGAAAAAATTGTGTATAGAGCGATGGATACATATTTAAATATTTGGATGCGAAAACCATCACTAAAACCTATAGCAATGGAGTTTCAACCGTGGGTATAGGAAAGCAAGAGATGTCCTTAAAACCTATACCAACGGATACGAAACCGTGGGTATAACACCGAGGTTTTGTCCAACGGGTGAAAAAACCGTCGCTATAGGCTATAGTGACGGCATTGTGCCGTGGGTATAACTAATTAAAAACTACGGAAAAATATGTCTGTTGGTATAGGTTTTACGGGCTATACCTACGATTTTCCGCCTTTTACCCACGGTTTTTTGCTGTCACTATATGTCGAATTCCTTGTAGTGCCTATAATACACCATTTTTTTAAAATTAAAAAAGTTTCACACACTCTCTCTCCCAAACTTGACAACCACCACCATCATCATCACCAGCCCCAACCTCCACCACCATCATCATCACCACTACCATCAGCCCCGACCTCCACCACCATCATCATCTTCATCTTCAGTCTCATCTCAAATCAAAATCCAAAATCCAAATCCAAATCTAAAATCCAAATCCAAAATCTAAATCTAAAATCCAATGTTTATGTTCATCATTTGTTTGAGTTCTTGGAATTAAAACAAATTTAAAGAATTTTCTATTAGGTGAAAAACCTTAATTTCGAATTGATGGGTTTGTTAGGTCTAATAAGATGGCTGATTGTCGAAGATGATGATGCTGGTGGAGGTCAGGGGTGATGGTGGTTGATGCTGCTTGTTTTCGGTGTGGGGGCAACATGCGTGAGTTCTTATCATTTGTAAAGTGGAAGGGACAGATCTCGACCGCGGGTCAGGTCTATTCTTGGAGGTCGGCTCGGAAGATCTGCTGGTGCTCTGATGACTGGGGTACCTGCAAAAGGCCTAGAAACACCGGGAGAAATCCCGACGACAGGCCCTCAGTCAATCTAGTCAGTCACTGAAAAAGAGACTGGACAGCTAGGGTTCAGGTGGAGAATTTTTTATTACCTTATACAGTGAGGAGGGGGCCTAGTATTTGTAGGCAGAGGCAAATGGTTATCTAGCCCTAATCTGACACATTTGTCTGTGAGCCTGAATTGGTAGAAGACCCGTTGGACCTATTAACCTGATGATCTGGGATTACCGAAATCTGAGGAGATCCGACGGCCCTATTACGCTGCATCATCTATACCCCATCATAAGCCCCCCACTTTTGGAGGGCTGTGTGCACCAGCAATGGAGGAGTAGTTTGTCCTTGTGAGAAGAGCGAAGGGGAGTGTTTTGCGAAGATGAGATGTGGAGCTCCTGAGAACAATGTTTAGGGTCGGTGTCGAGCCGAGCATAGTATACGACCTGATCGAAGTCCGTGCTGAGCACCGAACTTTAGGAGTCGGTGTCGAGCGTCGAGCCAGGAGGGTCGAGGCCGAGCACGCTGAGCGAGGTGCTTTTTTAGAGGAAGCTGTGGCACTACTCGAGGTACACGTGCCGAGCTCCGAGCTTGGGGTAGGCGCTGAGCACCTCTACAGAGGCTATTTCGGAGAGTAAGCTATGGCAATGCTCGAGGTTCATGTCAAACTCCGATCATGGGGTTGGCGCCTCGTGCCTCGATGGAGGCTTCTTATAAGAGAAGGCGGTGGCGCTGCTTTAGGTACATGCCGAGTGCCGAGATTGGGGTAGGAGTCGAGTGCCTTGATGGAGGGATTTTATGAGAGAAGGTCGTGGCAATGCTCGAGGTACATGCCCAACGTCGAGCTTGGTGCGGTGCCGAGCGCTTCGATGGAGGCATTTTCTGAGAAAAAGTTGTGGCAATGCTCGAGGTTCATGCCGAGTACCGAGCTTGGGGTTGGTGTCGAGTGCCTCGATGGAGGCTTTTTATGAGAGAAGGCTATGGCATTGCTTGGGGTAAGTGTCGATCTCCAAACTCGGGGTCATGCCGAGCACCTTGATGGAGGTATTTTATGAGAGAAAGCTGTGACAATGCTCAAGGTTCATGCCGAGCGCCTCGACGGAGGCTTTTTATGAGAGAAGGCTGTCGCACTGCTCGGGGTAAGTGTCGAGCTCCGAGCTTGGGTTCGGTGCCGAGCACCTCGATGGAGGCATTTTCTAAGCGAATGTTGTGGCACTGCTCGAGGTAAGTGCTGAGCTCCGAGCTTCTGTGAGAATGCTTGGTGCCTACTCATGATTCATGCAGAGCATCGAGCCAGGTGGCCTTGCTTGGAGGCACTTTTATGGAAATGCTGGATGCTTGCTCGAGATTCATGCCAAGCGTCGAGCCAGGTGGCCTTACTTAGAGGTGCTTTTGTGGGAATGCTAGGTTCCTACTAGAGATTCATGCCGAGCGTCGAGCTGGTGGCCTTGCTTGGAGGTACTTTTGTGGAAATGTTGGATGCCTGCTCGAGATTCATGCCAAGAGTCGAGCCAGGTGCCCTTGCTTAGAGGCGCTTTTGTGGAAATTCTGGGTGCCTGCATGAGATTCATGCCGAGGATCGAGCCAGGTAGCCTTGCTTAGAGGTGCTTTTGTGGAAATGTTGGGTGTCTGCTTGAGATTCATACTGAGCATCGAGCTAGGTGATCTTACTTAAAGGCGCTTTTGTGGAAATGTTGGGTGCCTGTTCGAGATTCATGCCAAGCTTCGAGCCAGATGGCCTTGCTTAGAGGCACTTTTGTGGAAATTCTGGGTGTCTGCTCGAGGTTCATGCCGAGCGTCGAGCCAGTGGCCTTGCTTAGAAGCGCTTTTGTGGAAATGTTGGCTGCCTGCTCGAGATTCATGTCGAGCGTCGAGCCAGGTGGCCTTTGTGGCTGGCCAAAACCTCGTTTCTGTGTTTAGCGTGTCCGAGGTGCATGCTGAGGCTCGAGCGTTTTGAACTTGGAGAGAAATTGGTCTTGGGGAGAAATTGGGCCGTATGTGGGCCACTCATGCGGTGACATGTGTGATGATGACATCATGCTTGAGGATTTCGAGGAGTCACAGGATTTGTAAAAATCAAGTTACTGGGTTCACTATATATCCCCCACCCCTCTCTTCATTTTTCACCTTTGCTCTCTTTCTCTAAGTCCTCGAGTTTTCTTTCTACCATAGTTCAGTCACCGGCGGCGATCTTTTTCGGCAAATTTCCCAGCACTTTCAAATAGGTTAGTTTCTTTTCATTATGTCGAGGGCTCAGTCTGGTTTGTCCACCACTGCATCGGGTCAGAATGATGACCCGCGTCTCTCCGAATCAATGTCTTGGGAAACAGTTGAGAAGGTTTATGACGTCACGCCACTCCACAGAAGAAAGCCTTCGTAGTGGAGTTGAGCGACTAGGAAGGGAGCGTGCACAGGGAGGAGGGTGAAGACGAGGAAGTTGTTCGTGGTGGGGAAGAGGATGAGCTGATTGAGGGAGTGGGGGATGACGAGGGAGTTGAAGTTACCGAGGGGGACGAGGAAGTAGAGGACGACCCCTCGGCGGAGGACCACCATCTGGTTCCTTTGGCGACACGAAGGGTCATCATGTCCGGCAGAGGAAAATGAAGTGGATCCTATCGGACAGCCCGGACGAGATGACTCCTGAAGTCAAACTCGATGTCCCTTTCACTGTGCATCCGAGCTCCATTAGAATATACCCGAACGATGTCGAGGACTTGGTCCGGTACGGAGTACAACAGTCCTCGTCTGGTCGACATAAAATCTCCATGGACAAAATGCCAACTATACTGACCACGGACGACCTTCCGGTTATCCGAGCAAGCTACTTCATTGGTCAGGAGTACGAGTTGTTGATCCCCAGCCTCGGGCTCTGTCCCACAGATAACTTGGCTCCCTGCTTTTGCATGTTTCCAGTGGACGCGTTCAGCTCTGGCTTGCGACTGTCCCTCCACCCATTCATCCAGAGGGTTCTGTCCTGGGCTTCGTTGAGTCTGATGCAATACAGTCTAAACTCTTGGAAGTAGCTCGTGTACTTCATGCTTCTTTGTGAGGAGAAGGGCGTGCCCCTAAGATTGAAGTACTTCTAAGTGGTCTTGGGTTTTAGCTCGCCTGGCAAGTATGAAGGAATTTACTACTTCTTACCTCGCCGAGGGAGGAGGATCGTCCACAATGTGGTATTTTTATAACCCCAACCTTGAGGTCCTTCGTAAGTCCGATCTGACGGTAGAGGAGTGGGTAGATGTGGAGCGGATATGTTCAGGCAACAACATTGGTTGGTCGAATGTAATAGAGAGGAACTTGGCTCGGATCGGACTTGTAACACCGTAGATTTTTAAATAAAGCTTTTGAGATTTAGAAATGAATTAAAATGATTTTTTTGTGATTTAATAAATATTTTCTTCAATTTATCTTTTTACACGTGCAAAAATTGTGCAAATATTTACTTTGAAAGTTGAAAGTAAGAAATTATTTTGGGAAACCTATTATTTATTAGTAGGGATTATTTATGAATTTTTTGTATTTTTTTGATATTTATTTGGCATATTTGCAAATATTACAAAAAAGGGCTTTTGCGCAAAATTATCACTTGGAGTAAAAACTCCAGATTTTTGGATTTTTAGGCTGAGCATGATGGCTAGTCAACTCAGAGGTAAAGAATTCACTTTTTCTTTTAATGGATTTGGTTTATTTAGCAAATTTCTTAAAGAAAGGGCCTTTTTTGCAAAATTGCCATTTAGAGGCAAAATTACAATTACAAAATTATTTTTTTGGGTTTGAAAACAGAGCCGGCCACATCAGGTTGGTTATTTTGGATTTTTAATTTAAATTGAATTGATTTATCTAATTTGCAAATCTACTCAAAACCTTAATACACCCCATTTCTGGCCTGTTATAAGGGCAGTAGCAGCCATTTCTTTGCTGCATTATACAAAGGGTTTTCTTTATGATTGATTTCTTAGTGCTTCGAAGCGAGGATCTTGGTTTTCTTGCGAAAGGAAGGATTTTTCTTATTATCTTTATTATTTCGGTTGATTCTTCAATATGGTGAGTGACATATGTCTGATTTCTTATTGTTCTAAGCATGTTGTATGAGATGATTTGTCTATTAGAAAACATGTTAGATGATGGTACGATGATATACTGAATTTTGATGGATGTATGAATAAAAATTAAATCTTTTCATGAAAACTATACTATTAATGATTAAAACTCTATATGGATGACTTGAGATTGTTAAGAACCTAATAGAAATCATGAGTAGGTTTCTTTCTTTCATATTACTGTTGACTTGATTACACATATTGGGTTTTGAATGATGTTATTGCAAAAGTGAACAAAAATTGATCTTTACTGTGTATATATAGGCATACACTCTGTTTTGATATTTGGATGAAAAGAACTTGATTAATACACGTTGTATTCACCTATATTTCATGGGCAAACTGATGTGAGCAATTGTGTATGTGATCAACAAAGTACAAGTGGGGTTTTGGATCAAAAGAGATCGAGTTTTAATGTTTGGAAAGGGGGTTGATGTTTGGGTTTGATTACACACAACCGAAATTGGGTTTTTGTGATTTTTCTGAAGTTTTCAGTTAGATCTTCATTGTTTTGTTACTGAGATGGATTTGAAAAATATATTAATCCTATTCAATGAATTTTGATGCTATAACTGATGCTTAAATACTTATATAAACACATATATACATATATGGCTACGGTTGTGAAGATTTTGATAAAAATTACTCTTTTATGATCTTGATGAAGTTTTGATTTGTTTTATAAACTTCATTATGTTATAAAAGTTGTATTTTAATCATCTCAGGAAAGTTATTTTGCAAATTTATGATTTTACAAAAAATAAACGAAATATCAGTAACAAGGTACACGAATATTTTTTTTGATATATCATACAGAGCCAAAAGGCTCCAGCCATCAAAAAATATATTAATCAATAAAAATAGTAACGATAAAAATTAAATTACAAAAGTTTTACAAGCTGTAAAACGGAAAGAAGAAAACAACTAATGAAATCAATAAACGGCAAACTAGCATGCAAAAAGAGAACTGCAATACAAAAGAGGAAACAACTCCGCAAAGGGGGACTGAGCTTGAAGCCAGGATAACCGAGCATGAAAAGGAATGCTCTGCCGCACCCAAGTGGAGTGCAAACTCACACTACGGCTCCTGTCGCAAAGCACAGGGAACAGTCACGAGCAAGAAGAGAAGATTCACATCACCAACAACTCGACAACATGAGCGAATAAGGTGGTTTTAGAACCGAATGACAGATCCATGAAACAGGTACACGAATATTAAAGCTGTCAGATTTTGAACATGTCGGTCGACTGTCAACTTTTTGAACTAAAACGACAGTCGACCAATTAAGTGATTTTTGGGATTTTTGCATGTCGGTTGACCGTCACTTTTTGAACTGATTTGATAGTCGACTGTCAGTTGTTCTGTTGATGGTTTTCTCGAGTTTTCTTTGTGTTTTCTTGAACGATTATTTCTTCGATATTACGGATTATTGATCTACTGCTTTAGATGATATTTTTACTATATATTACAGTGTCTTACAGAGAGTTACTTTTTTATTATAATAGAATTTAAATTGTATTTCTATAACTTTATAAAGTGAAAGATATATGGTTTTCAAAGAAATTGGTGTTTTGTGATATTCTACGACTTCAAAAATATGATTTTCAGATATTTACTAGATTTAATACTTTAATTCAATTCTGAAATATGTGAGTATATCAAAGGAATTTCGACTTAATGATTTTTAAGAAGTTTTCTTAATGTGAGAGTATTGATAATGGAATTGAGAGTTTTTATGAAAAATTTTGTGTTGATGGTTGAGTTGTGAGTCTCTAGAGGGTGTGTGGGAACCTAGTATACCGGCAGTTGAAATTTTGTGGTTGGGCCAGTTGTGATCTTGATGTTGATCAGTTGAGTTAAGTCCGGTAGGGTACACCAACTCTAGGAGATTTGTAATTAATTAAATGAACTTAATAAATATAAGGACAGACACTAGAATGGTGATATGATGAAATGAGGGCAAACGTGAGTTATGGACTCCAAGATGATCCGAGGAGTGAGATGATCCCCAGTATTCTGGGACGATGGCTGAAATAGGCCACAGAATGATCCAACGTGAGTGGGATTGGTCTCCAGTATTCTAAGGACGAGAGCGATGCTCATGGGATGTTTGTGCAATGAGGGTTCCAGGATGACCTGCGGAGTGAGGCATTCCCCAGTATTCCGGGACGATGGCTGAAATTGGCCATAGAATGATCCACGTGAATGGGATTGGCCTCTAGTATTCCAAGGGCGAGAACCGATACTTGCAAGATGTCTAAATCTCGTAGTAGTCATTGTAGTAGAATAATTGCATAACGAGGGATCTAACCCTATAAAGTGGAGAACGATAAGGGCTTACACCGGACCTATATAGTATGGAATGCATAGAATCTGACAAGTATGCATTAGAGAGTCATCATATTACATTTGTGTTTTCTTGACTTGGTTTTATGCATGATGTTTTCTACTTTCCTACACTTAACACTTAGTCTAGTTTCACTTGATGTTTTCATGTTTTATTTATTGTTATTTCATATTCCATTTGTTACTACAGTTGATATATGTTGTTTATGACTTTATTCTTTATGTTTTATTCATCTTGTACTTTTTTTAATGTCACTCACCCCGTTATGGCTGACCCCTGTAGTTGTGGGGGTTAGAGTTATCTCTAGCCTTATGTTTTACATGTAGGTAGTTATAGCTTGGGATTTTGATGCATGTGGTAGAATGATATTATGGCTTATGTAAATTGTAAAAGAACGTGTTGTAAAAGAAAGAAATCGTAATCCAAGGTGTTTAATTTTTCGCTATACTTTGTAAAGAAATATTGTAATAAAAGTTGAAAAATTTATTTGTGTTTTGGCTATGTTTACTATTACATTAAGGTTGATGCTGGAAATATTTGTGCCACGTATTTCTGAGATATTATATTGGAAATTCGGGGTGCTACAGGACTGATCCCCACTCCTTCCAATATGTCTTTTGTCTAATTTTCATTCAAGTATTTTTCTTCACCTTATACACTTCTCTTTCCTTTGCAGATATGGACGACTCAGAGATTTCTGTAAGGAGGGCCCTGTTGAAGAAGAGGAAGGCCGAACGGGCCGAGCAGGGGAAGCCAGGGAAGGTCCCCTCCGAGGGGGTTTCGTTGGAACCTTCCGACCCGATGCTGAAGAAGCAGGAGGCATTCAAGTCAGGCCCAAGATCCAGTAGCCTGAAGGTTACTGAAGTGGTGAAGAATAGCCTCCCCCCATCACTCCAGAGGCCGAGGCTGTAGCGCCCCGATTTCCAAATATTGGGAAAACCGAGACACGAGCCAGGACCTTTTCTTCAATTAGTCACAATTCACAGAAAAACAGGAGAATTTAAAACTTTTTATTCAACACCCAATGTATTACAAGTCTGAATGTCCTACAACTGCAATACATTATGATAGTGTTACAATAGTACCCTTTCATTCCCGAGTGTTACCATTTTTAACAACTTACATCAGAGTACAAAGAATGAAGAACAACACTTGGTAACTCTCACTTGAGGACTTTTCCACAATAGAAAATCAACGTAATTATTACAGCGGAAACTAAAACATGATATTGACTCCTCGCTTTCCTTGCCTTGAGTCCTTCTGAATCTCGCACCTGTACTTCTGCGATCCAGTACCTATTGAAGTGGGGACGTCAGTATTCACTGACGCTTTAAGGCTGATAACTTAGCAGCGAATCTCCCAAAACAACATACAGAAACATGATAATTGTGTCGGTGTAGTTTAAGTATTTGTGAGTGCCATGACTAGAATCTAACGTAATATTAACTAAGCTAAGATGCTCTTATTCTAATGCAAGCAAGTCTCCGGAACAGTATGCATCCCATACTACATACGCCCCATCTCAAGCCGTTTTCTCCATATAGGGATTTGAACCCGCGCTATGAATTCTACTTTTGTACCCATCCTGTTCCTGACATGATAATACATAACTGGTGACTATTGCCCGGCGTACCGGACCTCACACCAAAAGCCAACACGAACTACAAGATACTTGCCAACCTTCTTCCGTGCTCTCAACTCGTCATGAGAAGGCATAGAACCTGCCGGGATCGCAGGGTCTATTTCCCTAGGAACCCTCTCGTTCTTATCATGGTACATTCAAGAATTAACAATCAAGATACGAAACCCGTGCTCCCAACTTGTCATGAAAAAGCACCGTCCGTATCCCTTTGACAGGAGAATACATCCCGATAAAACCACCTAGTGTCAGCCTATAGGAGAGGTTGGATTATAGGGTATCACCCCTGACACCAACTCTCACCCTTTGGCAATTTTTAGATAAAAATGGTTAAGTAACTGTTACTGTCCTAACGATGTCACTAACCCTTAACCAACAAGCGGGACATACCACGGTGCTTTCAACTCGACATGAAAAGCACCGTATGTGTCCCTTTTCTAACCAAACAAGTGAGACACGGCACTGTGCTTCCAACTCGGCATGAAAAGCACCATACGCGTCCCTCTTCTAAAGAGTGCCACAATTAACCCGTCTTAACCTAGACTTCTCAAGATCTCATCGGATCTACTCACAGCCTACAATACCTACATACGAGCCAATTAAGCTACGTATGAGGTGACTACATACAAAAACAACCATACAGGTAATCAAACCTAGAAGCAACCAAACGTGCTTACTAGCAAACTTGATCTTCTATTATTAGAAGCAACAGAAGAATCTACTAAAAGCCTAAAACAGGCATTCTACCAATGCGAAGCCCAAAACGACCTAACAACTTTTATATATGAAGATATAATATACCATTCAAGCATGCATGGCTCTTGAATCTAGAACGACTAATCAATCTCAACATGAGTTCCTTCTAGGGGATTGGCTAGAATGACCTCGCAACTTAATATTGCAACTACAACATGATTTGTTCTCCACTAGTTACAATCCACATCATGCTAGTTCTCTACTAGCACAATTTACGATAACATGATAGTTCCTTACTAACGCTATAACTACAACGCGATAGTTAATACTACAACCACAACGTGATAGTTATTACTATAACTACAACACGATTAATCTCTTTGCTATACACTTTAACTACAAGTATGGATACAACTTACGTAGAAATCCACTATAAGTTTAAGCATGAATAGCCACTATATTTAAGCATGGATATCTCTTACTACTTTAAGCATGGTTAATTGCTACAACTTAGCATGAGTACTAATAATTTAGCATGGTATACAACCTTAACCATTCCTACAACAATCTTAGGCATGGTAGGTAATTCAACATCAATCCTACACATTTCTAAGCATGGATTATGCTTTCCTACAACAATCTAAGCATGGTAGATTAATTCAATATTAATCCTACAACAAGCTAAGCATGGATAGGTACTTAGTATCAACCTACAACATTCTAAGCCTAAATAAATTAATCTAAACATGGTAGGAACTTTAGAATGAATCCTACAACATTCTAAGCATAAATAAATTAATCTAAGCATGGTAGGAATTTTAGAATGAATCCTACAACATTCTAAGCACAAATAAATTAATCTAACATGGTAGGTATTTTTAGAATGAATCCTACAACATTCTAAGCACAAATAAATTAATCTAACATGGTAGGTATTTTTAGAATGAATCCTACAACATTCTAAGCACAAATAAATTAATCTAACATGGTAGGTATTTTTAGAATGAATCCTACAACATTCTAAGCATCATTAAACATGCTAGATATTTTTAGAATTAGTCCTACAACATGTATATCATTTCTACATATGATAGATAATTTTAGAAGGAATCCTACAACATTCTAAACACAAATAAATTAATTTAACATGGTAGGTATTTTTAGAATAAATCCTACAACATGTATATCATTTCTACATATGATAGATAATCTTAGAAGGAATCCTACAACATTCTAAACACAAATAAATTAATCTAACATGGTAGGTATTTTTTAGAATGAATCCTACAACATTCTAAGCACAAATAAATTAATCTAACATGGTAGGTATTTTTAGAATGAATCCTACAACATTCTAAGCACAAATAAATTAATCTAACATGGTAGGTATTTTTAGAATGAATCCTACAACATTCTAAGCATCATTAAACATGCTAGATATTTTTAGAATAAGTCCTACAACATGTATATCATTTCTACATATGATAGATAATTTTAGAAGGAATCCTACAACATTCTAAACACAAATAAATTAATTTAACTTGGTAGGTATTTTTAGAATAAATCCTACAACATCCTAAGCATAAATAAATTAATCTAACATGGTAGGTATTTTTAGAATGAATCCTACAACATTCTAAGCACAAATAAATTAATCTAACATGGTAGGTATTTTTAGAATGAATCCTACAACATTCTAAGCATCATTAAACATGCTAGATATTTTTAGAATAAGTCCTACAACATGTATATCATTTCTACATATGATAGATAATTTTAGAAGGAATCCTACAACATTCTAAACACAAATAAATTAATCTAACATGGTAGGTATTTTTTAGAATGAATCCTACAACATTCTAAGCATAATTAAATTAATCTAATACAATCTTAGCATGGTATTTACTTTATGAACATAAAATAAACATCTACAACTATCTACTACTACTACTACTCCATTTTAACCAAGAACATAACATACAACTATCTACCACTACTACTACTTTATTTTAGTCAAGAACATAACACCCAACTATCTACTATTACTACTACTTCATTTTAATCAAGAACACAACATACAACTATCTACTACTACTACTACTTTATGGACATAAAACATCTACAACTACTTACTACTACTTCCTTATTTTATCAACATACCACTACTACTTTATTTAATCAACATACTACTACTTCTTTATTTTAACATGCTAGTACTTAATTGTCTACTAGTCTTTATTAGTATTGATTTATTATCACCAGTGTTTATAAAAGAAAAGATCTTTTTATTTATTCTACAACTAGTGATTATAAAAGAAAAGATCCTTTTTTTTTAATTTATTCTACAACTAGTGATTATAAAAGAAAAGATCTTTTTATTTATTCTACAATTAGTGATTTAGGTTAGTTTCTTTTCCATTAATCAAAACTAACATCTAATTTTAGGTTCTTTTAATTAAGATTATCAAAGAAAATAACAATAACAAAATAAAGTAAGAACCCTCATTTGGTTCAACCAACCATATGCTTATCTTTTAGTCCAAGTCCAATACAAGTCCTACAACCAAAAATGGTTGTATAAAAATGTTCATATGCTTTATGTGCAAGTTCATATTCAAGTCCTACAACCCCAAAATGGTTGTATGTTCAAGTCCATATGCCTGATGTCATTTTAGTCCAATAACAAACACAAACAACAACTACAACTATAAAGATTTGATCTTTATGCTTGTTTAGCACTACTACTTGTTTCCATTCAACCATATTACTAAAAACAACCATCCAAAAAGAAAATAAAACAAGGAGGGTAAGAAGAAGAAGAACATCAACACATCATTCAAATAAACAACAAACAAACAAACAAACAAACAAACAAGCAAGCAAGGAGAAACCCCCACCTTAATCTTTTTGTAGGAAGGACTAGCCTATGCTCCTTCTCCTTCCCCTTAGCTTCTAAGAACTCCTAAGAAGACCTACAAAGAAAACTCTCAAGTTAGTATGGTTCCTCTCTTTCTTTTCCTTTCTTTCTTTCTTTCTTTTTTTGGTCTTTCTAAAATGAGACAAGGTGGAGAAGGAGGGGGTATTTATAGGTAGAGAGAAGGGTGGATAGTGCAAATGTGCACATACAAAAGTGCACAAAAGCCCTCCCATGAAATGGGGGCTAGCCATACTCCTAGGGGAGGTAGGGATGAGGTGGAGGTATGGTGAGGGTATGGTGTTATGTGGGGGAGGTGTTATGTGAGGGTTTCAAGAAGGGTTTCCTTAACCTCTTCATGCACACTTAATCTAGGTTAAACCTCCTAATCAAACCCTAACCATATAATTAAGTTTTGTCATAACAAAACAAGTGTTGTCCAAAAATACACAACACACAATTTGTATAATGTACCAATCGACATACTACACGTATGCGCGCATATATGTCTGTATACCGAAAATCTTCGCATAATTCGTATAAAAATAATTAATTCTCGGAAATAATAATAAAATAAATTTTATTATTAGTTCGGAAGATCACGGTATCAATTTGATACAATACGGACGTATACTGACCGATATCTGGATACAGATAACGTCTATGAACAAACCGGGTGAAAATCACCAAAATAATTCAATTTTGGAATTAAAATAAAATAATAATAAGATAATAATAAAATAATAATTTATACAATGTAATATCCGCCCGGGATATTACAGAGGCGATCATGGGCGACGCGGGGCTTCAACTGTGGGTCCCGGACTGGGCTGTTCGGGTCGAAGACACCTTGTCAGAGGGTCCCGTGGCCATCGATGTGGTTGAGATGCTTGCCCCACCTCGGGACCATAAGGCCTGGGAATCTGACACCATAGAGTCCAACTACATGAAATGGGCTTTGGCGAGCGTGCTGGTAACCTTCATTCTGTTCCAACTCTTTTGTATCCTGTTTGTTGTATATATTTCTTCCAAGTCTGATTCCGTCGGCTATATTCTTGTCTAGAGGGTGCTCAGCTGATGAAGCTGCATCAGTAGGAGCTGAAGACGGAGGTGAGGAATGCTCAGCGCTATGAGCGTGAGATGAAGGACCTCAAGATAGCATAGATGGCGCTTGAGGCCCGCAACCAGGCCCTTTAGGCTGAGCTGGCAAACCAAGCCGACACCAACATGAATAAGGAGGGTGAGCTAAGGAAGGCAGCCGAAAAGCAAATAAGGAAGGTCAATCAGGCTAACATTGATTAAGTCATCGCGGCCTAGGACGAGGTCTATGCCCTGGCAATCCGGCACGTTAAGTTCTACCACCCTGAGTTCGATCTTAGTCAGTCTCATTACGATACGAAGTTGCCTGACCACCCGCCGAATCCCAGGGGTGGAAATGACGAGGACGTTGCGGTGGTTGATATGGCTAAAAATAGGGTTAAATCGGAGCCGTTCAAATTGGGCACGAATCTTAAAGCTTAGGGGTAAAACGGTAATTTCACCTACAAACGGGTCTGAAATGGGGACTGGGTCTTTCTTCAAAACCCAATAACCCACGAATAGATCCACCTCAACTGGGTGCGGGTTTCAATCCGCAGCAAACCCAGTCTAGCGGGATAGAATTAGGGTTTCTGATTAATCCTAATCAACGGCCCTGATTCGTATCTATCCTTTCACTGGGAATTAGGGATTACATTCCTAATCTAATCCTAAGGATTACATTCCTAATCTGACCCCAAAGGCGGCTATAAATACCCCCCATCTACCACCATTAAGAGGTAATCAATCTTTTGCCAATCAAAGCTCATTCATAATCTTTTCTGATTACTGACTTGAGCGTCGGAGGGTGCGTCGCCGGGATCAACCCCAGTGTTTCACACTTTATGCAGGTTCACGACAACGGCAAGAGACCAAGTCAATAAGTTGGTGAAGGTCAACAGGTCAACAGGTTTGCTTTATAGTTTTCTCCAAGAATCCTCAAATTCTATCTGTTTGCCCCCACACCAGATTTAGCGGTAACAGATTGGCGCTGTCTGTGGGAAACGAAAAAGCAACCTGACCTAACTTCATCAGCGATACTAGTTTCAAGCCATGCATCCAAAATAGAAGGAGAAGGCAGCGGTCTCCAACTGAAGAACCACTTCTCTTCCTCCTCCCCCTCCTCCAACTCAAGGTGCTCCTTCTCAACAGGCCCCTCCAGGGTCTCGGGGGGCTGCCCAGGGGGGCTCCCGTCGGAGTCGTCCGAAGCAACACCCTCCTCATGACCATGTCGCAGGTCCCAATCCTTCAGTTGAATCTTTGGCTTCTCAAAGCCCTCCCGAGCGGGATCTTCGTCAAGTGATTGCCGCCGCCAAAAGGGGGTCGACCTCAGAACTCGCCTGAATGGATGGCGAGCCCTTGGGGGAGTCCATCAACCTGAGCATCCAGGGGCCCGAAGAGTCCGGACCCGCTGCCGACCGAAGACTAGAAGATCCCCTCCCTCGAGGAGGCGAAGAGAGTCTCCTCAGCGTCATCGGCGGAGAACTCATTCTCCAATAAGTCGAGCCACACATAGGGACCGCCAAGCTGGAGTGGCACCAGTCACAAGGGCAGATCTTCAAGACTTCTAATCTACAGTCTTACGGGCCCTCAATATCGCCCCGAAGAACGACCAGAGGCCACCTACTCAAGAGCCAGCTAGGAGCCACCGCCTTCGCACTCATAATCCTCGTTCATCTCCAAGCTACCATCGCCGTAGCCCCAGTCCACCCTCGTACGAAGATGAGTCCCGGGGCTCGGCAAGATATGATCAAAGGGAAGACTCGGTCTACTGCCGTCTCCACGAGATGGAGAGGCGCCTCGGCCGAATTGACAGGGAAGAAGAGCAACGGGCGATAAACCTCCGCCCGAGTAGACCTCCATTCTCCCGCACCATCATGGAGGCCCCCATCCCAGAGAACTTCAAGCCGCCTCACTTCGAGGTGTATATCGGGGAGTCAGACCCTGCGGATCACGTAGAGAGTTTCAAAACTCTCATGATGATCCACCACGCTTTAGACGCCCTCCTCTGCAAGATCTTCCCTGCCATGCTGAAGGGGTCTGCGAGAGAATGGTACTCTCGACTCGCTCCGGCCTCCATCTTCTCGTTCGATCAGTTCGAAGGGCTCTTTCTTACTCATTTCGTGAGTAGCCGCCGGGCCGAGAAAACAAGTGTATCTCTGGTAACCCTCAACCAAGAAAAGGGTGAACGCCTAAGGGATTACGTTCGACGCTTAACCGCCGAAGCCCGGTCCATTTTCTCCCTCAACCAATCAGTAGCCTCTGCCACATTCGAGTGTAACGTCACCGACGCTCGCCTCAAGGCGTCCCATGCCAAGAAACCTCCTCGGGACTTCTCAGAACTCCTACTTAGGTTGGATAAATACATACGAGTGGAAGAGGCTCTCAACCCTCCTACTTTTGAAGAATAATCTTCCGGGAACAAACGGAAGAATATGAGCGAAGAAAGGTCCCAAAAATCCCAGAAGGACGGCAATGGCCAGCGCCGCCCGACTCCTCGTTTTGAGAAGTTCACCCCCCTCATTGCTAATATATCAGAAGTTCTTATGGAGGTGGATAAGGAAGGGCTACTCTGCGCTCCCCCTAGAATGAATACCCCTGGCAAGAAGAGGAACGAGGATAAGTGGTGCCGCTTTCACAGGGACCATGGCCACGATACGGATGATTGTCGGGCTGTCAAAGAGGAGATCGAAGAACTCATACAGTGGGGACACCTGACCAAGTTCGTCCAAAAAGATATGGCCGAGCTCCCCCCTGAGGAGCGTACAAACGAACAGAGAGGCCTGCCGAGCTTCAAGACTCAGAACCTGGGCCGACTTCCACCTCATCCAAAGAGGACCAATCGAGGGAGAACCCAGCTCCTCCCGAGAGGTCTTCACCTTATCATAGAAGTAGGATCTTGATTTTCAATAAGGCCGATGCTTGTAACCCGGCCAATAGCATGTAATAATGGCTCGCTCTATTGAAGCAGCCACTTAGTTTATCTCAATAAAACTTTACATTTTTTCACTGAAAATTATTTCTCTTGCTTCATCTCTATCTCTTCGTGTCACGACTCGCTAAATGGTGAGTTCAGAGTCTAGCTTCTCCTACATGGCTGCTCCCACAACTTACTAAGCTCAAAAGACGAGTTTGGAGTCCAACACTTGGCTCGATTCCGCTTCAAATTACTCGCTCATAAGCAGGAAAGAAGTGGTTCGCCATTCAGAATTGCTCCTACACCTCGTGAACCCCCTCTAACAACGAGTTTGGAGTCCAACACTTGGCTCGATTCTACTTCAAATTACTCGCTCATTAGCGGGTAAGAAGTGGTTTGCCATTCGGAACTGCTCCCACAACCGTTGAACCTAACCTAAACGACGAGTTCGGAGTCCAACACTTGGCTCGATTCCGCTTCAAATTACTCGCTCATAAGCTGGTAAAAAGTGGTTCGCCATTCGGAACTGCTCCCACAACCGTTTATTCTCTCTCTTAAACTACAGTTTGGAGCTCACAACTCTCTCCTAGAGTTGCTC
Organism: Hemerocallis citrina; assembly: GCA_017893485.1. NCBI lineage: Eukaryota > Viridiplantae > Streptophyta > Magnoliopsida > Asparagales > Asphodelaceae > Hemerocallis > Hemerocallis citrina. The sequence goes on from CM030367.1 coordinate 94,575,318, forward strand.
CTCAAACTTGTCTCCCAAATGGCTCTCTCCTAAAGCCAAGCTCTTCGCTCTGCTCACCTCCAAAGCGGACCTCTTCTCAACAAGTTCGGAGCTCACAACTCTCTCCTAGGGTTGCTCCTCAAACTTTTCTCCCAAATGGTTCTCTCCTAGAGCCGAGCTCTTCGCTCCACTCATCTCCAAAGCGGACCTCTTCTTAACAAGTTCGGAGATCACAACTCTCTCCTAGAGTTGCTCCTCAAACTTGTCTCCCAAATGGCTCTCCTAGAGCCAAGCTCTTCGCTCCGCTCACCTCCAAAGCGGACCTCTTCTCAACAAGTTCGGAGCTTACAACTCTCTCCTAGGGTTGCTCCTCAAACTTGTCTCCCGAATGGCTCTCTCCTAGAGCCGAGCTCTTCGCTCTGCTCACCTCCAAAGCGGACCTCTTCACAACAAGTTCGGAGACTCTCTCCTAGAGTTGCTCCTCAAACTTGTCTCCCAAATAGCTCTCTCCTAGAGCCAACCTCTTCGCTCCGATCACCTCCAAAGCGGACCTCTTCACAACAAGTTCGGAGTTCACAACTCTCTCCTAGAGTTGCTCCTCAAACTTGTCTCCCAAATGGCTCTCTTCTAGAGCCAAACTCTTCGCTTCGCTCACCTCCAAAGCGGACATCTTCTCAACAAGTTCGGAGCTCACAACTCTCTCCTAGAGTTGCTCCTCAAACTTGTCTCCCAAATGGCTCTTCCCTAGCGCCAAGCTCTTCACTCCGCTCCCCTCCAAAGCGGACCTCTTCACAACGAGTTCGAAGCTCACAAATCTCTCCTAGAGTTGCTCCTCAAACTTGTCCTCCAAGAACGGACTTCCCCTAGAGCCATGCAAAGCTCTTTCAACTTTGCGAAGACGAAGATGTTGCGGGACTATCTTGACCTTGAGGAAGGAGGATTCTCCAATTCATCTCTGAAGAGAACTTGTAGATCTTTGAAAAAAGCTTCGAAACAAGGGGTCCTACGCCCCGATCCGACCTCCGTAGCACCGGAAACATCGAGAAGAACTCACCCTAGACTTCGGAACACTTCGCCGAGCGCTCTTGGCACCGACCATGTTACATGGAAAAATTGGATCTCGGCACACTTTGCCGAGCACTCTTGCCACCGACCATGTTACATGGAAAAATTGGACCTCGGCACACCTCGCCGAGCGCTTTTGCCACCGACCATGTTACATGGAAAAAATGGACCTCGGCACCCTTTGCCGAGCGCTCTTGCCACCGACCCTCAAGCATGGAAAAAACTCACTCCAGACTTCGGCAAAGACTCGCCGAACCCCTTCTTTACATGTGTCGCCATGCCTAAGTATCTCTACACCTAGTCAGGAGACCTCGAACCCCCCTAGACTTCGGCCTTCTTCTTAACACATATTTGGAGGGGGTCGGCAACGTCGCCGAACCAACTTGCCACCGGAGCTCAAATGAGAGAAATTTTTTACGTCGGAATTCGTGCTCAAATGCGATCGACGGCTCAGATACAAGCAACCAAACAAACAACACAAAAAAGGGGGGGGAGCTACAGGGTCGGGTTCAGACCCGTTAATGACCAAACCCAAACCCTTTCTCTCTCCTCCCCTTCTTCTCCAATGGATTTGGCGCTAAAAACCCAAAAATGAGGAATCCAACTTCTTCTTCGAACGAACCCGGCTCCTTCAACTTCGAGCTCCGCCAAGTTCCTCCAAGGCCTCGTCGAACTCCAAAGCGTCGAGCTCCTCCACAGCGCGAGCTCCGATCGCAACCAAGCTTCGTCGAGCTCCAACATCGAAGAGCTCTTTTGCCGAACGTCCCTCGCCTCGTTCGCCGATCTCACCGAAGCTTCCAAATCGCCGAGCTCGCCACAGTTAGAGTCGTCCAATGGCGAACCCCCTTGTTTGCTGCTCATCCCCATCCCGAGCTCGAACCTATAGCCGCCGAACTCCGACTCTGAGCTCAAGCTTCCATTCTCGTCGAGCTCCAAATCCTTCACCATAGCTGTCGAGCTCTCCCAACAGTCGAGCTCCACCACCACCTCGACAAACTCCGATCTCCATCAAGCTCCGCCAAGATCTCCTCCTCCGTTGAGCTCAACGATCACTGCCTCCGAGTTCGAGAGCTCCATGGCCAAGCTCGAGGACTCCATCACCCTCATCATCATCGAGCTCCCTCACTCCATCGCCGAGCTCCAACCTCTCGAGCTCCCTCCTTCGTCAACCTCGCCAACCTCCATGGCGACGAAGCTCCGTCGAGCTCGAGTTCTCCTTCGCCAACTTGACAGCCATGGCCTTGCCACCTCCCAAAAACTCAGCATCTCTCCTTCCTCACTCCGCCACAGAGCTCGACCTCGCCTCCATTTCGTCGAGCTCTAAAGACGAGCTCTCCTCCATTGCATCAAGCTCCAGCACCGCCAACCATAGCTGCCGCCGACCTCAAGCTCCGCTAAGCTCACCTCGCCGATGCCAAGCTACATGCCCCTCGAAGAAGGAGTCGGAGGAGACGAGGGAGGGAGACGAGAGAGAGCGGAGGTAGGATGGAAAAGCAGAGAGCGGAAGAGAAGAAAAAGAAGAAAGAGTAGCAACGAAAAAGCAAAAAAAAAAAGCGGGGGGGGGGGGGGGGGGGGGGCGTGGGGGGAGGGTCAACGGTTGACTTTGCCACGTGGCGTCCACATGGACTTCGACCACTTTTGCCGAGAGCTCTTGCCACCAAAGATATTATTAGCAAAAAATGACCTCCTCCCGATGCGCGCTCGCTTGATCGTGATCAAAGCACACAATCGCGCCACGTCACCAGGTATTTATTTATTTATTTATTTAAATAGCCGAATTAATTATTTAAAAAAATCAAAAAAATATTTAAAAATTGGAAAATATTAATTAAAAATTATAAAAATAATTTTTAAATTCTGAAAATAGTAATTATTAACTTAGAATAATTAATTAAATTTTTCGATAATTAATTATTGAATTCGGAAATTAAATAAAATATTCGAAAAAATTTAGAAAAATCTGGAAAAATCACAAAAAATTTAGAAAAATATGAGAATAATTTCGGGCATTTTACAAGCTCAGAAAACTACCGTTACACCCCGAGCTAGATTAAACTCCCTTAAGAACACCGATAAAATCCCGTACGCCATTAGAATAACAAAACTACTCCTCAAAGACTGTAGAACTCAGTCTCCAAGAGTGGGGGGCTCGTGATATGGCTAAAAATAGGGTTAAATCGGAGCCATTCAAATCGGGCACGAATCTTAAAGCTCAGGGGTAAAACGGTAATTTTACCTACAAACGGGTCTGAAATGGGGACTGGGTCTTTCTTCAAAGCCCAATAACCCAAGAACAGATCCACCTCAACTGGGTGCGGGTTTCAACCCGTGGCAAACCCAGTCTACCGGGATAGAATTAGGGTTTCTGATTAATCCTAATCAACGGCCCCGATTCGTATCTATCCTTTCACTAGGAATTAGAGATTACATTCCTAATCTGATCCTAGGGATTACATTCCTAATCTGACCCCAAAGACAGCTATAAATACCCTCCATCCACCACCATTAAGAGGTAATCAATCTTTTGCCAATCAAAGCTCATTCATATTCTTTTCTGATTACTGACTTGAGCGTCGGAGGGTGCGTCGCTGGGATCAACCCCGGTGTTTCACACTTTTTACAGGTTCATGACAGTGACAAGAGACCAAGTCAACAAGTTGGTGAAAGTCAACAGGTCAACAGGTTTGATTTATTATTTTCTCCAAGAATCCACAAATTCTATCTGTTTGCTCCCACACCAGAATTAGCAGCAATAGTGGTCGACCCTAACGTAGAGACGGCTATCAAAGAAGAGGTTGGACAATACCCCCAGCAGTAGCCTTTGTTATTTACTTTTCCTCCACTTTTCTCCTCAAATTTTGTGGTTGCCGAACGCGGACTGGCCACCGCATCTTTTTATATACATCTTTGAGTAATGAAAAGAGTTTTTGACCAAATCGTTTGACTTGGAATTTTGGGCGTAATCTGCCATGTAAGATTTTTTGAATTTTAACCAAGTACATAGGGCTTGGCATGATGTTTCTCTGTTTGCCTCTGTTAGATAGATGCGACCTCGAGAGTAGACCCCGGTTGTGCTGAGACGGTGCGGCTTAGGGATAAGGTCTCGGACATGAGTCAGCTCTGACCCGGTGTCTAAAGAGGCTTGCGATCGAGAGGCGGCTGTTCAATATTTCATGGATATGTCAAAGGGACTTAGCTTGGAGCTGGCGGCTTTATGAAGCTGATAGCCAATCGTGACTTAGGAAGTGCAGAGGTTGTGTTTTCGATGGCCAGCACTTCCGCTCGACGACCGTCATCTGAGTCTTTCCTTCATGACGTCATTATGGAGAAGGAGTTGGCGGTACAACGGTACAAGATAATGCTCGGGATGTCCGGATCCCAATCCGTTTCTTTTGTAAGTGCCTGCCCTTCTGCCGGAGCCTCATTGCCGACCCCGAGAATCGGGCCGGCGAGGCCCTGTGACGCACAGAGCTCCGTCGCTGGTGTGTCTACCTTAGCGGCCCTGGGCGATCCTGCGGAAGACCCAACTCATTTGGCTAACCTTGAACCGGTCTGTATTAACCCTACGGCTCGATATAGGAGCCCTAGGCCGATTGTGAATTATGTAATAAAGTCTCTCCTTGTAATGATACACTTCCTTTGGTTAAAATAATAATAAGAACATGTTTGTATTGGTCTTTTGTGTGTTCTTTTCTGTGCACATACATCCGAACTCCGAGGATGGGTCTTCAACATCCAGGCCGAGGGGTGAGTTCGAACCAAGAGGTGAGGACTTGGAGAATAAGAACTCTTGCAAAACATCGGTGGGACCGAGGGATCCTGAATGACTAATAATGGAGGACATTTCATCTTCCATTGTCATAAATGTGTGTAATAGACGTTTTGACATTCCATGCCATAAATGCACATCCCCTTTAGGCTATATGTAAGGCCCCGAATACCGAAATACGGTAATTCGTAGCTCAACAGGATCTGCACTTCACTTCGTACAACATTACAAGCAAATTTTGAAACTTTTATTACAACAAAGTCTTTTTACATCATAACGCAGCGGAAAGTAAATGAAATACAACAATGATAGATGTACAGTTGTAACAACTTTAGCATTTAAGTATCATCAGCATTAAATTCATCTTTATATCTTGTTGTAAATTCCAAGTCCTGCATATGAAACTGTGGGCACGTCAGTTGCTTACAACTGACGAAATATTATAAACGGTGATCCTCTCTATGCCGTAATATAATGATTCTTTAATACTTTACAACCACAAACTTGAATGCAAACAAAGTGTAAAAGAGTGACTATCCTAATCATGTCAATGTATGCAATGACTTAATGCCTAATGCAGATATTTACGCTAGGATGACTCTAATGCATACTTGTTCGGATTCTGTGCATCTCATACTACATAGGTCCGAGGGCAAGCACCTACGTACTCCACATTGTAGGGTTAGATCCCTCACCATGCAACCTACTACGATAACTACTATGAGATTTAAACACTTTGCAAGTATTGGCTCTCACCCTTGGAATACTGGAGATCAATCCCTCTCCGTGGATCATTCTATGACCCTTACGTCCATCGTCCCAGAATACTGGGAATTGTCTCATTCCGCAGGTCATTCTGGAGCCTTCATTGCACAAGTATCCCATGAGCGTCGCACTCGTCCCGGAATACTGGAGATCGTTCTCACTCCGTGGATCATTATGTGGCCTTTACATCCATCGTCCCGGAATACTAGGGACCGTCTCTCTCTGGGGATCATTCTGGAGTTCATAACTCACGTTTGCACTCATTTCGTCATATCACCAATTAGTGCCTTGTCCTTAACTTTAAGTTATGATTATTAAAAACTAGAGTCTAGCTAACCCACCGGTCTTAAACATAATGCTGAGACAGTAGACCCAATACTGGTTACTTCTTACAATTTCATAAATTCAACGACCGGTAATTTGGGCCTCGCTCACCCTAGAATAAAAACCGTCTCAACCGAGACTACAAAGGTTACATCTAACCTTATCAAGATAATTCATTTCTTTATTCACAATATCTTTCTCATATTCATTTCTTTATACACAATCTCTTTTCATATTCATTTCTTTATAATCTTAAACTATAAAGCAACTCAATTCAACTTCCATTATCAATTTAATCATTTATATCCTTGTATGCAACTCAAATTTTCTCTTAATCAAATGTTAATAACTATAAAATCTCATTAAGAAGAATCTAATTGCATTCCAAATTTTTATCGTTGTTTAATTATATAAGAGTAACATTTTAAGAAGAACTAGGATTGCCCGTGGGACGTGCCTACGTCACGTATTCGGGACTGCATATAAATTTCTAAAAAAATTAAAACAAAAAAGGTGGGTGTTTAAAATGTTTTTCTAATACGACGTCTTTAAAATGTTTCATACGGCATGTTATCGCGACGTCTTAACTTTCTTTAAAATATTTAGTAAAAATTTCGATGGAATATCTCATGAAATATTATTCCTTTGGCTCTGGGAAATATATATTAGGCTCTGGGAAAAAAAAACTTTGTCGCAAACAATTTTCCTTCCTAATCCAATCCAAGTCACATTACACAGTCATATTATATATTAGGCTCTAGGAAAAAAAGAAACTTCATATGACTAAAGCTATAGTTTGGAATCATAATAGATTTTAGGAAATTTTCTAAAAATTTTGACAGTCAAAAAATTCTGAATTGCATCTTCCTCTTGCTTTAACTTTGTCGTAAACAATTTGAACAAAGAAGCATAGGGTTATCCAGCACATATTATATAGATGATTGTCAGTAAGATACATAATGTTTTTAGATGGTGACTTTGGATAGCTTATGATGCCCAAATTAGAACTTTGGCATGTCTTGATGATTGCATATATTCATTCTAGATTAAAAATTTCTTGTGGTCAACAAACTGAAACAGAAAATAAAGAACTTGAATGTTTTATTTCTTAGAAAGATAGACACTCAGGAACATGTTTAAAACTATGAACTTTAGAAGGAAGTTAGTTCCTACTCATCCTCACATACAATCGTGAACCTCTGTTTCTCCATGGAGTATGATACGAAAGTTACATCATTAGGAGTTTGTACTGGTTCCAATAAACTACTAACATTAGACTAACATTTTATTTAAGGTATTTCATGTATTACTAACTTTAGCATCTAAGTTACACATGATTGATGGTGGGTAATAGCCCTCAGCGATCAGCTTCTTATATAGAAAGTAATGTGTAGGTCAATCCTTCAAACTAATTTTCTCTGAGGAAGCTTCAAGTAATTAGTACCTACAAAATGTTCAAGTATATTACCCAGGAAGCTTCAAGTACCTACAAAATGTTCACAAAATGTTCACAATCTCACAATCTCACAGGAAGCTTCAAGTAATTAGTAAAAGAACATGAAGCTTCAAGTATATTAGGCTCCTTACGAAATTCTGCTCACAATTAAAAATTTATCATCACAGTCAAGAAATATAAATCTTCCCCAGGCCAATCCAAGCAACATCACATAGACATTATATATATCGGGCTCTGGGAAGAAAAAATCTTCATATGACTAAGATACAAAATAAAAACCAAGATATCGTTTGAAAACATAATAGATTTAAAAAAATTTAGTAAAAATTTTGACAGAACCTCCCCTAAAATATTAGCCATTTTACAGAAATTCCTTACGGAATTCTGCTAACAATTAAATATATGACATCACACGCAATAAATATCAATCCTCCCCAGGCTCAACTGAGCAACATCACACAGGCAACATATATATAAGGCTCTGGGGGAAAAAATCAGAATATAATGCAAGATACAAAATAAAAACCAAAAATTCGTTTGAAAATGTAATAATTTTTTTGAAAAACCTTCGAAAAACCTTTAAAAAACCAAACACAGAACCCAATACTCCACAAAATTGCGGGTACGGGTATTAACATAACTATATTATATCATTATTATATACAGTTACTTACATCATTTCCAAAAATGCTAAATATTACAATTATTACAACTATTACATCCTCCACCATACTAAACACCAACCAACTGAATGAAAAAAAAATACATGGTTGTAGGAGAACACAATGGTTGAAGTCTTCAAAATTGGACCAAACAGTAAGCCTAAAAAAACAGTTAGAGTTTTGAATCAAATAGTAAGAGTTTACAATAAACAATTAAAACAATAGTAATAGTTTTGAAACCATTACCTTTCAAATAGAACAATGGCTTCAACCAAACATGTTCCTCATCACCCTACAAAAAGTTAAACTGTCAATATGTACATGACGGTTTTGAGTGTGGACGACAATCTGGGAAAAAAAGAAGAAACATTAAATTAGCAGCAATTAACGGTTAACATAGGGTGTAGTTGTAGTAAATAGAAATTTACCTTATTGCAACCCCAATTCATCAATGTAGTTGCATTTATAAATTTGAGGTCCATGTCAGCTGCTTCCCAGTTCTATTAAAGTTCAAAAGTAAAACAACAATGAAAATAAGTTTTAGTAAGGTAAATCTATCATATATAAATCAATCATATACAATTCATCTTGTTTCATTAAAGAAAAAATAATAAGTTAATGGACGACCCTCTTTTTATTTTTTTCATCTTATATATGGTGTCAATATTTCATTACTGAAAAGTTAATTGATTTGAAGAGTTTGCTGGCTCATTATTGATTTCTTACTTGAAATAGAAAGAGGGTCGTCTATTATATGGCGTCAATATTTCTTACTTGAAAAGTTTTCACCTTTAACAACAGATAACTTGGAAATTTGAGCATAGTCCTTTAAACTATATAAAGTTAACTAGGCAATTAAAAAAGAATTATCAAGCACATTATAGTGTCTTAGCCAGGATTTATTTATTTTGTTTATTGCCAGAACTTAGCAACAATGTAGAGAAATTCTTCTTTTTCTTAGTGTCTTATTAGGTAGTATTAGTATCAGAAAGTCTACTTTTCCACCATCTAATATTGCAATTATGAATCTCCCAACATAATTAAAGAAAGCTTCCTAGAGCACAACACAAACATTTTCTCCTTCTGCTCCACTTAGTTAAGAAAGACATTTTCCCCTACTGCTCCACTTAGTTAATTAATCCACAGCTGAATTGATTGATCTTTTTTAGGTATGCCTACTGAGATCGTCACCAAAAACTTCTCATATAATAACTGCATCTATATGTCTTCACTGTTTCCTTTCTCTACATTGGGTGGTTAAAAAGTAGGAATTAATAAAAAATCAATAATGAGCAAAAGACCAACCAAGTAATAAGGGGTGAAGCTTACCTTGCGAAGAGATATTAGATTAAGCTCGCGTTCATCTCGAATGGTAATCCCGATATTTTTTTGTCGAAGGAATTGCACCTGCAATAGAAAAATATCAATTTTGAATATAAGTTAACAATTAATTAATGTGCTTAACTTACTGTTTTTTTCAAGTCAACATCAACCTGTAAGGTATTAAACATTAAAATGAGAGGAACTTATTGTTAAATGAAGAGTTATAAATTTTTTTTTTAAAAAAAGAAGATACTTACATGGCCATATATAGTGATGTCATCCATTGCTGTTCTTTAATTGAAGCAATTGACCTGTATATAAAGGAGGGGAAATATATGTGCTGTAGACATAGAGGTGTAATAGATGAGATTCTGGATAATTTGAGTCATGAAGTTTCCAGTAACATTTTGAACACCCCAAGGAGGTCCAGGTAAGCATGCCTACATATGTACTTGACACATTGTAATAAACTGTGAAATTCGGTCTTAGACTTAATTGATGATTACTTAATTTTGTGATCATGTAGTAGAATAAGTTCAGCACCAGAGAGTACTCTCATTGAGTTGGGCCCTCCTCACATGGAAGGTGTGATAGATTGGAATGCATAACCTGGGTGAAAATTGTAATTGTGCATGTTTTTGTTTGTGTGCATGTTTATATTTTTATCTACATGTTTATAGCTTATTGACTTGGAGCAATTATGTTGTAGGAAGAAGAAATTTGTCATTTCAGAAAGGGGAAAAGGGTCTATAGCAACATCAATTTCAAAGTTCCCTATTTTTCATGAGAATTTACTTGTATGTTTGTATATATAGAGTAACCTATTCACAAAAAAAATCATGTATTCTGGCTTCAACTTAACTCCAATTATATTCAAAGGTTGGAGAAGAATATGAAACCCCCCCTTGGCTCCCAGTTGGAAGAGGGTTATCACATAGCTTTATTCACAGAGAAAACTACGTATCATTTGGACATAGTATAGTAAGTGGAAGAGGGCACTACATCACTCAGGTTGGCACATAGAACACAATGCCACCATCTCATTCACATACCAGATCACTAAGGAAAGGGAAGATTCCAACTAAGTAAACCTGAGTGGAATGAATATTGTATAGATGAACATTTGATGGAGTAGAGTGATTCAAAACAAAACAATAGACTGATGTAACTAATCTACTTGCAACAATGTTTTGATGTGTTGGTTGTAAAGCTCATCATGTTTTGATGGAATGTTATGTAATCATGAGCTAGTACATGATTTGTTGGCTGTAAATATAACAACCTTTTGGGTTTAAGAACTTGAATTACTCTATTATATTTCACTCAGATTATGCAATTTCAATTTAGATGTTATCAAACGTGATTTAAAACACTGTGTTCAGTTCTGCAACTTGACTCATCCAATATATTCTGATAAGATGTGGATAATAAAGTCATGGTGTACTTGTATCAGTATATTTTGAATCAGTTGTGGGGTGTATCAATTGTGCACTTTTTTGAAATAGGGCATTCAGCTGCAGCATAAACAACAACTACACATACATTCAATTGTTATAGCAGCCACAAAATAGTATGATAAATGCTATAGCAATAGCAAAATATGAAAATCAGTGCAATTGTTGAGATAAAAATAGAGCTTCAGTTGAATAATACAATATACGTATTATTAAACAGAAGATGTTGTCCCACTACTGCAATGCACTTTTATGCCGTTACAACACAACCCTTCAGTGATAACATCACTTCAGTTAATTGAAGATCATTAGCCCACATAATGTTATACACATTGAAAATATTAACCCTACGTATACACCTTCAGTGTTTGAGATTTTCTATCCTCTGCCTTAGCAAATAGTCACCGCTAGTTAGATCATCTTCCCTCATATCAGTCATCATGGGTAGTTTGATCTTATCATCACGCATTGCCTTCCACTTCACTCCATCATGATGTATAAACAACACTTCAACCCACTTGAACTACTTGCAATCATCGTATTTCCAGCGGGGACACCCCACAAAGTATCTTCCTCTATTTTTATTTTTATTTTTATTTTTATTTTAACAACTTGGATATTTGCATCATCTCCATGAATACATTGAAGAACACTTGATGAGTTGTTGTATCGTCATAAGCCATAATTCCCGGAATTTGAAAAATTAAAACTCATTGGGGGGGTGAATAATTGATGAATAAGCAAGTTTAATGGGAAAAAAAATCAAATGAAGAAGCATACCATTGGAGTTGGATTCCATTAGAGAAATGAGGGTCTTTATTGAAACTTGTATCAATAGCAATAAGACAGCAATTTAAACCTTATTCGCGAAGCTTTTTTATCCTCTCGTATTATTCTCTGTTATAATAAATTAATTATGTTAATATTAGTTGGTTTAAATTTCTTTTCTTTAAAGTATGCTAATTGTGATCATTTACCTTTTGCAGCTAATTAAATCTTTTCATGATAACTGTATATATTGCTGGTAAATGGAGATGAATTTCAATTGGTGCTTTCGGACTGCCCTAGTTGATTATCTTTTTTTCTATAGCTGATATTAGTTGTAGTTGGCAGTTGATGTTTGGATTAGAAGCATGTCTATAATGTTCTTGGTGATGCCCAATCACTCATGCCATGATTGTAAATACATATATTTGAGGAAAAAAAGGTTTTATTTACAACCCAATCACTCAAAACCTCTTTAGTAAATATACAACCTTACAAACATAAGTTTTATTTACATTTTACATTTTACTTTCTATTTTTTCCCCTTAAGATCTTTTTACACAAACATGTTCAGCATCTTATCAACCGGCAAAAGAAATTAACAGCATTAACTTTTCTTACCATTTCGTGCATATTCCATCTCACCTAAATATGGTAATAAATTCCTCCACATATGGGCTATGGAATGCAAGTTTTTATTCTTATATTGACATCGGGCACCTAAATATAAAGACATCATGGATAGCAAGTTTGGAGATTGTAAGTTCTCACCTGCAACTTCTATTTTTCACAAACTCTACACAAATTGTTTTTTAACAGTGTTACTGTGTCCATCTCATAGCTAAACAGTAGTAACTAAAATCTAGTTTGCCTTCATAAACAACAAAAGTTAACCATGGCTTGAACAATGAAGATTTGTAAGATGCTTGTGTACATGTGAGAGAAATCTCAACAACTAAACAGAATGACACTGAAAAAAACTCTTTAACATATTGGATGAGTTATAGTCACCTGTACACTGACACTGACATAATATATCGGATGAGTTATACTCTCCTTGTACAGCTCATTCTTACAAAATTTGAACGCAAATTGTAAACCCATCAACCTATACTTCACGATCAAGCTCTCTCCACGTATCAATTCACAATCAGCAAAAAAAATAGTCAAAAAGCTATCAATCTAAGGATCTAGCCCAACTCAAAACATCTTTACCCACAACATCCAACTAACAGGGCAAAATCCCATACACAAATCACCACCAACAAATTTCCGAAAAAATTAGAGCCACCTGGTAATCATGGTTATAACTTATGCAATGTTGATTATATCAAATAAATTTTTCCAATGCAAAACACGTGCATTGCACATCCTAAGAAACTACATCTTAAAACTCAACAGTTCGACACAAATGCGACAATATTTAGAAAGCTTCAAACATTATTTCTAACCTGAAACTAAAAGCAGATCGAAACGGAGCTGGCAAGTCCAACACAGACTTTGGCGAGTACGAATCAACAAACTATACCATGTTTATGATCCAGCTCTGCACCAAAATCAGAGCCACACGTCGAATCAAATCCTAACTCCACCATTTCCCCTAATTCCAGCCAAAAAATCAACCCTGTAATCTGCTGCAGTGCCAGAAAAATCATGAAAAATAAAATGATAGATGTATACAATTGTTTCAGGGCTAAGAATAAGTTTAGCATATGCCTACTGTTACCGCTGATTTCGGTGTGGGGGTAAACAGATAGAATTTGTGAGTTCGAGAAAATCTGAACAGTTGACTCAAGCCTTCTTGCTCCTGCCGCTACCTACAAGGAAGTGCGAGACACCGGGGTTGATTCCGGCGACGCACCCTCCGACGCTCTTGTCAGTAATCAGAAAAGATTAAGAAAAGAGCTTAAGTTGGGAAAAAAGTGATTAACCTGGTCACAGTGGCAGCGGGGAGGTATTTATAGTCGCCAGGGGAGTGATTAGAGGCCTGGTTCCCTGTGTAACTACTAGGAGAAAAATCCTCTCAGTCTGTTTAGGAAACTAACCCCTTGATTCCCGGTGAGAGCAAATCAGGCTCGTTGACTTGGTCAAATCAGTGGTCCTGATTTGTCTCTTGTTGGTCTGGGCTCGCTTCGGGTCGGCACCCGTACCCAATTGGAGCGGGTCCATTTGTGGGTTATTGGATCTGTGAAAAGGAGACCCAGTGCCCGCTTCGGATCCGCTTGTATGTGAAATTACCATTTTACCTCTGAGCTTCAAGATTCGTGCCCAATCTGGACGGTTCTGATTTAACCCCATTTTTAGCCATATCACGAGCCCCCCACTCCTAAAGACTGAGTGTGATCAGCCGTTGAGGAGTAGTTTGACTGTTTTGGTGGCTAGTGGAGTTGTATCGGAGTCCCAATGGAGGGTTTTGAATCTCAAAGAGGGTAGTGAGGTAATTTTTTGATGCTATGTGCTGTTTCCTAGCCATATCGAGTATTTGACGGCTTTTATCTATTTTTTCGGATTATTTATTTAATTTTGCGATGTGTCCACTAGTCGTTCGGGGACCTTAACAGTGCTTTCTAGGCAATGATTGTTCGTTCGGGGGCTCAAAAATATACCCTCGAATTTTTAATTATTTTCCAGAATTTTTAGTTAATTTCCCCGAATTTTTAGCAATTTTTTCGCAATTTTTAAATAAATAAAACGATTTAAATAAATAGAAAGTGATTTTAAATACTGATTTATGACGTGGCTCGATCTGGGCCGTTGATCTTGGGCGAGTGCGGATTTCTGAGAGATCCACCGGCTGTCATCGCTAGGAAGTCTTTTTCTCCGTTTGCGAGCTCGGAAAGGCATTTGCTCGGTATTCGACCGGAGACATGGGGTCTCGGTAGGCCACGCAACATGGCGCAATCTGAGCCGTCGGATGATGGTGTGAATCCCAAGAAAATGCTATCTTGTCTTTTAGCGCACGTGGCATAATCTGAGCCGCTCATCATTGGGAGTACGAATTTCTGAGTGATCCGACGGTAGTTATCGCTCGGATACTTTTTTCCCCGTTTGCGAGCTCGGAAAGGCACTTGCTCGGCAGCCGACCGAAGGCGTGGGTCGAGCGACGTGGCGCAATCTGGGCCATTGGATGATGGAGCGTATCCCAAGATGGGCACATTTCTCAAGAAAACACTATCTTGTCGTCTAGTGTTCTTGGCAAGATTTGGGCCGTCTAATCGAGATCATGCGTGAAAGTTGAGGAGAAAGTGAGTTTTCTCCGTTTGCGAGCTCGGGAAGGCACTTGCTCGGTAGCCGACCGAAGGCATGGGGTCTCTGCGGGTCGAGCGACGTGGCGCAATCTGAGCCGTTGGATGATGGCGCGTATCCCAAGACGGGCACATTTCTCAAGAAAACACTATCTTGTCGTTTAGCGTCGGTGGCAAGATCTGGGCCGTCTGATCGAGATCATGCGCGAAAGTTGAGGAGAAAGTGAGTTTTCTCCGTTTGCGATCTCGGAAAGGCACTTGCTCGGTAGCCGACCGAAGGATTGGGGATTCGGCAGTCCGAGCGACGTGGCGCAATCAGAGCCGAGATGATCCTGTTCCCAAGGACATTAATGGTGCCCTGGGGTTTGTGCGGTGTTCTACTTTCCCTGGGCTATTAAGGATGATTCCTTCAATTAATGCGTGGCGTTTCAACTTCCGAGGATCATAATGGCTAGATCTTGGAGGGTAGGCTATAAGTACTCCATTTCCCTTGTTATTTCAGTCGCAGCAATGTTGAGTTTTAGACCTCGGTGGTGTCTGCCTCTGGCGGACGCCAGTCTTGTGAAGTCTTAACCTTGATAGGTTCGGATGGGTGGTCTCTCTACTACCTTCTTCTTCTCCCGTTCCTGACGGCCCCCATTGTGGGTGTCAGGGTTGGGGGAGAACGAGGCAGGAGTAGTGATGACTGTGATCCGAGCCTGAGGTATGAGTCGCTCCGGGATGATGGGTGGTCGTTCTTCCACCAAGGTCTTCTGCCGACTCCGGCTGTCCCGAGGTGGGTGGCGGGGTCGGAGGAGATCATGGTGGAAGAGGTGACGATCCAAATTCGGACCCGGGGGAGGACGAGCGGTCGTTCTTCCACCATGGTCTTCTCCGGACTCTGACTACCCCGACGTGGGTATCAGCGTCGGGGGAGATCATGGCTCGGACTTCCGGACCATCGGTGAGATTGAGGGGGAAGAAATAAAGGGCGTTCCGAGCTTGTTGTTTGCAACTGTGAAGGTTCTGTTGCCAGAGTCCTCTACCAGGCCGAACCTTCACAGTTACAATCAACTAGCTCGGAACGGTGCGCTTCTCCCGATCTCTGAGTGTTGATCTGCTTTCGACCGGGGCCCGTGGGTCGGCGGAATACCGACCGAGAACCGGGGCCTGGGGGGTGCTCGCCGAGGGCGGTGCCTTGAAACTTTGAATCAAAACTTTTTCTGGTTTCTCTAGACATAGGTGGGACGTCCGAGGGTTCAATCGTCCGGGCGATGGGGCACACCCGGATCCGTCGGATGACATGGAGGAGGTGTAGGCAGTCCGAGCGACCCGACGCAATCTGAACCGTTGGATGGCGGCTCGCATCTCGAGACGGGCACATTTCTCAAGAAAACACTATCTTGTCGTTTAGTGTCCTCGGCGAGATCTGGGCCGTCTGATCGAGATCATGCACGAAAGTTGAGGAGAAAGTGCGTTTTCTCCGTTTGCGGGCTCAGAAAGGCACTTGCTCGGAGACCGACCGGAGTCTGTGCAATCTGGCTCGGATTGCGTGTAGCTCGGATTCAGATCCCATTGCGCCGAGCTAGTTGACTTGGTGAGGAAGGCAGTTGTGTTGGGCCTTCGCGACATTTCGAGAGCAGCCTAAAAGTCGCGCTCTTTCGTTTGGAAGTCCAAAGGACGTTCCATTTTACTATAAATCTTCACCCCTCCTCAGACCAAGTCTTACTTTTTACTTTGACTCTCTCTCTTCAGCTCTTACTTTTCGCTTTCGAAGCTTTTAGCTCCTTGGTGGTGGTGCTAGCTGACGCGGCAAGGCGTTTATTGTTTCCGGCGAACTTTCCGACCATACCTATCACTTCAAGGTCAGTCTCTCTTCCTCCTCTCTTAGAAAATGGTTAAGATCACGTCCCCGGATGAGACCCCCACCTCGGAGCTAGCAGTAGGCCGAGGGGATAAAGGGAAGGAGGTAGCGGAGCCGAGCGATTAGAACGTCATTCATCCGGATAGAGAGGGCGAAGTGGCCGAGCTGCCTAAGGAGGTCGCGGCGGTGTCCCAGAAGGGTAAAGTCGTGGTCATAATTGTGGAAACGCCGAAGATAGCGGGAGCGTTCGGTCGGCAACCCATTGCTCTGTCGAGCGTAGGGGGTGTGCGGGATTATGCCGAGGATACCTTGGAGAGAGTGACACAAGGTACGGCTAAGTTGGTGGAGGAGAACGAGCCGAGAGAGCTGTCCGAGGTGGACCACACCATCTCGTCTCTTACCGAGGCTGACCTTCACCTGATCCGAGAGGGTTTCCGGATCCCTACCGACTACGGACTGCTGCTCCCCGGGCCGGGCTTCCGAGCCAATACAAAGTCTTCCTCAGACGTGTGCGTCTTTCCGGTCGACTCCCTTATTGCCGGACTCCATTTTCCCCTCCACCCGTTCGTTGTTGATGTCTTGACGTGGTACGGTTTGAGCCCCGCCCAGCTGATGCCGAACACATGGAGGCACGTCATGGCGTTTGTCCTCCGATGCCAGGAGGTCGGTGCCAAGCCGAGTATGTTCCTCTTTCGGAGCCTCTATCGACCTTGTCAGCCAAGGCGAGACGAACAAAGGTTCTATCTTTCGCCCCGGACGGGCGTGAAGCTGATCGAGAATCCGGACTCGATCAAACATTGGAAGGAGAAGTACTTCATCATCCGAGCTCCTACGCCGTGGGTGATACCGACGGTTTGGGCGAAGGATGGTCTGCCCAAGCGGACCAAGGAGGCGGCGTTGAGTGATGTGGAGGCGGAGGTCCAGAAGAAGCTCCTCGCCCTGCCAGCGCTAAGCTGGAAAGAAATTACCGAGGGGGATCTGTTCCGAGGGGGTCTCAGTCCGATCGACCCTAGTATGCTTCTGGTATTTATACTCTCTGCTTAGAGTTCGTGAAAATTTTTCTAAGTTTTTTCATTCGGCTTGTGCAGAGACGATGAAGCTAGATTACAAAGCTCTGGTGGCGAAGGGCAGGTCGGAGCAGGAGGCGAAGAAGAAGAGGCCTTCGGCAGGGCCTCAGGACGTCCGAGCGTCGAAGAAGCCTT
Source organism: Hemerocallis citrina (assembly GCA_017893485.1). Taxonomy (NCBI): domain Eukaryota; kingdom Viridiplantae; phylum Streptophyta; class Magnoliopsida; order Asparagales; family Asphodelaceae; genus Hemerocallis; species Hemerocallis citrina. The sequence goes on from CM030367.1 coordinate 94,593,170, forward strand.
CGGTCACGAAGGCTGCCAACCAGCCGAAGGTCATGGTCCTCGAGCAGGGGGAGGTCATGGTCCTCGACCCTCCTGCCTCGGGTGTGCCGACACCGACCCCGAAGGGGGATGCTCCCGGTTCGTCGAGCGGTGCGTTCGGCGTGAAGGAGGTGTTGTCCCTCCAAGTTCCGTCCCTCACTGCCGAGGCGGAGAAGATCCTGACCGAGCGTCATAAGCAGATCTTCGTTCCTGACTGGCAGGTGATGAACGTCGATGACTTCTTGGGCGACGGCAACATCTGCATGGAGGCGGTGAGGCACCTGCCGACCCCGAAGGACCGAGCGACCCTGAAAGCCGGGCTAGTAGGGGATGCCGTGATGCAGATTGCTCGGAATACTATGTCGGTAAGTAGGCCGGGCTCTCTCTCATCAAAATTTCTTTCTTAGAATTTTTCTTTCTAAGTCTTTGGGCTTGGGTTTTAATGTGCTGTTCTTTTTCAGACCCTCTGCCACTTCAATTTCCTACTCGATGAGTTTGCGAGCAAGGAGCAGGAGAACAAACGGGAGAGGGCGGAGCGTGTCAAGGCCACGCAGCTGCTTGATGCCGAGCAGCTCCTCTCGGCGAAGAGGGCTGCCGAAGTGGCGGGGTTGGAGAAGCAGCTAGCCGACGCCATTCAGCTGTCGAAGGACACGGCGGCCAAGCTTGAGGCGTCGGATAAGGAGGGAGCCGAGCTGAAGGAGGAGCTGGCCAATGCTCGATCGGAAGCGGAGAGGGCTCGGAAGAGGGCTTAGAAGATCATGGCCAAACACCAGAAGAAGGTGAAGAAGGTGAAGAAGGTCGTGCAGGAGGAGGCCGCGCAGCACATGCTCCACAACATGGAGGATGCCTACGGCCGAGCCTTGCTCCACGTAACTGCCAAGAATCTGGGCTTCGATACATCTTCCTACCGTTTTTACGACCCCGTGGAAGCGGAGGAGGAGGTTCCCGAGGGGATGCTTGACCCCGAGGGCGAGACGGAAGTCGTCGAAGGCCCGGAGGAGGCCGAGGCTGAGGACGATGAGGAAGAAGACTCCGAGGAGGAGAGCGGGAGCGAAGGCGAAGATGGGGGCGATGGCGAGGGCAAGACCGGGGGGTCGACGGACCCGAGCGGCAAAAAGGTCGACCCCTGACTCGTTTGTCTCTTTTTTTCTTTTTGTTTTGTTTCTTTTTGTAAGCCTAACTGCGGACTGGCCACCGCTTTTCTAAAACTTTCTCCTCGGTTTTGAATGAAAATATTGTGTTTGGCCAAAATTTATCCAAGTGTTGAGTCTCGGATTTTGTGTTTGATTTGGCGTAGAATTCTCCAAGTGTTGGGTCTCGGATTTATCTCTGCTTTTCAGGTAAGGTTCGGTCCAGTTATGGAGGTTGCACACCTTCGTAAGGAGTTGGCCAAAACGAAGAGTGAGCTCTCGAATAGCCGACAGAATCGGTTTTTCCTGCTCTTGAAGCTGGAGGAGACGAAGGCAGCTGTGCGGAGGTATTGTCGCGAGCTGTGGCAACTGCGGAAGTACCCCTAAGCCCCTTGTCCCGAAGGCGAGGTCGAGTGGCTCCGTAGAGAGCTCACTACCGCCGAGCAGAAGAATGGCGAGCTTTTGGCCGAGGTCCAACACATGGAATTAGCGGAGAAAGAACGTTCGGCGGTGGAAGAGAACCTATCCTCCGAGCTAGAGAAGGCGTCGACCGAGCGTAAGAGGTTGTTGGCCGAGGTCGACAGGCTTAGGAGGATTACCATAGATAGGGGGATCGAGGCCACCCATTACCGACGGCTTGCTACCGATAGTGCCAACGCCTTGGGCTCGTCGAGGCTCCCTCGACCGAATAAGTTGGCAAAGGACGATGCTTTGAAGGATAGAATCATCGAACTGGAGGAGGAGGTCGCGTCGCTCAAGCCCCTGCCCGAGAGAGCCAACGTCCGGAGCACATCGTGTACCCGCGAAGAGAGCGAGAGAGGGATTACATTTTACGAACTTGCGACACGCTTGCCCACGACTAGGCGGAGTCCAGCTGACGCTCAGAGCAGTGTGGCCGTCTCGTCGAGCGGAGCCTCGGTCGGCGCCGCAGTTAGAGCCAGCAGCAAAGGGGGGTCGCGCTTCGTTGGTTTAGGATCGAGCTCAGAGGGCAGGCCTCGTCGTCCTCGCGTTTCCCTAAACCGAAGCGTTCCCCTTCCGAAGAGGCCCTAATCACATCGTTTTTCATTTTCGTTGGTTGTTGTAAAATTCTGTTGTTGGAACTGTCTCGTTGTATGTAGAATTAATATGTCTGAATATGAATCCGGATTTGTGATTTGGAAAATTTTAAGTGTTGGGCCCCGGCGAAGTTTTGAAGTCTTGCTATTGGTTTTTCCCTTTTTTCAGCTCGAGGCGACCGACCCATATGCTGATCTCCACGGTTCGGATGATGACTCTGAATCCGAGGCCACTTCTGGGACGGCGGCTCTGAGTCCTAGGAGCGTCAAGCTGGAGTTACGCCGAGCTGAGAGTGAGCGGGCCCAACTTTTGTCCGTCCTCGACCTACGGGAAGCCGAGATCCAACGCCTGGAGAATAGGATCATCGAGTTGAGCCCTGCAAGAGGGGACAAAGATTCGCAAACCGCTTTCAGCAACGCTCTTCGGGTCAAGTGTATTCGGTACAACCAGTCGAAGATTATAGCCGAGCGGGACGATTTGCTCTCGGAGGTTCGACACTTGCAAACTGTGGCAGCGAAGCTCCGGAAGGATGCAGGGGAGGCATCAGCCGAGGAGGACGGACAGGCGACCGAATAGTCTAGTGAAGATATTTCCATATGAGGGCCAAGTGTAGTGGGTCGGCGGAGTGTATTTTGTTCGCAAACACTTTGTAACCATGGAAAAGATGTGCTTTGTATTATGGCCTGGTTGTTTAATAAAATATCTTTCATTGCTCTGCATATTTATCTTGCTTATAACTGTGTTGGTCGCGTCGAGATCCTCGAACCGAGCGTGTTAGTTCCGTCGGCGAGAGTGTTGAATCGAACGGGCGCCTATGAGTACAGTATTTCGTCGTTTAGCGACTCTGACAAGGTACGGCGCGAATCCTTAGGTGGCTCGGTCCCCCAGAAAGCGCTATCTTGTCGTTTAGCATAGGTGGCAAGATCTGAGTCGTTGAACGTAGGCACGAATCTCGAGGCGGCTCAGTTCCCAAAAAAAACGTTATCTTGTCGTTTAGCGTCGGTGGCAAGATCTGGGCCGTCTGATCGAGATCATGCACGAAAGTTGAGGAGAAAGTGAGTTTTCTCCGTTTGCGAGCTCGGGAAGGCACTTGCTCGGTAGCCGACCAAAGGCGTAGGGCTTCGGGCTTCGGCTGTCAGGCAAGAGTGCTCGGATATGTGGCCGAACGTAGCTTCGGTGTCCCTCTACTGTCAGAGCAGAGGGGTGGACCACTCCCCGTTTGCCGCGAAGCAAGCTTGGGTGGACTGGGAGCTAAGTGTTGGACTCCGGGACCATCGTTGTAGTTCAACGGTTGTGGGAGCAATTCCGAACTGCGATCTACCCCTGGCTCACCCGGGGGCGAGCCGAGGAGGTAGAGTCGAGCCGAGTGTTGGACTCCGAACCATCGGTGTAGTTCAACGGTTGTGGGAGCAATTCCGAACGGCGATCTACCCTTGGCTCGCCCGGGGGCGAGCCGAGGAGGTAGAGTCGAGCCGAGTGTTGGACTCCGAACAATCGGTGTAGTTCAATGGTTGTGGGAGCAATTCCGAACGGCGATCTACCCCTGGCTCGCCTGGGGGCGAGCCGAGGAGGTAAAGTCGAGCCGAGTGTTGGACTCCGAACCATCGGTGTAGTTCAACGGTTGTGGAAGCAGTTCCGAACGATGGTCTACCTCGGGCTCGTCCGGGGACGAGCCGATGAGGTGAAGTCGAACAGGACGTGGACTCCGAACCATTGGTTGAAATCAAAGTTTAAAAACAGATGATAAGAGCGGAGAGAGGTGTTCAAATTCACAAGTATGGAAGAACTTTCTTTATTGATAATCGACGGCGAACCGTTTTACATATTACAATTTATGAAAATAGGTTACAAGTCAGAGGAGAGGAATGACTCGATATCCTATGATACCTAGAGCGGCGCCGGAGCGCTTTCTTGGTATTTTAGGAGGTGGTCGGCATTCCAGGTCCTCGAGATCTCTCTGCCCTCGAGATCTTCAAGACGATATGCTCTGGGTCGGACGACCCTCGTGATCCTGTACGGCCCTTCCCAGTTCGGAGCCAGCTTGCTCTTCTGATTGGGAAAGGATATGGCCAGTTTTCTCATGACCAAATCCCCTTGCTTAAGGTTGGTGGGTCGGACCTTCTTGTTGTATGCCAACTCGACCCTTCTTCGGTAACTCTGCTGTCGGATCAACGCTCTCTCCCTCAGCTCATCTATCAGATCTAAGTCTGCCCTGAGGTCCCTGGCATTCTGCTCCTCGTTGTAGGCCGCGAGCCGAGGGGAAGGTATTCCGACCTCGAGAGGTATCACAGCTTCGGACCCGTAGGTGAGGTTGAAAGGGGACTCGCCTGTGGGGGTCCGTTTGCTCGTACGATAGTTCCACAAGACGTTGGGGAGTTGGTCGACCCATAAACCTTTGGAACTTTTGTCCAGCCTTTTCTTTATGCCTGCGAGGATCTGCCGATTAGCGTTTTCTGCCTGTCCGTTCGACTGAGGGTGGGAGACGGACGAGAAGCGCTGCTGGATGGCGATGTCGTCGCACAGGGCTCGGAATGCTGCACCAGTGAACTGAGTCCCGTTGTCTGTTACGAGGACACGGGGGATGCCGAATCTGCAGATAATGTTCTTCCAGAAGAATTGTACCACCTTGTTCTCGGTTATAGTGGCGAGGGGCTCGGCCTCGACCCACTTCGAGAAGTAGTCGACGGCTACGACCAAGAATTTGAACTGACCCGGAGCCGGAGGAAAAGGCCCTAGTAAGTCCATTCCCCACATGGCGAAGGGGATAGGACTTGATAGGGAGGCGAGGTTGGCTTGAGGGAGGCGACGGATGCTTGAGTGTCTCTGACAAGAGCTACATTGTCGAACGTGTCGCTCGGCATCTTGAAGGAGGGTCGGCCAGAAGTATCCATAGTTCAAAGCTTTTCGGGCCAAGGACCTGGACCCTGAATGTGCCCCGCCGATGCCTTCGTGGAGCTCTTGTAGGGCATATTCGGCCTGCTCCGAAGAGAGGCACCTTAGATATGGCCGACCGTCTGCTTGAGAAAAGGAGTGTTTGTATAAGATACCCTCGATCAAGACATAGCGCTCGGCCCGAGTTCTGACTCGGCGTGCTTCCTTGGGATCCGAGGGCAGAACCCCATCCTTTAAGAATTCCACCAATGGCTTCATCCAATTGTCCTGCAGCATGACCGGCAATGACTCCACCGAGCCTGGTGTCTCGTCTTCTATGCTCGGCTTAGAGAGGACCTCGATCAGCACTATCTGCTCAAGACCTTGTAGGGAGGAGGAGGCCAATTTGGAGAGGGCATCGGCCTGCGAATTCTCCTCCCGAGGGACTCGTTGAATGAGCGCCTCTTCGAACCGGCCCATAAGGACCCGGACCTTAGTGAGGTACTTCGCCATCCGTTCGTTTCTGGCCTCGTACTCGCCCAAGACTTGGTTCACGATAAGCTGGGAATCGCTGTGGATTCGGAGTCGCTGCGCCCCAGCACTTCGTGCAAGTCCGAGACCAGCAATAAGTGCCTCGTACTCCGCCTCATTGTTCGAGGCCTTGAAGTTCATACGGATCGCGTACTGGAGGACGAAGTTATCAGGGCCGTTCAGGATGATTCCGGTGCCGCTTCCTTCGTTACAGGAGGAGCCGTCCACGAAGACTGTCCAAACGGGGGGTCCATTCGGGACGTAACTAACTTCGGGGATGGTGGACTCTACGATGAAGTCGGCGAGGGCCTGTGCTTTAATTGCCGTCCGAGGCTGGTAAGAGATGTCATGCTGACTCAGCTCTATGGACCACTTGATCAGCCGGCCCGAGGTCTCAGGCTTGTGGAGGATCTGTTTTAGGGGTTGGTCGGTGAGGACAACGACCGAGTGGGATTGAAAGTACGGTCGAAGTTTCCTCGCTGCTATGACCAGGGCGTAGGCCATTTTCTCAATCTTCGGATAGCGGAGCTCGGTGTCCCGGAGCACCTTGCTCACGTAATAGATGGGCCTTTGGGCTCGGTCCTCCTCTCTGACCAGGACCGCGCTTAGGGACTGCTCGGAAGCAGCCAAGTAGACGAAGAGAGTTTCACCCGGGACCGGTTTGCTGAGAAGAGGGGGGTTCACCAAGTAGGCCTTCAGTTGGTCGAACGATTCCTGTTGTGGTTGGCCCCATTCAAAACCCTTAGCCCCCCTGAGTGCTTTGAAGAAGGGGAGGCATTTTTCCCCCAACTTCGAGAGGAACCGACCGATAGCGGCGAGCCGACCGGTAAGCTTCTGCACCTCCTTGATGTTCGGAGGCGGGGCCATGTCTAATATGGCCTTAATCTTCTCGGGATTAGCTTCGATTCCTCGTTGGCTTACCATGAAACCGAAGAACTTTCCCGAAGAGACCCCGAACGCACACTTGTTCGGGTTCAGCCGCATACTGTGCCTTCTCAACACGCCAAAGGCCTCCTGGAGGTCAGCCACATGATCAGTGCCTCGGACGCTTTTGACGAGCAGGTCGTCAACGTTCACCTCCATGTTCCGGCCTATCTGGCTCTGGAAGACCTTGTTGACGAGGCGCTGGTATGTGGTGCCTGCGTTCTTCAAGCCGAACGGCATGACCCGGTAGCAGTAGAGGCCTTGGTCGGTGACGAAGGAGGTCTTCGGAATGTCCGGAGGGAACATTCGGATTTGATTGTAGCCCGAGAACACGTCCATGAAGCTGAGGAGCTCATGGCCCGAGGTGGCATCAATAAGGGTGTCGATGTTCGGGAGGGGGAATGGGTCCTTCGGACACGCCTTATTCAGGTCAGTGAAGTCAATGCATATTCTCCAGGAGCCGTTGGACTTCTTGACCATTACAACATTGGAGAGCCACTCGGGATAGTTGACCTCCTGTATGAACTTGGCCTTCAAAAGTTTATCAACCTCCTCCTTGATGGCCTGCTGTCGCTCGGGAGCGAACTTGCGTCTCTTCTGCTGAACCGGTTTGCACCCCGGTTCGACGCTGAGGCGGTGGATAAGCAACTCCTCGGAGATGCCGGGCATATCCGCGGCCGACCAAGCAAACAGGTCGCAGTTATCCTGGATACATTTGACCAAGTCTGAGCACAGCGCAGTCGGTAGAGACTTGCTGATGAGGAACTTCCGGCTCGGGTCCTCGTCCGACAAGAGCACTTCTTCTAACTCGTCAGCCGGCTCGGACGTGGGTCGGACTTTCGGCTCGGGGATTTCTAGTGTCTCGAGCGAGAGCACTAGTCCCCCTGTGGAAGTCATGTAGCACTTCCGAGCCATCTCTTGGCTTCCCCTGACCTCCCCTACTCCCGACCGAGTGGGGAACTTCATTTTGAGATGGTATGCTGAGAGGACAGCTTCCAAGGCGGCCAGGCCGGGTCGGCCCAGGATGACATTATACGCTGCCGGGACGTCGACGACCATGAAGTCCATTGGCTCAGTTCGAGTAGTAGGGGTGCTTCCAGCAGTTACGTCTAGGGTTATCACCCCCTCGACAGTTACTGGGACCCCCATGAACCCGTGGAGTGTGTAACCGGCCGGCTTGAGACGGTCCCGGGATAGCTGCAGGCCTCGGAAGGCCGAGAGGAAGAGGATATTGACCGAACTCCCATTGTCTACTAAGATCCTTTGCACCTTGAAGTTGGCCATGTGGAGGTCGATGACGAGGGCATCACAATGGGGGGTTCGGACCCCTTCGAGGTCTTCATCGGAGAAAGACACAGGGACGCCGAGACCTTTGGGAGGAGGGGCGCTGTGAACCGAGTTGACCTCTCGGACGAAGGCCTTCCGAGAGGAATTAGAGTAGCCTCCCAGGGGGCCTCCGTGGATCAGGTGCAGGACCCGTTCTTCCTCGAACTCGGGTGTCTCCTCGCGTCGCTCGGAGCGCTTGTTAGCCCCCGAGGCGGAGGAGTGCTGCGATCCGCCCGGTCGTTTGCCTTAACAAATTTGGCCAGCTGCCCCCTCTGGATGAGGTCCTCTATTTCATTCTTCAACGCTCGACAGTCGTTGGTGTCATGGCCGTGGTCCCTGTGGTAGCGACAAAATTTCTCCTTATTCCTCCTCTTAGCTGGGGTGTTCATCCTCGGAGCCGGAGGGATGACTCCTTCATTCTCCACCTCCATCAGAATGGTGGAGACATTGGTGGTGAGCGGAGTGAACTTCTCGAACCTATGGGAAGGTCGGCGCTGACCGCCGTTGTCCTTCTGCATCTTCTTCGACCCCTCCTCCTCCGTCGCCTTCCTCTTCGATCCGGAGGCCGACCCTCCGAAGTTCGGGAGGCACTCGGCCTCTTCCGCCCGGATATACTTCTCGCACCTTAGGAGAAGGTCGGCGAAGTTATGCGGGGGCTTCTTGGCCAGGGACGATCGGAGGTTGGCGTTGAGGACGTTCGACTGGAACGCCATGGTCGCCACTGACTGGTCTAAGGAGGCGATAGACCTGACCTCTGCGGTGAACCTCTTCACATAGTCCCGCAGCTTCTCTCCCCTTTCCTGTCACAGGTTCAGTAGGGAGAGGCTTGTCTTCTCAGCTCGCCTGCTACTCACGAAGTGAGTTATGAACAGTGTCTCAAACTGCTCGAATGAGAAGATGGAAGAGGGAGCGAGTCTAGAGTACCATTCCCGAGCCGACCCCCTAAGGGTGGCGGGGAAGGTCCTGCAGAGCACAGCGTCGGAAGCTTGATGGATCAGCATCAGGGTCTTGAAGCTTTCGACGTGATCAACTGGGTCGGATTCCCCTGAGTACGTTTCAAACTGCGGAGGTTTGAAACCCCTCGGTATGTGGGCCTCCATGATCGACCGAGTGAAAGGGGGTCTGCTGGGATGGACTGTTCCTGCTCGGGACTCCTCCTCTCTGTCCATGCGACCGATGTGCCTCTCCACCTCATGGAGACGGCGGATGAGGGCGTCGTCCCTCCGCTGGTAATCATACGACCCCCCGGACTCTTCTTCATAGGAAGGGGAGCGCGGGCTGCGGTGCCGGTATTCCTGGGATCGGCGAGGACTGTAGTGCTGCTGCTGGCGGCTGGGAGCCGGGGAAGGACTTCGGGTTCGGCGATGAGGACTGGGATCCCTTGGGGGCGTTGGAGCCCTCGGGGCATTTTGGATGTTCTGCCGAAGGTTGAGAGCCTGCAACACGGTGTCTTGGAATTGTAGGAACTCGGCACGGGTGATGGGTGCGTCATTGTTCCTGCAATGATGCCGATCTGCGGGGGACTGTGGCCTCCTCCTTCGGCGCTCGGGTGATGCTGCTCGGTCCCTTCGGTCTGGAGACCGTCCACCGTCTCGGCGGTGAGGTGGACGCTCACCACGATGCTGGCGGGAGGCTCCCTCTCGGGCCCGCCTCTCATCGAGGTGGGTGCGAAGGTCCTCATCTTTCTAGCGGTTCAGCATCGTGTGGCGGAGGTCGGGGTGATGAGAAGCCATTGAGTCCGAAGACCCATTATGGACCGAGACATGGTCCGGGTTGAGGGGCTGCTTCTGCTTCCGACTGTTATGGCCGGAAGGGCCATTGTTGGGTTGCTGCTTGGGAAGAGGAGGTTGGCCCTGCTGGGCCGGCGGAGGAAGATCGGGCTGAGGAATAGGATTGAAAGGGGCTTCCTCTGTAGGGTCAGCGGGATTAGCCCCACGGTTTGACCCTCTAGATCTGACCTTCTTTGGAGGCATGGTTGGAGAGGATGACAGAGAAGAAGCTGAGGCTGTTCGTGTGGTTTTTCCCACAGACGGCGCCAATCTGTTACCGCTGATTTCGGTGTGGGGGTAAACAGATAGAATTTGTGAGTTCGAGAAAGCCTGAACAGTTGACTCAAGCCTTCTTGCTCCTGCCGCTACCTGCAAGGAAGTGCGAGACACCGGGGTTGATTCCGGCGACGCACCATCCGACGCTCTTGTCAGTAATCAAAAGAGATTAAGAAAAGAGCTTAAGGTGGGAAAAAAGTGATTAACCTGGTCACAGTGGCAGCGGGGAGGTATTTATAGTCGCCAGGGGAGTGATTAGAGGCCTGGTTCCCTGTGTAACTGCTAGGAGAAAAATCCTCTCAGTCTGTTTAGGAAACTAACCCCTTGATTCCCGGTGAAAGCAAATCAGGCCCGTTGACTTGGTCAAATCAGTGGCCCTGATTTGTCTCTTGTTGGTCTGGGCTCGCTTCGGGTCGGGACCCGTACCCAATTGGAGCGGGTCCATTTGTGGGTTATTGGATCTGTGAAAAGGAGACCCAGTGCCCGCTTCGGATTCGCTTGTATGTGAAATTACCGTTTTACCCCTGAGCTTCAAGATTCGTGCCCAATCTGGACGATTCTGATTTAACCCCATTTTTAGCCATATCACCTACTATTTCTGAATAGGTTATCAAGCAAACATCTTACATGGGTTCTTTACAGTGGTATTAATGAAAAATTTCAGATAATGTTCTCGGTGAGGGGATAGTGAAGAATTTTTACATCATATTCGGCTCACCAGCTTGAATCGTTAAAAAGAATAAACATGAACCACTGGTTTTGCATTAAGGCTTATAGCAATGTAGGAAAACTGTGTGATGGACAACCTATACAATTTCCAAACTATTATTTTTGCAATGACAGTATCAAGTCCTGACACAGTGAGAATGCATGGTGATTCTCCAAAATCAATACAGCAGCATCAAATTGGTTATAAGGTTATAGTTAGTTAATCATATAGTTAGTTACTGGGCAATCTGGTTGCTGTTCAAGCATATTTGTGTAGATGAGAGTAAAGCTGTCCAGACTCTCAGCTGAAGCCAACTCCCTTAGGTCACTCAAAATCCGCACTATGCTCTCAACTTTCTGTATCAAAATTCAGGTTAAAAGACATAATAATTATAGCAACAACAGGACAATTCTTAAGCAAATATAGATAATTAAACTAAAGCAGCATGTCATATGAATGAATTTTTTAGATGTTTAAACATTTTCATGTATCAAAATTCAGAGTAAAAGACCTAACAATTATAGCAACAATGGGACAACTCTTAAATAAATTTAAACAAATTAAGCTAAATTTTACATGAATGGGACAACTCTTAAATGGGACAACAAATTAAGCTAAATTATAGCAACAATGGGACAACTCTTAAATGAATTTCTATGTGTTAGCACATTCCCCACTCAAGAGAAACAACAAATAGAAAGGAGCATACAATAAAACTAAAGCAAACAGAACCATTGCAGCATTTCGAAGCACCAGAAAAAGAGAAGTATTAGAACTAAAGAGCAACCTATAATGCATTATGAAATAAATCCCTTCCCATGAGCCTGCTGATCATCTTTGTGCTCCCTTTCTATATATTGAGCATATTGTCCCATCTTTTTACTGGAATCTAACTTACGCTCCATAAATGTGCGAACAACAACACAGCTATTAATGATCGGTTGAAGATCGAAAATTTGCAAACAACAACACAGCTATATATTGAGCATATTGTCCCATCCTTTCCCATTTATGCAAAAATAAATCCCTTTTATTTGCTTATAGAAACCATACAGAAAGAGCACAAATCAACATATTCAGATTAAGTACTACCAAGAAAAGCATAAATGCTTCATTCAATTACATAAATCTATTGCTAAAAAAACTGCATAAATTTCCTTCGCCCATAGCTTTTAGTAATGGACAGTACAAATGGCCCTCATAACTGAATGTAAGGTTTTGGACCTTACTCTATGTTTAGCCTACCAAATCAAAACCAAAACCGAGGTGAAATCAAAACCCGAAGCCAAAAAATACCTGAGAGGTGAAATCGATGGTTGGATGGGGTCGCTGTGAGGTGAAATCGACTGGACTGTGCGGAAGGCGACGGGAAGGCGAAGCTCGAACGGGGGAAGGCGACGGGACTGCGGAGTTTTCAAGGTCGGGGGCTGTCGATGGAGAGACGGCGCATGTAAGGTGCGAACGACGACGTGAAGGATGAGAGGGCAGAGGAGGGAGAGAGTGAGAGAGCGGGAGATCGGGAGGCAGGCAGAGGTGAGAGCCGAGATCGGGAGGATGAGAGCGGAGATCGGGAGGATGAGGGGGTTAGGATCGGGAGGTGGGGGGGCGCTGATGGATGAGAGCGGAAGGGAGGAGGAGGAAGAGAGTGAGAGAGCGGGGAGATAGAGAGAGGGAGACAGTGAGAGAGAGAGCGGGCGGGAGAAAGAGAGAGAGAAGGGGTGTTTTTAATTTTTGGGGAAAAAGAGATAGAGAATGTGTGTGTTTTTGAATTTGTGTAGTTTGAAATTTGGGCGGGAAAATATGTTTTGTAAGAGTAGATCTGGTCCATTGATTTTGGGATAGATTGAATGTGAGCCACTTGATAGCTTTCTTTGTGTTTTATTATATAGATAATAGAATTTTTTCCTAATTTTTATACTCTTGAAAAACTCAAAATATGTCAAAAAAGTTATAAAAAAACAAAAAGGGGGCTGGCGGGTTTCGAACCAGTGACCCCCGCCTGCTATAGTAACCGCCCCAGATTGAACCCCAAGACCAGAAAGTCCAAAGGCAGCTAGCAACAGAAGTTCATTCAAATACTTTATGTATGTACTATACTATGTTTTGGGAAAAATCACAATTTTAATAAAACAGAGCCTCTTCAAGACTCGAACCCAAGACCATTATTGTTGTTCACAACACTCTAAACCCTCACCGAAAACCAGTACTCCCAAACCCATTCTCGGTTATGATTATAAGTTAAAATTTCTTTATTCTTCTGGTCTGTTTATAACTTTTTCTTTAACAATTTTGATTTCTCAATTGATTTGTACCATTCAAAAATCTAATGCTTTTCCATAATGTTTTCTTTCAAAAATGCAGTATAGTGCATATATTTAAATTTACAAAATTCTTATTTTCAACAATATAATAAAATTTTCCTCCCAATTTGCATTAAGGAGCTCATATTATCAATTTTTAAATAAAATGTTGTCTCCCATCAAAACTTCTTTATAAAATTTTTTATACTCATAAAACATATACTAGTGAGACTATTTCCACATTTCTTTACTATAATAGCATCTTAAAACCCTTTTCATACATGTTGCATTATTTTGACTATTATAAGAACATTCTAACATGCATTAATTTTCATTTCAACAATTCACTAGATAGTACTTTCTATTTCTCTTTCTAATTTAACAAAAAGTTCTAGTTATTTATTTGAATCACAATATTATTTCAACACATCATGACAAAATTAAAATAAGATTATGCAATCTACATTCATCATACCAATCAAAATTTAACAACTAAACCATATATCCACTAGCATGCATCATACTACTAACATTAGAAAGGACTTAAGAACCACCAACCTCAAAGAAGATTTGCAAAGTAGAAAAACAATTCCTAGAAAGTTCCTAGCTCCAACACAATCACCTAGCTCTTCTTCTCCTAGCAAGAACAACTCCAAGCCTCCAAGAATTGCAAGACAAAACTCTCTAACTCTCTTTCTTTTTCTTCTCTCTTTTGATTCTTATTTTGGTGCAAATGACAAACACTGGGGGGGGGGGGGGGGGTATTTATAGGGGAAATGAATGACTAAGATTTAATCTCACAACTCCAAATAACTACCCACTACTCCACTCTCCCACTCTCTCTACTCTCCCCACTCAAAGCAAGGCCGACCTAGTCGCTCCTAGTGCTTGCACGTACACGTGTAGTGCACAAGTGCACACCCTCTCATTTTATATTTATATTTCTATTTGTGTATCAACTAGTTGTTACATGACATTTGTGAGAATATGTACAACTAATTGTGGGATTATCTTAATGGGCTTCTTTTGTGGGCTTGGTTTAATTTAATTAATTTATTCTAGTGGGCTTTGATTCTTCTATTAGACCTATGGGTTCTAAATAAGAAATAGACAACTAAATAAGATAAAATAAGAAAAGAGAACTTATGCATACTAGAAAATATTTTGAATGAACGATGAGATGAAATGGCACTTGCGTTGCATGTGCAGAAAAATAAAAAATGTATTTTTATTTAAAATTATATACGGGATGTTACACTATATAACCCTCACCCCCCATCATTTCATTTCTCACTTCACTGCGAGCTCTCGTCACTGGTGGCTCTCCTACCATCCTCTGACAGTTAGGGGTAACGACGATGAAGGCTGCTCTACCCCTAACTGCTAGCGGGTAAAAGGGGGGTCGACTTGGAGTGCGGGGCTCGAGGTTCTTGTCGAAGGCTAGTGTTAAAAATAAAAATCTTGATTGGGGGTCCCTATGACCGGTGGCTCTCCTACCACCCTCTGACAGTTAGGGGTAGCGGCGATGAAGGCTGCTCTACCCCTGGTTGTCAACGGGTGAAAGGGTGGTCATCTCGGAGTGCGGGGATCGAGGCACTAGCCAAAGGCAAGTGTTGAAAGTAAAAATTTTCCGAGGGTTCCTATGACCAGTGACTCTCCTACCACCCTCTGACCGTTAGGGTAGCGGTGATGAAGGCTGCTCTACCCCTGGCTACCAGCGAGTGGAAGGGGGTCAGCTCGGAGGTCCTTGCTATGAGCGAGGTTTGCAAATCAAACTGAAACTTTGGTAAGTAGTTAGTCAAGTCCAAGCCAAGGGCCGAGGACTTGAGAGATTGAAAAATCTCTCGTAGGTGGTCGAAGTCCAGGACGGGGGGCGAGGATGTGAGTAGTCGAGGTCCGAGCCGAGAGGCGAGGACTTGAGGGATTGAGAAATCCCTCGTAGGTGGACGAAGTCCATGCCGAGCGGCAAGGACGTCAGTAGCCGAGGTCCAAGCCGAGAGGCAAAGACTTGAGGGATTGAGAAATCCCTCGTAGGTGGTCGAAGTCTGTACCGAGCGGTGAGGACTTAAGGGATTGTGAAATCCCGCGTAGGAGGTCGAAGTCAATGCCGAGTGGCGATGACTTGAGGGATTGACAAATCCCTTGTAGGTGGTCGAAGTCCATGCCGAGCAGAAAGGACGTGCGTAGTCGATGTCCGAGCCAAGAGGCGAGGATTTGAGGATTGAGAAATCCTTCGTAGGTGGTCGAAGTTCATACCGAGCGGCGAGGACTTGAAGGATTGAGAAATCCCTCGTAGCTGGTTGAAGTCCATGCTGAGGGGAGAGGACTTGAGGGATTGAAGAATCCCTAAAGTCGAAGCCGAGGGGCGAGGACTTGATGGATTGCAAAATCCCTCGCAGGCAGTCGAAGTCCAAGTCGAGGGGCGAGAATGAGAGGGATTGAGAAATCCCAAGTAGGTGGTAAAAGTCCAAGCCATTGAGCGAGGACGAGAGATTGAGAAATCCACAAACTTTGATCTGTTAAACAAAATTTCCTGCCTTTATATCATCTTTGTTTACAGGGGAATTGGCGCGTAGCGCCCATTACAATAGTAGGCTCTCCATCACTTTCCCTCTTGGAACTTGACGAGGTGCTCCGTGTTCTAGGGCCTCTTAACTACCTGCCCACAGGTCTTCGAGTCGGTACGTGCCAGGACATACCACTTGTGTAATATCCCGTAATTTCTAAAGATATATAATAGTATATAAATAATAATATAAGAGGCAGAGGAGGCTTGCCCTATAGAATTCTCTATAAGGGTGTTGTTTGGAAACTGCTGCACGAAGGGGGGGACCCACGGAGAAGAGACAACAGTAGCTGTGCTGCTGCTGATGTCAAGAAGTAGCTTACGTGGCTTTGAGGGTGGGGCCTACGTGCAAAGGCATGGGGGGGTGTTGTCTGCATGCGTGTGTCGTGGCTGGGGGGCCCAGGGGGGCACTGACGTCAGCGCACATGTGTGAGGTAGCGGGATGTGATTTGGAAAAGTCCCATATCAGGAATAAAAATAGATTAAATAATAATAAATAATATAGCCTATGATCAAGAGTCACCTAATTGGTTAACCACCTTCGGAGAGGCAACCTGTGGTGGGCAGTTGTAGTACAAATATTAATTTTTCTTCTAAATATATAAAAAATGTCTGAGTATTGGGGCGAGCATTACAAATGGCATCAGAGGCGACTTTCAACATCGATTGTGAGGGTGATATGTATGCCTAGCTGAGGTCAGTACGCTGGTAGAAAGACCAGGAGTGCAGTACGCTAGCAGGATGGCTGAGGTCAGTACGCTGATATACCAGGAGTGCAATACGCTAGCAGGATACTCCACTCCACATCGACTAGAAAGGAGGATCATGTGCTAGATTGCATGCCCCATACTCAGCGAGGATGCTGATTTCTAAAGGGGGGTGTATGTAATACCCCGTAATTTCTAAAGATATATAATAGTATATATATATAATAATATAAGAAGGAGAGGAGGCTTGCCCTATAGAATTCTCTATAGGGGTGCCTTTTGGAAACTGCTGCACAAGGGGGGGGACCCACGGAGAAGAGACAGCGGCAGCTGTGCTGCTGCTGACATCAAGAAGCCGCTGACGTGGCTTCGACGTGGGGGCCCACGTGTAAAGGCAGAGGGGGGTGTTTTCTACATGCATGTGTCGTGGCGGGTGGGGTATTACTTATTAGTAGGTATTATTTTACAGGTGCAAAATACATGCAAATAATATTTATTAGTTGGTATTATTTGTGAATTTTCTGGATTTTTCTGATATTTATGTGACCAATTTGCAAATATTGCAAAAAGAGGGATTTTTTGTACAAAATTACCACTTGGAGTAAAAACTCCAGATTTTCAGATTTTTGGGCTGAGTATGATGCCTAGCCAACTCAGAGGTAAAAAATTTACTTTTTGTTTTAATAGATTTGGTTTATTTCGCATATTTCTTAAAGAAGGGTTTTTTTGCAAAATTGCCACTTAGAGGCCAAATTTACAAAATTGTTTTCTGGGTTTTGAAACCAGTGCTAGCCAGATCTGAGTATTTTTATTTTTATTTTAAATTCTAAATTTAATTGGTTTATCTAATTTTCAAGTATAAGGATTTATATATGTAAAAATATATTCAAAAGGGTCATTTTACAAATCTATTCAAAAACCCTAATAACCTAATTCCAACCTATTTAAAAGAAAGGTGCAGCCGTCTCTTTCTTGCACTACATAAACGGTTTTCTTTATTATTAATTTCTTGGAATTTCGAAGCAGGATCTTGGTTTTCTTGCGAAAGGAATGACTTTTCTTATTCTTTTATTACTTCGGTTGATTCTTCAAAAAGGTGATTGACATGTTAGATTTCTTGCTGTTGTATGCATGTTGTATGTGATGATTTTTCTATCAGAAAGCATGTTAGGGGATTGTATGGTGATGTATTGAATTATTAAAGGATGGATGAATAAAAATTGAATCTTTTCATGAAAACTATGCTGTTGATGATTGAAATTATATATAGATGACTTGAGATTGTTAAGAACCTAATAGAAACCATGAGTAGGTTGTTTCTTTTATATGCTTACTGATTTGAGAGGTTATAATGAGTGTTTATGTTGTATAAGAGCATCTGTAGTCGTTTTGTTAAAAAATGGGTACATGGAAAATATAGAAATAACAATTAAGGCGTAGCGCTGCAGTGGTTAATACTCAAAAACTGGCTTTTTTTTATCAAACGGAACAAAGTAGAAAATCTCCTTCTAGTTTGGGTTCGTCTTGTTGGTATCTAACTGCAGACTTGCCTATACGATCTCAAGTTGCAGAATTGCCGCTACGACATCCGATTGTAGTTTGCCTTCTAGACATTTGGTTGCAGACTTTGCCTCTCCGACGTTTATTTGCAGTTTTCCTTCATTGACGTCTAGTTGTAGATTTGTCCTCTCGACATCAGGTTGCACCAAAATGAGAGATGGAAAGATGTAATCTTCCATGTACTCTTAGATATTGGGATGTTTAATATAGTACTAGGTTTGAAATCAGTGATATAAAAGAGGATGGAAAAGTTACAAATAAAGTAGAAAATTATGATGATAAAATATTAAAATAGATAAACTTTAAATATAGGATATACAAAATTTGTAGTAATAAAAATGATTTATAATATTAAGACGAAAATAGTATAAAGTATATGCACGAGATGAAAACACAAATAAAAACAATAATTATGTAGTGTATGTACTATATTGAAGAAGCGTAAAACTAAAAAATTAATGAGTAGCGATTAATAGTAAAAGTGAATATAATAAAACAAATTAGTATCGAATGTAGGTCATATTTATATGGGTAGAATATTTCAATCTTGTTAAAAATATATTGAAATATATAGGACAATATAAGATAATAAAAAATATAGTATCACAAAATGAATGCACATAAGAAAATTTCATAAGCAAAATTCAAAGTATAATAGAAATAATCAATGAAGAAAATAATAGTTGCAATAATACGAAAAGTAATAACAAATGTAAACAGATAAACATAAAGTGACACAAAAACACGAAGGACAATCTTTAAGATTGAAAGACAAATAAAACAAATTCAAAAAGATCAAAACTAAGAAAGATAGACAAAATAATAGATATTCAAGTGATTTAATAGTATTGAAAAATATTGAATGTTGAAAAATACTAGAATGAAAATCCACGAAAAATAATTTGAAAGGGAAGTGTGTCTACATGTAATGTATCATGAATGTAGGTTCAAATCAACAACGCTTCCACTGTGCCACTCTGATACCCAGGGAAAATGTACTCGCATACAATCTCACATCAATGTGTACGAGAACATCATGAATGAAGCTTCAATAACTACTTCATTCATGATTCCAGCCATCCAAAAGGAAAAGGGAAGAGAAAACATCAGCCTATAGAGCAACACAAATGTAAATCACTTATATTTAAATCTCTATAAGTTGAAACTCACACTCTAATGTCCACTCTAGGTGTCGTTCCTTATAAATTTGTACTACTTATGAAGCGTGGCTCTGATACCATCTGTAACGCCCCGAATTCCAAATAAAACCAAATTCGAAGTTCCACAGGATCTTTACACTTCACTTCGTACAATTTTATAAGGAAATTTGAACTTTTTATAATACAACATAGTCTTTTACATTTATTTACACAGCAGAAGATAAAATGAAGTACAATAATGAAAAATTATTCAATTGCAACATCTTTAACTTTTAAATAAATCAACAGCAGCATATCAACTTTATGTCTTCATGAAAATCCAACTCCTGCATATAAAACTGTGGGCACGTCAGTTGCTTACAACCAATGAAAATGTTATACACGGCCATCCTCTCTATGCCAGAAATATAACGATCTTAATACTTTAACAGATCACAAACTTGAATGCAAAATAAAGTGTTAAATGTGATTACTCTAGACATGTAAGTGTATGTAATGCCTTAATGCCTAATGCAGATATTTTATACTAAGATGACACTAATGTATACTTGTTCGGATTCTATGCTTCCCATACTACATAGGTCCGAGGGCAAGCACCGATGTACTCCACATTAAAGGGTTCGATCCCTCGCCATGAAAACTACCCAGTAATAAAAGCAAGGTTTAGATATTCTACGAGTACGGATCCCAGTTCTGGAGTAAACCACCCGACTGTTATACAGACTCTTCGTCGTGCAAACCTCCCACAAGTGTCCCTCTGGCCCCGGTATACGTATATACACTGGAGTACGAAAAACTATCTACCCGACTATGCATAGTCTCGGATTAAAATAAAAGCTTGTCTTCATCGAAGCAACTTCAGTTCCGGAGTACATCGCCTGACTGGGTCTATAGTCCCGGAGTACACTGCCCGACTATATAGAGTGCCCCACTTACATTTGTCCGAGTTTTGCTACATCTTCACTTATGTGCCTAGTTCTTAAGTTCAAGACATGAATAAATTATCATACCTAGAGTTAGTTTCATCCCCTACTGGACGTAATCACAAATACCGAGATAGCTCTATGGCCATATCTCAAAAATAACACAAATCTTTTAATTCAACAATGCCGGTACCTGAGGTCTCACTAAACTCTAGATCACAACCTTTCATGTACAAGAATCCACGGGTACTCATACCCTTCAATAATCATGTATTAAACTCAAAAGTATTCTTATCTTCAACTTATTCACAAATTTAATCAATGTTTCATTAGTCTTTTATTCATTCTCAATTCAAAATAAAATAATATCTCTTTTCATGAACATAAATTCATCCACTTTAAGTCTCATTAGCAATTTAAGCTCATATAATACATCTCAACCACATCAAACATTTCTTAAACCAAATAAGTGTATAATTTCTTTAAGAGAATTCAATTCACACAACAATATTTTACTCTTCTTTTTAAAACAAAAGTCATACTCTTATATAAATCAATTTGAAGCCATCAACTCATTTTTATCTCAATTTCTCCTTTTATTTCTCAAAAATTACATGAAAATTTCTAAAACTATTTTTAATAAATTCTATATCAATTTATAGGAATATTAGATTTTTTCCCAAAATTTTAATTGCATTTAAATTCTTATTTTGATTTAAAATCCCAAAAAAAAAAATTATGCAGTCACAGGTTTTGAACCTAGGCTCCCCCGTCCAATACAGTCAGCGCCCAAAGCCCAAACCGCATGCCAAATAGTCCATATGACTTGGCTGTCATAAAGCCAAGTCGAAATCCCTAAATATTAATTTCAGGTTTCGGTTTTAATTAAAACAAAAAACAAAATAAAAGGGTCTTAACAAGTTTCGAACCCAAGACTTCCCACTTGCTATAGTGACTTATAATGCACCCGCTAGCCAATAAGTCCAGGTACGATTACTGATTAGGAATCGTGCTATTGTAGTTTTGTTCATAACGTTCTGAAATTAGTTATTTTTCACAAACTCGACGTATGATCGATCTAATATTTTTAATGAACTGTAATTTTCTTATTCATATTGGTTTTTCTTGAAAACAATGATTTACGAATTTTCAAACTTGTGTTCTAAACATTGTATCTATATTTCAAATTATCTCCTTCTCTTTAATGAACATAAGTTTCATTTCTTCATTTTAATAAAAAAAAGCATATTGTATCTCTTATAGATAATTTAAAATGATTCTATGTGTATCAATTCAATTTTCACCAAAATTCCTTTTTATCATAAGGGAAATCTCCACAAGTGTTCCTACAATTTTATACTTCTACATTTGTAAATTGACATGCAAATTAGTTTAAGGCAATAATTCATTATTTCTTTTTCTCATTTCTAACTAACATGTTGAGAATCTTAACCATAACAAAATTTTACTACTATTCATAGCACATACAATGACATGTATTTGTTCCACGTTTATCTCATCAACTTTATCTATACTACTCATGTAATATATTAGCATGCATTTTCTACATTTTAGGAAGCACAAAATCACCCACACCACATCAATTTAATCTACAATATTAATGTCATATTCTAGCATGCTCAACCTATGAATTAGAAAGCATAAAGGCCACCCACCTCTAATGAAGAATTGCAAAAATGAAGAGACACACAACTCTTAGAGAAACTCCGATTTGTCTCATCGAATTCCGCACACCAAGAAAAGCTCCCACACTCCATTTCGGCCAAGGAAAAACAGCAAAAGCCTCCATCTCGGCAACCAAGACCAATAGCATCACTTGCATCTTCATGTGCATATACTACATATATATATATATATATATATATATATATATATATATATATATATATATATATATATATATATATATATATATATATATATATATATATGGGTGTTGTTCGGTTGCAAACGGGCTGGAACGGGTCGGTTCGCACGGACCCGTGCGAACTTCGATCTGGACCGTTGGATCGAAGATCCAACGGTCCAGATTTTTTTTCATAAAATCTTGCCTTAACCCATTCTTGCCAACGACGGGTTAAAGCAAAATTTAATAAAAAAAGTTGGCCTTAACCCGTTCTTCGGAATAACGGGTTAAGGCTATATTTTTCATTTTCGTCGACATACAGTTCGTCTTCTTTCTTCCGCTCTCTTCTTCTTTCTTCGACGAAAATAAACCCAAACGACGGAAAAAAGAAAAAACCCTAGTTCCGACGCTCGAAACCCTCGATCTCCCTCTTCTCTCCCAACTCCGAAGATCGGAAGCCTCGATCTCCGACGATCCAAACCCTAGATTCTCTTCCCCTCTTCGGTACGAAATCGGAACCCTAGTTCTCTTCCAAAACCCATTGCTTGGCTCGATTTCGACCTACTCCGTAAGGTATACACTATTTCTTTACCCCAATAATGTACATTTGTATTTTTTTTTGAATTTGTGTGTAGTAATTTATTTAGAAATTGGGAAAAAATTTAAATGCATTAGTAGATTTTGGATGTAGATTCGGGTTGACCTTAAGTATATTCAATTGCCGAATTACGTTGCTTGCATTAGTAACTAGTAGAATTAGAATTGTATATACGAAATTAGTTATAAACTTTTCAGTGCGGTTATGGTTGAAAACCCTACGAACGACCGTAAAAAAATACGAAACTTTCCCAGTAGGTTCGTCTCACGTAGTACAAGCCAAACCCACTTGTAGAAGCGAGTTTCGACTCACGGTTCGAGAGTTACGGCCGCGTATTGCTTACGGTTGGAAAAAACCAAGTATTGCGGTGCACGGCCGTATATCGCAAACCGTGACTCGAAACTCGCTTCTACAAGTTCGGGTGGCTTGCCCTACGTGAACCTGACCAACTCTGAAAGTTTTAAAATTTTCGGATGCCGTTTGTGCAGTTTTCTCAACTTCCTCGCATTATAAGTTTCAGACTTAGAATTCTTTAAGTTTTTGTAGATTAGAAAACCCTCCAAATGGCCTCCAAAAAATACGAAACTTTGCGATTTGGTTGGTGACACGTACGAGAAGTGACCCGAAGTTGTAGAAGTGAATTTCGACTCACGGTTCGAGAGATACGGCCGCGTATCGGTTTTGGTTGGAAAAAAACAACTTAAGCCGGTACACGGCCGTATCTCCCGAACCGTGAGTCGAAACTCGCTTCTACAAGTTCGGGTGGCTTGCCCTACGTGAATCCGACCTAGTTGGAAAGATTTATAATTTTCGGGTACCGTTTGCGCGGTTTTCTCAACTTTCTCGCACTACAAGTTTTAGACTTAGAATTTTGTAAGTGCGGGTAGATTAGAAAACTCTTCAAACGGCCTCCCAAAAATACGAAACTTTGCAAATTGGTTGGTGTCACCTAAGGGAACCCAAACGAACTTGTAGAAGTGAGTTTCGACTCACGGTTCGAGAGATACGGTCGCGTATCGCATTAGGTTGAAAAAAACTATTATAAAGCGGTATACGGTCGTATCTCGCAAACCGTGAGTCGAAACTCGCTTCTACAAGTTCGGGTTGCTTGCCCTACGTGAACCCGACCAACTCTGAAAGTTTTAAAATTTTCGGATGTCGTTTGTGCGGTTTTCTCAACTTCTTCGCATTACAAGTTTAAGCCTTAGAATTTTCTTAGTGCGGGTAGCTTAGAAAACCCTTGAAACGGCCTACAAAAAATACGAAACTTTGCGATTTGTGTGGTGTCACCTACGAGAAGTGAACCGAAGTTGTAGTAGTGAATTTCGACTCACGGTCCGAGAGATACGGCCGCGTATCGGTTTTGGTTGGAAAAAAAACAACTAAAGCCGGTACACGGCCATGTGTCGCAAACCGTGAGTCGAAACTCGTTTTTACAAGTTTGGGTGGCTTGCCCTACGTGAATCCGGCCTAGTTGAAAAGTTTCTTAATTTCGGGTGCCGTTGCGCAGTTTTCTCAAGTTCCCCGCACTACAAGTTTTAAACTTAGAAATTTCTAAGTGCGGGTAGATTAGAAAACCCTTCAAACGCCCTCCAAAAAATACGAAACTTTCCGGGTAGGTTGGTGTCCCCTATGAGAAGCCCCCCAAACTTGTAGAAGTGATTTTCGACTCC
The DNA here is from genome assembly GCA_017893485.1 of Hemerocallis citrina. Taxonomy (NCBI): domain Eukaryota; kingdom Viridiplantae; phylum Streptophyta; class Magnoliopsida; order Asparagales; family Asphodelaceae; genus Hemerocallis; species Hemerocallis citrina. The sequence goes on from CM030367.1 coordinate 94,617,134, forward strand.
CGATTCGAGAGATACAACCGCGTATCGCTTTCGGTTGAAAAAAACTATTATAAAGCGGTATACGGTCGTATCTTGCAAACCGTCAGTCGAAACTCCCTTCTACAAGTTCGGGTGGCTTGCCCTACGTGAATTCCACCTAGATGGAAATTTTTGTAATTTTCGGATGCCGTTTGTGCGTTTTTGCTCTATTTCCTCGCATTTTAAGTTTTAGAATTAGAAATTTCTAAGTGCGGGCCGTTTATAAAACACTTCAAACCACCTCCGATTAGTACGAAACTTTTCTCCTTTTCAAGTTGTGGTGGCTTGCGCAGTTATAAAAACACAAAATACAGCGGTTTAGTACCCCTAACTATTCTCCTCTTCACCGTTTCTTAGGTATGGACAGTTTCGAAGGAAGTTCTGTTGCCGGGGATAAATTTGTTCGTGCACAACCACTTGGCGAGTATCTTCCTCATGTTGACGAGCACCTAAAACCGAAGATTGGTATGACATTTCCCACCCTTGATGATGCGGAAAAATTTTATTCATCATACTGCAAATGTGCGGGATTCGCTATGCGTAAGGGTGGAAATAAATATAAGGGAAACGATGTAGTGGATAAATCATACGTCTGTAATAAAGCCGGGGAGTCACCGAATAGCTATAATGAAACCAGACGAGGTACAACTTCTAGAACGGGTTGCAAAGCTTTTGTCCGTGTGAAAATAAACCCACATAGTAGTTCACAAAGTAATACGTGGATTATTTATTCGTTAAATGAAGCACACAATCACGAATTCACTTCACCCGGTAGACGTCACTTGCTACCTCGAAACCGTGAATTAACTAAGACAGTTAAAAATGTAATTGGTCAAATGACCGAAGCTAATGTCCCTGTATGCAAACAAATGCTATTCTTTGAAGCTGCAAGTGGCGGTAATGAGAAAATTGGATTCACCGAAACCGATGTAAGAAATCTCAGGAGAGACGAGATGGAAGGTTTAAAAGGTCACGACGGACAAATGCTACTTGAGTTTTTTGAATCGAAAAAGGCGACCGATCCCTTATTCTATTTTGACTACCAATGTGACCCCGAAGGGCGATTGACACATTGTGTGTGGGTGGACGGTATCGCCAGAAATAATTACAAAGTATTTGCGGATGTTCTTTGCTTTGACACTACCTACAACACAAACCGATACGGGATGTTGTTCGTACCATTTGTTGGATTCAACCATCATTGGCAATCAATATTCCTAGGTTGTGGGTTCATCCCCAATGAGACGGCATCCTCATTTGAGTGGTTCTTTGAAAAGTGGCGCGCCGCAATGACATGTGATCCGATCAACATCGTGACAGATGAGGATCGCGGGATAACTTCTGCAATTTCCAAAGTTTTCCCAATCACGTCACATAGATATTGCATTTGGCATATTTTGGATAAGCTACCGCATGAAGTTCGAATGTCGAATAACGTTGATGAGTTCAGGGATGCTTTGAAGACTATTATTTATACGGCGGAATTTAAAACAGAATTCGAACAGAAGTGGAAAAATTTGATCTGTCAGTACAAATTAGAAAATAACAAATGGTTGAAGGAAAAATTTGAGATCCGTGAAAAATGGGCCCCGGTGTACGCAAGAGACTCATTTTGGGGGGGCATGCTGAGTACCCAACGTAGCGAATCGCTACATTCATCCTTGAAGCACCATACTCATAAAAAGTACTCACTACATGAATTTGCTATCATCTTTGACCGACTCTTGGTAAAACAAAGACACGATGAACTTAAAGAAACACATCGTAATCGCGAGGAGCGGCCAAAATTGAAGACCAAGTGGGCATTGGAGTCACAAATGGCAGGGACATACACTTTGAAGATTTTCTACAAATTTCAACAAGAAGTGGTCAAAAGCTTATTACTTAATGTGAGTTTAATTGCGAGTATGGATACACCGGATAGTGCAGCTTATTCTGTAACAGTTTGTGGAAATTCAGAACCGGGGAGGGTGATTTCTTATTGTAAAATCAGTAAAATTGCTAAATGCCCTTGTTCCATGTACTACTTCGTAGGCATTCCCTGCAAACATCTACTTGCAGTTATTCGGTTCACAGATCACACCGCACTACCTGAACAATATATTTGTAGGCGATGGACCAGGGATCAAATGAGGAGAAGCAGTATACCGGTGGGCAATAATATGGGCGACAATTTTGCATCGCGTTATTGCGAACTTAGTATGCACTCAAGACATATGGTCGATCTTGGTTGTTCTTCAGAGCGAGGATACAAGTACATGCTCGACCACATGCTGAAGGGAATTGAAGGCTTTGCTAAGATTGATCCAGTGAATAGCACACCACACGAAGGTAGCGCACAACCTGAGAGTGGTGGACAAGCACATACACATGCACATGTAGGTGACCCTGTACAGTGCACCACAAAGGGTAGGCCTAAAGGGAAACGGTTGAAGTCGGTAAGAGAATGCCAAAAAACGAAGAGGCCAAGACTTTGCAGGACATGTCTTCGTGTCGTAGGTCACGATTCACGGAATTGCCCCAAAAATTTAGTAAGGTATTATATCAGACATTTTGTATTTGTTAATTCAACTCAAACTTTGTTATTTTTGGTCAGTACTAACTCATTCTTCCTTCTTTTTTTAGTGGATCGGTGGGCAATGAAGAAGCTCCAAACGCGGTAGAGAGTGATGATGACGAAGGCGAAGGTTCGTGCTAAGGGGGCTTTAAGAAATTTATTAATATGTATGTCATGTCAAAATTTGGAAATAATCCCCGAATAATTGCCAAATTTTATATTGATTCGTGCCGATTTATTTGAATTTCGACTGGATTGTTAAACTTTTTTTTTTCCCCTGGTATAGGTCCGGAATGAAACAAGTTTAACGCGCCCAAATGGAAAGACGCAATGCGTTGAAAAGTTGTGTTATTTTTGGTTAGTATGTATGTGTGGATAATTGCCGTGTTCTTGTTTGGTACAAGTAAATTAACCATGTTTTTAATTATAATGTAATTTCTGTACGTCAGTGTATTTTGTGTATTTGTGAACAAAGTTATATTACTATGCATTTTGACCAGGCAATTTGGTTGTGAATGCTTATTGCAGTCGGAAAATGTAAAATTAGTAGATGTATACAATTTGGGGAACTCGTTCTGTTTGGGAATTTTGTGTTAAGGAAAATAGTCTGCCTGCTAATGTGAACAGTTTTTTATTTGTGTTGGCGATTGTGTATTTCGTGCATAACCAATACTGCACCTGTAAGTTCGGCCAATATCTCTTTTCTTAACCCGTTCTTGATGATAACGGTTTAATACAATCTAACCCGTTATCAGAAATAACGGGTTAAGGAGATAGACATTGGCAGTACTTTGGTTCAATACTTCACATACGGTGGTTTTAGTTCGGCCAATATCTCTCTACTTAAGCCGTTCTTATAGGTAACGGTTTTATACAATCTAACTCGTTATCAGGAATAACGGGCTAAGGAGCTAGATATTGGCAGTCCTTTGGTTCAATAATACACATGTAGGGATTTAGTTCGGCCAATATCTCTCTACTTAAGCCGTTGTTGGTGGTAACGGTTTTATACAATCTAACTCGTTATTAGCAATAACGGTCTAAGGAGAGAGGTATTGGCAGTACTTCGGTTCAATACTTCACATATAGGGGTGTTAGATCGGACAATATCTCTCTACTTAATCCGTTGACACATTTTAGAAGCAAGACTAAAACTGAGTTGTTCCAAACGAAATAAATACTGTGTAGTTGGCATCCAGATGATTGGTAGTAAACTTGTATGGTTAGTGATGGTAACTATCTAGTTGATGTTATCCAATCTTAAATAACAAATGTAGGTACACACAGTCAGAATTCAAGTGTTGTGTGAATGCATTACTATGTAATTTGCTTTCAAGATGATGTTAGTAAACTGTCAATGTTAGTGATGATATTCAAGCTCAATTTTTAAATCGATATTCAATTCTCACTGTCAATGTTAGTCCTGTGTGATGATATTCAAGCACCAAGGTTGGCCGTTATGTTTTACACAAAGTAAATTCACTTTTCTCCTGGCAACTCATATTAGTCCTGTGTGAATTCTATTCGCTGTGCCATTTTGGAAATACTAACTCTGTTGCGGAATTTATCTATTGTTCTACCATCTAATATGAAGGTTGGCACTTCTCTTATTGCTTGAAATATTCATAAAATTTATCTTTCATTATTCATAAAATTTATATACCATTACCTTCACTTAAACTTATATACCATTACCTTAACTTAAATTTATATACCATTACCATTACCTTCATTTAAATACGTGCCGTACGCACGTCTCACGGGCAATCCTAGTCCTCACATACAATCCAGAAAACTCATTCTCACAATCTCTTAAAAGTTCACAATTTCACAATTCTACAAAATGTACCACTTTCGCAATATTCAAGCTTCAAGTGTACCACCTACAAAATCTTCACGCTTCAAGCCATTAATGATCCTACAAAATCTTCAAGCTTCAAGATACAAAATCTTCATCTTCACTGAACCTACAAAATCTTCATCTTGAAGCTACAAATCTAGAAAATCTTCAAGCTTGAATCCTGAAAGCTTCAAGCTTCAAGTGTACCACCTACAAAATCTTCACTGAACCTACAAAATGATGACAATTTCACAATCTCAAGTATTAGGAAAACATAATAGATTTAAAAATTTTTTGCCAGAACCTCCCCTAAAATATTAGCCCTTTTACAGAAATTCCTTACGGAATTCTGCTAACAGTTAAATATATGACATCACACGCAATAAATATAAATCCTCCCCAGGCTCAACCGAGCAACATCACACAGGCAACATATATATATGGCTCTGGGGGAAAAAATCAGAATATAATGCAAGATACAAAATATAAACCAAATATTCTTTTGAAAATGTAATAATTTTTTTGTAAAACCTTCGAAAAACATTTAAAAAACCAAACAATATACCCAATACTCCACAAAATTGCGGGTACGGGTATTAACATAACTATATTATATCATTATTATATACAGTTACTTACATCATCTCCCAAAATGCTAAATATTACAATTTTTACAACCTCCACCATACTAAACACCAACCGAATGAATGAAAAAAAAAATTACAGGGTTGTAGAAGAACACAATGGTTGAAGTCTTCAAAATAGAACACAATGGTTGAAGTAAACATTAAAATGAGAACAACTTATTACTAGTATCTTCGTGTTGTAGATTTTATTTTAAAAAAAAGAAGATACTTATATGGCCATATTGGCAGTGATGTCATCCATTGCTGTTCTTTCATTAGAGCAATTGACCTGTATATAAAGGAGGGGAAACATATTAACTAACCAATTGAAGTTCTTCAATTGGAGCAATTGACGTTGTAATTATTTTAACAAACCAATTAAGAAAACGTATTAACTACTATTAATTACTACGATCTATCTTCTTTGATGATTAACTACAATGAGATACTTGTGTAAAATTGTGTAGATTATTTCAGTTTCAGAAGTGTTATAGAGAAAGATGGAGCTATACTGAAAGATCGGAAGAAGCGGTAAGACAGTAAAATTGTGTAGCTATTTCAGTTTCAGAAGTGAATCTGACAGTCAGGAGTTTTTCAAAGATCACTTTCTTCTAAGGAAAGTATGTAAATGCGAAGAATTCAAAGGACAGATTTGAAAATATAAATCATTTTAGGGGACTGTGTAAGAAGCCTTTTAAGTATAATGGAAATAATATGCAATAGAAGCACAGTGAGCATTGGGACAAATTTCGGGTACGGTAACATAGTTAACTGAAGTCTATCATAAGGCAATCTCAAATGAGACCAAAGTACTGCTTTGTTATTAATACCATCATACTATTTTCGATTAAGTATCCATGTGACCTAGTTCATATCTAAAATTTAAATTTAGTTAATCAACCTTAAAGTAAAACTCTACCACCTCAGAAACTGGATCTAAAAAACATTTGCAATTGACAATTCTGTCCTTTCTGAAGAGAAAAAACTAAGGTGTGTAGACAGCTCCAAATGCACGGGCAACTTCTTCAGACTGAATGAGAAGGACAATCCGAGTTTTTTATGAATGTTGAACATTTATGAAATAGGTTAGATTTGTGATGTATACATCAATGTTTACCACAATTGCAGCCTCAATGTGTTTTTCTTTACAGAAAATTACCTCGACGTTTTTTTCAATATACAGTTTAATAACTTTAGAATATACCCATATGATTACTATGTGATGGAAATTAAACAACTTTGCCTTTACACATAAATTAAACAACTTTTTTTTGAAGTATCACCTGAACTATGCTATCGACATCTTTGTATGCGGCATCAACAGGGCCTGTCCCAACTGAACATGCAATCTTCTCTTCATTATCTGAGTTAATAAGCGTCACGGTTGCGGTAGTGAGGCCAAGTGTGCTGGATGTAACCTGCACATTACACATAGAAAATATTTCCAAATTAATCTGTGAACATATTTAGCGCAAAAAAGCAGACCATATGTGACATTAAATCCAAACCTGCAGATCTGCAAGTGACCAAATCAGTGCTTCTATGTCGTCGTCAGTTACCCGCTGTGAACACATAAAATGTTGTGTCAGGGTTAACATATAGAATGCATAAATTTGGTTCGTTTATATTAGGATATTGTGTGTGTGGTGGTGGGTGTGTGGGTGTGTATGTGGGGGGGGGGGGGGGGGGGGGGGGGCGTGTTGTTCTTCGGTCCATTTAAAATTCAAAAATACACAAATTATTATGCTAAAAATAATGTTAATGTTGAAATAGCAAAATTCAAAAAATGTGTGCATAAACGATAATAATGCGTGCATAAGAGATAATATTCAAAGGTACATGTCTAAGAAAATATTGCTTAATTTAAACTTGTTAATTTTGTGTTATCTACGTTTATCAAATGTGCATGTCTAAGAAAGTAATATACAAATTATTACTTTTAGCTTGCGTTGACGGTTCTTCACCTAAAAACAAAGTATTATCATAATATCATACATCATAATTGGAAAGTCAAATAATTCTGAAGTATTCATAAATAAGTATAGAATTTTGTTTTTAATAGGTTCTTTATAAATGAGAAGTTATTGCTGGTATTAGGATTAGTATTTAGGAAGAATGTGACTAACAACAATAAACATAAGCAACAACACAAAACGAAGAAAAACCGAATATTTAAGATAAGAGCAAACTTACTTTCATGTAGTTCTCAAAGCGCTCACTGAAGAAATGATACGCAAACTCGGTTTCCAAAAATTCTTGCAACTTATTACTTGGACCTGTGCACAAATTAAAGTGCATTGGTATCAGAATCAATCTGTTTTCATAGATAAGTGAGATTTTAGATTTTAGATTCTCAAGTGAGATTCTCAAGTAATATTTTGAATAGATAAGAGTCCTCATACTGATCATGGTTGACCATGCAGACATTCTCAGAGTGAGATTTTAGATTTTAGATCTAGATCATGGTTGACCATGCAGACATAATCATGAGTATCTAGATCACTTCTAAGCCAAGCTACCTTATTAATCCAATACCCTGCGAAATCCTAGGACAATTTCCTTATTCTTGTCATTCGAGGTATACAAAACCCACAAATTCACATCAAAACACATAATAACCATGGAATCGACCGAACAAAACACAAACTCGAACACACACCAACATACAATTTTTTTTCATGCAAGTTGCAATATGTAAAGAATTTGCAAGTCGGTCACGTAACTAAATGACAGGTCTTCAGCCTTCTCAGCAAGCTTATCCACTATAGTTCAGCAAGGTTATCCACTTGTTCAACACATGGAAATGAACATGAACATGACTGAAGCTATAAAAAAACCAAGAATGGAAAAAAGAATAACTACATAATAAAAAATTCAATGCACCTCTTCGTAATGATAATCTCGGTCAGTGCCTTCCCAAGGATATCGATTGCCTCCCAATTCAATGCCCTCCCCTTGTTCATCCTCTCCAAATTGGTCTCCTAATCACCATTCACAACTCATCCGCTTCATTGTTGTTTTCCAAATCTATCATGAGACCCGTCTAAATGTGCTCATACCTAAAGTAACAAATCTATCGTCTTCTCATCCGCTTGCATTCTCACTGAACGCTAAACACCATTCACAACTCATAAAACTATTTAAAGAAAGTCTATACCAAATCAACTCAGTATCATAATCAACAAAACAAATCAAAACAACACAAAACAAAAGATCGTAGCTTCCCAAATCATACCCCCTTTCTGGTCGATGGCTTAACAGGCAGCTCCCTCTTAGTGACGACGTCCCCTTTGTTCAATCCAACAAACAGACCGCTATTCAAAAAGCCCATTGATTGTTTAGTACTCGACTAATAAATAGACAGGGAAATAAAATTAAGGTTCCTTGCGTTACCTGCGAAGAAAACGGATGCAGCTGCCAAAGAGAAACCCTATAAGCCGAATGAGAGAGAAAGAGGGTTTAATCGATGGAAACCCATCAACCTATGGCTGTGAGGTGAAATCGATGGTTGGATGGGGTCGAGTGCGACGGAGGTGAAATCGATGGAGGTCGGAACCTGCGTAGAAAACGGAGGCAGTCGCCAAATAGAAACCCTAGAAGCCGAGTGAGAGAGAAAGAGGGTTCAATCGATGGACCCCCATCAACCTATGGCTGTTAGGTGAAATCGATGGTTGGATGGGGTCGAGTGCGATGGAGGAGAAATCGATGGAGGTCGGGAAGCGACGGTAGGCGGAGGCGGGAGGTGAGAGCGGAGGCTGGAGGTGGGTTAGGAGGTTGGGGGGGGCGCTGAAGGGAGGAGGAGGGAGAGAGTGAGAGAGCGGGGAGATAGAGAGAGGGAGACAGTGACAGAGAGAGTGGGCGGGAGAAAGAGAGGGAGAACGGGAGAAAGAGAGAGAGAGAATGGGGTTTTTTTATTTTTGGGGAAAAAGAGAGAGAGAGTGTGTGTGTTTTTGAATTTGTGGAGTTTGAAATTTGAGCGGGAAAATATGTTTTGCGAGATTATATCTGGTCCATTAATTTTGGGATAGATTGAATGTGAGTCACTTGATAGCTTTCTTTGTGTTTTATTGTATAGATATGTAGATAATATACAAATCTACTAATTCACAACAAGCCATTTGCAAGACAAAATTTATTCATATAAAGGAAAAATACACAAACTGGTAATAACATATTGTTTGAAGAATGATATTAAAATTGTACATGATCCGCATGCTAGTTGACATTACAAAGTCATCCCTTGATACTGGATTTTTAAATTGAAATTAATTTAGTATACAAGTACATGCTCGCTTTCTTCTCGAATTGGAAGGAAGGACTGCTGACTCTGCCTGATTTTGGATAGATAAGTAGTTCCGGTTGTACCCCCTGCATACAATTTCGTTCACTGCTATTACACAGAGGTAGAAATTCTCCGCTTCGTCGGGTAGAGTAGTAGTGGGTGTAACCGTATATTCAAAGTACTTAACGACTTCTTGACACGCACTCCTCATATTCGTACTATATGTTGCACGATTGTGAGGTGTGCATGCCAAGAAGTCGAAAAGTACCATGAATACACCGTGACACCCACAACTACTCCGTCCGACGAAAGCAGAGAATTTCTACACTCTGTGTAACAATAGAGGACGAATGTGTATGAAAGGCAAACAATTGCTACTTATGCAAACACATCTAAAAGCTAAAAAAATAGAAGACTAAGGGAAACACTGTATAAATAAAAGGTAGAGCCAGTGGCCCTTCCCTCCCGCTTGAGAGAAACCTGGCATGCACTTGTACACTGTAACAAGTCTCTCTGCTCCTGCATCTCCATACACAAGAACTATTGTAGGCGACCATCCTTGAACTGAAGAGGCCTTGCCTTGAATGCATAAATAGCCGGTTGCACCCCCCTGCATACAAGACCCGTTCTCTACTGTTACACAGAATGCAAAAATCCTCTGCTTTCGTCGGCCGGAGTAGTAGTGGATGTAACCGTATATTCGAAGTACTTAACGACTTCTTGACACGCACTCCTCATATTCGTGAAATTTGTGGCACGATTGTGAGGTGTGCATGCCAAGAAGTCGAAAAGTACAATGAATACACCGTGACACCCACCACTACTCCGTCCGACGAAAGCATGGAATTTTTGCATTCTGTGTAACAATAGAGAACGAACTTGTATGAAAGGCGTACAAATGCTACTTATGCAAACACATCTAAAAGCTAAAAAAATAGAAGACCAAGAAAAACACTGTGGAAAAAAAAGGCAGAGCAAGCGGCCCTCCCAAGAACGGGTGATAGAAACCGAGCATGCACTTGTACACTGAAACAAGTCATCTCTACTCCTGCATCTTCATACACAAGAACAATTGTAGGCGACCATCCTTGAACTCAAATTTCTTCTACAACTCAAACTTCTTCCTCCCTATTATGAAGAAAAAAGAGGTCTTGAAGAGAAGAAGAGAACATTGATTCCTCATATTTTTGAAGAGAAGTAGAAAAAATTGAAGCCTCTCATTTGAGTTCTCTTGAAGAGAAGAAGAGAAGACTCATTTGAGTTGATGAGAGTCTAACTCTCTCAGTTATAGGCAATGAAAAAGAAAAAGTGGAGAATGATATGATAGCCCACTTGGGTTTCTCACTGCTCATCAATAGGGAGGAGATACGGATCAATACAAGGAGAAGGCAAAGGCTTTATGGATCACTGCTCATCAATAGGGAGGAGATATGGGTCTCTCAGTTAAGACAATGAATGCTGAAACATGAAGAAGAAGAATACAATAATGATAAACTTTGTTAGTCAACAGAGACATGATACAAGTCTCGAAAAAAGAGCAGCAAGGACAGCAATTGTCTCAAAATGTACAGTTGATGTTTGTAAATTACACCTGTTTAACTCGTTGTTGGTGACAACGGATTAAACACACTAAACCCGTTAATACCAAGAACGGGTTAAGCTACTTGATCCTGTTCCACAACACTGCCAATCTTTGCCAATGAAACCTGTTGTTACCGATAACGGGTTATGCTGAATAAAATCGTCGTCACCAACGACGGATTAAGCACACTTATATTGGCAGAAGTTTTTGGATTTTTTTTTTTTAATTTCTTGGCGAGCCACGTAACCAACCAATATAAAATTGACCACATCAAACGGATATTCAAATTAACACAAATTTATTAAAATTTACCACATCCCACATGTACACTATACGAGGGAAAAACCACTTGTAGACTGTCTAATGTGGGTACATGGGGCATGCACTTATTGTGAAAGTCAAATATAGATGTGGGGATCCACAAATATGAACCGAATTAACCTGAACAAAACACATGCAATGACCAATAACCCTAGTCTTAACCGAACCCTAACCCTAACACTAGACTAACCCTACTTTAAACTAACCCTAACCCTCGTTCCAAAAAACCCCGTAATTTAATTTTTTTTATTTTGTAAGACTTAATATGGTAACAAATTTAGAGTGGTTAGTTAGTGGAGAATAAGTGGATAATTATAAAAATAATAAACAATTTATGGACATATGAATGTCACCTTGCACAGTTCTGGAGACAGTTCTCGCAAAGAGTTAAGAGAAATTTTTAGAAAACCCAATATTAGCTGAACACCCTAAACCGTGATTCACGAGAACGGCTTATCTAACCTTTAACCGTTGTTCCCAAGAACGGGTTAAGTACTTCCATTTTTGGGGGTATAGTTTGAAAACTTGGATAGGGCCCTGGTAATAATACTCTACATAACCCGTTCTTGCGAACAGCGGGTTAAGTTCGTTAACACGTTATTCCCAACGACGGGTTAAGTACAGTGATATTAGCAGGACTTTGATCTAAGGGCGATTAAATGTCTGCCAACATCGCTATACTTAACCCGTTGTCATGAAGAACGGGTTAAGGCAATATAACCCGTTGTTGGTGGTGACGGGTTAAGTATATCCATATTAGCAGAACTATACCAAGACTTGGTCTGTACCAAGACTAGGTTTTTAACGATCTCGTAAGCGATACGCGGCTGTATCTCACAAACCGTGAGTCCAAACTCACTTCAACAAATTGGTTTGGCTTCTCGTAGGTGACACCAACAAAACCTGACAGTTTCGTAATTTTTTGGGACACCATCAAGTTAGACATATTTTCGTTTGTTGATACATGTACAAGATATTGCATTCACAACAGGCTATTTGCAAAACCAAATTTTATTCATATAAAGGAACATTACATACTGGCACTAACATATTGTTTGAAGATACAGAAAATTGAAGTTGAAATTAATTTAGTATACAAGTGCATGCTCGCTTTCTTCTCGGAAGTGGAAGGAAGGACTGTTGACTCTGCCTTTTTTTGATTGCATAAGTAGCCAGCTGTACCCCCTGCATACAATTTCGTTCTCTACTGTTATACAGAATGTAAAAATCCTCGGCTTCCTTCGAAACTTAGTGGTAGTGGGTGTAACCGTATATTCAAAGTACTTAACGACTTCTTGACACGCACTCCTCATATTCGTGAAATTTGTGGCACGATTGTGAGGTGTGCATGCCAAGAAGTCGAAAAGTACCATGAATACACCGTGACACCCACCACTACTCCGTCCGACGAAAGCCGAGAGTTTTTACATTCTGTGTAACAATAGGGAACGAATGTGTATGAAAGGCGTACAGTTGCTACATATGCAAACACACCCGGTCTTGCAAAAAAAATAGAAGACTAAAGAAACGAACACTGTGGGGAAAAAAAAGGCAGAGCCAACGGCCCTCCCTACCGCTTGAGAGAAACCGAGCATGCACTTGTACCCCCTGCATACAAGACCCGTTCTCTACTGTTATACAGAATGTAAAAATCCTCTGCTTTCGTCGGCTGGAGTAGTAGTGGGTGTAACCGTATATTCAAAGTACTTAACGACTTCTTGACACGCACTCCTCATAATCGTGATATTTGTGGCACGATTGTGAGGTGTGCATGCCAAGAAGTCGAAAAGTACAATGAATACACCGTGACACCCACCACTACTCCGTCCGGCGAAAGCAGAGAATTTCTACATTCTGTGTAACAATAGAGAACGAATGTGTATGAAAGGCGTACAAATGCTACTTATGCTAACAATTGTAAAAACTAACAAATTAGAAGACTAAGAAAAATATGAAGAAAAAAGAGAGAGAGCCGGCAGCCATTCTCTAATCTTGAGCTTTGTCTTCTACAACTTCAGCTTCAGCTTCAGCTTTGTCTTCCCTATTGGGAAGTAAAGATGGGTTTTGAAGAGAAGAGGAGAACATTGATTACACCTGGTTGCAAACAGTTAGAAGAGAAGAGGAGACCACTTATGAAGAATGAGGAGACCCCATTTGAGTTCTCCAAATAGAAGGAGAGGAGACTCCCTCTTGAAGTGCATGTCGGAGATCCAAGGTCCCTCATATAGATGGCTAACAAAATTAATTGGGGAGCATGATAGGACCAAAGATTGTAGAGAGGGCTGTTGATAAATAGGGAATGGATTAGCAGGGAACGGATGATGATGGTTGGATTAAACATAAATAAAAGATGACAAGATGCCATTACCTGTTAGTCAACGAAGTTTTGACACATTATTTGAAAAATGAGCAGCAAGGACAACAATTATCCCCACCAAATTGATACACATCTCAACTTGTACAGTGTCTGTAAATTAGCCATAGTTAACCCGTTATTGGTGATAACGGTTTAAGTACAACTGACCCGTTATTGGTGATAACGGGTTACGTACAAACCAAGCCTTGATATAGTTCTGGTAATATCGTTGTACTTAACCCGTTCTTGGTAATAACGTGTTAAGTTAACTTAATCCGTTCTTCGCAAGAACGGGTTATGTAGAGTGTTATTGCCAGGGGGCTCTCTAAGTTTTCAAATTATACTGCCAAAAATCGTGAATAACGGGATAAGGTAACTTAACCCGTTATCGTGAATAACGGTTTAAGGTGTTGAATAAATTTTGGGTTTTCTAAAAATTTCTCTTCGCTCTTTGCGAGAATTGTCTCCAGAACTGTGCAAGGTGACATTAATATGCCCGTAAATTGTTTATTATTTTTATTAATTTCCATTTATTCTCCCGTAACTAACCACTCTAACTTTGTTACCATAATAAGTTTTGTCAAAGTAAAAAAATTATATTAAACGGTTTTTTGTACGAATCGTTAACTTGTAGTAAATTAACAGGCCGTTCTAAATTCCCACACTAATCAATCCATCAATCCATCAGTCAATCAAATATATCTACTCCCACATGTTAAGGTTTATTGTACTACTACATGTGAACTCGTGCCCGCACATAAGATCCGATCCAGTTTTTGTTAGCCATCTATATCAGATCTGGTAGCACTGCGCTCTAATAACACAGGGGGGCTTTTCCGTTAGGAATACCCTCAGCATCACAGTTGATCCAAACCCGTTATTGGTCTTCTCGTATGCGGATGTGGGAATCTACATGTGTTATTTCTTCAATATGGGCCACATGTGGGATCTACATTCGATTTTGTTCTAATATGGGCTACATGTGAGATCTACATGTAGTTTTTCTAATAATAAACTTGTTCTAATATGGAGAAAAGCAGAAGTGACAGTCTGTCAACCGCAAACTAGAATGAGGACCAGCAAGAACCCATAAAATGATTCTTATACTTGCTTCCACAATAAGTGCATCCCTCATGTACCAACGTTAGGCAATCCACATATAGTTTTTACCATACATGGACTACATGTGGAGATTTAGATGTGGTTTTTCACCCACATAGGCTACATGTGTGATGTACATGTGGTTTTTTGCCTGTATAGGATACATGTGGGATTCTACATGTGGTTTTTCTCCATATAGACTACATGTGGGAATCTACATGTTGTCTGTACCGAATAGGCTATGTTGTCATCTAAAACAAGTGACAACCACAAGCCTTTAAAAAATTCACATTAAGTAATCTCATCACATGTACAGATCCAGTTCTTGATGGCCAATTAATCTCATCTGAGGACGAGATGCGGATCACGTGACGCGTCTGGTTAGGCCTATCCATTAGGGATCTCAGCACCGCAATTTTGTCTGAGGACCAGCAACAAAATTGCAAAATGATTCTTATCCGGCCTTCCACAATTTAGATACACAATTCTGTCAGCTTTGGTAAGCAGACTCTTTCTCGCTGAAGAGAACTGTAAGATATATGGAACACTAACAGGTTTATCAGTCTTACAAACTGTAAGTTGTAGCAAAGATTTTACCGTTTCATATCTCTCCATTAGGGATACCATCATCATCACAGTTGATCCAAATATGTATTGGTATTTTTTTACATGCATGTGGGGATCTACATATGGCTTGCTCCATGTATAGGCTACATGTGGGGATCTACATATTTTTTTTTCCTCATGTGGGCTACATGTGGAGATCTAAATATTTTTTTACATGTGTTAAAGCCTACATGTGGCTTCTAAATGTTTTTTTTTCCACAATCTTTACATATGGGGATGTACATTTGGTTTTTCCCCCAAATAGGCTAAATGTGGGGATGTACGTGTGGTTTTTGCTCCATATAGGCAACGTTTCTTTTGAACATACACCTTAGTGGGAAAAAGCACCAAGCTAAACAAGTAGAACTCAACACCCGCCTACAACATCACATGTACCTCCCTACATGTAGCTTTTCCATAACGGCTACATGTGCGAATCCAAATGTGGATTTTCTCCCATTTATTAAACAGGGGATCTTTTGCACAGACAGTGGAAAACATATTTGTATTGTCATTTCTGGTAAAAGATGGCAGTTTTTGTTAGCCCTCTATATTAAACCTGGAGGCACTGCGCTCAATAATAACACAGAGGGGCTTTTCCATTAGGAATAGTTTCATCATTACAATTGTTCCAAACCCTGACTTGGTCTTTTTGTACGTTGATGTGGGGATCTACATGTGGTGTTTCTCCCATATGGGCTACATGTGAGATCTAAAAGTGGTATTTCTGATATTAAACTTGTTCTACTATGAGAAGAAGCAGAAGTGAGAGTCTATCAACGGGAAATTAGAACGAGGACCGACCAGATAACCTAAAATGATTCTTGTCAGTCCTTCCACAATAAATGCATGCCCCATGTACCCACATTAGAGAGTCTACAAGTTTTTTTTCCCTCGTATAGTGTACATGTGGGATGTGCTCAATTTTAATAAATTTGTCTGGATTTGAATATCCGTTTGATGTGGTCAATTTTATATTGGTTAGTTACGTGGCTAGCCAAGAAATTAAAAAAATAAATATAAACAGGGAAAAAACAAATACATATGACTGTCTATTTTGTAGAGTTCAGAAGGAAATGTAAAGAGTGGAGAGGCGTATGTGATTAATGATAGAACATAAATATCTATGAACCCTTTACTGGAAACGTATTACCTATCATCTCTCACATACAAATATTAACCAATTTAATGAATAATTTCTCATAAATTGTTTTCATTAAATTAACTAAAAATTATATTTACAAACTTTTCTACACATTTTTTTTAGAAGCGAGTAAATAATTATGAGTACTACCGGCTTAGGTACACTTAACCCGTTATTGACGATAACGGGTTACAAATACCAATAATCCTATCTTAACCTAACCCTAACCCTAACCCGACACTAACCCTAACCTTACCCAACCCTAACCCTCGGTTCCAACAGAACTCGTAATTTTTTTTTTTTTACTTTCACAAAACTTATCATGTTACAAATTTAGAGTGGTTAGTTGCGGGCAAATAATGGGAAAATTATAAAAATAATAAACAATTTATGGGCATATTAATGTCACTTTGCACAGTTCTGGAGACAGTTCTCGCAAAGAGTTAAGAGAAATTTGTAGAAGTGGTTAGTTGCTGCCAATATCTCTCTACCTAAGCCGTTGTCGTCAAGAACGGATTAAGTTAACCTAACCCGTTGTTGGCCGTGACGGGTTAATAAGATCCATATTAGCAGCACTTTGGTCTGTATGAATTATATTGCTGCCAATCTCTCTCTACTTAAGCCGTTGTCGCCAAGAACGGGTTACGTTAACCTAACCCGTTGTTGGCAACGACGGGTTAGGATGACCCATATTGGCAGCACTTTTGCCTGTATGAATTATATTGCTGCCAATATCTCTCTACTTAAGCCGTTGTCGTCAAGAACGGGTTAAGTTAACCTAACCCGTTGTTGGCAGTGACGGGTTAGGAAGACCCATATTGGCAGCACTTGTTTCATGTACTACTTGAGTAGTTTTCCAAAGGACTGACAATATCTCTCCACTTAACCCGTCCTTGCTGATAACGGATTAAGTAGAGAGATATTGGCAGCAATATAATTAATAAAATGTGGTTCACAAAATAACAAATGAAAGCACATCAAAGTAAATAAGACAACAGATATATTCAAAAGAAACTTGAAGGCATACAAAAGTCCAATAACGACCAACTACTTACTTACTTGAACTGAATTCAATATTCACAAAATCCAAGAATTTACAACAAAATTATACATATAAGACTGCACATGGCCAAAAGACAATTATTCTCAAATGAAGCCGTTCTCGAATTTGGCTTGCATCCGGCGCCCAAAATTCACCTACAACAGTTTATCAACGTAGAAACAAACAATACGTTAGTTACTGCAGTGACAAAAACACCAACCAAAAGATACGCTATTACAGAGTATTACAGATTACCGTCTACGGCCAGTCCGCTTGCGACCGCTTGGTGTGAATTGATTGGGAGGTTGCCTGGTCCTTTTAGGATTTCGCCGTGCGCGATGTGTTTGGGGAGAATCAGAATCATCCGACGACTGTTCCTCATCAGTACCCTGTTGACGACCAGGGATTATAATTGCCCTACTAACAACCTGTTTTCGCCTTAAGGGTGTTGGCGGCACGTTGGCGCTCAAATAGGCCTCAACCTGTGGACCTTCACCCGCGTCCTCCAAAGTACGACGGCACGGGGCTAACATCTCCCGGATTACCGTCTTCAAGCTCTCGGGTATTCTAGTCTTCAGGTGGCGGGCAGCTGTTCGAACAACCTCCCATGCGTTGTCAATCTACAGTTGGTGAAAAATTCCAATTTAAACATCATTCAAAATTAGTGTACATCAATTGAACATAGTACAAATATACAAACTATATGAAATTGGACTGACCACTTTTCGATGTGCCTCAGCCCTCGGTTGGTACATCGGCTGGGAGGAGGAATATGCTGGAGGTGGTTCTACCTGGGCTTCGGGAATCGGAAGTTGCACCCCAGCTGGTACGGCGGCCGTTGGAGAAACGAACAACCGGGTTATTCGCTTGTACCACATCATGTATGCCTGCTGGAGGGACCCATCGTATGGTCTTGCGACAAACATCAAATTCAGTGTCATTTGATGTCGCATGGTGTTCCAGTTGGCTACGTGGTAACGATGAAAATCAGCCCAATCGAAGTTGGGCACCCGTCCCGTTCCCCTAACCTCGTGCAACTTTTTATCGTACGACCTGACATCGGGAATCTTCTGTTGATATCCGAATTGCCGCAAGACCCGGTCAGGATACTGGAACTCCACAACCGAAAAGTTCACAAGAGGTGCTGCCGTCAACCAAAGGGATCTGTCTAGGCAGACTGGAGGAACGCGTTGCAACCTATCGGCCGAGTACGGTTCCCATGTGACGAACTCGTCCTGCATGTTGTCCAACTCATCTCTGTAGTAGGTCAGCGAATGGCGTGGGTTATCGGTCCACGTGTGTCGGCCGGCCCAATATGCTCCTACAGGAGGTAACAACTCTGCTGCCCCTGGGTCGGCCAAAAATTCCGGTATAGGCTTAGTAATACGGGGACGTCCGATGTGGATGCGTTCCCAACTCCATATCTGCATCAGCACCATTGGGCCACCCATCTGTGCGCCACCTAAAGAACATATGCACAAACTCCTGTATAGTAGCGCCAGTGCCGCACTCTCCCAACTATAGCGACCCGCATACTGGAAATCCTCCAACAACCGTAGGTACATCAACGGCACGGTTGATCCGGATGAGTTCGAAAAGATAAGTCCCCCTATCAAACTAAAAATGTATGCACGTGCATAGCACACTAGGTCAGCCTCACCCGACTCGGGGTTCAAATATCCCTCCTCGAACTGGTATTTTAACCAGGTGATGTAAAGTGATTTACCCTCGAAAGCGTCATCCATCACTTCTTCCTCCGCTTTTTGTTTCGCAGCTTCTATTTGTTCATTCAATACATCTTCATCAGAATCTGCGGGGGCATTTTCGCGGATATTTTTTTTGGCCTTCTCTTGCATTTCAAGAACTACCAACTGCAAGTCGATACCGAGTAAGTCCCGAACGACTTCAACTCGATCGAAGTCCATGTTTCCCGTCACGGCAACCCCATCGATTGGTAGTCCTGTTATCATTGCCACATCCTGCAGGGTCACAGTCATCTCACCCACAGGCAGGTGGAATGTGTGGGTCTCCGGCCTCCATCGCTCGACTAGAGCTGTGAGGAGTGGCCGATCTAGCTTCACAGAGTGAATGAATCTTGCTCCATAGAAACCGGCCTCTACCACATACGGCGTGATACGTTCATCCCAAGGAAGAACTGTGTGCTTCCGAAAATTTAGTTTTCTATCGGACCCATTCCACACGGCTTCCGATCGGTGTTTGGGTTGCAGGGTGAGTACGCTTGTGTCCACGGGTCCGGGTGATGTAACCGAGGACGACGGACCTGCCTCAGCCGATGTGGATTGACGGCCACCAACCTACACGAATAAATATAACAAATGTTATTATTGAGATAATGTTACATGTTTGTATTTAAAACCAATAATAGTAATCGATCTTACCTCAGTAGTTGGTGCGCCACTGGTGTTCCCGGACTCGATTCTTGGTTGCCTTGTTCTAGCCATTTAGCTACCCGTCTGTAAAAAATTAAAAAGTTGTTAATAAAGATGACAACAAAACAAACATACCGAGATTATACTGAAAAACACATGAATGAAAACAAAAAAATCTATAAAACTTTACGACTATGTCGGATTCACGTAGGGCAAGCGACCCCAACTTGTACAAGTGAGTTTCGACTCATGGTTTGCGAGATACGGCCGTATACCGCTTAATTAGGTTGTTTTCCAACCTCCAACCGATACGCGGCCGTATCTCTCGAACCGTGAGTCGAAATTCACTTCTACAACTTCGGGTCAGTTCTCATAGGTAACACCAATCAACTCGCCAAATTTCGTATTTTTTGGAGGTGGTTCGAATTGTTTTCTAATCGGCCCGTTTTTTAAAAAATTCTATGTCAAAAACTTCTCACTTGAGCAATTGACGCAATACCGCGCAAACGGCATCCGAATATTTTAAAACTTTCCGACCAGGTCCAATTCACGTAGGGGAAGCCACCCGAACTTGTAGAAGCGAGTTTCGAGTCACGGTTCGCGAGATACGGCCATCTACCGCTTTACTCGGTTTTTTTCCAAGCATAAGCGATACGCGGCCGTATCTCACGAACCGTGAGTCGAAACTCACTTCTACAAGTTGGTTTGGCTTCGCGTAGGTGATACCAACCAAATCGCAAAGTTTCGTATTTTTGGAAGATCGTTTGGAGGGTTTTCTAATCTACCCGCACTTAGAAAATTCTAAGGCTCAAACTTGTAATGCGAGGAAGTTGAGAAAACCGCCCAAATGCCATCCGAAAATTATAAAACTTTCCGACTTGGTCGAATTCACGTAGGGCAAGCCACCCGAACTTGTAGAGGCGAGTTTCGACTCACGGTTTGCGAGATACGACCGTCTACCGCTTTATTTGTTTTTTTTCGAACCAAAACCGATACGCGCCCGTATCTCTCGGACCGTGGGTCGAAATTCACTTCTACAACTTCGGGTCACTTCTCGTACGTGACACCAACTAAATCGCAAAGTTTCGTATTTTTTGGAGGTCGTTTGGAGGGTTTTCTAACCTACCCGCACTTAGAAAATTCTAATTATAAAACTTATAATGGGAGGAAATAGAGCAATACCGCGCAAACGGTACCCGAAAATTTTAAAACTTTCCCAATTGGTCGGATTCACGTAGGGCAAGCAACCCGAACTTGTAGAAGCGAGTTTCGACTCACGGTTTGCGAGATACGACCGTATACCGCTTTATAATAGTTTTTTTCAACCGGAAGCGATACGCGACCGTATCTCTCGAACCGTGAGTCGAAACTCACTTCTACAAGTTGGTTTGGCTTCTCCTAGGTGACACCAACCAAATCGCAAAGTTTCATATTTTTTGGAGGCCGTTTAAAGGATTTTCTAATCTACCCGCACTTAGAAAATTCTAAGGCTCAAACTTGTAATGCGAGGAAATTGATAAAACCGCCCAAATGGCATCCGAAAATTATAAAACTTTCCGACTTGGTCGGATTCACGTAGGGCAAGCCACCCGAACTTATAGAAGCGAGTTTCGACTCACGGTTTGCGAGATACGGCCGTCTACCGCTTTACTCGGTTTTTTCCCAACCGTAACCGGTACGCGGCCGTATCTCTCGAACCGTGAGTCAAAACTCACTTCTACAAGTTGGTTTGGCTTATCGTAGGTGACACCAACCAACTCGCACGGTTTCGTATTTTTTGGAGGTCGTTTGAAGGGTTTTCTAATCTAATCTAACCGCACTTACAAAATTCTAATACGAAAAACTATCGTGCGAAGAAGTTGAGAAAACCGCTCAAACGGCCTCCAAAAACCCTCGAAACTTTCCCACTTGGTAGGATTCACGTAGGCGAAGCCACCCGAACTTGTAGAAGCGAGTTTCGAGTCACGGTTTGCGATATACGGCCGTGCACCGCTATACTTGGTTTTTTCCAACCGAAAGCGATACGCGGCCGTATCTCTCGAACCGTGAGTCGAAACTCGTTTCTACAAGTTGGTGTGGCTTGTACTACGTGAGACGAACCTACTCGGAATGTTTCGTATTTTTTTACGGTCATTCGCAGGGTTTTCAACCATAACCGCACTGAAAATTCTAACTAATTTTGTATATACAATTCTAATTCTACAAGATACTAATGCAAGAAACATAATTCGGCAATTGAATATACTTGAGGTCAACCCGATTCTACATCTATAATCTACTAACACATTTTAATTTTTTTTCCAATTTCTAAATAAATCACTACACACAAATTCAACCAAAAAAATACAAATGTAGATTATTGGGTTCAAGAAATAGTGTATACCTTACGGAATAGGTCGAAATCAAGCCAAGCAATCGGTTTTCGAAGAGAACTAGGGTTCCGATTTCGTATCTAGGGTTCCGAAGAGGGGAAGAGAAGCTAGGGTTTCGAACGTCGGAGTTAGGGGGTTTCAATCTTCGGAGTTGGGAGAGAAGATGGAGTTCTAGGGTTTCGATCGTCGGAGCTAGGGTTTTTTTAGGGTTTTTTTCTTTTTTCCGTCGTTTGGGTCTGGGTTCGTCGAAGAAAGAAGAAGAGAGCGGAAGAAAGAAGACGAACTGTATGTCGACGAAAATGAAAAATATAGCCTTAACCCGTTATTCCGAAGAACGGGTTAAGGCCAACTTTTTTTATTAAATTTTGCTTTAACCCGTCGTTGGCAAGAACGGGTTAAGGCAAGATTTTATGAAAAAAAATCTGAACCGTTGGATCTTCGATCCAACGGTCCAGATCGAAGTTCGCACGGGTCCGTGTGAACCGACCCGTTCCGGCCCGTTTGCAACCGAACAACACCCTATATATATATATATATATATATATATATATATATATATATATATATATATATATATATCACTATATATATACACAGTAGACTAATAGGTAGAAATGTGGTAGGTGATGTAGCACAGTGGACTTTGATGGGGGTTTTCGGATTGAGACAGCACAGAGAACCCTCCTCTCATTTATTTTTTTGTTTTCATTTGTTTTTGGCATTGCTGATGAAAGCCAAAGAAGTTAATTGGTTGGGTATATAAAGGGTTAAATGTAATTAATTATCCATTAACCACATAATTGCCCACTAAATCCTACTCATCCCTTCCTCTTTCCACTACGCCATCTCTTCAAATCTGTAACTCCCGACCTCTCCTCTCCATAACCGACCGGCCCTTCTCTTCCTCTCCTAATACATGTGCACGTGTAGTGCATAAGTGCACGCTCCACAAATTTATTATTTCTAAAAATATAAATTATATATATACATAATAGGTACGTAAAAATTATTTTAATTAAAAATTATAATGTTTTATGCACAAATAAAATAAATACACACACACTCCAAAAATTTATTTTGAAAACGAATACGCCCAAATACGTCCATCGAAAACACGTGCGTCGCACATAAAAATACCGAAATACGAAATCGACTTTATCTACGGAAAATTTTAAAAATATAATCAAAAAAAATTTAAGAAAATATATTTATTAATTTTTATATATTTCACGATGTAATCACTACGTACATTGAAAACACGTGCATTACACGTACAAAATTATTTTAATCAAAATAAAGAAAAATAATTTTCCGTTTATATAGCGAGTTCGAACACGTAAAATAAATAATCAATACACATAAAAATATCACACACAGCGGTGGAAAAATACGTAATCGATACGTGTATTACAAACACGTAAAAATACAAGATCGGAATTTATATTTGAGTTGACTCCAATAGGATAAAAATCAATACGGAAAATACATAAATATAAATTCAAATAACTTCAAAATAGGCAATTAAAATACGTTACAAATATTACCAGTAATAGTACAAAATACACGTGCGTAACACACGAGGGCAAAATTGTTATTTTCAATTTTGAGGGGTGTTACAATTGCCACATTCTTCAACTTAATTATAAAATTTTGCAATATTTTTGGAGGTTCAGCAAAACGACATGATATTTTTCGGGATAAACAGTTTGAGAAATTGATTGCGGAATAAGTAGTGGTGAAATTGAAATAAGGTGAAGATTGAATCAAGAAGCTACACTAAAGCATTCAGGAGACCTACATTGGGGATCTCACTTTAATACTCTTTTGAGTTTAATTCACTTGTTTCTCTCAATAGTTGAGGTACTTGAAGTTATTGATGAGGATGACCTACATGGAGATGCAAATATGCTATTGAAGTTATTTGATTTTAAATTTGTATTTATTTGTATTTAATGAGAACAGTATTGGGAATTAGTGACGAGTTATCTCAAGCATTACTGAGAAGAGACCAAGATATTCTAAATGCAATCAATCTTGTTGGTGTAACAAAAAGACAACTGCAGAAATTGAGGGAAAACTAATGTGAGTCTTTCTTAGAAGAAGTTTGTGAGTTTTGCAAGAAAAACAAAATTTCATTTCCAAACATGGATGAAACTTTTGTAGTACCTGGAAGATCACGTCGTCGAGCCGAGAAACTGACAAACCTTCATCATTACCGTGTAGAGATATTTTATGCAGTGATCGACCTACAACTTCAAGAGTTGAATCATCGGTTCGATGAAGTAAATACCCAGTTGGTGTTGTGCATTGCTTGTCTTAATCTAAGAGATTCATTCTCTGCTTTCGATAAGGTAAAGCTACTGCAATTTGCAAAGTTTTACCTAGTTGATTTTTGTCCTACTGATTTGATGGCTTTGAGTTTCCAACTTGATACATAACATGAAGTTACACATGTTGATGAGTTTTCTAATCTAATTGGAATTAATGATTTGACTCAAAAAATAGTTCAGACTAGAAGACATATTGTTCATCCATTGGTGTATTTATTTATGAAGTTGGCATTACTCCTACCGGTGGCAACGACAACCCGTGAAAGAGCATTTTCAGCTATGAAGCTTATAAAAACTTCGTTGCGCAACCAGATGGTAGATGAATATTTTAATAATTTTTTGATTGCATATGTTGGGAAAGGCCGTTGAAGTCAATCAAAAATGATGATATCATGAAAATGTTTCAAAATATGAAGTCGTGTGGGGGAATTTTGTAATATAACAATGTTTGTTTAATTGCTTTTGTAATATGATTGTGATGTGTATGTTTAAAGATTTTTATAAATTTGTGGTTCTTATGATTTCGCTTCCGTTGGATGAAAATCCTGACTCCGCCACTGTACTGGATATGTCTGATCTACTCTGTGGGTTTGTGTGGTTGTGTGTAACTATTAGAAGGACAGAAATAGATATAGAAATGGATAATGTGGAGGCAAGTTTATATGTTTTTTTTGTGTGTGTGCATGCGAGACTGTATATGTGTGTCTATTTGAAAGAGGCAAAGAGATATTGGAGGAATGAGGCTCATCCGAGTCTCATTTTTTTTGATAACATGTTCTGGGACCAGGATTTTGTTCACTGGAGTAACTACATGCTATTGTATTTCTACCATCTTTTATGTGGTTGTTTCCATGAAATAATGATAACTATATGAAACAGTGATTGTAATAGATGAGTGCTATATAAGCATTTAGGTAAATATATATTATAATAACTTCTTACATCTTTTGACATTTGTATAATTCTCAAAGGTGCTGCACAATGTGTTATAGGAATCTTAGCATCACCGACTCTAGTTGCTTTCCGAAGATTAGCATTAGTAACTCTACTTGCATCTCGAATTACTTTTATTATTGTAACTAATTCCAAGTATGCTTCCGAATTATTTATGTATCCTTTTCTACACTTGTATGAATTAAATATATGTAGAATGAATGAATGACCCTCTATTCTTCTTTCTTTTTCTTTTTAGCATGTTAACTCAAAACTGGAATGTAACGATTGAAATCCCCAACCTCATGTTAACCCAAAACTTTAACCGTTGGGCCATAAGATTTTGTTGGCAACAAGAAAAGTGTTTTGAATGTATACTCAATTCAAACAGAAACATTACCTTGAAATCTTAGATCTATGGTATCTGATTTTTTCCCGCCTGTTTTCCTCCTTTCCCTCCAGGCCTGTGCTGCTTTTGCCTCCTACATCGAGCACGTCAGACTACCTTCACTTAAATAAATAACATGATTTGTATTAGGGAGATTATAAGCTAATCTCATAGATTAAATTATTTCGTGGGTTGAATTTCGACTGTCCATGGCCTCATTGCATGTGCTCTGGATGGAGCATTGGTAGCGATCCCTGGACGATTGGGAGCATTGGTAGAATTGGTAGTTTTGTATAAAGGTATCAGATTTTTTTTCTTCCAAAATAGGTCTCTTTTTTAAACTAATTTTCAAAATAAGTATGTTTCAAAACTAATTTTTCAAATAGGTCTATTAACATAGGCCGCAGTACCAAACTGCGACCTTTTGATAACGAGGCCATATAATGCTAAACTCCGAAAATTGAAAAAAAATAAAATCTAAGTGTAAAATGTGAAAAATATAAGGGCGCAGTTGGGTATTGCGGCCTTCATATAACATAGGGTGCACTCTACTACCGTGGCCTCAGTTATATGCTAAAAATTG
This sequence comes from Hemerocallis citrina, assembly GCA_017893485.1. Classification (NCBI taxonomy): domain Eukaryota; kingdom Viridiplantae; phylum Streptophyta; class Magnoliopsida; order Asparagales; family Asphodelaceae; genus Hemerocallis; species Hemerocallis citrina. Next base: position 94,643,605 of record CM030367.1, read on the forward strand.
AGTCCAACGAAGCGTACAACTGAGGCCGTAGCTGTGAATTGCGGCCTATGTTGTATCGAAGCCGCAATATCTAACCGCGGCCTCGTACTTTTTATATTTTACACTTAGAAATTTTTTCCCCAGGTATCGGAGCATATTAGCTATGATATGTAATTAGGCCGTAGTTGTAAACTGCGACTCCGAAATCGAAGAGACCGCAGTTCGGTACTTCGGTCTATGGTATATCGAGGCCGCAGTACCCAACTGTGGCCTCGTATTTTTCACATTTTACATTTATAATTTTTTTTCCAAGTATCGGAGTTTAACATTATATGGTATGTACTGAGGTCGCAGTTCACAAATGCGGCCTCATTATCGATAACAACGTCGGCCTATGAGAACAGACCTATTTGGAAATTAGTTTCGAAACAGACCTATTTTGGGAATTACTTAAAAAAAGACATATTTTGGGAAAAAATCAAATGTATCATTGTTTTATTAAGTAATTTTTAAAAAGTTATTTTCTTTATAAGAGGTAGAATAGAACAATCCGTTTAAGCGTAATGATTATGTATCAGTAATGCATTGTATGTTCCATAATGGGTCTCATTCTTCTACCCTTTGCTTGGAGTTGATGACTATTCATTGTTATTACCGTGACACCAAAGAAGAGTTCAATTCAAGGGGTATTTAAGGTACATCCCCCCGCGCGCGCTCAGACACGTAAGCTGCGCATATGAGAGAGATTTTGGATGGGGAAGGGGCAAAACACTAATAGATTGAAGAATAAAACTTGTGAAAAAATAGAGATTTCAAAACATGCGAAGATGAACCAATTGGAATGACAATTGTTTTTCTTCTTTTTGATGAAACACAAATAATAAATATTACCTTGATATGTTAGATGTAGGGTTTCAGATTTTCTCCCGCCTGTTTCTCACCATTTCCTCCAGTTCTCATGCTGTTTTTTTTTCTCTCGTACATTATAACATAAGAGTCACCATCACTTAAATAGGGAATAGGATAATCAAGTCATATTTAGGGATAATAGAACCAGGGGTATTTTAGGTATAAAGATACCCCCTCCCAGCCTAGAATTTTTTACCAAACTATCCCACTTTTTGTAAGCATGTACGAAACTGTCCCTGTTTAAAAATTTAATACCAAAATATCCCTATCGCTAACGGGGTTAACGAGTGTAGTAGTTTTCCTAGCATTAACCCCGTTAGCGTGAGTTAGGAGATAATACTTTTCCCCTTGAGTAAGAATTTGCAGAACAAACTAATCCAACATAGACTCGTTAACCCCGTTAGCGGTAGTATTTTAACCACTCGCGTTAACGGGGTTAATGTTTGTAGTTGGGACAACTGAAAATAACCTAGTATGGGGATGCTAACCCCGTTAGCGCGTCTATTTATACCAGGCGCGCTAACTGGGTTAGCGTGTGTTGTTTGAGTGAGTTTTAAATAAGACACGCTGATCGGTAACATCATTATACTTAGTGTCTCTCTCTCTCCTCTTTCTCCCTTAATTTCGGAACCCAACTCCAAAACCTAGCATCCCAACTGTAGATCTTAGTCTAAAATTACTCTACAAAATCTTAAAGGGGTATGATTCTTCTTCTCTCACATTCATCTTCTTCTTCTCTGACACTCATATATCCTCCCACTTTGAAAACTCTAAATCCATGTTTGGGGTATTGTTAGTTTGGGGATTAACATAGCAGATTTTTTTATCAGGTGGCTCTCCTTCACTTCCCCGTCTTCTTCAAGCTCAATATTCCTCATCTTTTCTGATCATCCATTTGAAGGTATGATTTTTATATCATTTTATCGAATACATTTTGTATAGTGGATACTGAATTTTTTTAAAAAAAATATATGTATAGGTAAGGATTATGATCTTCCTATTTGGCATTATTTTTGTGGTGAGATCATCCATGACTCAAAAATAGGTTGTTCTTATAGTGTCGTTGATCCCGAAATTATTTGGGTACCTCGTACAATCACAATGGAAGAACTTGTAGAGAAGATTTATGAGGTCACTAATTGGGATCGAAAACGATGGAACATTAAAATTTTATTCCGTTTTGCAGCGGGAAAAGGTGATGGTCAATATTTTATGACTGTGCCCATAGGAAGCGACAACTCTCTGAAGTCCATGATTGGTAGAACACTTGATCCAAATTTTAGTTGGTTTGCACTAGAGCTATATATTCAGCAAATTGAAAATATTAATTCCGAACCACATGCTAACCCTGGTTCAAGCTCTGCTTGTAAATTGCCGATCCGAAAGATCGTTTCAAATCCACTTCAAACATCCCAAGAAATCCCTCCGTCCTCACAAGAACACAACTTTCCAAATACTACATGCCCGGATCATACTGAATTTCAATTGTCAGGTGAACTAAATTTGGATTATGATTATGTTCTGAATACCAATTTTTTCGAGATATTTGAAAATGCTACCGTTAATAATGATTTAGTTGATGATGAAGAAGAAGACGAAGAAACAGATGATGAAGCTGAAGCGGGATTACATAATGAAGATGAGGAAGAAGTAGACGAATATTTGAATATTAATATGAATGAGAGTATTGATGTCAATGTGAACTTTACTGATGGCTTCAATAATGTCAATACTCATGTTATAGAGGAAATGGCACAAAGTGCGAGAGTAAATCATGGTCCACAAGAATCGTCCGGTTCATCTATCGTAGATGAGTTCTACAATGAGCAAGAGTTTTAAAGTAAAGATTCGATTCAACATGCGGTAAATTTGTACTCCATCAACAAACATCGGGAATTTATCACAATGAAATATTTACCTACCATCTTTGTTGTAAAATGTAAATTGGTTCCGACAAAACATTCACTTGAGGAGTTGGTGTAAATCCCACCGGTTCCAAGTGAGGGTGGTTGTCCGTGGCGATTATGCACAATTGTTCCGAAGGGCCGGACAAATTTTGTGGTTAAAAAAATAGTAGGGCCGCATACTTGTGTGAGTCCCGCATTGAGTCAAGACCATTGCAAAGTTGAAGCTAAACTTGTATGTAGTTTGATTATGAATGTTGTAAAGGCTCAGATAGGAATTACACCGCGTGCAATTATTGAGATGATCAAAGTTAAATTGAATTTTCAGATATCTTGTAGAAAGTCTTGGATTGCAGAACAGAAATCTATTGAGAAGTTGTATAGATCATTTGAAGATGCGTACACTAAGTTGCCTTTACTTCTATCATCAATATAAGCAGCAAATCCATGAACTGTTGTCCATTGGGATAAGTATGAATTCGGCCCTGACATTGAAACATTCAGGAATGTGTTTTGGGCATTTGGTGCTTCAATTGAGGACGGTGATAATTGGAAACAGTCAATGCGAAAGCGGCAAATTGGTTGAAAGAGAAAATAGTTGCGAAATGGACACTTTCTGAAGATGGAGGACGACGATATGGGATAATGACTACCAACCTATCAGAAGTTTTCAACTCGGTTTTGAAAGGCGTGCAAAGTTTACCAGTAACTGCTATTGTGGACATGATCTTTTACCGTCTTAATTCGTACTTTGCCACACGGCGTCAATTAGCCAACAAGCTAATTACGTAGGGTAAAATTTTTGCACAAAGAGTACAGGATTTGATAGATTTCCGGCGTGAAAGAACATGCACGAGGTGATATTGTTTAGCCATCAACCTGGAGTTTTTGCAGTCAAAACAGGTATACGAAGAGTATGTGGGAATCAAAAGCCAAAAGGGTGATAACTTGCACATCGTTAACTTGGGCAATAAAACATGAACTTGTCAAAAATTTTAGTTATATCATATACCATGTTCTCATGTTCTAGCAGCTTGTGCATATCGCGCTATTGATTACAAACCATATGTTGATACATTCTACTCAACTATTTCGTTAGCACAAACATGGGCTCCCAATTTTCATCTTACACTAGATCCTGTATATTGGCTAGTTAATACTGGAAACAAACTTTTACCCGATGTGAGCCTTCGACGTTCTCGGAAAGGTTGGCTGAAGAGTACGAGAGTACGTAATGATATGGATGTACGAGATGAGTCTAGCAGGGCTTCGGGAATGACGTGTTCAAAATGTGGTTTGAGGGGTCACAATAAACGCCGATGTCGGAACAACTCAAGTCAGCCTACTCAAAGCCAATATTGAGTTGTTTTGGAGTTTGTTAGTTGAATTTTCTTAATTATGTAATATTTAATTTGAAAGTTTGTATGGAATCATGATTTATGTTATATGTTAGTTTGAAAGTTTGTATGGAATCATGATTTATGTTATATGTATTGAAACTTTGTATGATATATGTTAGTATGGAATCAATAATGCTGAAACTTGTTGGAAAATGAAGTTAGTAAGTCTCGTTAACTCAGTTAACGGCCTTCTTAAAGCTAAGGCCATTAACTGAGTTAACGACTGTGGAGGTTCTTCACTTTCCAGAAAGTTGCAACTTTCTAGAAATTGAAGTTACTAAGACTCGTTAACCAAGTTAACGAGTCATAGTAAAACCAAGGGCGTTAACTGAGTTAACGACTGTGGAGGTTCTTCACTTTCAAAAAAGTTGCAACTTTTTGGAAATTGAAGTTACTAAGACACGTTAACTCAGTTAACGCCCTTGGTTTTACGTGGTTAACGAGTCCCCCCCACTGGTATAATGAGGTGCGTTAACGTGGTTAACGAGTTTCAATTTTCTGGTATAATGAGGCACGTTAACGTGGTTAACGAGTCTATACTTAATGATTTTTTACCAACACCCCTCTTTAAATAAGTCCCCCCCACTGTCCCAACTACGAACGTTAACCCCGTTAACTCGAGTGGTTTTAAAACTAATGCTAACGGGGTTAGTGTTACTATATTGAATGAGTTTTTTAGCACCCCCCCACTCGAGGGGAAAAGTGTTATCCCCTAACCCACGCTAACGGGGTTAACGCTAGGGAAACTACTAGACTCGTTAACCCTGTTAGCGACAGGGATATTTTGGTATTAAATTTTCAAACACGGATAGTTTCGTACATACTTACAAAAGTGGGATAGTTTGGCAAAAAATTCCCCAGCCTAATAGAATGGAACGGGCCACATGACTCCATGTGATCGGTTTGAACGACGTAGTGCAAAATACTAAGAAGGTGGTAGTCGGAGAGAATTTTAAAACCATACTTTGAGAATCACGAAATTTCGTGTTAATGGGGAAAGATGTCAAAATTGGATTTCAAAGTCAGTTGTTAATCAAACATGATTTTACAAACACGATGATTCTATTGAAATCTCACTTGCTTTGACTATGAAATCTAACTATACTGTAAATAACATCAAATTCTTTATTTAAAATCACATATCTAACTATGTGATTGTCAAATCATGATAAAATGATAACATATATTTTTCATAGTCGTATTAATAAAACAATAAGAATAAGTTACGTTAAATTTTTGTTGAGAGTTTTTTAATTCATACCTAGAGTGTAGAAAATTCACTAGTATTGTAAAATCACCATGATTTATCTTTGTGATCATATTAATTTAAATATCATCTATGTTTTCAAAGTTTCTTCCGACTAGCTAACACCTTAGAGATTTCGGAAAGACTAATTCAAATTGCGAAAATAAGAATAGGGTAAGGATATCTACAAAGTGGTGAAACATGGTTAGAATTTGACAAAATTTAACCTAAATGAAATAAATTTGATGTTTATTGATGGAAAGTGAAGCCCACCTCCATAAAGAAGAACTGGTCAATAAATTACACCGATCGGTAGTTTATTATCGTCACAGCACTATTACTTGGTTTCCTCACAAAGTATTCCCTCATTGGTCTCATTCTCTTGTCACTTCTTGTTCTTTGCAAATACTACATGCCTTCACTTTGTGTTTCTACATTTAACCTCTTTATCATCAAATTGCTTGATTAAAACTATTTAATTAGTTCATTGGATCACTAAAATGATTCTCACTATCAACATTTAGTTGCCAACTCATTTGATCAGTCGCGGAGCCAGATATTTCTAAATGGGATTCCCACCTATTCGAGTAGTAGTTGACATAATTTTTTTAAAGGAAAATCCAATTTATTGAAACATAATAAAAAATTATATAACAAAACTCTATATCTATAAATTGATCGATAGCTGAATTTGGTAAAGTACTCAGAAAATGTTTATGCAATTAGGCTTAATATATAAAAATCATTATCAAGAGATTGAGTTTTGTGAATGTTAATTAATAAAATTTGGTCTTGCTGAAAAATTAGAAAATGAAAGAGTAATTTAGGATCTTAGCCTGTAGTTCAAAAAAAATAAAATTAGCCATTATGATTTTGATTTATACAAAGGGTTATTGAGAGATCTTACGTTGAGGTTAGAGCACGAACTAAGAGGGAGATCAATCTTCCAATTTACTTACTAAGAGAGTAGAAAATAAGTGAATGAATGCTAAAGAGTGAAGTTTATCCTTTTACTTATTAACCCTTTCAACTTTAATTGATTCAGTGCGATTTATTACAATTTGTAAACTACTAGAGGTTAACTTAGAACTTAATTCAATAATAGTTCAAAATGAATAAGTTAGGGACCTAGATCTAAAATTTTCCCATTTGGGGTCCCAAAAAAGATGGTCCCAAATAAAAATTTTACTTGAAAATGGGTGTTTTGGAAAAACTTTGGGGGGCCATTTGTCCCCCCTCCGCCAAAGGTAGCTTCGCCCCGACATTTGAGTCAAAAAAACATTTGCTAACTTTTGACTAATACATGCGGGTTACTACTATACAATATCAATTATTCCAACGAGTTTAAAGTGTGCAGAAACCCTAAAAGTTTTAACAACAAAAATTATTATTTAACCAAATAAATTTGATATTAACCCTTTGATCCCCACGTCCCTACATTCATAACCATGATGATGATAACGACAATCATATCATTGTTTAGTTGGGCATCAGCCAGTCCACAGGGCCGGCCCAACACTTATTGAGGCCTAAAGCGAACTCCGAAATGAGGCCTTTTAAAAGCTTATAATAATATTTTGTTAAAATTAAAATATTTTATTTAAATGTTATATTTCGGGCTTTTTGAGATGCAAAATCATTTATTATATTATTGAAATCAGTTTCACTTAACATTTCTTTTTCAATAGATAATAAAGCCAATCCATTTAATCTTTGTTGAGACATTGTTGATCTTAGATAAGATTTTATTAATTTTAGTTTTGAAAAACTTCTTTTCGCCGAAATAACAGTTACGGGAATCATTAACATTATTCTATAAACCATATATGCATTTGGAAAAGAATCAAGTCTTTTAATATAATTAAGTATGTCAATTGCTGTATCATTTTCCACTTGTATAATTTCTCTTAAAATTTTCAGTTCTAAAAATAAATCAAACCCAACAATATCTGAGTTGTCGTTATATTTTAATGATCGTTCAAGGTTAAGACAATCTTCTTTTAAATTTTCAATTTCCAATGACCTTAATTTCTCAATACTAAATAGAAATCCAAAAATGTCTTGATATATTTTAAATTGTTCAAATCTACTTTGGAATGAAATAATTGCTTGATCTATTATGTACAAGAAGTAGTCAGTTTTAAATGATTCTTCAGAAGATTTTAGAACTTCATTGTCCATAATCTCATCAGATCTCATCTAAGATTTTTAAATAATTTTTTTAGAATTGAGCTGCCCAAGCCCAGGGGGAGCGGCTGAGCTTGGTGTGGCTCTGCCAGTGCGTGCATCGCACGTGTAAATTACTAGTATAGGATAAGGCTTACTAAGGTGTTCCGTGTTCGTCTCATCCTCGCCTTCAAAAATTGCAACACTTGGTTTCATTCATGAAGAAAAAGCCTTCAAACCTACTTCGCCTTTGCACCATGGCAGAGTCAAGAATCAACAGTGGATTAGCTCTTGTCTTACATATCCCTTTGGAGTTTGATTACATTCCCTATAACAAATGTATCATCTTTCTCCAACTAAACTATTTTAACACATCTATTCAGATCATGTTACATGTCTCACATCCTTTGCAAGAAAATGCCCACTTGTTTATTCCGATGTTAAGATAGGTCGCAATTATATTTGAGGAAAATATCTTTACCATCTCAAACTCCTTTTGTATTTTTTTTTGTTTTGTTTTCAAGCATAGGCTTATACTCATAGTATAATCCTCATCACAATCTCACCTTCATTAGTGATACAATTTCATTTATATCCACAATTGATTCGCATACACAATCTTATCAATCAACACAATCAACCAAAACCAAATAGACTAATCACAAATTCCGTAAGAACCCATATACCTACCTTGATCTGGACAAGCCGCGAGCTCACTCGAACACCCCGGCTTCACATCCAAAAACAAAACACCGTATGTTCATGCTAGAATTATAATCATCCTAAATTCCCTCATCCCAAACCCTAATTTCAAGAAACCCCCAAATTCGACCAAACTGAGATCAAGGAAAAATTGGGAAAATACCTGTGAACGAAATTGGTGTGCATGATAATGAGGACGGCGAAGAGGACGAGGCCGCGAGGGCAGTAGTCAGTGGGAGGGGCCGGAGGGGGCTGGCGAGTGGCGAGAGGCTGAGAGCGGCTGACGATGGCGACGGGAAGGCGCAGGTGAGTCGCCAATGGTTCGATGGTATGGGTGAGGCTCGACGGCGACTCGGTGTCTCACAGTCTCGGCGACGGCGAGGATTAGAAGAGAGAGATTCAGAGAGAATTTCGGGAGAGAAAGCTCTGGGAAAGTGGGAATGGGGATTTGGGAAATCAAAGAGGTTCTAAGAGGCCTTTTTGGAAACCAGAGAGATAATTTTTGTTGGAAACCGAAAAGATAGCCAGGCAGGTGAAGAGGCAGGAGGCCTTTCATTAGATTAAAAAAAATGGAGGCCTAAAGCCCTTGCTTTGGTCGCTTGGGCCTTGGGCCTGCCCTGCTACTAGAAGTCATTCTCCCATAGGTTGCAACAAGTATAACTCACCCATTTCCTCCATTAATAATAATGATTACCCTCAAAGTAGTTATTGTTGCTGCTTATTTTGGTGTGGAAACAAACAAACAGTGAGTTAATATTTGATGCAAACTTAAAAAAAATATAACCTTTGATCGTTGCCGTGAAATGCAGTTAAAGCTCCTGAAATTGAATCTGGATTGTTGATTGAACACCATAAACTGGATCCGGCAGTTGCTGACGCGGCTAATAGATCTATAAAAAGCCTGAAACACTGGGGGTGGCCCCAGTGCCAGACCCTCCGACACTCAAGTCAGAAACAGAGAGAGAAAGAGAGTTTGAGAGATAAGCTGTTCATTACCTTCTGATTGAGAAGGGGGAAGAATATTTATAGACCTGAGAAATAGTACAGGAGGATATGAATCCATTAGATCGATATGAATTCAGTATCTCCTATTTAAATCTCCCCCTCAAGAGATAAGCTCACTTGTTTGGGGATAAGAGATTTGATTAACATCCTTCATGGGCTGGGTCTCCCATTGTGGGCATAATCTATCACTTTCTATGGGCTTGAAAAAGGCCCATGTCTTGTAGAGGTGTAACCCCCGTTCCCGCAAATTCATTTTCTGAATATTTTCTGTATTTTGGTTATTTATAAATTCATTTTGTTTAAAAATTCGTTTTGGATCTTCCATTAAAATCTTTTCTAATCGAAAATCATATTTATTTCGTATAATGGTGTATTTAACTTTATTTTCTATTCCTAATTGATCGACTATGTATATTTGAACCCAAATCAAATATATTATTACTATTTGGATTTTAATAAATTTGTTAAACTCAAATCCCATTTTGATATATATATATATATATATATATATATATATATATATATATATATATAATTATCATTTTTATTATTATTATTACTTCTGAAAGTTTATTAAAATTCATCTTTCGTTATTTATTAATTTATGAAAGTCTGTTGATCTTAATCTATATTTTATTATATATATATATAATTATCATTTTTATTATTATTATTACTTCTGAAAGTTTATTAAAATTCATCTTTCGTTATTTATTAATTTATGAAAGTCTGTTGATCTTAATCTATATTTTATTATTATTGGAGTACGGATTTTATGTATAGTATTTGATTTTATTAATTAATATGTAATACTATACTTCTCCTAATTATATTTTGGGCTCAAATCAAATCCAATCTCATTTATTTTGTGAACCCATACATTGTATCATATTTATTAGTATTTGAGTATTAACTTGATGCATACTATTTGATTATTTTTACTATTGTGTTTTCTGGGATTATTATTTATTTTGCTTTATCTCTGAACCCCTGTAATTCGTTATTTTATAATAGAATCCATTTTTGCCTTCAATTCAATTTTGACTCCCGATTTATCCATTTAAATCTTCTACTGCAATTTTTGTTGCTCTTTCTATTCAAAATTTTGCTTTTGATATCCCCAATAAACCCTATTTCAATCTATTACCTTTTTTTTATATCCTTATTATTATTATTATTCATTCTCTTGGTGGATCCTAATCCAATCACCCGAAACCCGCTAACCCGTTTACCCATTAACCCAATAACACTTAACCCTAATTCTAATATCCTATATATACCCTTTTAACCCTAATGATTGCTTAACCCTAATCCCGTTTTTATTTCCTAGCCACCTATCACCCCTATCCCGCACCTTCTTCCTTCCTTCTGCTCATTGCCATCCGAACCCACCCAAGCCCCCTGCCTCATCGTCTTCCTCAGCTAGCTGAGCCCCGATCGCCATTGCCCCGTCCTCCCTATCGCCGATAGCACCCCCCGACCCTCCTCATTGTCCTCTGTCCACCATCTAGTCAGACCCCCACCACCTCCTTCCATCCTTGCCAGCCCCCTGTTGACTTCGCTGCTGCCAGCATCCCCATCGACACCGCACCGCGAACCCCTGAGCCCATCGAAGCTTCCCCTCGACCGCTCCCCAGTCACCTCCTCGACTGCACCCCGCGACCAGCCTACCGCCAGCTGCCGCCACTAGAGTTGAGCCAAGCCGAAGTTGAACGACTGTTGCTGTTGGAGTGTCGTTGCTGTTTGTACTTGGAATTTGTTGAGTTGCTGTTTTGTCTCCTTGCACGTGTATCGCACGTGCTTTCGTGGTTGCACGAGTGTTACCCAGGATCATAGTGTAATACCGCGCAAAATAGCATATGGCTATTTTGTGTAGTAATCTGTGCACGTCTGAGTATTGCACACGATTACGTATTTTTTTTTAATAATTATCAGTTTTAATTGGAAGATTTCCGACATATGAGCTGTTCTGAACCCGATGAAATAAACTTGGGATATCTCCTCAATTAATGTGGTTTTGTCTGGATTATTTTGACCAGAAAATTTTTCGATAGAAAAATTATAATTTCTATAAAGCATGTATTTTTATAGATTTTAACTTATATATTGGTCATTTTTTTTATTCATTTGAGCTAGTGCTTAAATTGATTGGGAATTGAGATTGTGCACTAGGGTTAGAATCGGGGTATGGTGACCTAGGATTCCTTGACCTAACCTAGGGTTAGGAATCCTAGCATCACATCATGGCTTGGATCTTGATAAAGATCCAATGGTGGAGATAAATCACCATGTGTATGTTGACTTTTAGAATGGAAGATTTCCATGAAGCTTCCCATGAGCTTCTAGAAGATGTGTATTGGCCTTCATCTCACCCTTCATCCCTTCACCCACTCCACCCTCCATCTCAACCCTACACCTCATCACCTCACCCCACCCCCCACCCACCTCAATTTCCGACCAAAACCAAAACCATAAGCACCCCTCCACTTCTATAAATATCCCTTTCAATCCTCTTCTCATCTCTTCTCATTTTACTTGTTCAAAAATAAAAAGAAGAAGAAGAAAAGAGGAGGAAAGCAAAGAGAGAAGGAGGAGTCTTTGTAGGAGAAGAGTAGTGGAGAAGGGGAAGCATAGTAGGGTTTGGCAAGATTACAAAGCAAGGAGCAAGGAAAGGAGAGGAGCAAGCAAAGCCTATAAGGAGTGTTCTTGCAACTTCATGTGGGTGATACTCTAACTCTAGTTTTAATTTTTTTTATCTATGTGAAATTTAGCATGAGAAAGTAGATGGAATTTGTTTTTCATGTATGTGAATGACATGCTAAGAAGAAGATAGTGGTATGGTATGAACGACTCAATTCTATAAGCTTTTGTTTAGAAGCATGGTTGTGAGGGTATGTTTGGGAATTTCTTTCTCCCAAACGGTTTGGAATATTGGGTTCAAACTTTGGGGTATCGTTATTCTATGTATGTGGAGTATCCATGATTGTTTTCATAATATTTGGATGCAATTTGATAGCCCAAACGTAGGACCAAAGTCAGGACAGAGAGCAGCCAAATTGCTGTTGCTGTGCAGAATTTGGCTGTCTTTCCGACCTTGTACCTCAGTGTAGGTTGGTAACTTTGTGCTTAAAATTTTTATGGACACTCTTATATGTGTGTAAAACCATATTCTTAAATTTTGTAATTTTCCGAGGTCGTTTGATGCCTCGAATAAATTGTAGAATGCGACTGGTCTGAAGGTGTCGGCTGAAGCTGACTATGTTTTGGACTGAAGTTCAAAAAAGCCATAACTCCTTGTATGTTTATTATTTTGCTATGAAATTTTGGGAGTAGCTTTCAGTATGAGTCTACTTGATGAATCTCAAATTTTAGAATTTTTAGAGGTCGTTAGATAAGGTTTCAAGAATAAACCGTACACAGTGGCAAAAACCCCTGCTGAAAGAGCAGCTGGAAATTATGCAATGTTTGAGGAGTCATAGATCATTATGTGAAATGATTTTGAATGTGAATTTTGGACACAATGAAATGGTATATGTGTAGATAGAGAATCTCAAATTTCATGAGCATTGGACCTAATTTTGATTTATTATTGAATTTCGAAGTAGGCTATGTTCAACTTAGTACAAGCCGTCTAGTCCGTGGAGATGGATATTCCTGGACTTATCTGTTAAGAATTTGGACAACTAGAGATTTTTAGTAGAGAGTCATAGCTTTCTAACCCAATCGGAATTTTGTAATTCCAGTTTGTACGTTGGAAGTTATGATTTTTCAAAGTTGGGATAGATTCGGCCTTGTCAAGGAAATGTTTGCTAGAGAAATCAACTTTTCACTTGTTGTGCACCCGATGAAATTTGGTATCTTTGAGGACCTTATGGATTGAATCTGAGGACGTGTCCAACTAGGAAGTTGTAGTAGACACTCCTACCTTTCCATAGAATCCGGAATCGAGTAATTCCGATAACTAAGTAAACTTTTATTATATCGGAAACATACAACGAGTGCAAGAAAGAACATAATGCTGAGAGTATATAAGGGTTATTGGGTGTCAAGATGATTGAATTTATGAAAATGGTCAACTGGAGAGTTGTAGACTAGGGTCTTATCTTTCCAGAATGAAGGATATCAAGAAATTTCGAATTGTGTATTGGAAGTTATGGACGTTGCAAGTTAGCAACCTGTTGTTTAGACTAAACTCCAAGTTTAAGTTGACTTGGGGACTTGAGCTCCTTAAGGAATGTGAGGGATTCGTCCACTAGGGGATTGCAGTGGATCTCCCTACCCTTCTAGAAATTCTGAGTATGTTGGTTTCCGATGAGCGTAGCTGGGGTTACAGCTACTGCTATTTCTTGAACTATTTCATCGGACAATTGATGAGGAACCCTCTGCATACCGCAGTGTGGTGATCATGAGCGATCATGTTTTAATGATGTTTTGAGCATTTCATTTGAAACTTAGACAAGTTCCTGTATTTAGTACTAATGGTGGACATGAGTGAGTTGGTTTATAGCTTTGGTCGGTTTATGTTTGGTGTCTCGATGCCTGAGTCTGTCAATGTTCAGAATTGTTGGTTATGTGTGTGCTTACCTTCATTAAGATTTAAATTTCTTCCTTGGGGCGCCGTTGGACTACTCGCTGAGGGTCAAGGACTGGGTTTATTTGGTCACTGACCTGTGAAGGTATAGGAAATCAGTGGATGTGATTCCCGTGATGATTGTTGTTTTGACAGACCAGATAGGCTCGACATTATTGATCGACACCGAGTGTGATCTGGGTAACAACTTGTTTTCAGTAAAGTGCATTGATTAGGTTTTCCTTTATTTGTTTTCGCTCGAAGATCGAATTGGTGTTAGGGATGATTCCCTATAATCCAACTTGTTCTGAGAGTTAGCAGTAGGTGGTGATACTATGGGGTTGTCTCTTCCTGTCATTAGGAATACTTGCTGTTGTGCATATCATGCACTGTTGATTCCTGAAGTATTATGGTAAGAACGGGATGTCGATTTCCTGACGGATAGGGAGTTTTAGACCTTCGAGGCCGTCATGTTCTATGTCGGTGGACACGAACGGATCATAATGGATCTTCTGCGCAATGGATATGTTGCGTGTATATCTGTAAGTTCGTCACAGCTTTCGAGGAGGGTCCGATACAACAATTATGGGTGACAACAGGGTAGCGCCACGAATTATGTCTTTTATTTATACCTCCTTAACAATGTCATACTATCAGGAACAGGAAGTAGACCGAATTAGAAAGCATTGCATGGCGAGGGATTGAACCCTACATTCAGAAAGGCAAACTCTTTGGAAATTATGTAGTATGGGATGCATACATTTCCATCGAAGTTGATTTTGGAAAGTATGTAGTATGGGATGCATATGTTTCCAAACGAACTGCATTAGAGTAGGTACAGGTGCATCGTGTGCATTCTTGTTCTGTGTATTAGATTAGACCATATCATGTTTTGGCCTGGAACGTATTTAGTATGAGATGCATGCGTATCCAGAGTTCCAAGGTTGCTTGTATTACAATAAGACAGGTGATCAGTGCATTAGTTGTTAGACCAAGACATACAAGAACACCAGGAAATTAGGATGCACTTTTTTCTTTTCATTCAAGATGGTTTGTGGTTGACAGTTAGGAGATCGCTGTTTTCTCATCAGTATTGCGTCAGTAGAATTACTGACGTACCCCACCTTTTAGGTACATGAATATCAGGTCACAAGTGTAGGAGAGCCCAAGATCAGTAGGGCATCTAAGGGGGATGGCAGTATACATGCCTACCATTCGAGTGGGTGCAGAAATATCAGAGTCACGCAGCAGAAGGCTCAAGCCGAGGGGCAAGTCCCAGGGAAGCAGATAGACCACTCAGCGGAGTTCTTAGCAATGACCAATTGATTGCCGATCTGGAAGACAACTGATAGCTTTGCAAGCGGAGCCTGAATATTCTTTGGGATCAGTTGTAATAAGTTATGTAATTTGTATTTCTTGTTCAAAGAGAAATTGATATTTATAATTATTGATGTAATGAATCTAATGGTAATAAAAGTGTTTAAATTTCTATGTTATTTACTGTGTTGAGATGCATTTGAAGGCAAAGATTCTGGTTGTGTCACGAATGTCTGGTAATGGGGATCCGGGGCATTACACATAGTCCCGTTATTCTTTTAGTCAGAATCATCGTCATATTAAGGCAAGTATCTTGTACGAATTTCTTTTGTTTTCCCGTACAAGAACTTTTTTTGAAATACCGCAAGTAGATCTTCGTTGTGACTCGTTGTTCATGTTTGCCCATTGTTGATCATGGCCTTACCCATTTGATTTTTTTCCATCAATTCCATGATCGTAAAAAGGATCAAACATTTCGTCATTTCACCTTTCACATAAACATGAATTAGATCTAGTTATTTACCTTTATGAATGCATGTCCATGAATCACTATGAGTTATAGATGTTTTGTTTGTATGTTTAACATGTTAATAATGTTTCCCTCTTGATGAGTTTGAGAATAGTCATGGTTTTCTAATTGAATACCTGTTATATTCTGATTTACATTATACACCATCTTGGATCCATCGTAATTACTATTGATGGTATAATCCATGCAAAAGTAATTTCATTTACTGCTGTCCTGATTTGGCATGATGAATTAGACCCTGTAAATGTCAGAATAATAACTGAGTTTGTGAATATGAATTGTAGGCCGCTGTTTCTAGTTTCTAGAACTTTTGAAGGATCTAAAATCCGATCTGTAACTTGTGAGATATCACACTTTTAATACTGTTGTGTCGCAATTTCCAAATTTCAGATTACAAGAATATCGACATGAATTATTGATTAAAATAGATGCTAACCGTAAAATTTAGACTTGATATTAATCTAGATATGACTAGACATGATTAGGAGTCACATTAATTTTTGAAGAATTAATTGATGATTTTTCTGACTTAATATATTTATGCAAATATGATTATATAATTGCTGCCTGCATGTCTGTTAAGTAGAGAACCTCATATTTGACCTGATTCTATTTGTCATTGATTAAAACTTATTAAATGTGATTTGTGGCTCTGTGTGTCTGCAATCCAGAACATCTGAAGATTTTGTAATTTGATTTACGAGTTGCAAGATATTCAGATTTTCGTACAATGACACATGAATTCCAGAATGTAGTCTAAAATATACGTCACCCTGCTTAATTAGCTGAAACAGTAGATTAATTAAAGATTCAAAATTTGATATTAATTATAATGATATTTAACACTATTAGGAGTTTAAATATAATTTTTATGAAATTTTTTAATGAATTTCTTGCTGTTTTATGAATATAAGAATTGAACCCTATGTTTCTGCCTGAACATGCAACCTGTAAGAATAAGAATTTGAACCTAGTTCAAGTGACTTTTATATATCGTGTGTATATGCGCTGTAACAGGTAGAGAGCCTAGTTTCTAGAAATTATGACAGATCCAAATTTGGTTTACTTTAGCAGCAGTAATTTCAGTTTTGGTGCAGCAATGTCCTGCTATCCAGAATTGAAGTTCTTGTTGTTTCAATATTTAGAAGTTGGTTTGACACCCAAACATGTTTTTCACCCAGTCTGAACCTATTTTCTTTCCCTGTCATGTTTACCTGTCTCTGATTGTGCATGTTCATGTTTGTGTTGGTAAAAAGAATAAGTAATCAAGTTGGGGTTTAAGGGAAGGACCTAGTAATGGAATATATGGGAAATTGTACGCGCCAGGGGGCCTGTGTTTCTCGAGATGATGATTTATGATTATAAGTTGCATGAAACTAAGTTTCACGTAGAACTAAGTAACACATCATAGGTAACGGGGGCCACCTCTAGCCTCTATTTCATGACCACAAGTTTACAAGTCGTATGGAACTAAGTGCCACATAGAAATAAGTGCCAAATCATGTGTGACGGGGGTCACCTCTACCCTCCATTACATGAGTACAGGATTCCCTAGTACTTGACATTGTATAATTCGCCACTAGAGTCTAAACGTAACATATTTGTATGCACCCGACATGTGGTATGGGATGCAGGATCACGTGCATTAGTTAGGATGAATTATATGAATAGACTTAAGTTGACACCGAGCACTTGCATATTCCTGTTACATGCTACATGTTCCGTTATAAGTATATGATTCCTATTTACTAGTTCATGGTTCCTGTTTACATGATATATGCTCAGTACCAGATTTCATGATTTCTGTTTATAAGTTGAAATTGCGTGATCCTCGTTCCATGTGGTATTTTCCTGTTACATGATTCATTCCTTTATACTAGATTTTCTTGTTATATTTCTATCCTTGTCCTTTGCTTGTACTACTTGCGACCCGTAACTTGCACTAACGGGCATATTATTTTCATGTTTCTCTGTTTCTTTCAAATGATAAATGTACAGGTTTTGGAGACGAGTTACCTGCAGGAGTAAGCGATCAAGTGTTCTAAGCTTTTGTCTGGGATCTTTTATGCATTTACTTATTTTTGCATCAAGTTTATTAGTTCTTTTGTTGCTATTTGATACTTTGTAATTGGGCTTGTTTGACCCGAATTTTTATTGTTTTGTTTCCCCGATCTTATTTTATTTGAGGATTATGTATTTGATTTCAAATAATTCTTTTGATTATGAGATTTGTTTCATGCATGCGTGGTTGTACCTTTCTGTTTATTGTTGAGTTGATCCTTACAGCTTATAGATGATGAAAATCATTCGCTGGATTTTGTCACGTACTCGTATTTCGTATTCCTTTGGGAAGCGGGGCATGACAAGAGGAGACTAAAGAAGGCCCAAATTGTTAAAGATGCCCATTAAAACTAATTAACCTATAGAATCTTTGAGATCTGTGATGGAATCGAACGACTCTGATTTGCTATGATTTTTACCACTATTATAAGCCTCCCACTCCTGGGAGACAATTTTCTTGGCTTTCGGAAAGTAGTGCGCCTTATTTTTGGACTCTAGAATACAATCTTAGTTTTCAGGGTATATTGGAGATAACTGGAACTAATCAGAGGCTTCTGAATGCTGCAAATATTTTTCGTAATTTTTCGGATTTTTTCAACATTTTCTGGATTTTTGATAATTTTTCCCAATTTTAAAATCACTTTTCCAAATTTATTAATTATTATACCCAATTTTAAATAATTTTTTGAAACTTTAGTTAATTTTTTGAATTTAAATAATAAATTTTTTGAACTTTTAATGATTTTTTAGCATTTTAATGAATTATCAGAGCGTGTGCAAATTTTAAAGTAATCGGGCACGTCGATCAAATGCTGGCTCGCCCACTGATGTGATTGAGTGACTGAGATCTGATCTTGTGTTCATTGGCGACGTGGTGCAATCTAGAGCGCTCATCAATGAGGGGCCCACCCGCTGAGTGAGATCAGATGGTGGAGAAGGAGAGCAAAGAGATGGAGCTATCGTGGCGTAATCTCGAGGGCAGATCTTGAGCTAGTACGTGTTTCTTGGAGATCCGATGGCCAGAGACCATTTACGGAGCCCCCTAGCTCGACCGTTGCTTTGGTCGAGCTATGGCCATTTGATCTTGGTCGAGCTATGGAGAGGCATCGACATCGAGCTACGGGGGACATGCTTCGATCGAGCTACGGTGCTATTGGATTTCGTCATTGACAATGAAGTGCTCTATTTGTTTTGACGAGCTTCCAAGGATATTCGGTCGATCTATGAAGACGACATTTCGTCTAGCTTTGGCGCTCCTTTCGTCGAGCTATGATGATGGCGATCATCGAGCAAATGAACTTCAAACTGTCGAGTTATAGCCTTCATCGATGAGCTTCTTCGTTGCGCTCTATTTTTTGGGACGAGCTCTGTTTTTCATTCGAGCTACGACTTCATTCACCTTCGAGCTACCATGTCCTCGTCGACCTATGGAATTTTCGAGCTACTCCATCTTGGTTGAGCTATGGATTCGTGCTACTTGGTTGAGCTATGGGGATCCCCCATTGAGCTTTAGAGCTTCAAGATGTCATCGAGCTATGGAGCTCCTCTATAGACTCGTCGAGCTATGAGGTTTCTTGGTTGAGCTATGGAACTCCTTGGTTGAGCTATGGACCTTTCAAACCATCGTCGAGCTATGGAGATTCTCGGTCGAACGACTGGAGTTGGGTTATTGAAGCTGCTGTTGGAGTTTAAGATTGGAGAAGAAGGGTTAGAAAAGTGTTGTAGGTTTCGGGTTTCATTTGGATCCAAACTGAAACCCTGTACCTCTTTAATGTGATGCGGGTTCGGCTAGGAGTTGAGTTTGAGTTCCGTTTGTTTACTTGGTTACACCAAAAGCAGACCGTGCTTCCCCTGTGAGTTTCTGAAGTTTTCCAAAACCTTGAACTCTGGATTTCTTTGTTGTTGGGAGTTTGGTTATGATCAATGTAAGATCCCGCAAAATAGTATATAACTATTTTATACATAAGTCTGTGCACATTTGAGAGTTGCGCGTATTAATAGATTTTTCTCAATTTTAATTGAGTAAAGTATTGAGACATTATTTAATATGTTTTGAACTGGACAATGGTATATTTGTTGAACTGGAGTTGGGATAATTTCTCAATTAAATTGAACATTTATCTCAAATATAATCGAGACGAATCGTATAGTGTTTCTATAATTATATACTATTATATATATATATATATATATATATATATATATATATATATATATATATATATACATACAAACATCTTCTTTTGAGTATGGGTATGCTTGTCTTGATACGTATAAATGTATCGTGTATGCATTTGCCTTTATATGTTCATGGATGTATGTATGAATATATGTACATGTGTATGTATGTATAATTCTTTATACTACCCTAACCCTGAACCACTAATTATAACCCTAACTAAGACTATGGGCTTGTCATCATGGATTATAAGTTCCAAGGCAAACCCTCCTTTCCCTTCCCAATGCCTTGGCCGGCCACCTCCACCACCACCCCTCTCCATTTTATAAAGAATCCTAGGATTTGAAGCCATTTTCTCCTTCAATTTTTCTAGCAATGCAATCAAAACCATGCTTCAAATCCCCCCTCCATTCCCTTTTCTAAATTCCTACACTCCCAAAATATTTCTTTCTTCAAACATGGCCTAATTTGGAGAGCAAGCATACAAGGAGGAGAGCAAGGAGCTTGGAGGAGAAGATTTGAGGAAGGAGAAGGAAGATGATCAATTCATTATGAGTGTCTTTCTAAACTTATGCATGTTGAATAATTATTTTATGAATGATGAATGATCAATGTAATTGATTTGGTTTGCTAGATAATATGATTGAAGATTTTTGTGTTTTTATAATTCAATACTTGAGCAAAGAATGCTAATTGATAGAAAAAATATGATATTGAGAAGAATTAACATAGTTTGATTATCAAAAATTGTATCATGGTAATTTGATGAAGTTTAAAGTTGAAATTTTTACATTAGTATCTTGATTATGTCCCTATGAAGTCCACAAAATTTCGTAATTTTTTTAACATGGTTTGGTATTTTAATTAATTCAATCATGTTGCTAGTATAGGAAAAAATTTCTGCTCTGTTTGAATTTACCATGCTTGACTTACAAAAATTATATATCCATTTATATCATGAATTTATAGTTGAAAATTTTCATGTAAGTTCTCTTATATGTGTATATCAATTCCCCAAAATTTCATAATTTTTCGATGATATTTGACATTTTTAGAAATTACTACATATATACTGGGTATGAAAAATATTGAACTGTTTTCATGTTCTGCCTCGATAATTTTGTGTTTAATTTGGAAATTCATACATTTTAAAATATAAGGATTCTTAAGCTGAAATTTTTATGCATGATTCTTATATGTGTCTTGAACAATCCCACAAGTTTTCGTAATTTTTAGATATGAATTGATATTTAATAAAAATCATATTTCTATACTGGGATAAAATTGTTTCAGCTCTGCTTTTGTTATACATACTTGTTACCCTGAAAAGCATGACTCTTTGATAAGAGGGAATTTGAACTTGAATATTTTACAATAGTATCCTAAGTCAGTATGGAACATTTTTACCAATTTTCATAATTTTTGAATACAAATTGTTCTCTTTAAATAACGGTTTGCTGCTCGGATTAGGAAGCGAAATACAGTCAGTCTTAAATTTGCATCTTATTTCAAGTTGTCATAACATGGTGTACACTTGCAGTTTTGAGCTAAATTTTATATATGTACTGACTATATGTGTCTAGATCATGGTTACCAAATTTCATTAGATTTCGAGGTGTTTGCAATTTTTAAAAGAGTTTTTAGTACACAATGGTTAGCAGTCATGTAGATTTTGAGATTTTGCTTGCATCTCAGTATGAGGCATTTTTCATCACTAAGTTGGCTTATTTTGAGAATGTTTCCAACTAAAGAAGCAAAGTAGATTTCAAGATCTTTTTGTAGAATCTAAAATTATGGATTTTCAGTAAGTAGGTGATTAATTATGATTTTTGCAAGTTGCACTAGTGATATGTTGAATTAATTAGCTTACTGTTTAAGTGTGTTAAGCTATCCTCATACTAGTGCTTTATCATGGACTTAAAAATCGTTTAATTTGCTTGTGACTTATGTTTGATCTGGCTTAAGTTGGACTTGTTAGTGTCTACTAAATTGAAGTGTGAATAGCTATATACATAAGTTTGTTTAGGGTATTGTTATCACCCTAGGACTATCAATCCATTTGACCCTTGATAATTAGTAACCTTAGCAGCTTGTGATGTTGTGGATGAGGCATTTTCTCATGCGCCATCGGACTTTTAACCAAGGAAGGTTGATTGCGGGCCGGAAACATGGCCGAGATCCAAGCTAGAGGCGATGGCGATCGACGAAGATCGAGTCGCCAATGTCATAAGATTTGTTAGGTCATGATGAGTTCCACTTGAGAACATTATTAAAAGGCTATGGTAATTAACTGGCAAGTAATTGACCCAATTTCGCTAAACATGTGTCCATAATAGATGTTAGTTGTTGTCACCAAAACCTGGATAGGATTAGTGCAATAGGTAATAATATCCTGTAAATTAGAAATAGTCTTATGTATTGTTAGGAGGCACTAGTTGGGTGGTTGTACTCGCCTGTCAAGGGGACACATGCGGTGCATTCTCACTTTGTTGGGAGCACGGGTTGCGTGATCTCGCCTGTTAATTCCTGAAGTACTGTGATAAGAACGGGAGGTGCTCTTGTCGGAAGTAGGGAATGGACCCAACCAATCTGTCAAGTTCTATGTTGTTGGGTACAGACAGAGAACTAGAGTGCAGCTCTACGTGTCTCGGTGCTACTTGGTGAGCTTGTGGGCTACCTTGATGTTCGTAGAAACTTTTGAGTGAGGTCCGGGTGTCAGGGAATAGTGAAAAACTTGGATACCACTATTGACTGCAGTGGCGAAATTAGACCGAACAACTGCAACCTCATCAGTCACTAGTTATCTGTCAGGAATTGGAACGAGTACAAGAGTACGATGTATAGCGGAGGATCGAACCCTGTGAAGTGGAGACTACAAACTCCTTGGAAAGTATGAAGTATGGGATGCATACGTTTTTCCATTGAAGTAACATTTGGGAAAGTGTGTAGTATGAGATGCATACGTTTCCAAAAGAATTGCATTAGAGTAAGTGCATTGCGTGCATTTGAAATTGTGCATTAGACTCAGGGCATGGCATACAGTAAACACTAGTGATTTGACTACACATTTTCATTTTTTGCATTAAATATTGATTTCCGAGTTTGGGAAGTCGCTGGTTTTATCAGTGATGTGGGAAAATCAGTGAGCGATCTCCACCGATGATCCTTGCACAAATTGCAAATCACCAAACCTGGCCCAACGCCAACCTCCCTACTGGCCCAAGCCAGAAAGCTCCCCAGGCCTTCCACAGGCCCATTCATGCATCCAGAGAAACCACCTGCCACTCAAGGTGCTTCGTCAGTTATGTTGTAACCGTACACCCATAACTCAAGGTAGTAACTAATCCCAGATTCGAGATCAAGGGGATTGGATACCGCGCTAAAAGCGGGGGGTAATGGATCCTTCTTAAATGACATATAAACACTGCATGGGGTAGACCATGAGAGGTAAGGACTCTTGCACCACAGAATCCTCTCCACTCGATAGTTACTTTCTAACTTAAGCATCAAGGGTCTGTCACTGGAACACTCCCGGTGTTTTAGAAATGATTTTGTAGGTGGACGAAGTAGCCATCAAAGACCAAACTAACTCAGGGTTCCTTCAAATCCTGAATGAAGGTCAGGATCATTGCGGTTTCCTTGAATCCAGAGAACTCACACCATCTGTTGCTCCCATACCCCAAGAAAAAGACCGCAACAGATTGGCGCAGTCTGTGGGAAACTGCAGATCAATTAAACCCCGACCCAAGTTATTGGGTGAAGTGACCCACTTTCATGTCTCCCAAAACAAAGAGGATCGCCACCACAGGGCCTTCGATCCCCCTCCTCCACTGGTCCGTAGATCCACGAATACCCAGGGCTCGCAGAGACAACAAACTGAGAATCTGCAAGGACCATTTCTGAGCGCATCCTACTCCGTCTAAAGGCCAGTCGAAAAACATGTGGCAGACGATCTACGGATCATCATCAACAGTCGATTAAACCAGGGAAACCTCAGAAACCAGCTCAATCGTTCGAGAGGCGAGACCACACCATCAAACCTTGCTCTGAGCCATAACACTCTTCGGTCCCGAGGCTGAGATAGATGACACAACCACTCACCGAGAGACCGCCAACATCCCAGCTGCCATGACAGAGAGGGCCACATCACTCATACCGAGTTCTAAGAGTTTCAGTCATAAGTCATGCGGGCACTCCGTGGAAGAATCCGGGATGGATGACGTTTGGCTAGAGAACAAATTGAAGACTCTAGGAAAGAGGAGTCCCATGGGTCATTTAGTTGCGGAGATAGTTAGGCTAATGTCCGAAGACGTCTTCAGAACATGGAAGACCGCCTAGCTTGGATAGGAGAGAACGTGGGACGATTCAGCCAGGGTCGTCAACACCCCCTTCTCTGCCCGAATCCTCGGTGCCCCTATTCCGAGGAACTTCAAACCTCTACAGTTTGAAATGTACAATGGCGAGACAGATCCTTCGATCAGCTCAGAGAGAATTTCCTCACGCACTTTGTGACTAGTCGCAAGGTGGAAAAGACCAGCGTCTCCCTTCTGGATCTAAAACAGAAGGACGAAGAGTCCCTCCGAGTCTTCGTCCAAAGATTCATGGTGGAAGCTAGGACAATCTCCTCCCACGATGCCGGGGTTGCCTCCCACAACGTCCACCACAATCAACTGAAAGCCTCCCGGGACAAAAAACCTTTTATTGATTTTCCCGATCTTCTACAAAAGGTCAAAAATATTTCTGAGCCAAAGATGCTCTGCATCCCGGCGGCTAGAAGGAGACCACAAAGAAGGGGAAGAGGAAGGCCGATTAGTCTGAGGTCCCGAAGAAGTCACATAAGGACCGTACTGGTCAGAGGCGTCCGCCTCCCGTTCCACGGTTCGAGAGATTCACCCCTTTATCCGCAAGTGTTTCGTCCATCCTTATGGAGATTGAAGACAAAGAAATGCTCAAGTACCCCTTGCCATCCAACAACATCGCCAGAAGAAGGGACTGAAGGTTCCACTACTGGTTCCATCAAGACCAAGGGCATGAGACTGACAACTGTCAGGCTCCCAAGAAGGAAATCGAGGTTCTCATATGTAGAGGCTACCGGACTGAGTTCAATCAGAGAACTGGAATGCCTCCTATCCTCGAAGGGCGGATAAGCATCCTGCAACCGGCCTTGACCCGTCTGGAGCCGACGGTCTGGCTATTCTCCACTATGTCCACGGTGGACTGATGGGTGGGGGCTTTAACACATCCCGCAAGGATTTCGTCCCCGAAGTCAATGCAGTCCGTCAATGATCTCCCCCAAGGTTCGAAGGTATTGATCTCGTTCTCGAACGAAGATCTCGAGGGTGTCTAACTCCTACATTGCGATGCTCTCGTCATTAGCCTCGATTTAGCAAATGAGGTCCGCCGTGTCCTTGTCGACAACGGGAGTTCGGTGAATGTTCTGTTCCTGGTGGCCCGTCGACACCCTAAAGCTCCCCAGAGCAAAGTTAAAAATGGCAGGGTACACACTCTAGGGGTTCTCAGGAGCACCTGTTCAGATTGAAGGAATCATAGCCCTTGATGTTACTGTAGGGCAGGCTCCGGCTTTTCGAACTGAAACCATGGACTTTATGGTGGTGAATATTCAAGATGCGTAGAATGCTATCCTCGGCTGGCCCAGCCTTGCATTCCTCCAGGCGGTACCCTCAGCATACCATATGAAGATGAAATTTTCCACGGAACACGGGGTTGGAATCATCCAAGGTAACCAGGAGGCCGCCCAAACCTGCTACATGGCCTCTATGGGAGTGACAGTCTTGTCCCTCGACGCGGTCAATATCCTCTTTGAAAGGAGCACAATCGGGACAGAACTAGTCGATGAGCTGGAAGAGATCCCATTCTCCGAAGATCTTCCAAGTGCTTCCAAGTGAGCCAATCCCTTCCTCCGGACCTAAAACAAGAGATCGTCAATTGTGTCCGACGAAGTCGGGATTTAATTGATTGGGTACCCTCAGATATGCCCGGAGTCTCCGAGGATCTTATAATGCATAAATTGAGCGTCCGCATAGAGTCCAAACCAGTGCAGTAGAGGCACCACAAGTTTTCCCTTGATCGGCTGCAGGTGGACATGGAGGAAGTACAAAACTCCTCTCCACCAAGTTCATTCAAGAAGTAAGCTACCCTGAGTGGCTAGTTAATGTTGTAATGGTCAAAAAGACCAACGGGAAAAGGAGGATCTGCATCGATTTCATCGACCTCAACAAGGCCTGCTCGAAAGATCATTTTTCCCTCCCATGTTTTGATGCCCTCATCGATGCGACGTCTGGACACGAGCTCCTCAGTTTCATGGATGCATTCTCGAGCTGTAATCAAATCAGAATGTACCATCCGGACATCCCCAAGACTGCTTTCATCACCAACCAAGGACTATATTGTTACCGCGTCATGCCCTTCGGGCTGAGAAATGTTGGAGTTACATATCAGAGGCTTGTAAACCGGGTCTTCAAAGATCAAATAGGTCGGAATATGGAGGTGTATGTTGACGATATGCTTGTCAAGTGCCTTCAAGGTCGAAATCACGTAAAAGATCTGGAGGGAGTGTTCAAGGTCCTTCGATCCTACAACATGCGGCTGAACCCTTCAAAATACCCTTTCGGCGTCACCTCCGAGAAATTCCTTGGGTTCATGGTCAGTCAATAGGGGATAGAAGCCAACTTAGAAAAATTTCAGGCCATCCTGAACATGGCCCCTCAAGAAACGTCAAGGAAGTACAGTGCCTCATCGGCCAGTTAGCAGCCATCGTTTACTTTCTCTCCAAATCCGGCGAGAAATAACTACCATTCTATAAAGCCCTCAGAGGAGATTAAAAATTTGAGCAGGGAGAGCTTTAACACTAGGCTTTCGACCATTTAAAGACATACTTGGCTAATCCTCAGCTCCTCAGCAAACCTGAGCGAAACGAAGTGCTTTCACTCTACCTTACTGCTTCCGAACACGCGCTCTGTGCTGTCTTGGTACGGGATGAAGGCGATCTCAGAAGCCGATCTATTACGTCAGTAAGATCCTTCGAGATGCCGAATTTCGGTACTCTAAGTTAGAGAAGATGGCTTACGCACTCGTCATGACAGAAAGAAAGCTTCAGCTTTATTTCCAGGCCCACTCCATCTAGGTCCTTACAGATCAACCCTCAAAAAAATGCTCCACAAACCTGAGACGTTAGGCCAGCTAGTCAAATGGTCCGTCGAGTTGAATGAACACGACATCAACTACAAGTCCTGAACTACCATCAAAGGCCAGGCGCTTTCTGAAATCATCATCGAATGTACAATCCCTGAAACTCCCAGGACGCAAGAAGACGAGCCAGAATGGGAACTCTATATGGATGGATCGTCCTGCGTAGGCGGGAGCGGGCCCGAAGTCATACTTAACGGACCAGACCCCTTTGCCCTCCAATATTCCCTTTATCTCAATTTCCTTGCCTCCAACAACAAGGCGGAGTACGAGGCAATGATCGCGGGGCTCCTTCTGGCCTGGAAGTCAGAAGCCAAACGCATAAAGGTTTTTAGCGACTCCTAACTTGTGGTCAATCAGATCTCCAGAGAGTAAGAGGCTCGCGACTCCTGAAAGATCTAGTACCGGGTGCACGTTTGCCTTATCCTCTTAGATTTCTTGGAAGCGATGGTGACTCGGATTCCTTGAGAACAGAATATCCGGGCCGACGCCTTATCCAAGATGGCCTCCTCCTTCTTCGAGGGGTTGGATCACACTGTCTAAGTGAAACTTCTCCTAAAACCCAACATCGAAGCTACCGAGCCTCCCGAGGACAACTGCATCAACTTACCTGTACAAAAAGATACTTGGATGGATCCAATCTCGAACTTCCTAAAAGCGGGAAAGCTACTCCAAGATACATCTGAAGCCAAAA
Organism: Hemerocallis citrina; assembly: GCA_017893485.1. Classification (NCBI taxonomy): domain Eukaryota; kingdom Viridiplantae; phylum Streptophyta; class Magnoliopsida; order Asparagales; family Asphodelaceae; genus Hemerocallis; species Hemerocallis citrina. The sequence continues at coordinate 94,671,472 of CM030367.1, forward strand.
AGGTTCGAGCTCGTTTAGAAAGGTCTGTGCTAATCAAAGACACACTCTTATAATGCTCGTACACCAAAGCAGATGGGAGACTCTACCTCCGCTGCCTAAGCCCCCAGGAAGTCAAATACACGTTGGAAGAAATGCATGGGGGGATCGTCAGCTATCACGCAGGCAATAAAGCACTTGCAAGAAAAATACTTAATCACGGGTACCACTGGCCGACCCTCCTTCGAGACGCTCAGAATCTTGTATGAAAATGTGGCCCTTGTTAAAGGCATTCCTCCATTCGACACTCCCCCAAGCCGAGCTGAATTCACTAGCCAGTCTGATCCCCTTCGCTACGGGGAGAATGGACCTAGTCGGCCCCTTTCCCATGGCGACCGGCCAGAAATGCTTCCTCATCATCTCCCATAGACTATTTTACCAAATGGGATGAGGCCGAACCACTCTCCACCATTACCGAGCATCGATCTCAACAATTCTTTTGAAAGAGCATCATCAGCCAATTTGGTGTCCCTCAAATACTCATAATCGACAATGGCACCCAGTTCACTGGCAAAAAACTTCCGTGAGTTTTGTACTTACTTGGGAATCTAACAAAGGTTCTCTTCAATCTCACATCCCCAATTCAATGGCCAGGCCGAGAATGCCAACAAACAGATGCTGGACGGATTGAAGAAACTCCTGGATAACTCGCCAAAAAGCCTGTGGGTAGAAGAACTACTGAGCATTTTGTGGGCCTACCGAACCACAAATAGGGTCCCAACAAGAGAATCTCCATTTAACCTGACCTTCGGACCAAAGCAGTCATTCCTTTAGAGGTCACCATCCCCTTTCCCCGCATCATAAGCTTCGGTGAAAGTTCCAACTCCACAAGCCTAAGAGCCAACCTCGATCTCCTTGACGAGGTTCTCGAGACGTTAGCTATCAGAAAGAACATCTACCAACAAAGAGTTCAACACTTTTACAATCAGAAGGTTCGACCGACTAATATAATAGTGGGCGACCTTGTACTCCGACGACTCGCCATCTCTGAGCCTACTAAGAAAGGAAAATTCGTTCCAAATTGGGAAGGTCCTTATAAGGTCTCCGAAGTGATACGTCGGGGGACCTACCGACTCGAAGACCTAAGGGGCAAGACAATCATGGGAACTTGGAATGTGGAACACCTGATCAAATTCTATGAAAGCCTTTAATTGAGTCAGACTCGTGACAAGCCAAATGTAATGGGCGCCAACTTTATGTGGGAATCGAATAAAGTTATTTCCAGCTTCGCCAGTCGACAACCTACTCCTTCTTACTCTAAGCCTAAACCTTGGAAAGAGAGCCTCGAAAGTTCACTTCGACTCTGAGTCCCACACAGTCCTCACTGCTAAATTTAAACCTCAGAAAGAGTGCCTCGAAAGAGCACCTCACTGCTAAGTCTAAACCTCGAAAAGAGTGCCTCGAAAGAGCACCTCCACTCTGAGTCTTACGCTGTCCTCACTGCTAAGTCTAAAACTCGGTACCACTCATCTCGTCAGTCTCCCTTGCATCCACAGCTTGGAGATGTCTCCTCCGGCATAGAAGAGGCATCATATCCGATGGAAAGCAATGATGATGAAGCTCCTTGGGAATCATCGAAGAAGGATGAAAGTTGAAGCAAAAAACAGCCCGAACATCTGTCACTCCTACAGGTCCAGCTAAGAAAGTCACGAGAGAAGGATGGAGAGTTCTCTGATATAGTTAACTCCACATCCACAGACCTCGATCCTCGATCGGAGGCATCAAGTCTTGTAATCCGAGCCGTAACTGCCGAACTTCGACACGATTCTGTTCCAAGTTCCCCTCGACTTGGTGATGACAAAGCACGAACTTCCGACTAAAAAGTCACAACCAAGCCCTTAATCCAAGCACAGACACAGAGGAAAGAATTTCTCAACGGTCGGTCAAGCCAAGACAGGGCCACAACCCTCCAAAGGCAAAGTCTTGAGAACTCGAGCCAATCTCCGAAAAGTTCATCAAGGAAACATTCACTTGTTGGAGCAAATAGCTTAGAGGCCAAGGAAATTTATAGGCAACTTATCTAACCACCTCATTAAGTATGAATTCAAACAGTCAACACTTCAACTTCCAAGGCATACAGTGACCTCGATTATCTCAAATGAAATGACTTAAGCAAATACGTGGTAATTATGTATGTAAGAGCCTCTTTGAGCTACATGAAACCTCGGCTACCTATCCCCAACTCAGCAACATTCGAAAATCAAACAAAGAGAAGGAAATGTAAAGAAGCAAATTTTATTCATTAAAAAGAAGGGGATTACAAAAGGGTGGCCAGTCCGCAACAATGGTAGGGGTACAAGCAACTCGTTAACGATGCTTTAGGGCCGATCTTTTGTCACTGATGGGGGTCGACCTTTCCTCACGAGCCGTGGTATCGAGCTTGGCTGTCACGCCCTGTTTCCTTAAAAGGATACGGAATACGAGTGCGTGACATTGACCCAGCGAATGACTTGCGTCATCCATAGGCTGTTTACCCATTCAACTCAACAATATAAATGACACAAAATAATTGCGCAGGCAATAATATCAACCACATGAACAATAATACTTGGAATAAACAATATGAAATAACCAAATATAATAATCCAACATCTGGAAACAAATAACAATATCCGGGTCAAAGCCCACAATACAAAGAAATAACAATGTTCAATAATTAAGTCTCCATAACAAAGCATTAATTTATTAAGCGGTGATGCTATCAATTCCTTCCCCAATATTGTTCTCCCAATCCATCAGACAATTCTCCTTGATTACTTGTAAGTTGTTCATCTAAAAAGAGATAATAATATGTCCTTAGAGCAAGTTATGGACAGCAAGAAGAGAAAGCAAGGAAACAATGGAATACCGATATAATGATGAATTCAATGAATCAATAGGAATCAATAACATGGGACGATAGCAATAATCAATATCAATGATAGTCAATGTAATTGATATAAACAATGATTCAACATTCGATAACAATGTTCAATGGTCGATGTCAATGACACTTAGGCAATATTCGATATTAATAGAAACAATGATGTACAATATGCAATGTCGATGTGATGACAATCTTAAGTCGATTTTTTTAATTTAATCCTAACTAATGCACGTACTACTGCGTCCCATTCCACAGATTCGATGCATACAAACACTTTCATTTAGACTTAAGTGGTGCAACCTATAGGTCATGTACTCGGTAACGGTAAACACTATTCACATTTTGGTGTACGATACGGTCTTCGGCAACGATACCATACACGATAGATTGAGTTACTTCCGTAAGCCACAATCAATCGATAAAACAATGGCTGGAACATTATTTAGAGAAACATGGGCCCCTCCTCCGAGTACAAACTCTACATTGTCCACTACTCAAATCACCCTTTAACCCCGACTTGTTAATAATTCTTTATTCAATCAATATGCAATAATGGTTGGCAATATTCCGATACTAATAGGGACCAATGGGGACAATAATATCAATGGTAAACAATAGGATGATCAATAAGGAACACTAGAAGGATGACAATGCAACACTAAGATCATGCAATGCAATATACATACTTCAATTTGTGCAATACAATGATATAGGCATTATTAATTTAAGAAAATCTGGAGAACACAATTCTGGACAGCAGGGGGAAACTGTACTATTAGTGAATTTTCCGCTGCTACAGAACAGAAAATGTGGATCTGTTAGAAGTTCTAAAAACTAGACTCCTTCCCAGATCAAACGCATATTTAAAGTCCAAAATCCGATAACAGTAGCTAGGTTAATTACAATGTTCTTTACAGGTTACAGATTATGGCTGGTTATCGATGTTAACTAGTTACAGTTATAAATACAGTAAATATTCATTTTAAAAATCATAAAAAATAATTTTCATGATCCTAAGCATGTTAAATATCAATCTGGAAATTATCATGGCAATATTTGATCATTAGTTCATCTATTTAACCAGTTTAACATGATATATTCATTAATCTGGAAATAAAATGCAGTAGTAGTAAAATTATCATAACTCATGCAATATAAGTCGGAATTCGATAATTCTTAATGTTCTGAAAATTGGACACATGTATCTACATTTCATATTCAGAAAGTTATTGATTTTGATGACAATATCTAGGTCGAAACAGCATGACAATATTCAGGTTGACAGTAAATTTCAAGGTCTTAATGTATTTTTCATTAATAAAATAATTAAAGTGTTATGAACAATGAGTTAGGGGTTGACAACATAAATCATAGCAAGTTACGTCTATGTGAATATGGTATTAAGATGTATAATGTCCACAATCTTACTAATCATAATCCACCAATACACCAACACCAATCATATGAACAATCAACACTAGCATACAATCTATAACAGTTGTGTAATGTAAAGAATTGAATACAATAACAATCCATATTCATATGTTCGATAATTATCTACATGAATGCATGCAAGATCTCTATAGATCGGAGGCAAAAGACGACACGACGTCAAGACTACTACTTGAATTCGCTCATGTAAATCCGTAGTATCCCAACGATAGATAACAATAGACAATATACGATAATCAATATAGATCTACTTGTGAAATTCAATCAATATTCTCGAATGTGATACAATAACAATTCGAGGGGAAATGGCTTGCCTTCAACAACGACGTTAGATCCAAAATATAGAGAATAACGGGATAAGAATCCCGGCGGCAACGACGATGATCGCGAACAAAGTGGATCCTGATGTGATGATCCCGTTTGGGTTCGGATCTTGATGGTGATCGACGATCAATGATTAAGTGCAAGATCAAGCAATCAACGACCGAGATCAAGTTCGAGATCAAGTGCATGTTCAAAGATCAAAGGTCAAAGATCAACGGTTCAGATCAAAAGATCAAAGATCAAGATCAAAACAGCAAACAAAAATTCTTGGATCCCAAACAACAAATGGCAAACTCTACAACTCAGCAATAGCGAGATCGCGCGACTTCCGCTCGACTTCGACGGCAGGGAGGAACATGGTGGTCGACGACGGTGACTGTGTGGAGGGCAACAGGAAGCGACTGTGTAAAGGTTGGTCGGCTCGGTGATCAATGATGGCTTCAGCTTCAGTGCTGCAGTCGGCAGTAATGGTGGCGCGGGTCGAGGGTGGCTGTCGAGGAGCAGGGGATGATTGCGACGGTCGGAAGGTTGAGCGACGACGAGGGGCTCAACAACTAGGGAAGATGAGGGCAGCGAGCAGCGGAGCATCGACGAGGCAACGAGGACAAGAGTGCTCAGAGGATGAACGGAGGCTACGGTCGATAGTGAGGCGAAGTAAGGTTGATGAAGAGGTGCGAAGTGGGTTTCGAAAGGAGGCAGGATGGATCTGGGCGCAAGACAGAGGAAGAGAAAGGTAAGGGATGAACAGTAGATTGGGGGGGATTAGGTTTTGGCGACTGGGGTTTAGTAGGGTTAGCATTAGGGGTGTTTAATAAAGTATTTATATAGGAGATTAAGAGATATTGGTTTTCAGGTAGGATCCAATAAGGAGAAGTGGGTTTAAATCCAATAACAAAATAGGCTATAGAGTTAATATACATATAAATATACATTAAATCAAATAATAAAATACATATAATGGAGTATGTTCGGGCTTTACAATAATAATAATAATGAAAACAATGTTAATAATAATAATAACAGTAATAATAATAACAATGATAATAATAATAGTAGTAATAACAATAATACTCAAAATAATAATAATAATAATAATAATAATAATAATAATAATAATAATAATAATAATAATAATAATAATAATAATAATAATAATAATAATAATAATAATAATAATATGTATCAAAATAGGATTTGACATTAACAATTTATTAAAATCCAAATAGGAATAATATAAAATATAAATAGTCGATCAATTAGAAATAGAAAATAAATTAAAATATACCATTATTCGAAATAAATAAAATTGTTTATTTAAATAGAATTTAAAATAGAATTGAATTTATAAATAATCAGAATACAGAAAATATTCAGAAAATATTTATTTACGGGAACGGGGGTTACATCGGCCATCCGTTGCAAGTCCTCTTCGCTTGCATCGAAGGCCAAACCCTCGAGCGAGAGGTGTGGGTACCAGATCTTCATGTGCGTAAGAGCCTTACCGTACCTCGCATCCTGTGCATTGAGGACTTGCAGCACCATTTCATCCAACTCCTGCTAGTCCTTAACCCCGCACTGAGTCACCTCATCAAGCAACCCCTACAATTTCTTCTCCTCCGCCTGCCACGCTAACCGCTCCTCGGCCCTTTTCTATTTTTAGGCCAGCAACCCCTCCCGACTGCTTTTCTCTCCCTCCAGTGCCTTCTCGACATCCTTGATACCCCGCCAGAGTTCTTGGTTCCGACAAACCAATTCTCTATCACTTTCCTCGGACTCCAGAGCTCGAGCCAACATGGCGTCCAGCCTCCGATTCAGCTCAGCCCCAGTAATAGCAGCTAGCAAAATGAGAAAACCATCAAGAAAACCATACATTGAAATCTAAGGAGAACACCGACATCAAGTGGCGAATCCTCTTCGAGGCAACTTACCATAACAAAGGCCTGAGCGCAACGGGCGTAAACTTTGCCTTGAACCTCCCTTTTCAGGGACACTAACTCCCTGGGAGTAACTAGATTCTCCACCACCTGAGCCGCATTCACGCTGTTCATCATCAAATATGCTTTAGTGACAGTCCATCGGGGGGGGGGGGGGGGGGGGGGGTTCCACGCTTTCTCCAACGATAACACTTTTGGCATCGTTAGGGTAGTCCGCTCCGCGGAGACCGACAACTTCGTAACAGCCGGAGGATCAACACCTTTGCCTTTCTTCATCCCAGAGATGCAGCAGAAGGGGGAGAAAGAGGACGCTTCGAGGCTCCATAAGAATCGCATCGGAAACCATGGTCAAAAGAAGAACGAACTTGATAAAATGAGGGAAAAAGTGAAGAAGTAACAGGGAGAAGAAAGCAATATATATGCACGAAGGGGACATCGAACACTGTGCACTCATGAGGATGCTTCGAGTTACAGGAGAAGTGACGAATTCCGGATCATACTCGAGAGAACCAACGTCGAGATGGAGGTACTTCCTCCTGATACAGTCAACGGCTTGTCTAAAGCCGCGCACCTCGCTCTCAACGATCTCATCCGCGGCTCCCACTAATTCTGATCGCATATGTGCGAATTGGCACTCTAACGCATCCTTCTCACTCAACAACACCCTGTAGGCGGACCATTCCTCGTTCGGGTCATCCTCCGACCGCTTCTCCAAGCCTTTTACCCTCTCCTCCAAAGCCTCGGCGCGTTCACGCTCTTCCTCGCAGATTTCCTTGTATTTGGTTCGCCTTCTGAACCGCTAGGTTCAGCAAATGTTCATATCGCCTCTTCATTTCTGCAACACAGAGTGCATCCTGTTGAAAAATTTAGAGTATCAATGACAAATAATCACGCCGACAAAACATGATGCAAAAAATATTTGCCTGTACAACCCCTTAAAAAAAACGAAGGAAACACGAAGTAGCGGTCTCTTGGGTGAAGGCCTCCTGATCTCTCGGACGTGGAATGTTTTCCACTATCTCTTGAGCCATCTCCAGCTCCATGATAGAGCCCAGCTTTCCCATGGGCCGATCTGTTGTGGAACGCCCCACTGTCTCTTCGCCGACCTTTAACAACCTATCGACCGACTACCTACTCGGAGCCCCCTCCAGAGCACGACCCTTCAAAACCTTAGGTCTCTTCAGCAAGTGCTCCGAGGCGGTTACTTTGATCTTACGCTTGCCCTTGCAATCAACCTTCGTCGCCTCCCTTGGTTCTGATAGCAAGGCAACCGTCACGCCAAGGCCTGCGAAGAGAAACAATCATCAGACAAAGCAAAGTACCAATACTACAAGCGAGGTTAAAAGAACCTACCCGATTCAACGAAGCTTAAACCAGCATTGGACAGCCTCCCCTCCGTTTCCTGCTGCCAATCGACACTAGCGCCTTCTCCAAAGAGTCTCTGAAACTCAGCACTCTCTGTCAGGCTGAGATCATGAGGTGACAGGAGGTCTACCTTCGCCGGGCCCTCATACGACCACTTGGTGGAGAAATCCCAAGGCCCATCACTCCGGACAACAAAGTATCTCCTTTCCCATCCCTTAATCGAGTTGGGGTGGCTATACACCACTTTATAACCCCGACGCGGTTAAACACACCACCGGTAGGGGTGACTTGACAACAATCTGAACCTCAAACACATATGGACATAATTGAGCCGGAGCGGGACCCCTCTCTTGTGGCAGATCATGATGAAACATGCCAGCTGCTTCCACAAATTTGGCGCATACTGCATGGTACTCAGCGCGACCCAATTCAGCACCTCCTTTATAAAGGGGTGGAAGGGGAGACGCAGACCGGAATGGAACATGTCGACGTTCATTAGGCACAACTGCCGCGGAAGTTTGGCATTCTGTCCGAGACCATAATTTAGGAGCATTAGTTCGAACTAAGAAAGGATACGATAAACCATCCAGAGCGACTCCAGTTCACAACCAGCCAAGGCACTCTTCACCATATCGAAATCATCTATCGGCCTACCGGACGAAGGTAGAACATCAAAGTTGGACTCACCCTTCAAGTCCTCAGGGTATATTCAGGCGGATTTCACCCACACAAGAGGAACGGCCAATGGGACCTCAGCCTCCGAGACTGTCCCATTGAGAATGCCCCAGATCTTCCCCTTACTTCTGCTAACTGGTCTCCACTTCATCAGTTGACTCCACCTTCTGACACCTCGAGTAGCTCCCAGTTCTCACTTACTAAATCACCCTCGGCGCCACCAAACTTGGCCTCCCCTCAGACCCAGCTATGGTCATCTCCCATCAGTATTCCAATGATGTCTACCTCTAGTTCAGGACCGCTTCCCCTCAAAGCAGATCGATTCAACGAATGGGTGGTCGGTCGACTCCCGAAAGAACCTGCTTCGGATACGCCATGATCGCCGAAAGAAGACAAACTATCGGTCCCCCTGACTGACATATCTAGGGTTTCGGTCTCGAAAAAAGAAATTCCAGGAACTCAGAAAATAGTTCCTTATAGTGCTGAAGGGGGAGACCGAATTCATAGGAGGTGGCTGGTTCTTGAACCATCGGCATGTGCCACCCTTTTGAATTCCGTGACTAACAAACTCTTGAATGACCATTATCACGTGTCGACTCCTCGAGCTCCGTAAAACCAAATTTGACAGAAGGCCAAGTGGACAGGAAGCCTCGCCTGGGAATGTCTTGACATCTCAACTCCAAACAACCCCGAGCGTCCTACCAAATGTAATACCTACTAAGCCCATGGTATGGTCGCATGCCGAACACAATTTCGGTTTCCCTTGTAGAGTGACAACCCAATAGCCTGACGTGACTATCATGCCGACGCTTTTCGCATGAATTATCTACTCCTCGCAAACGGTCTACGATGCATTTTCCATAGTAGGGGGCTCATGATGTAGGAAAATTTGTGAGCAATCTCCACCGATGATCATTGCATGAATTGCAAAGCACCAAAACAGGCCTAACTCCAACCTCCCTACTCGACCAAGATAGAAAGCTCCGCAGGCCTTCTACAGACCCATTCATGCACCCAGAGAAAACCTACCACTCCAGGTGTTTCGTCGGTTACGCTATAACCGTACCACCATAACTCATGAGAGTAACTAATCCTAGATTTGAGATCAAGGGGATTGGATATTGTACTAAAAGCGGGGGGTAATGGATCCTTCTCAAAGGACCTATAAATACTGCACGGGTAGACCATGAGAGGTAAGGACTCTTTCACCACAGAATCCTCTCCACTCGATAGCTGCTTTCTAACTTAAGTATCAGAGGGTTTGTCATCGCGAACACTCCCGGTATTTCATACTTGATTTTGTATGTGGACGAAGCAGCCATCAAAGACAGAACTAACCCGGGGTTCCTTCAAATCCCAAACGAATGTCAGGATAATTGTGGTTTCCTTGAATCCAAATAACTCACATCATCTGTTGCTCCCATGCCCCAAGAAAAAAATTGCAATAATTAGCATTGCGTCAGTTGCATTCAACTAACGTGTCCATAGTCTGTTTAGTTGCAGGACTCCTGAATCATGGAAGTAGGAGACTCGAGCTGCATGGAGTGTCCAAGTGGAGATTATAAATTTTGTATAATAAATTATATTGATGTATTTCGTGATGTAAAATTTATGTAAGATTGTATAGTACAATGTAACATTCTGGGATGCAACAAAAGTTTTTAAATTCCTATATTTTATGTGTTGTTAGACTATTTGAAGTAAAGATTCTGGCTTGTGTCTCGAGTTTCCTGGGTACGGAACTCGGGGCGCTACAAAGTGGTATCAGAGCCGACTTCAAATTACAGTCTAACACTGTAGAAAATTAGACTTGGATGCCCGGTTAGTCGGATTTAGTTGGATTGTAGGACGTTCATAAATCATATTGTTGCACTTTTCAACTTATGATTATAATTTATCCTATGTCTTAACTAACCCCAATGTATTTGTTCTTTCTTTTACTAATAATTATGGTGGAACCGGATGTCAAGGGAGTAAATTTGCAAACAGACGTCAATGGAGGCAAACCTGCAACTAGATGTAGGGGAGGCAAAATCTGCAACTGAATGTCTAGAAGGTAAATCTGCAATCGGATGTCGTGAAGGCAAATTTGCAACCTGATATTAAGGTAGCAAGCCTGCAGCTGGATGTCAAAGAGGAGAACCCGCAACACAGTGTAATGCCCCAGGCTTCGCTCAGCTACATGTGACTACACGTGTACACACACCCATAACAACTGTCCACCACAGACGTGCCTCAAAAAAGGTGTTATAGCTTTCAAGTACCTTAAGATCATAGGCTATTATATTTATACTCTCATTATTTCCTTGTGAATTTCGGTATGGGACTTTTTGTTCAAGCTCCTTACACCACACCAAATCAATAGCACGTGCAATCAACACACCCACAATGCACAGCCGGCCAATCATGCACACAGCTACTTCATCTCACATTATTGTCCAACCTCTATGCAGCCAAGCCCATAATCTTATATATAGGCCCAACTACCCCATCTCACTATATATATATATATATATATATATATATATATATATTTTCCAATATAATATTATATATATACTCTTAAGTACGGGGTGTTACACACACCCCCTTAAGAACTCAGCGTCCTCGATGAGCCTGAGACTTGCATCCTAGCACAGGATCCATATGGAGTGGAGTACCCTGATTCTACTACCTAGTCTCCCTACTCAAGACAACTGACCTAGGTCCATCTTAGGCGTACTTATAACCCACTCTTACCCATGATCGGTGTCAAAAGTCGGCTCTGATACCATTTTAACGCCCCAGGCCCTGCTCAGCTGCACGTGACTACACGTGCACACACACGTGAAAAATAGATCCAAACAACTGCCCACCACAGGCGTGCCTCACAAAAGGTGTTATAGCTTTCAGGTACCTTAAGATCATAGGTTATTATATTTATGCTCACATTATTTCCTAGTGAATTCCGATATGGGACATTTCGTTCATGCTCGCTACACCACAACAATTCAATAGCGCGTGCAATCAACACACCCACAATGCACAGCCGGCCAATCTTGTACACAACCACTTCATCTCACATTATGGTTCAATCTCTATGTAACCAAGCCCATAATCTTATCTGTAGGCTGAACTACCCATCTCACTTATTTTATATATATATATATATATATATAATATTTTTTCAATATAATATTATATGTATACTCTTAAGTACGGGGTATTAAACACGGAGTAGAAAGACCCACCTTAAAATTGTAGACAAGAACACCTTCAAACTCCACCTAGTTTTCACTTCTCCTCCTTGCTCCTTACTCTTACCCTTCTTGCTCCTAGCCCTTGGCTCTCCGTTTCCTTCACTCCTGATCCTTTTCAAATCATTATCTTAGTGTAGAAATGAAGTGGTTAAAGAAAGCTGAGGTGTAGAAAAAATATTTAAGTGTAGGAGAATGAGAAAAAATGAGCTAGTGCAAAAGAGAGGGGATTAAATAAAAGAGACTTGATGATGGAGGAGAGAGTTGAGCGTGAGAGTGAACAAAGATAATTAGGTTTCTGCAAGATGCTCTTGGAAATTCTCTTACCATCATGATAATCATTCAAAAACCAAAACCCTAGTTCTATTCCCTCTAAGCCTATGGTTTTGCAATATTATATTTATATAGGTGTATATAGTGTACTGTGTAGTATACTATATATATATATATGATGTGCACTTGACATGTTAGGCTCCTAGAATCAAATTGATTGTGGCTAGAGCCCAAATGTCCAACCATGTTGAGTTTGGTTGACTCAAACATTCACTCAAGTTGGTGCACAATAAAAATAGAACTGTACAAACAAATTGTAATACACGCAAAGATAAATTTTAAAACAAAATTTTATGAACACAAGCAATCATATTCATATATTATTATACAAATAACAATCAATTATTTATACATTTAATCTTCAATTATAATTGAGACCATATATCCCAACTGCGGATCGACAATTGCACCTTTATTGAGTTCGAAACATATTGAATAACAAAATGTTTCATCACTTACCCAATTAAAATTTTGAAAAATCTACGTACAAATCTCTATCATGCACTGATTAAAATACAAAATAGATATATACTATTTTGAGGGGGCTTACACATAGGAGTTGAGGAAGAAACAGTGGAGTCAACAACGGCGACCTCAATGACAAGACGGAAATTTGCCATAGTGTACCAGATCACGGAAGCTAGCAGGAACTTGACGCCACAAACTGAAACTGCAATGGGAATTCAGGAAGCAATGTTTTCAGGTCCTATCTTGATCATCGAGTCATGGAACCACATAGGTTCGAGAACTAAGCAGGTGGAAGAACAAGTGGGGAGATTCTTTATGCCTAGTGCTTCACATTCAGGAGCGCCATTTTTCTTTGCTATAGGAAAGCAGGATGGATCCGTGGGGTTGGGCATCGAGCATCATGAATGCACCAAATTACGTCTCAAGGCAGGTATCCATCGAAGACTTATTCGATCAACTACGGGGAGCAGCAGTGTTCGTCGAAGATCGACCTGTAGTCAGATTACCGTCACGTCCACAACAAGGAAGAAGAAGTACCAAAAAGGGAGGAGGATCGCGCCAGGCATTTAGTAGGAGGATTGAAGAGGTTGTAAGAAGAATGGAGCTAAATTTATTTAGCTTTGTTCCTTTTTCTAAGGAGGCAGTGGCCTCTGACCCAAAGAATAAGTACCAAGGTGTGGAACAGCATTGCTGGTAGTCTGAAACAAGCAGAACATTACTAACTTTTTGGCTAGATATTGATATTACAGGCACTAGCAGATTTATCTGGTTGCTGAGGAAGGTGGTGAAAGTGTACTTCAAGAATTATGAGGCTTCAGGAGTACCAGTATCGACAATATTCGACAGGATTGCAAGTTTACTTCACAGTTCCGGAGGAGTCTACCAAAAGCTTTAGGGAACAGGAAGGAACTTCAGCCCAACTTTCGCCAGAAATGAATGGGCAGACGGAAGGAGTGCTTTGAGTGCTACAAGGCATGATGGCTAGCAATGAGCATCTTGGAGGGACCAGCTCACCGAGGGATCCATTTGGAAATCTGGAGATGGTTGAGGAATGTACTTCCTGAACCATTGTGTATATTTATACCCCCACTAAGTGTTGTTCTAGGGACAAAACGATTCTAAGGAGTGAGTAATGTAAGATCCCGCAAAATAGTATATAACTATTTTGTACATTAGTCCGTGCACGGTTGAGTGTTGCATGTATTAATAGATTTTTCTCAATTTTAATTGAGTAAAGTATTGGACATATTATTTAATATATTTTGAACCCAACAATTGTATATTTGTTGAACCCGGGTTGGGATAATTTCTCAATTAAATTAAATGTTTACCTCATATATATTCGAGATGAAACATATAGTGTTTCTATAATAATAATAATAATAATAATAATAATAATAATAATAATAATAATAATAATAATATATATATATATATATATATATATATATATATATATATATATATATATATATATATACATACATGCAAACATCTTCTTTTGAGTATGGGTATGCTTGTCTTGATACGTATAAATATATCGTGTATGCATTTGCCTTTATATGTGTATGGATCTATGTATGAATATATGTATATGTGTATGTAAGTATAATTCTTTATACTACCCTAGCCCAAAACCACAAATTAAAACCCTAACTAAAACTATGGGCTTGTCATCATGGATTATAAGTTCCAAGGCAAACCCTCCTTCCCGTCTCAAAGCCTTGGCCTGCCAACTCCACCACCACCCCTCTCCATTTTATAAAGAACCCTAGGATTTCAAGCCATTTTCTCCTTCAATTTTTCTAGCAATGCAATCAAACCCATGCTACAAATCCCTCCATTCCCTTTTCTAAATTCCTTCCAAAATATTTCTTTCTTCAAGCTTGGCCTAATTTGGAGAGCAAGTATGCAAGGAGGAGAGCAAGGAGCTTGGAAGAGAAGATTTGAAAAAGGAGAAGGAAGATGATCAATTCATTGTGGGTGTCTTTCTAAACTCATCCATGTTGAATAATTATTTTATGAATGATGAATGATCAATGTAACTGATTTGGTTTGCTAGATAACATGAATGAAGAATTTTGTGTGTTTATAATTAAATACTTGAGCTAAAAATGCTAATTGATAGAAAAGATATGATCTTGAGAAGAATTAACATGGTTTGATTAGAAAAAAATGCACCTTGGTAATTCAATGGAGTTTAAAGTTGAAATTTTTACAGTAGGATCTTGATTATGTCCCAATGATCTCTACATTATTTCATAATTTTTTAACATAGTTTGACATTTTAATTAATTCTATCATGTTGTGGTATGGAAAAAAATTTCTGCTCTATTTGAATCTAACATGCTTGACTTACAAAATTCATATCTCCATTTCTATAATGAATTTATTGTTGAAAATTTTACTGTAGGTTCTCTTATATGTCTATATCAATTTCTCAAAGTTTAATAATTTTCGGATAATGTCTGATATTTTTAGAAATTACTATATATATACTAGGTATGAAAAATATTGAACTATTTTCATGTTCAGCCTCAATAATTTTGTGTTCAGTTTGGAAATTCATCCATTCTAAAATTGTAATACCCCGATTTTTCCTAATATATGAAAGGATAATTATTTTTTTCCTTATGATAGTCTATTATCATTACTTTTCTCCATGATAAATAAAGTGTAGCATTTCCTATGAAACATTCTTCTCAAAGCCCAAATGTGACTTGTTTATTTTCCTTTATAAAAATGCATATTTTGGCCCAAATGTATTTAAACCCATAAACTTAACCTTTTATTTTCACAACTTGTACATATGTAGTTTTTCCTCTTATTTTCCCGGATTAGATGTACTCTTTGGAGTTTTGTGTGTGTACACGTGCACTTCATGTACACGTGCACAACACACTTAAGCTTGGCCGGATTGGTGGAGAAGTGGCTAGGGTCATGGGCGGTTACATCTTGAGGTGTGGGTAGTTTCCTAACTTCCGATTAGATCTCAGCCTTTGATTCTCCAACTCCCCTATTAATCCTAGCCATCTATTCTATCTATTTTCTAGTATAAATACCCCCTCCTATTCCCTATCTCTTTTACACTAAAATTTCCTAAGTTTTCAAGAGAGTATCTGTGAGTTGTGTGGGAGCTTTTCTGGAGGCAAGCAGCATTGCTGAGGAGCCGGTGTGGGACAAAGGAGCAAGAAGTGCTGAGCTATATTGAAGGACTTGCGGGATTTCGTTTATTTCTTCATTTAAGGTGGGTGTTTCTCAGGACTTCTAATGTAGGAATAATGCTATAAATATCGTGATTAATACTATGTGATAAAAAGTAATTTGAATGCCGTAGAAATTGCTTGCACATGCTAGAATGTTGAGACGAGACTGTCGGTACGGTCGACTGCCATGTGAGCCAGTCGACTGGTCCGAGACGTTATTTTTATAATATGCTGATAAACATGTGTGTGAATAGCCATGATGGTGTGATTATTAAATGTATATGATTTTCCCTATGACACACATGTTGGAGGGAAGGTAAGTGAGAAGAACTAATAGTGATAAATATCTGAAGTTGTCGGCGCAGTCGACTGACTTGGTGTTAAGTCGACTGGTACTTCATTTCTGAATATGACTGTTGAAAGTTCCCTGAATAAAAATACTTCATTTATATAGACCTATTATGACTGTAAGAAAGTATGAGCAATGTGAATGCATGTTTAGAGTAGTTTTCTCTAAAAGAGCATGTTAATAACTGAGAAAATTGTGCTGTGAATGCTACTGAACGAGAGGAACTTTGCTTATGAAACATGAATTTATGCATACTGTTAATTGATATCATGATGCAAGTACACGTAAGAACTGGAAATAAATTCCCTAATTGAAATGGATCTGTCCAGTCGACCAATGCATATAGTAAGTCGACTGATCTGGACTTGGAAATTATGCTGTTTGAAATCTCCAGGACAGACGACTGATTAATGAACAGTCGACTGTTATGTGGACAATGTTGTGAATATAGAAGGTTGCGGGACAGGCGACTGGTTGAGTGCAACAGTCGACTATCCCGAGCTTTTATGAGGAACCTGTACGTGACTGTATAAGTCGACTGGTGTTCTTCCAAGTCGACTGTACAGAGTGGACTTTTGATAATTTGATTCATGTTATTTACTGTTGGTAATGATGAACTTTATGCTTTTAAATCAATGGATTCTGTATACGGCTGTATGAATTATGTGAAAGGAATCATAGATGAGAATTGAGAATTAAATGAATAATTATGAAAGATTAAATCATGATGAGAAAGTCTGTGGGACTCAAAAATGAAATCATGAGCTGATGGCACTCAATTGGATATTGTGAATTTGAAATTGAACGAAAGAGTAGCTAAGTCTCCCCGGCAGTGAAATGAAATGATATTAAGAAATAGACCAGGTTGGTCACGTGAAATGAAATGATAAGTCCGGTTGATGGAGAGGCTAACTCTAGAGCTTGATTTTTATTCATGATTCTAATGTAACGTAAATACATAGTGTGGAGGTGATGAAGGTGAGAGAAAAACATGAGTATGAGAGCTAGGGTACGGTGCGGGTGTGTGAGCCGCAGAATGCATGCTTGATGCGTCAAGACATGGTGCGGGCACAACTCAGTAATGATCGGACTCTAGTCACGCTTGTGGGATGTTTTGGTGACTGCAAGAGGAGTGTGTTCAGGGAGGATGCTGAATTGTCGCAGAATGCATGCTTGACGAGTCAAGACATGGCGCGAAATTCTACTCCAGGGGCCAGGATACATGCTTGTACTCATAGAATCATCTAAGATACTCATTGGAATTACAGAAGTAGAGTAAGTCATGGCGGGGGATTGAACCCTACAGAAATGAAGAACGATTAGGAGGCTTGCCCTCGAACCTATGTAGTATGGGATGCATAGAATTCGAACAAGTGTGCATTAGTGTCATGATTAATTAAATGAATTGCATTAAGGATTAAGTGCACAATCACGACACGACATCTCTAAAAGTTCCCCTTTTGGTTTTATATGCTTATTATGAACAAGATTGTTGATTTGTTAAGAAATGAGATTCATTATACTGTTTCTGGCATAGCGAGGATGGCCATGTATAATTATCGTCGGTTGAATGAACTGACGTACCCACAGTTTTGTATGCAGGATAAATTACATGTAAAGAGGAATGGATGCATAAAGATCTCATTATGTTGTTATTCATTTATGTAAATGTTGTATATTTTGCTTCCGCTGTGTAAATTTTAATGTGAGATGTTGTAACGCTGATGTAAAAAGAAAAGTTTGAATTTCCTTGTAAAATTGTACTCGAGAAAAGCGAAAAGATCCTGAAGAACATCTCGAATTCAGTGTATTTGGAATTCGGGGCGTTACAAAAATATAAGAACTCTTAAGCTGAAATTTTGTTCTTATTTGAGTCCAGAACAATCCCACAAATTTTCATAATTTTTAGATATGAATTGTTAAATAAAAATCATGTTCCTGTACTGGGATAAAATTGTTATACATACTTGTTATCCTGAAAAGCATAACTCTTTGATAAAAGGAAATTTGAACTTATAATTTTTACAGTAGTATCCTAAGTCAGTATGGAACATTTCCACCTAGTTTCATAATTTTTTAATACAAATTGTTATCTCTTTAAATTACGAATTGCAGCTCTTGTTGAGAAGCAGTATACAGATAGTCTTAAATTTGCATCTTATTTCAAATTTTCATAATTTTGTGTACAGTTGGAGTATTGAGATAAGTTTATATATCTACTGAATATATGTGCTAGATCATGGTTACCAAATTTCGTTAGATTTCGAGATGTTTGTAATTTTTAAAGGAGTTTTTAGTACACATTGGTTAGCAATCCTGTAAATTTTGAGATTCTGATTGCATCTAAGTATGAGTCCTTTTTCATCACTAAGTTGGCTTATTTTGAGAATGTTACAACTGAAGAAGCAAACTAGATTTCAAGACCTTTCTGTAGAATCTAAAATCATGGATTTTCAGTAAGTAGGTGATTGAATATGATTTTTGCAAGTTGCACCAGTGATATGTTGAATGAATTAGCTTACTGTTTGAGTGTGTTAAGCTATCCTCATACTAAAGCTTTATCATGGACTTAGAAATAGTTTAATTTGTTTGTGACTCATGTTTGATCATGCTTTAAGTTGGACTTATTAGTGTCTACTAAATTGAAGTGTGAATAGCTATATACATTAGTTTATTTAGGGTAATGGTTATCACTCTAGGACTATCAATCCATATGACCCATGATAATTAGTAACCTTAGCACCTCGTGATGCTGGGATGAGGCATTTTCTCGTGTGCCATCAGATTTTTAACCAAGTAAGGTTGATCGTGGGCCAGAAACATGGTCGAGGTCTATGCTAGTGGTGATGGCAATCAACAAAGATCGAGTCGCCAATGTCATATGATTTGTTAGGCCATGTTGGGTTCCACTTGAGAACATTATAAAATGGCTCGGATAATTAACTGGAAAGTAATTGACCCAATTTCACTAAACACATGTACATAATAGATGTTAGTGGTTGTCACTAAACATGGATAGGATTGGTGTACTACATAATAATATCCTGTAAATTAAAAATAGTCTTATGTATTGTTAAGACATGCATAAGTCGAGTTGTTGTACTCTCCTGTCAAGGGAATACGTGTGGTGCCTTCTCACTTGTTGGGAGCACGGGTTGCGTGATCTCGTCTGTTAAATCCTGAAGTACTGTGATAAGAACAGGAGGTGCTCCTTTCGGAAGTAGGGAATGTACCCTACCAATCCGTCAAGGTTCTATGTTGTGTACGGGAAGAGCACTAGAGTACGGCTCTACGTGTCTTAGCACCATTTGGTGAGCTTACGGGCTACCTTGATGTTCGTAGTAACTTTTTAGAGCGGTCCGGGTGCTGGAGAATAGTGGAAAACTTGGATACCACTATTGACTGCAATAGCAAAATTAAACCGAATAATTGAAATCCCCATCGATCTTCCTCTGCCCCTTCTCTTCCCACACCGACCACCTCACCAAGGATGAAGTCGGTGACTATGGCTGCATTATTTTTGGGGATTGGAGTACTTGGATTTATTCAGAAGCCGATGGCGATCGTGGCTGCATTGTTGACGGGGTTGAGCATCGCGTTCTTGAATGATAGGTGTTAGGCAAGTCTCTTGATTAGCTTTGGATGGATGTGAAGTTGAGAAAGATAGTGATAGTTGATTTTCGATTACACGAGGGAAATTGACTGGCTGAGGTTTTTTGCTAAATGAAGTTGCTAGTTTATGTTTATGTTCTTATTGTTGGTAAATCTAGAAAGTAGATTTTGGTTTATTTGTTGATGTTGTTTGGTACTAAGATGGAGGTACGTTTGGTTTATTGGCTTGAAGTCTTAAAAATGATATTAAAATACATTAAGTGAGGGTAATTACTAGTGTTTATAGAAAGTTTCTGCTAGTAGGTGACTGGGTATGCATTTGGCCATGGATGATTAAAACATGAGTCATTTGGAATTTAGTTTGAAATCGAGGGTGATAGAGGCCAAATGAGGTTAATTTATTGGATTTCTGATATACTCTTGAATGCAAGATCTGTTCGGGTTTTGGGTATGTATACCATAGATTGGTACATGTTTCCTTTGTTGGTACTTGTACACAATAATTTATGTGTTTTAGTGGAGAATACTTTTGAATATATGTAGTGAACAAAAAGTGAACAAAAAGTGAACAAAAAGTGTTACAACTAACCATTGATGCAAAAAGAAAATTCAATTGGGAAAGTGCAACCCTAGGCAACCTTATGCTAGATTTTTACATATTTTTATCTCTAGACTTAGATTCTACTATCTCGTACTCAAATGTTTGACATAAGGAGTCAATGTTAGTTTCCTAAGTAGTAAGTATCACTATGTTGAAGATGAATTATTTATGAACTGCAACTAATCTGAATTATTTATGACATAAGGGTGTATGTATTCTGAATTTTCTGAACTGATGCTTGTCACATTGGTGCATTTGCTTTTGTTGTATTTGCTTACTGTTTTGGCTAAACTGTGGTGTATCACCAGTTATTGCAATTTCTGAATTCTTAATGAAAGATGTAAAGCCTATATCACATTGACTATACTTAGGATGTATTGGTTAGGTTTTTTTCTTTTTTTGGCTAAGTTACTGTGAGTTTATACTTATTGATACCATTTTTTCTCTTTGATGAACTGATGCTTGATTCTTTGGCAAATTTGATAAATCCTTGCTGAAAGTTGTGTTCTGAGCCTACTAGTAATTTTAATTTTTGTTACTGTAAATTTCTGTAGCTATTGGTCAGGTCTTAAAATTAACATGCATTTTAAACATTTTGCAGATAATGAAAGAGATTGCAGCTATTGAACCATTGTGTTGATTCCTTTGATCTGACAAGGAAGTATTTAATTCTTAGGCTCTTATTTAACAATTTGGTCCCTTGTTTTTGTCTGTGTAACATTAGGCAGTGATGACTATGTAACACCTCGAATCCCAAAACAACTGAATTCGAGAGTTCTACAGGATCTTTTCACTTCTTTCGTACAATTTTACAAGGAATTTAAAACTTTTATTTCAACAATAATTACATCAGAGTCTTTTACATCAATAAGCAGCGGAATCAATAAAATACAACAATAATGAATGTAAAATTGTTACAACTTTAACATTTAAGTAATCAACAGCATCATCAATCATCTTTATATCTTCACGTAACTCCAAATCCTGCATATAAAACTGTGGGCGCGTCAGTTGCTTACAACTGACGAAATATTATACACGGCCATCCTCTCTATGCCGGAAACAGTATAACGATTCTTAAATACTTTAGCAAACACAAACTTGATCACAAAACAAAGCTACAAAGGGACTATCTTGTTGATGTCGTGTGGTGCGGTGCACTTAGTCCTTAATGCATTCATTTATATTACATGACACTAATGCGTACTTGTTCGGATTCTATGCATCCCATACTACATAGGTCCGAGGGCAAGCCCCTTAATCGTCCTCCATTTTTGTAGGGTTCAATCTCTCACCATGACTTAATCTACTCTTGTAACTATGGTGAGTATCCTAGATGGTCTATGAGTACAAGCACGTGTCCTGGACCCTGGAGGGGAATCCCGCGCCATGTCTTGACTCATCAAGCATGCATTCTGCGGTAATTCAGCCTCCTCCCTGAACACGATCCTCTTGCAGTCACCAAAACATCCCACAAGCGTGGCTAAAGTCGGATCATTACTGAGTTGCGCTCGCGCCATGTCTTGACTCATCAAGCATGCATTCTGCGGCTCACACACCCGCACCGTAAACTCTAGTTCTCATACTTATGTTTTCTCTCACTTTCATTACATCTCCACTATGTATCTATCTGTAATTTCGGCAAGTGTCATAGACGTTCCATGATTACAAGCACGTGTCCAAGACCCTGGAGAGGAACCTCGCGCCATGTCTTGACTCATCAAGCATGCATTCTGCGATAATTCAGCCTCCTCCCTGAACACGATCCTCTTGCAGTCACCAAACATCCCACAAGCGTCGCCAAGACCCCGATCATTCTGGAGTATTTGCCCACGCCATGTCTTGACTCATCAAGCATGCATTCTGTGGATCACATCCGCATCGTAGACTCGAGGCTCCCATACTTATGTTTTTCTCTTACTTCCATCATAGCCTTACAATGTACTAATTATTAGAATCATGAATAAAATCAAAGCTCTAGAGTTAGCCCCTCCACTCAACCGGACTTATTCATTCATTTCAACATGACCAACCTTGGTCTTTCTTTTCAATATTCATTTCGTTTCTTTCCAAATGCCGGGGGAGACTTAGCTACTCTTTCATTTCAATTCCAATTCACAAATTCTAACATAATCTGAGCATTCACAGCTCATGAGTTTATTTTTATCATTGCCTCAGCATATCATGATCTTAGCTTTATTCATGTAATTCTTCATTCAAAGTATGACTCGTTTCATGTAAATTTCTCAATTCAAACTATGATTCATTTCATATAAATTCATTTCAGTAATAAAAAGAGTTCACCAATATCCAGATTCCCAATCTTTACCACAAACAAATCATAAGTTTTCAGGTATAACAAAAAAGTACTCTGGACAGTCGACTTGGAACTCTACCAGTCGACTTATCCAGTCAAATCCAGTTATTCATAACCACTCGGGAGAGTCGACTACTGCACATGGCAGTCGGCTGTTCCGCAGTGTTCCACTTCAATTTAATTTCTTTGTCAATTTCATCTTCCATAACCTTGTGTGCATTCCACAATAAAACTCAATCAAATCTTGATAATCATAAAATCTCGTATTTAAACTTATTTAGCTTTCATTTGTCAAAATCAACTTCAAACTCAAGAACCAGAAAACAGCTCGGTTCAGTCGACTGGTGGCAGTATCAGTCGACTGTCCCGCGAGTACTTTGAACACCAAAACAACAGTCAACTCGATCCAGTAGACTGTGAAGGCAGTCAGTCGACTGTCCTGCCGACGAAAATTAATTTTTAACACATACCAGTCGACTGTGGAAGTAATCAGTCGAGTGTCAAATCCACAATTTGCATCTTTGCATACATTTTCGACCTTTGAATCGATTTGTACTTCCATATACAAAATATAATTTATTTCCAGAATATATTCCTTTTAAAACATTATCATACATATTATCAATTCCCAAGTTTCTCTTTTTCCAATCAAAAATGCATCAAAACATATTTTCCAAATAAACTACTTTCTTTTATCAAAATCACTTTACAAAATCTCTATACTCGTATAAATAACATTTTGAGGTTATAATCACACTTCTTTACCACATTCTCAACATGCATCAATTTATACAATCATTTCAATTCTAGTATCTCAACTAGCAATCATAACAAGCATGACAGTTTGCATTTACCATCATCAATCAAGATTTACCGATTCATTTCTATATTAACTTGCATGCAATCAATTCAATTTCAACCAAATAAATTATATATCATCTATCATGCATTTCTACTCCTAAATTGGAAAGCATTTAAGAAACACCCACCTAAACTGAAGATTTGTTACCCAAATGAACTCCTAGAATTAGGAGCTCCAATTGCAACTCCTCGAAATCCGTGCACCAAAGAAAGCCTCCAAGCTCCACATCGGCAAGCATCCATCATCAAGAGCATCTCCATCCCCACTCCATTCGGCAACAACAGTGGCAATCTCCCATCTTCTTTCATATACACGTACTATGTATGTACACATGTCTACATATATGTATATGCACGCATGGAATGGTATGGTGGATATATATATACAAAAGCAATGAGGGGTTTGCTGCTTTTGTTTCGGAATGGGCAGGAGAGAAGAGAGAAAAGAGATGAGAGAAAGAGAGACTAAGGGTGCACTTTTATAAGAAAGTAGTAGGTAGTTATAGCAACCACCTCCCACATGAACTCCACTCACCCCATTATAAAAATTGTAACTTGTTTTCCCTCCCATTTCAAAATCAAAACTTCAGAATTTTCCCTCCTCTAAAACAGCCCGGCCCCAAAAGTGTGCACATCGCACGTGTGCACGTGCACGTGCTTTGTGTACAAAACAATTTATTTATTTAATCCCTTTAAAACAACTTATTTAAATTTGTAATAAATATGTAAAATTAACTTAAAAATTATACTTTTCATGCACAATAAAATAGAAAGAAACATTTCATGAGAATTTATTTTGAAAGAAGAGCGCGCTTAAATACGTGCACCAAAACACGTGCATCGCCCGTAAAATCTCAAAAATACAAAAAATGATTTTATGAACCGAAAAATATTTATAATCAATTGGAATGCAATAGAAAGTATATTTAATATACATATTTGATAATATACTCAAACGTACAGAAAACACGTGTATTGCACGTAGAAATTTATTTTAACTAAAGATAGTCAAAATTTGAAATTTCGTTTACAAAATAAATTAAAACATGTTTATAAAAATAAATGATTGAAATTCATTGAAAACTTTGCATGTAACAGTGGAATACCCAAAATCGACACGTGCATCGATAATACGTAAAAAGCACGTAAAAACTCAAAGATTGAAATTTAGCAATTGAGTTGTCTCAAATGGGATTTTTAAGAATAAGGAATTGCATAAATAATTGAAATTAAAAATACATATCAAAATGAGTTATGGATATAATCAATAACAGTACAAAATGTACGTGCGTAACACCCGAGGGCAAAATTGTCATTTAAATTTTGCGGGGTGTTACACTCCCCCTCCCTTAGAACAGTTCCGTCCCCGAAACTCACTATGGTAAAGGTTGTATTTTGTACGCACCAAAGAAAATATCATTATAACATATAGAAATCACAAACATCAAGAAGATACATATAGCATAAAAGTAAGCAATGTGGAAGAATAAGACAAGAAATCTATTTAAGAAAATTTATGAGCATCAAAATTTTACAAGAACTAAATAAGAAAACTAGGAAAGTAGCATAAGAAAACAAATGCGACAATAGAGGATCGTGTATTTTGAAAAGAGTTTACATACAAATTACTATCAAGTAAACCATTAGACAAAATGGTAAATAAACTTAGTCATTAATTGTGAAATAATTTTAGAAAACAATGCAATAAAGGAAAACATAGTTAATGGGTACTTTATAAATAGATTCAATACTCAAAATTCGTCAATGTAATAAATGGTAAAAGTCGCAAACCAAATTGATACTATATGACAAAAACTAGCAATTTAGCAGTTTGAGGAATATATAAGAAGGGAATATAGTAAAAGTATAGACAACACAAAATATTTCTATATACAAATTAGCATCATAATATAATTTGTAAGATAATTATATATATATACATTTTGAAAATTAGGCATACGTCGAAATACTTTCGAATTATTCGGTAGAGTGAGAAAACCAACTTACAAAAATCATATACTCGCATAGGCGAAAAAACTTATTGGGGTAAAATAATAGCATGATATAAAAATTATAAATGATTTGTAGCAATAAAACAAGACATCGTAGTAGTAAAACGTACTATTGAAAGTAGTGCGAAAACTAATTATATAACAAAGAAAAAGTATAGACAATGAAAAAAAATGATTTTGCATATGAATCGATATTATAAAGTAATTTGTAAGGTAAATACAATAATCATATATGTATGACAATAATGAAAAAGGCAAAAATCCAAATAAGTTCGATTTGTCAAGTAGACCAAGAAAATCAGCATAAAAAATTATGTATATACATAGACGGAAATTATAGGGCAAACAAAATCATGATACAAAATTTATAAAATGATGTGTAGGAGTAAAATAATATATTATAGTAGTAACAATGCAAAACTAATTATATAGAAGGGAATCATGAATTATAACAAAAGTATAATAAATAAAACTGTTAGGTGAGTAGCCACCAAATTGTAAATAGCAAAATACAATAAAGTTGTATGAAATACTAACTCACATAAAATACAAAGTACTACAAGAGATTAAGCGGTAAATACACAAGTTTGATAGATACAGAAATCAGTATAAACAGTATGATGCTAGGTTGCAAAATATTATAAAATAGTATAAGCTAGTACCAAATGAAATAGTTGTAAGAAACATAAGGTAGGGGTCATCTAAGTATAATATTTCCTTTTGGTTTAGGTTCGTCTTGCTGGTATCCAACAGCAGACTTGCCTCTCTTGATCTCAAGTTGCATAATTGCTCCTATGATATCCAGTTGCAGTTTGCCTTCTGGACATTCGGTTGCAAACTTCGCCTCACCGACTTCCAGTTACAGTTTGCTTTCTGGACATTCAGTTGCAAACTTTGCCTCCCCGACTTCCAGTTGCAGTTTGCCTCCACTGATGTCTAGTTGCATATTTGCCCTCTCGACATTAAGTTACACCAAGGCGGAAGATGGGAAGATGTAATCTTCCATGTATACTTTGATTAGATATGGGATGTTTAATAAAGTATGGTGTTATGTTTTAAAAATCAATGATACAGAAAAAGATTTTACACAATGAAATATCAAAATAGGTGTATAGGATATATCAAACATAGAGAGTACTAATTATTAGTACTGAAAGACCAAAACAAATAATGTAGAACACATGCACGTGTTGGAAAATAAAATTGAAAACAATAAATGAGGTAGTGTAGCAATTTAGGACATGGACACAAGCAATTATGCATAAAAATAGTAATGAAATAATTGGGGGATGGTGAAATTATATGTATAGTAAGTATCTTGAAATACATATAAAAATTCAATGGAAAACATAGGTAGTAATCAAGAATGTAAAGACAATTTAAAATTAGAGGATAAAGTAAAGTATGAATAGCGAGTATATGCATTATATTAAGGAAACATAATTTACAGAATTAATGAATATAACAAATAAATTAGTAGATAATATGTAAAAACAATAATATTGAATGCACACAATAAATCAAATTAGTATGTTGTATTTATACGGATAAAACATTTCAATCTCGTTAAAATATACTGAAGTATATAGGACAATACGAGATAACGAAAGAATATCGTATCAGAAAATCAAATCATGTGAAATGAACACACATAAGCAAAATTCCCAAGCAAAATTCAAAATGTAATAGTGAATGAAAATAATGGTTGTAATATAAATTTAACAAAATACGTAAGGTAATAGCACATATGGACGGATGAATATAAGGTGACCTAAAACACGGAAGACAAAACTTTAAGATTGAGAGATAATTAAAATAAGTTCAACAAAATCAAGACTAGAGAAAATAGACAAAATACTAGGCATTGAAATGATTTAATAGTATAGGAAAATATTTATTTGGAAAATATTAAATATTGAAAAGTACTATGATGAAAATCCATATAAAATAATTTGAGGGGAAAGTGGGTCTATGTGTAAGGTATCATGAATGATGGTTCAAAGCCAACCACGCTTCCACTGCGCCACTCTGATACCCAGGGAAAATGAGTTCGTATACAATCTCAAATCAATGTATACGAGGAGAACATCATGAATGAATTTGAATGTAAATTCAATAACAACTTCCATTCATGACTTCAGCCATCCAATAGGGAAAAGGGGAAGAAAGACATCAGCCTATAGAGCAACACAAATGTAAATCACTTACATTTAAATCTCTATAAACTGAACTCACACTCTAATGTCCACTTCTAGGGTGTCGTTCCTTATAAATTTGTACTACTTAGAAGAGTGGCTCTGATACCACTTGTAACACCCCGAATCCCAAAACAACTGAATTCGAGAGTTCTACAGGATCTTTTCACTTCTTTCGTACAATTTTACAAGGAATTTAAAACTTTTATTTCAACAATAATTACATCAGAGTCTTTTACATCAATAAGCAGTGGAATCAATAAAATACAACAATAATGAATGTACAATTGTTACAACTTTAACATTTAAGTAATCAACAGCATCATCAATCATCTTTATATCTTCACGTAACTCCAAATCCTGCATATAAAACTGTGGGCGCGTCAGTTGCTTACAACTGACGAAATATTATACACGGCCATCCTCTCTATGCCGGAAACAATATAACGATTCTTAAATACTTTAGCAAACATAAACTTGATCACAAAACAAAGCTACAAAGGGACTATCCTGTTGATGTCGTGTGGTGCGGTGCACTTAGTCCTTAATGCATTCATTTATATTACATGACACTAATGCGCACTTGTTCGGATTCTATGCATTCCATACTACATAGGTCCGAGGGCAAGCCCCTTAATCGTCCTCAATTTTTGTAGGGTTCAATCCCTCGCCATGACTTAATCTACTCTTGTAACTACGGTGAGTATCCTAGATGGTCTATGAGTACAAGCACGTGTCCTGGACCCTGGAGGGGAATCCCGCGCCATGTCTTGACTCATCAAGCATGCATTCTGCGGTAATTCAGCCTCCTCCCTGAGCACGATCCTCTTGCAGTCACCAAAACATCCCACAAGCGTGGCTAAAGTAAGATCATTACTGAGTTGCGCCCGCGCCATGTCTTGACTCATCAAGCATGCATTCTGCGGCTCACACACCCGCACCGTAAACTCTAGTTCTCATACTTATGTTTTCTCTCACTTTCATTACATCTCCACTATATATCTATCTGTAATTTCGGCAAGTGTCATAGACGTTCCATGATTACAAGCACATGTCCAAGACCCTGGAGAGGAACCTCGCGCCATGTCTTGACTCATCAAGCATGCATTCTGCGATAATTCAGCCTCCTCCCTGAACACGATCCTCTTGCAGTCACCAAACATCCCACAAGCGTCGCCAAGACCCCGATCATTCTGGAGTATTTGCCCACGCCATGTCTTGACTCATCAAGCATGCATTCTGTGGATCACATCCGCATCGTAGACTCGAGGCTCCCATACTTATGTTTTTCTCTTACTTCCATCATAGCCTTACAATGTACTAATTATTAGAATCATGAATAAAATCAAAGCTCTAGAGTTAGCCTCTCCACTCAACCGGACTTATTCATTCATTTCAACATGACCAACCTTGGTCTTTCTTTTCAATATTCATTTCGTTTCTTTCCAAATGCCGGGGGAGACTTAGCTACTCTTTCATTTCAATTTCAATTCACAAATTCTAACATAATCTGAGCATTCACAGCTCATGAGTTCATTTTTATCATTGCCTCAGCATATCATGATCTTAGCTTTATTCATGTAATTCTTCATTCAAAGTATGACTCTTTTCATGTAAATTTCTCAATTCAAACTATGATTCATTTCATATAAATTCATTTCAGCAATAAAAAGAGTTCACCAATATCCAGATTCCCAATCTTTACCACAAACAAATCATAAGTTTTCAGGTATAACAAAAAAGTACTCTGGACAGTCGACTTGGAACTCTACCAGTCGACTTATCCAGTCAAATCCAGTTATTCATAACCACTCGGGAGAGTCGACTGCTGCACATGGCAGTCGGCTGTTCCGCAGTTGTAATACCCCGATTTTTCTTAATATATAAAGATTATTTATTTCTCTTTTTATGGTATGCTTGTGTAGCATGTGACTATTATTTTCTCCATGATAAATAAAGTATATTGTTCCCTATAAAATATTTTCCTTAAAGCCCAATGTTGATTTATTTATTTTCCCTTTTAAAATATTTTGGCCCAAATGTACTTAAGCCCATAAACTTAACCTTTTATTTATTTAAATTCCTACAACTTGTATGTGTAACATCTTTTCTTTTCTTCTATTCCGGGTATTTGATGTACTATTTAGTGTAGTGGAGTTTGTGTGTACACGTGCACTTTATGTACACGTGCACAAGGCACAATACTTGGCCGGATTTGTGGAGTGATGGACTTAGATCATGGGTAGTTATATCTTGAGGTGTGGGTAGTTTCTCAAACTCCCGATTTGATCTCAGCCTTTGATTCTCCAACTCCCCAATGTATTTTAACCCTCCATTCTATTTATTCCCTAGTATAAATACCCCTCCTATCCCCTATCTCTTTTACACTAAAAATTTTCTAAGATTACTATTACAAGAGAGTATTTGTGAGTTTGTGTGGGAGCTTTTCTGTGGAGGCAAGCAGCATTGCTGAGGAGCTCGGTGTGGAGCAAAGGAGCAAGAAGGCGTTCTCTGCTTTGAAAAGTGCAGGATTTCGTTTATTTCTTCATATAAGGTGGGTGTTTCTCAGGACTTCTAATGTAGGAATGATACTAGAATTATTATGATTGATACCATGTTACAAAAAGTGAATTGAATGCAGTAGAAATTGCTTGAACATGCTATTAATAATGAGAGTGAGACTGTCGGTACAGTCGACTGCCATGTGAGACAGCCGACTGATACGAGACACTACTTTTCATAATGTGCTGATAAAAATGTGTGCAAATAGACATAATGGTGTGATTATTAAATGTATATTTTCCCTATGACACATATGATGGAGGGAAGGTAAATGAATGAAAAGAACGAATGGTGATAAATAACTTAAATTGTCGGAGCAGTCGACTGACGTTGTGTTAAGTCGACTGGTGCTTCATTCTGAATATGACTGTTTGAAAGTTCCATGAATAAAGATATTTTATTTATGTAGACCCAGTATGATGACTTGAGATTTATACCTTCATTGTCGTAAGAAAGTATGAGCAATGTGAACGCATGTTTAGAGTAGTTTTCTCTAAAGGAGCATGTTAGTAACTTGGAAATTTGTGCTGTAAATGCTACTGAACAAGAGGAGACTCTGTTTATAAAACATGAATTTATGTATATGGTGAATTGATATCATGATGCAAGTACATGTAAGAACTATAAATAATCTCCTTCATGGAAAATGGATCTGTCCAGTCGACCGATGCATGTAGCAAGTCGACTGATCTGGACTTAAAAATTTTGCTGTTGAAATCTCCAAGACAGACGGCTGATCGATGAACAGTCGACTGTCACGAGAACAATATTGTGAACATGAAAAGTGCGGGACAGGCGACTGGTGGTGTACAACAGTCGACTATCCCGAGCAATTATGATGATACTGTGTGTGACTGTATGAGTCGACTGGTATTCTTCCAAGTCGACTGTACAGAGTGTACTTGGATATATTTGAACTTCATGTTATTTTGCCCTTGGTAATTATGAACTGTATGATTTGAATCGATGGACTCTGTTTATGACTGTATGAATTATGTGAAATGAATAATAGATGAGAATTGAGAATTAAATGAATAATTATGAAAGGCTAAATCATGATGAGAAAGTCTGTGAGACTCTAAAATAAATGATGAGCTGATGATGCTCAATTGGATATTGTGAAATTGAAATTGAACGAAGGAGTAGCTAAGTCTCCCCGGCAGTGAAATGAAATGATATTGAGAAATAGACCAGGTTGGTCGAGTGAAATGAAATGATAAGTCCGGTTGATGGAGAGGCTAACTCTAGAGCTTGATTTTTATTCATGATTCTAATCAAATTAATACATAGTGTGGAGGTGATGAAGGTGAGAGAAAAACATGAGTATGAGAGCTAGGGTACGGTGCGGGTGTGTGAGCCGCAGAATGCATGCTTGATGAGTCAAGATATGGCACGGGCACAACTCAGTAATGATCGGACTATAGTCACGCTTGTGGAATGTTTTGGTGACTGCAAGAGAAGTGTGTTCAGGGAGGAGGCTAAATTGTCGCAGAATTAATGCTTGACGAGTCAAGACATGGCACGAAATTCTACTCCAGGGGCCAGGATACATGCTTGTACTCATAGAATCATCTAAGATACTCATTGGATTTACAGAAGTAGAGTAAGTCATGGCGGGGGATTGAACGCTACAAAAATGAAGAACGATTAAGAGGCTTGCCCTCGAACCTATGTAGTATGGGATGCATAGAATTCGAACAAGTGTGCATTAGTGTCATGTGAAAATTAAATAATTGCATTAAGGATTAAGTGCACAATCACGACACGACATCTCTAAAAGTTCCCTTTTGATTTTACATGCTTATTATGAACAAGATTGTGATTGTTAAGAAATGAGATTCATTATACTGTTTCTGGCATAGAGAAGATGGCCATGTATAATTATCGTCGGTTGAATAAACTGACATACCCACAGTTTTGTATGCAGGATAAATTACATGTAAAGAGGAATGGATGCATAAAGATCTCATTATGTTGTTGTTCGTTTATGTAAATGTTGTATATTTTGCTTCCGCTGTGTAAATTTAAATGTAAGATGTTGTAACTCTGATGTAAAAAGAAAAGTTTGAAATTTTCTTGTAAAAATTGTACTCGAGAAAAGTGAAAAGATCCTGAAGAACATCTCGAATTCAGTAATTTGGAATTCGGGGCGTTATAGGGTGGTATCAGAGCCACGCTTTTCTACACTTTCGCACTTGTACAAATTTATAAGGAACGACACCCTAGATGTGGATATTAGAGTGTGTGTTGGAGTCTAGAGATTTAAATGTAAGTGACTTACATTTGTGTTGCTCTATGATTTATGTTTCTTCCTCTCTATTCTAAGATGGCTGATCACTTCGACCCTGCTGGAGGCGACGACTGGCATATTATTGAGGAAGAGTACCATCCTGGACAGGCTGATTCTGAGGACGAGTATCACCCTGGGCAAGTAGATTCTGATGATGAGGAGTACCCTGAATCTCGAGAGATCACCCCACCGCCGGATTCATCTGACGATTCTTCTTCTTCCGATGAAGAAAAGGGACCAGCTCTGAGTGGCACTGTGGCTTCTCTTCAGAGGCAAGTGGATACCCTGAAGTATAGAGTTGGAGTTTTGGAGGCTCAGCTGGAAAAGCGGAATGCCGACTATTCTGTTCTTAGCCATCGGATTTGGGAACTTGAGAAGAAAAAGAACCTGACTAATGTGCTGAAAGATGAGGTGGATGAACTACGGGATGAGATTCGAGCAGCGAAGAGGACCCGTAGAGATTAGATTGTCCTAGTTTCTATTTTCTTCTATTCTGATGTTGAGAAATGTTTTAATTCGAATGTATAAACTTTGAAATTCAATGAAATGAAAGTTGGTTTAATTTCTTGTCTTATACTTCGAATTTAATGGATCTTTTGCATCAGAATATGTCGAGAAGGGGAGCCAGGAATGGTGAAGGCTTGGACCTGGAGGCCGAATTTGCAAGGGTTTACCACACGCTGAATGCAGTGGCTGCAAACCAAGGAAGGGGGCCGGTGAATCCAGTACCCGAGGCAATTAAGCTAGTGGAGTCGTTCAAGAGAATGAAACCACCAGTGTTTGAGGGAAAGTCAGACCCAGATGCGGCTGACAACTGGATTCGGCAAGTGGAGACAATCTTCGAGGTGTTGGAGACACCGGAGGGCAGCAAGGTCAAGTTGGCGACTTTGCAGTTGGAGAAGGATGCGACTGTTTGGTGGCAGTCGATGAAGAGGACTATGGGCGGCTTGTTGCTTGCCTGGGAGGAATTTCTGGAAGAATTTCGCAGCCATTATTTCTCCTCCGACGTCCAGGAGAAGAAGGCCATGGAGTTTCTGTCACTTCAGCAAGGCAGCATGTCAGTGAGGGAGTATGAGACTAAATTTACTCAGCTCTCCAGGTATGCTCCGGAACTGGTGATGGATGAGGCGAAGAAGGCTCGCAAGTTCGAGCATGGTCTGAGGCCGAGCTTGAGGTCTCGTATGATACCTCTTGGTATCAGGAGATTCGATAAGCTGGTAAAGAGGGCGGCAGCAACGGAGGCGGATATGGAGCAGTTCCATGTTGCTCAGCACCAGAAGAGCAACTGGCAGTCCGGGAAGAGACCTGCACAATCGGGGAGTTTCAAGGGGCAGCCGTCTGCACAGAGGTTCAAACCGACAGGGGCGAACGCTATCAGTGTAGCTGGAAGACCTGGAAACGATGTAGGGAGACCTTCTGCGGTCACTTGCTTTAACTGTGGTGAAGTGGGACATTACCAATCTCGATGTCTCAAACCACGGACTGGCAATCACAATGTGCCAATACAGCAGACTGGGAAGAGGCCGTACCAGTCAGGGCGAGTATTTGCTTTGACAGAAGCTGATGCTGAGGAGGCGGATCAGGTCATCTCTGGTACGAGAGCTGATGTTTAGTGTGATTTTTGTCATTTCTTCTTCCCGTTCATAGTGTGAAACTGTTATGTAATGGTGTATGTTATGTAACAGGAGAACTCTATCTTAATGGAAAGAAAGCTGTGGTGTTGTTTGATACTAGATCCTCTCATACTTTTGTGTCTCCAAAGTTTGCTAAAGTGTTGGGAGTTGAACCGAAGATTTTTCCAGGCAAGATCTTAGCAGTAGCTACTCCATCAGGGGAAACTTTAACCACTGATCGGTATTACGCTGATTACGAAATAGTGATTGGGGATCGAATCTTTGGCATTGATCTGATCGAGCTAACCATCTTGGGGGTCGATGTTATCATTGGCATTGATTGGATGTCGGTGTACAGTGCAAGCATCAAGTGTAAGACCAAGACCGTAACAGTAAAGGCTCCAGGAGGACCTGAAGTCACTTTCCAAGGGAAGTTGAAGTGTTCTAAGTTGGTGGCAACTATCCGCAAGGAAGAGACTCCTGTGGAATTGCAAGGGATTCCTGTGGTTCGGGACCATCCGACAGTGTTCTTGGAAGATTTTCCTGGGTTACCTCCGCATCGTGATGTAGAGTTCAGCATCACTGTTCAACCGAGAAGTGCACCAATCTCTAAGGCACCTTATAGGATGGCTCCAGTGGAACAGGATGAAGTGAAACGACAGATTGAGGAACTGTTGGGAAAAGGCTTTATTCAACCTAGTGCGTCACCTTGGGGAGCACCAGTGCTTTTGGTAAAGAAGAAGGATGGATCGATGAGGATGTGTATCGATTACCGAGAGCTGAATAAGGTCACTGTTCAGAATAAGTATCCGATTCCTCGAATTGATGACTTGTTCGATCGTCTACAAGGAGCAGCTGTATTCTCCAAAATAGATCTTCGATCAGGATATCACCAAGTGCGAGTGAAAGCTGAAGATGTGCACAAAACTGTGTTTAGAACTCGGCATGGGCATTACGAATTCTTAGTTATGCCATTCGGAGTGACGAATGCACCCGCAATCTTCATGGATTTAATGAACAGAGTTCTGAGGCCGTTTATTGATTCTTTCGTCGTGGTGTTTATCGATGATATTCTCGTGTACTCCAAGTCTGAGGCGGAGCACACTGAGCATCTGGCAGCAGTTTTGCAGAAGTTGGAAGAGCAGTAGTTGTATGCCAAGTTATCCAAGTGTGATTTCTGGAAATCTGAAGTGGCATTCCTAGGTCACATCCTTTCTAAGGAGGGAGTGGCAACTGACCCTCAGAAGATAGAGGCAGTAAGAGTTTGGGCTAGGCCTACTACAGTGAAGGAAGTCAGAAGTTTCCTTGGGATGACTGGATACTACAGGAGATTCATTCAAGCTTATGCTCAGATAGCTGTACCGCTTACTGGACTGACCAAGAAGAATGTGAGCTTCAAGTGGACTGAGCAATGTGAGGCGAGTTTTCAGGAGTTGAAAGATAGACTGACTACTGCACCTATTTTGGCTTTGCCTAGAGCAGGAGTTGAGTATGATGTCTATAGCGATGCTTCACATCGGGGGCTTGGTTGTGTCTTAATGCAAGAAGGTAAAGTAATCGCTTATGGGTCTAGGCAACTACGACCACATGAGAAAAATTATCCGACTCATGATCTAGAGCTGGCTGCGATTATTTTTGCTTTGAAGCAATGGAGGCACTACGTGTATGGTGAGAAGTTGAACATGTACACGGATCACAAAAGCTTGAAGTATATATACCAGCAGAGGGATCTCAATCTGAGGCAGCGGTGATGGTTGGAAGTGCTCGAGGATATGCGACCTGAGATCAAGTATCATCCTGGAAAGGCGAATGTTGTTGCTGATGCACTTAGTCGCAAGAGCAGTTTGGCCAGTTTGATTACGACTCAGAGGCATCTGATTGAGGAGTTGGATCGAGCAGGTATTGAGGTTGTCTTGCAAGGATTGGGAGCATCTTTATCTCAGTTGAAGCTTCAGCCTACTTTGAATGCAAGGATCATTGCAAGTCAGGAAGTTGATACTGATATCTTGGAGATGAAGGAGCAGGTTGGTGCTGGCAGGTTGCCCGGATTTCAAACAGGGATGGAGTGCTGTGGTTCGGAGATAGGCTGTGTGTTCCAGATCAGGCAGACCTGAAAGAGAGTATTCTTCAGGAGGCGCATGCTACTCTTTTGTCAGTACATCCTGGGAGTACTAAGGTGTACAAGGACATAAAATAGCATTTCTGGTGGTCAGGTTTGAAGCGGGATGTGGCCGAATTTGTCGCGAGGTGTGAGGTTTGTCAGCAAGTCAAGGCCGAAAATCAGAGACCCAGAGGTCTATTACAGCCGTTACCTATTCCGGAATGGAAGTGGGATAACATCAGTATGGATTTCATCACGGGATTGCCTAAGAGTTCTAAAGGCAATGATGCTATTTGGGTTATAGTCGATCGACTTACCAAGTCCGCTCACTTTTTGGCGATGAAACTCACTGCTTCGATGGACAAGTTGGCTGAGATATATGTTGGTGAGATTGTCCGACTTCATGGTGTTCCCTCAACTATTGTGTCTGATCGAGATGCGCGGTTTACTTCGCATTTCTGGAGGAGTCTTCAGGCAGCTTTGGGTACCAAGACAGATTTCAGCACTGCTTTTCATCCACAGACCGATGGGCAGACCGAGAGAGTCAATCGTATTCTTGAGGACATGCTTCGGTGTTGTATACTAGACTTCGGAGGCAGTTGGGATAGGCATTTACCTTTGGTAGAGTTTGCCTACAACAACAGTTTTCAGGCTAGCATCGGGATGGCGCCGTATGAAGCTTTGTATGGCAGGAAGTGCAGGACTCCTGTTTGTTGGTATGAAGTAGGGGAGCGTCAGTTGTTTGGTCCTGAGCTTGTGCAGCTAACTTCTGAGAAGATTGATCTGATCAGGAAAAGGTTGGTGGAAGCTCAGAGCAGGCAGAAAAGCTATGCAGACAACCGGAGAAGGGACCTTGAGTTTGAGGTTGGTGACTCCGTCTTTCTGAAGGTATCACCCAGTAAAGGTGTGGTTCGATTTGGCAAAGGCGGGAAGTTAGCCCCGAGATTTATAGGCCCGTATAAGATATTGAAAAGGATCGGGAAAACTGCTTACTGGCTTGAATTACCGGAAAAGTTGTCTCAGGTGCACAATGTCTTTCATGTGTCTATGTTGAGAGGTTATATTCCAGACCCGAGTCATCATTTGCCTGAAGTGCCGGAAGGTTTGCAGTTAGACCTGAATTACATCGAGACTCCTGTCGAGATTGTTGACCGTAGGGAGAAAGTCTTGAGGAATAAGACGATACCGATGGTCAAGGTAGTCTGGAGAAACCACTTGGTTGAAGAGGCTACTTGGGAATCTGAGGAGAAGATGTTGAAGGACTATCCTGAGCTTTTTGTTTGATCGTATTTTTGTTTGATTGTATTTTTGTATCCTTTGTATCTTGGGTTGTTATAAAGTTTTCTGTTTCTCGCTCTTGGCTGTAGTTCCGGGGACGGAACTATTCTAAGGAGGGAGTGATGTAATACCCCGATTTTTCTTAATACATAAAGATTATTTATTTCTCTTTTTATGGTATGCTTGTGTAGCATGTGACTATTATTTTCTCCATGATAAATAAAGTATATTGTTCCCTATAAAATATTTTCCTTAAAGCCCAATGTTGATTTGTTTATTTTCTCTTTTAAAATATTTTGGCCCAAATGTACTTAAGCCCATAAACTTAACCTTTTATTTATTTAAATTCCTACAACTTGTATGTGTAACATATTTTCTTTTCTTCTATTCCGGGTATTTGATGTACTATTTAGTGTATTGGAGTTTGTGTGTACACGTGCACTTTATGTACACGTGCACAAGGCACAATACTTGGCCGGATTTGTGGAGTGATGGACTTAGATCATGGGTAGTTATATCTTGAGGTGTGGGTAGTTTCTCAAACTCCCGATTTGATCTCAGCCTTTGATTCTCCAACTCCCCAATGTATTTTAACCCTCCATTCTATTTATTCCCTAGTATAAATACCCCTCCTATCCCCTATCTCTTTTACACTAAAATTTTTTCTAAGATTACTATTACAAGAGAGTATTTGTGAGTTTGTGTGGGAGCTTTTCTGTGGAGGCAAGCAGCATTGCTGAGGAGCTCGGTGTGGAGCAAAGGAGCAAGAAGGCGTTCTCTGCTTTGAAAAGTGCGGGATTTCGTTTATTTCTTCATATAAGGTGGGTGTTTCTCAGGACTTCTAATGTAGGAATGATACTAGAATTATTATGATTGATACCATGTTACAAAAAGTGAATTGAATGCAGTAGAAATTGCTTGAACATGCTATTAATAATGAGAGTGAGACTGTCGGTACAGTCGACTGCCATGTGAGACAGCCGACTGATACGAGACACTACTTTTCATAATGTGCTGATAAAAATGTGTGCAAATAGACATGATGGTGTGATTATTAAATGTATATTTTCCCTATGACACATATGATGGAGGGAAGGTAAATGAATGAAAAGAACGAATGGTGATAAATAACTTAAATTGTCGGAGCAGTCGACTGACGTTGTGTTAAGTCGACTGGTGCTTCATTCTGAATATGACTGTTTGAAAGTTCCATGAATAAAGATATTTTATTTATGTAGACCCAGTATGATGACTTGAGATTTATACCTTCATTGTCGTAAGAAAGTATGAGCAATGTGAATGCATGTTTAGAGTAGTTTTCTCTAAAGGAGCATGTTAGTAACTTGGAAATTTGTGCTGTAAATGCTACTGAACAAGAGGAGACTCTGTTTATAAAACATGAATTTATGTATATGGTGAATTGATATCATGATGCAAGTACATGTAAGAACTATAAATAATCTCCTTCATGGAAAATGGATCTGTCCAGTCGACCGATGCATGTAGCAAGTCGACTGATCTGGACTTAAAAATTTTGCTGTTGAAATCTCCAAGACAGACGGCTGATCGATGAACAGTCGACTGTCACGAGAACAATATTGTGAACATGAAAAGTGCGGGACAGGCGACTGGTGGTGTACAACAGTCGACTATCCCGAGCAATTATGATGATACTGTGTGTGACTGTATGAGTCGACTGGTATTCTTCCAAGTCGACTGTACAGAGTGTACTTGGATATATTTGAACTTCATGTTATTTTGCCCTTGGTAATTATGAACTGTATGATTTGAATCGATGGACTCTGTTTATGACTGTATGAATTATGTGAAATGAATAATAGATGAGAATTGAGAATTAAATGAATAATTATGAAAGGCTAAATCATGATGAGAAAGTCTGTGAGACTCTAAAATAAATGATGAGCTGATGATGCTCAATTGGATATTGTGAAATTGAAATTGAACGAAGGAGTAGCTAAGTCTCCCCGGCAGTGAAATGAAATGATATTGAGAAATAGACCAGGTTGGTCGAGTGAAATGAAATGATAAGTCCGGTTGATGGAGAGGCTAACTCTAGAGCTTGATTTTTATTCATGATTCTAATCAAATTAATACATAGTGTGGAGGTGATGAAGGTGAGAGAAAAACATGAGTATGAGAGCTAGGGTACGGTGCGGGTGTGTGAGCCGCAGAATGCATGCTTGATGAGTCAAGACATGGCGCGGGCACAACTCAGTAATGATCGGACTATAGTCATGCTTGTGGAATGTTTTGGTGACTGCAAGAGGAGGGTGTTCAGGGAGGAGGCTATATTGTCGCAGAATGCATGCTTGACGAGTCAAGACATGGCGCGAAATTCTACTCCAGGGGCCAGGATACATGCTTGTACTCATAGAATCATCTAAGATACTCATTGGATTTACAGAAGTAGAGTAAGTCATGGCGGGGGATTGAACCCTACAAAAATGAAGAACGATTAAGAGGCTTGCCCTCGAACCTATGTAGTATGGGATGCATAGAATTCGAACAAGTGTGCATTAGTGTCATGTGAAAATTAAATAATTGCATTAAGGATTAAGTGCACAATCACGACACGACATCTCTAAAAGTTCCCTTTTGATTTTACATGCTTATTATGAACAAGATTGTGATTTGTTAAGAAATGAGATTCATTATACTGTTTCTGGCATAGAGAGGATGGCCATGTATAATTATCGTCGGTTGAATAAACTGACGTACCCACAGTTTTGTATGCAGGATAAATTACATGTAAAGAGGAATGGATGCATAAAGATCTCATTATATTGTTGTTCGTTTATGTAAATATTGTATATTTTGCTTCCGCTGTGTAAATTTAAATGTAAGATGTTATAACTCTGATGTAAAAAGAAAAGTTTGAAATTTCCTTGTAAAAATTGTACTCGATAAAAGTGAAAAGATCCTGAAGAACATCTCGAATTCAGTAATTTGGAATTCGGGGCGTTACAGCAGTGTTCCACTTCAATTTAATTTCTTTGTCAATTTCATCTTCCATAACCTTGTGTGCATTCCACAATAAAACTCAATCAAATCTTGATAATCATAAAATCTCGTATTTAAACTTATTTAGCTTTCATTTGTCAAAATCAACTTCAAACTCAAGAACTAGAAAACAGCTCGGTTCAGTCGACTGGTTGCAGTATCAGTCGACTGTCCCGCGAGTACTTTGAACACCAAAACAACAGTCAGCTCGATCCAGTCGACTGTGAAGGCAGTCAGTCGACTGTCCTGCCGACGAAAATTAATTTTTAACACATACCAGTCGACTGTGGAAGTAATCAGTCGACTGTCAAATCCACAATTTGCATCTTTGTATACATTTTCGACCTTTGAATCGATTTGTACTTCCATATACAAAATATAATTTATTTCCAGAATATATTCCTTTTAAAACATTATCATACATATTATCAATTCCCAAGTTTCTCTTTTTCCAATCAAAAATGCATCAAAACATATTTTCCAAATAAACTACTTTCTTTTATCAAAATCACTTTACAAAATATCTATACTCGTATAAATAACATTTTGAGGTTATAATCACACTTCTTTACCACATTCTCAACATGCATCAATTTATACAATCATTTCAATTCTAGTATCTCAACTAGCAATCATAACAAGCATGACAGTTTGCATTTACCATCATCAATCAAGATTTACCGATTCATTTCTATATTAACTTGCATGCAATCAATTCAATTTCAACCAAATAAATTATATATCATCTATCATGCATTTCTACTCCTAAATTAGAAAGCATTTAAGAAACACCCACCTAAACTGAAGATTTGTTACCCAAATGAACCCCTAGAATTAGGAGCTCCAATTGCAACTCCTCGAAATCCGTGCACCAAAGCAAGCCTCCAAGCTCCACATCGGCAAGCATCCATCATCAAGAGCATCTCCATCCCCACTCCATTCGGCAACAACAGTGGCAATCTCCCATCTTCTTTCATATACACGTACTATGTATGTACACATGTCTACATATATGTATATGCACGCATGGAATGGTATGGTGGATATATATATACAAAAGCAATGAGGGGTTTGCTGCTTTTGTTTCGGAATGGGCAGGAGAGAAGAGAGAAAAGAGATGAGAGAAAGAGAGACTAAGGGTGTACTTTTATAAGAAAGTAGTAGGTAGTTATAGCAACCGCCTCCCACATGAACTCCACTCACCCCATTATAAAAATTGTAACTTGTTTTCCCTCCCATTTCAAAATCAAAACTTCAGAATTTTCCCTCCTCTAAAACAGCCCGGCCCCAAAAGTGTGCACATCGCACGTGTGCACGTGCACGTGCTTTGTGTACAAAACAATTTATTTATTTAATCCCTTTAAAACAACTTATTTAAATTTGTAATAAATATGTAAAATTAACTTAAAAATTATAATTTTCATGCACAAAAAAAGGAAAGAAACATTTCATGAGAATTTATTTTGAAGGAAGAGCGCGCTTAAATACGTGCACCAAAACACGTGCGTCGCCCGTAAAATCTCAAAAATACAAAAATTGATTTTATGAACCGAAAAATATTTATAATCAATTAGAATGCAATAGAAAGTATATTTAATATACATATTTGATAATATACTCAAACGTACAGAAAACACGTGTATTGCACGTAGAAATTTATTTTAACTAAAGATAGTCAAAAATTGAAATTTCGTTTACAAAATAAATTAAAACATGTTTATAAAAATAAATGATTGAAATTCATTGAAAACTTTGCACGTAACAGTGGAAATACCCAAAATCGACACGTGCATCGATAATACGTAAAAAGCACGTAAAAACTCAAAGATTAAAATTTAGCAATTGAGTTGTCTCAAATGGGATTTTTAAGAATAAGGAATTGCATAAATAATTAGAATTCAAAATACATATCAAAATGCATTATGGATATAATCAATAACAGTACAAAATGCACGTGCGTAACACCCGAGGGCAAAATTGTCATTTAAATTTTGCGGAGTGTTACAGACTATCACTTAATGAACATTGATACTTATTTTTGCTTTGAGTAATGATTCTTTGCTCTCTGTTAACCCTTTGCTCTCTGTT
Source organism: Hemerocallis citrina (assembly GCA_017893485.1). Classification (NCBI taxonomy): domain Eukaryota; kingdom Viridiplantae; phylum Streptophyta; class Magnoliopsida; order Asparagales; family Asphodelaceae; genus Hemerocallis; species Hemerocallis citrina. The sequence continues at coordinate 94,714,267 of CM030367.1, forward strand.
AATACATGATTATTCTTGAAACTTTTTTTTTGTTTGTTTTTTGTTTGTTTTTTGTTTTGTTTTGTTTTGTTTTGTTTTGTTTTGTTTTTTGTGGTTGGAAGCAATAGAAGAAGAAGAAGCAGCAGCTTGCTTTGTTATGTACTATTGATTGTGTAATTGTTTCATGTTATGCAATTGTAGTTTCATGTTATGCAATAAAAAAAAATTTTGAGGTCAAAGGTGGAATAATGCCACCCTGTTTCATTAATAAGAGGTTAATAAAACAACCCTGGCATACTGGAGGAGAGTACAGGAAGTTACAGTGCAGAAAATAAAACATAAACCCCCAACAATACCCTGGAAGGTGGGTCAAACCAAAAGTACTACAAATGCTACAAAAGACCGAAACAAAATAGAGCTAGATGCAGACCGTAGCTCTCCCAACTGTATCCTATCCCAGGCCAGTATCTAGAGCGCCTGCCCCTCTCAGTCTAATGTCGGGCCAAAATCGACCTCCTAATCATCAAAGTCATCCACCAGGAAGACTTTGGCAATCCTCCTTCTTGCTCCTGAAGCAGCAACTGTGGCACAAAAGGAAATAAGATGCATGATATGAGTAAGATTACCAGAAATACTATTACATGAAGCACGAAAATAAAAATTATTTTTGTCTAGCCATAAAACCCAAGTAGTGGCCGCAATGGCATTGTACCAAGCATCCTTCATTTCGTGGCGAACAGAGGCAAATATGGGGCCGACCCACAAATCCTCGTATGAGCTGGGGTAATCACATGTCCCTAAGGCTCGTAATACCTCTACGATAGTTGCCTTACTCCTTTGGCAGTGAATGAATAGGTGATTCAAAGTCTCCGTATGTAAGTTACAAAACCCATAGTTGGTCACGATCTGGGATTGTCTTTTGGCAAGGTTCTCTCTAGCAGGATTGCATTATTGAGCACTAGCCAGAGGAAGACCCTAACTTTAAGGGGCGCTTTGGCTTTCCATAGCACCTGTGCCCAACTGGGTCTACATCCTCGGTAGTGAATACGTTGATACAGAGACCTAACAGTGAATGCTCCTTTGGTCTCTAACCCCCAATGAATCTGGTCTGGGCCTTGAGCGCACAACACCCCGTTTCGTGCAATGTGCATTTGTAGTTCATTCAGTCGCTACTGTAACTTGGATTAAGAGGCCCTCGGAAAGATGGTTTCCTATTACCCCTTTTTCACGTCTTAGCCATAGATACGTTCGGGCGGGTCGTCTGCTCATACAAATCTGGAAAATTCTCTTTAAGGGTATGGGCACCACACCACTTTTCCCACCAGAATCTGGTGGACCATCCATTAGCAATAGCCGATGTAACTGCCAAATTGAAAGGCCCGCTGGCTTTGGCAATCCCTTTCCAGAAGAGGGAGACTTTGGACCTTACTCGAAAGCCTAAACTTCTCGTACCTTTCCCCCGAAGGTATGGTTGAATGAACTTCTGCCATCCTTCCCTGTTGGGGTGGAAAACCTTCCACCACCATTTTCCCAGGAGAGCAAGGTTCATGTCTCTCAAATCGATGATACCTAGCCCACCATGTTCCTTCTTCATGCATGCAATACCCCATTTGATCAGGTGGTATCCCCCCTATTTGTGTCTGCCCCTTTCCAAAGAAACTACTTTCGGATGCGATCAATCCTTTGGATCACCCACTTATGCAGCTCAAAGAACGACATGTAGTAAATGGGTAGATTAGACAACATAGAGTTGATAAGTACCACTCTTCCCCCGAGGGAAAGTGACTTTCCTTTCCAACTTGTCAATTTGTCCTCCACCCTGTCGATAATGGATAGCCAATCCGTCTTCGTAAGCTTCTCTGGTCTGAGCGGCAGACCCAGATACTTGATTGGAAAATCTTCCTTCATACAATTCAGAATGGTAGCATGGGTGTGTGCTTCTACATCGGATAGTACAATCGAGATCAAAGCACTCTTGTGGAAATTAATCCTGAGACCAGACCTGGCTTCAAAACAGTAGAAGGTCCCTTTAAAGCAAATTGTTTCTGAAGTGTTCCCGTTCCCAAAGAGGAAGGTGTCATCTGCATACTAAAGAATCGTGCACCCTTGTTTAGTGGTGCTACTAGCAACAGGTTTGATCCAACCTTTTCTCCGACAATTATCTACCATGCCCCTCAGGACATCAGCTACAATAGTGAATAGTAGTGGTAATAGTGGATCCCCCTGCCGAACACCCTTCTTGCATGAGAACGGTTGTCCCAATTGCCCATTAACTGAGATTGCCGTTTTACTTGTGTATAAGCATTGTTTGATCCACCTGGTCCATTTAGCCCCAAAGCCTCTTCCTATGAGAGCTTCCAGCAAGCAATCCCAGTCGACGGAGTCATATGCCTTCTCAAAGTCAAGTTTCAAAAGGAAATTCTTGAACTGGCTAGTATGATAGTGATGGATAACTTGTTCTGCGGTGGCCACATAGTTCAGGATACATCTGCCCCAAATGAAACCAGACTGTGTTGCTAATTAAACTTTCCATTATGCTTCCCAAGCGGATGGCCAGGACCTTTGTAATAATCTTAACCGAGCAGTTCATGAGGCTAATAGGTCTAAAATCCCTACTCGAGTGGACTCTACTCGTTTAGGTATTAGGATTACTTCCGCAAAGTTGAACATGCCCAATCTGAGGTTATTGTGGAAGAATTCATCCATCATAGCCATAATGTCCCATTTTATTTCTTCCCAGAAAACTTAGAAAAACATCATTGGGAAGCCGTCTGGTCCTGGCACCTTCTCTACTCACATTTGAATGATCGGCTTTTCCACTTCCTTTTCCGAGAAAGGTACTTCCAATTCCGACAGTGAGTGAGCTGACTCATTCTGGGGACCCTACCAGAAATCATCCCTAAGTGGGATCCTGAAATCATTCTTCTTCCCCAAGAGGCCCTTGTAATAGTCGTGAAAGGTTTTGGCATTACAGTTTTGTCTTGGGATGTACCTGTTTCCGTCTAGAATGATAGAACAAGATTAGTTCTACGTCTGGCACTTGCCACTCGGTAGAAGAAGACCGTGTTCGTGTCTCCCTCTTTGAGTCACAAAATCCTTGACCTTTATTGCCATTTGATTCCCTCCAACTTATAAAGATTGGCAATATTTTCCCGAAGCTCAAGCAGCCTGTTTCTTTCGTCCTGGGACAGGACTCGCGTTTCTTCCAGTCTCTCCAGCTCATCAATTCCTTCCAAAAAGGATTCTTTTGCATGCCGAATTGTCGAGAATCTAGATCGGTTTCATCGACGCAGCCTATTTCGCAATCTGCGAATTTTTTCACACCATCAGGTAGCAGCATCCGATCCGCTAGTTGGAAGTGCCCAGTTTTCCATTACCATGTGGTGAAAGCCCTGAATTTCTAGCCATGCCTTTTTAAATCTGAACTTCCTTGGCCATTGACATCCCTGTACCCCAACATCGAGGACGACAGGGACATGGTCCGACATAGGTCTTGGAATAGATTTAGCGGTTGCCAGTGGGAATTTAGTCTCCTAATCTAACGATACTAGGATTCTGTCCAACTTAGCCATGAACGGGGAAGCTTGCATGTTCGAACAGGTAAATAGCCTGGCACTAATTAGGATGTCGATCAGCTCCAGTTCCGTGATCACCCTATTGAATTCTTCTTTGTGCCTGTCGCTCGAGCCTCTGCCCCTATGCTCGAATGCAAATCTAGTGATATTGAAATTCCCCCTAATGATCCAAGCTTCCGACCATCAGCATCGGATATCGATAAGCTCTTGCCGAAATGCGTCTCGTGCACTTGCCACGTTCGGCCCATAGACCACAGTGACCGTGTGCTCCCAATTGTCAACCGTCGCATCAGTCGGATAAACAGGGAGAAAGTTCCATTGTATTCCTCAAGACAGGTGAAAATATCTGGGTTGAACCCAATAGCAATGCCCCCCGAAGCACATGAGGATGGGCGTAGCATCCATTCCTTGATTCTATTGCCCCCTACTCTTTTGAGTTTAAATCCTTGTGCGAGTTTGGTCTCCTGTAACCCTACCATCTCCGCCTTGGTGTTCATAATGACATCCCTAACCATATCTCTCTTACCCCTACCCACCAACCCCCTAACATTCCAGAAGATGGCACTCATTGGGGAACCGTTTCAAGGTTGCTCGTGGGTGTGGGATGGAGGTCTTCCTCGAAGACCTCCATCGGCACAGAGGTGGACCCGAGGTCCTTCTAAAAGTTAGCATTAGCTCGTTTAATTTTCCAACCCCTAATTTTATTAAGTAGTAGGACATTACGCTCTACATCGCACACCTCTAAGCCACAAGTTTGAGCTAGGATAAAAATATCATAATCTGACATGAAATTTAGTATAGAAGCTAAAAAACTCCTCATACCTCTGTGATCGAATTTTGTTGCTTTGGCCACCGCAACAACCTCCAGATAGTCATCCATGGACTCCACATGAGCCCTCTTAGGCATCCGCTGTACCCTAAAACCAACTGCCCTGCTTGATGTCCCAGTACTACAAGCAGGCGCTGAATCTGGAAAGGTAGATAAAAATATCTCTGGTGAGATTTCCCTCTGTGTATCAGCTATAAACTCAAGATCCTCTGACTCCTCATCAGAAAACAAGAAATCCTCATCCAAGTTTAAGCGCCCTTCCATGTCTTCATCGCTAGCTGCTGAATCGTTAATTACTACCTGAGCGGCCCCCATCATGGGTCCCTGCATTTGCTGTACATTGGTCCCCTCTGTTGGCCCAATCCCCATAGATGAAGCAAGATCCACAAGTGGACTTTGGTTGAGAGTGTTGGACCCCTCTATAGGCCCAACCGTTATCTGAATGGGCTTGAACCCCCATAGAATTAGGCCCTACACAAATATTGGGCTCTTTCAGAAAATGAGCTGTCTCTCCCTCCCTCGTACTAACCACTCCATGGGCACGTGGCGCGAGAGACGCATGCAGCGCGTTCTGCAGCTGTCCACGTGGCCTCTCGCAATTGGGGGGCATAACGGTGGAGTCAGATGGCACCTCGAAACCCCACACTTCCTCGCTCTCTGTGTGCACCTCGATCTCTCCATTCCCCTTCCCATTTTGATATTCTACTTCGTCGTCTTCTTCAAGACGCTCAAAAACAAAGTGTTGGCATTTTCCTTTTTCAGCTTCCACCTCAGAAATTCCCCTCGCCTGAGCGCTACTATCTCCCTCTTTTGGGCCATGGTCGTTGGGTTCTGTAGTCGCCTCGATCCCTCCGTTTACATTTTCCCTTTCATGCTCTCCCTTTTTTAGGGTTGGGTCTAAAGCAACCATCCCCTTACCATTCTGGTCTTCCCTAAGAGCAGATCTCTCACAGCTCGCCCTAGCCTCGTCCTCTACCACATGGATCTGACTCCTCACTGCACTGACTTTGCCATTCTGAGGATCCTTCCTCTCTAGTCCTTTTCCACTTTGAGATGCTTTGCCATTTGAGGCTTTGGTGTTCTGATTGAGGTCTCCCTCCCGATCTCCTTCTCTTCACCCAAGCTTGTATGGTATTGACTAGCAGTGGGGAGATCTTGACCGTTGATCCATGGTCCAGATCTACAATCTTGACCGTTGATCCATGTTATGCAATACTGATTTTACAATTGTTTCATGTTATGTAATTGTTTCATCTTATGTAATAAACTCTTTGTTCTATGTTGGTTCTCAATAATTTATTTGTTCTTGATGTTATGATATACTAATATGTTATAATTAAAGATTTTAAAGATTTTTTGTTCTGAACAAACTATGCATGCTATTAAGGATTTAGAGAACAAAATTTTTAATGAAATTTGAAGGACTTTTGGTTCAGTTGGCACTCAGTTGTAGAAATAGACTCAATTTGAAGGACTTTTTATTCTATTTTAAAAGTAATTTTAAAGTAATTTTAAAGAAAAATTTAAGGAATTTTTAAATGTATTTTTAAAAAAATTAATGATTTTTAAACGAATGTTTAAAGAATTTTAAAAGTAATTTTAGAGTAATTTTAAAGTAATTTTAAAGAAAACTTTAAGGAATTTTAAAGGTATTAAGGCATGAGAGTAAAAAAATAATTTCACCCCCTAACTATTAAAAACTTACAGAAGTAGACGACATGTGCCTATTTGTCAAATTTCGAAAAGTTTAGGTACTATTAGGATATTATCATCACTTCAGGTATGTTTAGAGTATTACCATAAATTTTAGGTGCCAATAGGTCCTTTACCTTCTTTAAAAATCTTGAATACATTTTTTAAATTATATATTGGATTGTCTTTTTCAGTAATTAATGTTTTCATCTTATATGAAACTCTTTTCGAATAAACTTTTACTCAAGTATATAATACTGGGTTTATTGGTTATTTTAAAGATGATGGGTTGAAAAATAAATATCCTATTACAATTGGGCATTAAAATAGTTTTTCCTAATAAATATTCTTTTCACATAACTAATTTAAATGAGGATAATCAGTTTTCCTTGCAAATTTATTTTTTTATATTACCCATAAAAATAAATTTAAATAAGATTATAAGGATAATAAATATCTAATTTGAACTAAATAAGGATAATAAATAAAATATGAAATGTTATTACAAGTCATGATTGATGATTACAAACTTTTACAATATGACAATTTTATATGAGTTAATCAGTCCTACCTTTAACCAGTAAAAAAGAAGAGTTAATCAGTAATCATATGTCATGTTACTCATATATATTGTGGAAATTTTTAAATAAAAAACTTATTATTTAATCATAAACCAGAGATAAGTATACAAAAAAGTTTACAGTCAATAAAGATAATGGATAAAAAATTCTCATTTAATCATAAATCAGAGATAAGTATACAAAAATGTTTACACTAGAAAAAGATAATAGATTAAAAAAAGTCACAAGAATTGATTTAGATTATGAAATCCAACAAACAAAAGTTTCACATTATTTCATTAAAATTTATATATAGAATTTGAGAGTAATACAATTTAAACTTTTAAAACTGAAATTAAATTAAATTCATCAAAATTCAAAATAAAGTAAATTCAAGATCTATGATTATTCACACACAAGAAGCACATGCAATCATATATTGTTGTTCTCTGTCTAGATTAAATATTCTTAGAACATACAACCATAAATGAAATATTGGAGATAATGATGCTCATTATATTCCAACTAAATGTAAAAATAAATTAAAAGTTAATTGGAATTATATCATCTCTCATATCAACGTGAAAAGGAAAATTTACTTCAAGACCCAAAGCTAGAGGTTAATTTAATTTTAAACCCTAAGAGTTCCATAAATACTAAATGCCCCAACCCTCTAGATTATTTTTTAGACCCAAACCTTTATTTTTAAAATTTTTTTTATTAATCTAATTTTCTTTCTTGCAATTTGTATATTATCCTTCTAAGAAGGAAAAAAGTTTTTCTTCAAAGGATAATCCAATAAAAAAAAAAAACTTAATTAGAAAAACTTCATGTCTTATAGAACAATTCAAATTCAATCAAACTCATGAACATATATTGGGAATAAATATTGATTGAAAAAACCCCACAAACTGTAGAGATTTAAATTGCTCAACAAAGAAAGAGTTATTTGATTGTAGTTTAATATGAGAATCAAGTTTTACTACAAGAGTGAGGTAAGAGGAAGTGCAATTATATTATCGGGCTTTCATGTACTCTATCAAATACCATGATTTATCATTGTAAAAAAAAGATAAACAAAGGAAAGGGAATGAGATTATTTTGAGAAAGGATCATGGTGTTTGATGTATCTCCATAGTCACAATCCACTTTTTGCTTGCCTCAATCTTCCATGTAACACTTTATTCTCATATGAAACTCCAATTAAATACATCTATATTTAATTGATGATTTTAAATCTATGTATTTTTCGAGAAAGAGAATGGAAGAAGAAGAACAATAACTCATTTCAATTTTAGAATGAATAATATAGGAAATACAAGGGAAGTAGTAAGTAATTTAATATAAAAGATAATTGGGTCCAAAGATAATTATGTTTTAGGGAGTTGCGTTTTTAGTGTTTATGAAACTCATTGAGTTTAAAAATAAATCAAAATCTAGCTTTGGGCCTAGAAATAATTATCTCTAAAAAGATATAAATATACATCACTACTAACTTTTAAATTATAGATAACTAGTAATTTAAACGTGTGATGCATGTCTTAATAAATATATACATTTTTAAGGTAAAAATTCTGACGTAGTATGGCTTCGAACCTTAGACCTCTTTTAAATTAGTTACGCACGGCAATGCACGGGTTTGTTTGGTTACAAAATTAAGATTTCCTTGATTACAAACCCCAACTCTCTCAATAAAATAGTAGAGTTGAGAGATAAATATGCAAATTCAATTTAAAAAAAATAAAGATAACATGTAAATTAGAACATAAATTTAGAATGTATCTACATCTACCGTTTAAGAGAGACAAAAGTATAGAATTTATTTAGAAATATTCTGTGCAATAAAAAAAAAGATGAAATAAAGGTGCATGAATAAGCTTTTGTTGTGCTTTTTTTTCCCCTCAAAGTACAAAGAATCTTATCTTATATAATCTTAAATAAAAATTAGTGGAAATGGAAACATCTTTAATTTGAACTGAATAATATAATACACAAATATAATTAGTATTACCATTATTGTATCATAAACTAATCAAAAAAAAAGAATTCACAAATTTCAAAATTTTAAGTTAAAACTAATCAAATAAATGGTTATTGAGGAAGTTAAGAACACCAGAATTTGCTTACTTTGAGACATGTCACCACCAGAAGATTGGAGGGGACATTAAAGTGATGAAAGTCATGGATGTACTTGATCTCTCTTATTTAATGAACTTAATTACGTATGAGCAAAGTAATAATCTTAAAATAAAAAATGAAAGAAATAATCTTAAAATAAAAAATAATTGAGATAATATCTTGCATAGTATATGTTCATTGTCATGATTATTAACACACAATTTCATTAAAGAGGTTTACAAATACATTACTAATGCACCTTAAGAGAATGGTTCATCTGTGTATCGCACGGGTTATTTTCTAGTTTCAATTAAGCATATCTCTACTACTATAATGGGAGATGGCCTTAGTGTAATTTGTCCATCTACAACCCGTGCAATGCACGTGTATAACTATTGTAAATGAGATTTTAGATCAAATCCAAATTACGTCTGCATTTTTACTTTTAAAAAAACTATATTTATTAAGACGTGCGTAAACTACTTGTTGGAAATATTGATATATTCTCTCTATATAAATATTGCATGTGCATATGAGCAACACATGTATTGAACGTACAATTGATTGGATATTGGAACGCGGGGTTGTGGGCTTATAACCCGATACCCAAACCAATTTAGAGATAAATACTGGCTTGTGATAGCAGTCTAGGTATTCCAATCTTGATACCTAGGGTGAATATCTCAAGCAACTTAGATCTAGATATTAACCATAATTCCCAATTGTTAATTTCTCACAAAACCTAACAATCTTGAGATATTATTAATCAATTTGTGAGATTGAGAGAGAGATCGTTGTGGTCGAAATCACTTAATCACCGTCTCCGACCGAAGCTGCCGCCCCACCGTCGACGACGTCGCCGGTGTCGTCGCAGATCGAAGGGGCACCCAGATCGCAGGTGTCATCGCTGTCGTCGCGAATCGAAGGGGCACCCAGATCATCAGTGTTGTCGGTGTGGTTGAAATCCAGATCGGTTGAATTCGGTGGCGATCACGGCAGATGGAGGAGCCTCAGCCACTGTCGCTGGGCGACGCTGCCCCCCCTGACGTCGATGGGCACCGTCGACGCCCCTACCGACGCTGGGAGCGAGCCGTCGGAGGTCGCCGAAATCCGCGTCTGGATTTATGCTGCCTCATTATCCACTTCATCTGCATTGATCTTTGTGTCAGATAGAAGGAGAAGAAGGAGACAACTCAGATCCAAAATTTATTTTTTTTCGATTGGTGGATTATGGTGTTTTGTGTCCGGGTTGGAGAGGGGATCCTGGCAGTTGAGTTTGACTCAGATCTGACCAAACAAGAATTTTCATTGGTTGAGAATTTGGTGTATGGTGTTCGGGTGGTTGGAGCAGATCTAGATTCAGATCCAGTCCAACAGCTACTCTATTGGTTGGAGATTGCTGTTTGGTGTTTGGACTGTTGGAGCAGATCTAGATTCAGATCCAGTCCAACAACTATTCTATTGGTTGGAGATTTATTGTTTGGTGTTTAGACTGTTGGATCAGATCCACATCCAGTCAAAAGGAATCAGATCTGGATCTAACCAGTGGAGACAATTCATTGTGTATTATTTTGTATTCTGTGTTTGGGAAGAAGATTGAATCTACTGTAATGTACTTCCAATTCGGATCTAAATTAAAGATAAGTTTCTCACCTAATTTAAACTGTTACTTAATTATTTGTTTGAATTTTGTTGTTGAGTGCTAAATTCAAAACCGTATTAAGCATTGTTTAATTAAATACAAATCTGAATAACTACTTTGGCTACGTGATATGGATCAAATATTTATTTTGATAAATTATAGGCTTTGACTATAAAATTAAATCTCCAATTAAATTGTTGTGAATTAGATTGTTCTAATAATTTGTTTAATTGGCTAATCTTTAGTGATTTGATAAATGTAGGACTTCAAAGTTACTTACAAACTATGTGTATTGGAGATGATGGATTTACATTACGGTATGATAAGTCTGCACTACGCAGGCTTCTCCATCGAATTTGGAAAACACTTCTAACTTGAAGTGTCGGTATGATCTACTTTAATTTTCTTAGTATTTTTCATGTGATGAATGTGTTAACGTTTTGTGCATTTGATCATATGATTGAGAGTTTTAGATCATAGTTATTCTCGCTTTGGAAAACTAGCATGTTTAAGGTTGTTAAGTGTTTTATCATACTATGCGTATAGATATTTTGACAAATCTATTGTTTGCAGTTTGTGCGAGATTACATATTTGCTTCTCTAAAAATTTAAAAAATAAAATAAAAATTATATAAGATGTATAACAAATGTCTATAACTTAGGAGAGAGTATCTCTTAATGTAGAATGTGACTCTACTAGTTACGTTTTGTTCTTTCTCGTTCATTGTACTGTGTGTGCAAAGTTGAATTATAATATGTTAGTCATTATTTCATTTAGCGTTATGAAGATGATGAAGAATGAATAAAGGAAAGAACTCTTTACTAAATGTGTTTGAGCAAGTGGATTTTGTTAGAACCATTAGAGAAAGCAAATAATTTTTGTAAAATGTGATATGGTAATTTTGTATTAACTCTTATAAAGTGCATATATTGTCAATCGCATGTACAAGTTGAGTTTAACAAATAAGACAATTAATAATAATAGTTCTAATTGTTTTCTTGAACATAGCATAATTGGCCAGAAATTGAGAACTATATATTCAATTGTTTGTGAAGAAATGTGATCTAATTATCAAAACTGTGGTGGAAATGAAGTTAAAAGCTATTGAGTAAAAAGCTTTAACATCCAAGTTTTTTTGAAATTTAGAATCACCATGAACTATATATTAAATTGTTTGTTCTTGTTAAAACTCATAACTCTACTAAATGAAACTTCATTAAATATGACAAATATGAAAGTTGTGCTAAGATTATGATCATTAAAAAATCATTTAGTATGGTCTCTAGGAGCACACAACTTCTTGAGTCAATACATTCTGATATTTGTCATCTCAATAGCTTTGTGACTAGATGGGACGAATGTTGGTCAGAAGTATTTAATCGCTTTTGTAGATGATTAATATAAGTCTGTCATATATTTGAAGAATGAAGCACTTGTTATTCTTAATGAATTAAAAATTATAGTTAAATGCTAAAAATCAAGGGTTTAGATGTGATAGAGATGGTGAATATGTTTTAACAACTTTAGAGAAGTTTGTATTGGGCATAATCTCTACTGTACTTTACTTACAATAGTCAAACGGTATTGATAAAAGTTAGAATCAAACACTTGGTGAAATGTTGAATTCTATATTATTGACTGTTGTTTGTCCTGTGTAATTATGAGTGATGTTGTATTGTTAATCATAACTCTAATGTGTTACTACACTCTAAATTGAATACACTTTGTAGAACATGGCATGAAAATACAAACAATTTTGTTAAAGTGAAATTTTGTGTTGTAATACTTCTGTTAGAGTACATGACCCTAGAAGGCCTAAAGTAGGACCTACAACAAATATTTGTGTGTGTTTAGAAAGTGCAGAATGTAGTTCTGTGGAAAGATATTAGATCTATCTAATTTGTGTTAGAAGAATAAAGACTTGCAGAGTTCTTTGAGGTTGTGTTCATCAAAGATAAATGTATGAAATAATCTAGTCTTACAAACACTTTCAATGATTCACAGTTGGAATCAAGAACCAGCCTTACTAACACTTAAAAACCTGAATGACAAATGAGCTAAGAAGAGTTTTTAGTAGACAATGAGATGATTTTGTGTCATACAATAATACTTTAATTTAGTTGATCTGCTGAAAGGGGCTAAAACTATAGTAAGTAAGTGGAGTTTTGTAGAAGAAACTTAATTTGATTGTTCAATAGCAATTTTAATGTTTTTTAGTAGCTAACAGATTGACTGAAAAAAATGAGGTAGATTTATTTGATGTCTACTCACATGTTTGTCATATTGCTACAATAAGTATTTGTCTTACCCTTACATCTATTGAAAATTTTGTCATTCATAAAGGATATTTAAAAGGCTTTGTACTTGATGTTTTGTACTGAACAGTTTTGTACTGGAAAGTTTTGAACTAATATGTTTAGTGAATATGATTTACAATTTAGTAAAATCATTGTATGTTCTTAAAACATGTATAGCCAACGAATAAATAATTTGAATTTTTTTTGAAAGAGCATGGTATATGAATCAAGTAATTCAGATTAGTGCCTTCAACTTTGTGGTGTGTCAAATATAGTGGCTATTATTTACTTGTTCTGTTGACATGCATGTTCTTGGAAGTGACATCTCTATTACAAATGAAGTTAAAATTGTGCTATCCAAAGAATTCAACATGAAAATCTAGGTACTGTGGACACCATAGGTACAAGGGTGAGTTTTCAGTTGGCAAGTGATAACTCTTAGTCAAACTCATCAAATCAAAATGTGTTTCAAAAGTGGGGATATGGTGATTGAAAGTGTGTTTTGAAACACCTTATGATTATAATAAAAGGTTGACACTTAATGATGGTGCAACTATGAGACATGTAGATCATTCTAAAGTAATTGACAGTATCATGTATACAAAGATCTGCACTATAATCGACATAGCCTTTGAGGTAGGTATGATCTGCAGATTCACTAATAATTCCATACACATTTGAGTACCCTTAAGAGGCTATTGAGATACCTGAATGGTATTCAAGAGTTTGCTTTGTGCTACTTTAGTCATTCTTTGAATGAATGGATGATATGATGCATTATGATGCTCAGAATTTAGTGAAAGTTGATAACTAGTAGATATGTGTTTACACTAGGAGAAACAGAAATGTTATGGAAATAAAAAGCAAACAGACACTGTGCTATCTTCCATGAAATCAGACCTCTATGTGTAATCCTCTGCAGGAGAAAAGGCTGAGTGGATTGAAGAAATTGTTGCTAGTTATCCATTAAGAAGTTTAAGTAACTCTCTAATTCTGTTATGCGACTATCAAGCTACAATGCACTGTAGCTCATAACTCACTCTATAATAGTAAAAGGAGTATATTAAGGCTGAAAGAAGCCTAGTTGAACTTTCTCATAGATAAAGTGCAATTGTGACAAGTATGGCTAATGCTCTTCCTAAGAGACTTGAAAGTGATCTAATTATCAAAACAGTGGGGAAAATGGAGTTGAAAGCTATTGAGTCAAAGTTTTAACATCCTAATTATTTTGAAATTTAGAATCCAATTGGAGCCATAGAGAAGATCAAACTTAAGCATCAATTTTAGGCAGTTGACATATTTTAGATAATTTTGATGATTCCACATAAATTCCACAAATATATAATGTCATTCCAATTTTGATGGTATTATATATCTAGAAAATTTACTTAGAATAATCATATTATTCCAATACGAAACATGAAAACTTGTCGATGTGTTTCCGATGATTAAATTGTCTTAAATATCATTCTAATTTTGATGACATGTCTTTTATGGATACATGTTTCATTCTAATTTTGATGATTCAATGTTAAACCATGATTGAAATGACAGTCTTTTTCATTCCAATATGAAACATAGTATGATTCTTGTGTAAAAACTATAAAAGATCATATTCTTTATTTAGTTAAAGAAAACTTGATTGGGTTGCTTGTGTTACATTTTTGCTAAGCTAATTATGAATTGTACTAAGTTCGTTTGTGGAACTAGATACTTTGTGAAATTTGTTAGAATTCTTAGAGACGTGTCTCTTGATATTCTTGTTTTTCAATAAGGTAGCAAAGATGGAGGAGTTGAATCTGTCAACATAGATTTCAAAAATAATGATTTGCTTAAAATGGAGAAGTAAACATAACGCAGTGTGCAAGGATAGAGTTTTAGTTTATTTCTTTCGAGAATAAATTAGTCACTTGCTTGGTAAAACTTCTGTTGAGTTTAAGACTCTTGTGTTCATGAGCTTAAAACTCATATCTCGTTCTTGAAGTTTATTTGCTTTGTTTGATTTTGAAACTATGACAGATTATTCCAGTTGGTTTAGTTTTTGTGAACTATTCTGAATTGGATATGGTTTGAAACTATTTAATTATATTGGTTTGGTCTTGATTGAACTATTCAGTTTTATAATTCTATTGGTTCTTATGAAACTATACCTTTTATGATACTTTTCTTTTATGGACTGCTATCAGCCAGTCAGTTTTATACTGAACTGATGAGATAATCCTGTACTTTATATATTGAGAATATAGGAGGAGATTGTTGGATATATTGGTATATTCTCTCTATATAAATATTGCATGTGCATATGAGCAACACATGTATTGAACGTACAATTGATTGGATATTGGAACGCGGGTTTGTGGGTTTATAACCCGATACTCAAACTAGTATTTAGAGATAAATGTTGGCTTGTGATAGCAGTCTAGGTATTCCAATCTTGATATCTAGCGTGAATATCTCAAGCAACTTAGATCTAAATATTAATCCTAATTCCCAATTGTTAATTTCTCACAAAACCTAACACTACTAGTATAATTAAATGGGTAGGATCAAATCCTATCCAAGTTCATAACAAGTCTAAGTCAATTAATGACTCCAAAGTCGTTAAACTATATATTTCTCATAGGCAAACTCATCTTCCTTCTGCCTCTTCCATGCGAACACTCAGGGTGCGTTTGGGAACCCAAAAAACTAGGGAAAGGAATGGAATACTGTGGATAAACCCATCTTATCCTATTCCACAGCTTGTTTGTTTTGAAAAAGAAAACAAAGGAAACAACTAAATTTTATTCCCTAGAGAAAGATTTCAGACAATTTCTATTCCAGCTACACCCCCCTCGGAAAGCTGAGTAAAGGAATGGAAATAAGATTTGAAGCTCTACCCCCAATTTCTATTCCATTCCACCAGTTGCCAAACACACACAACTTATAAAATTAATTCATTCCTTTCCCTTTCTTTCCATTCCTCTCCATTCATTTTCATTCCATTCCTTTCCATTCCCCAACTTCAATGTTTCCAAACAGACCCTCAGGTGTTGTTTTCTGTTATCGAATTATTGACTTCTACATACAGATCATCCAACTTTAATTAGTGATCCGGGATCATGACATGAGAAGACAGTGCGGTTTACTTCTTCTTAATAATTTGTGAATAATAGTTACAAATATATGAATATGCATTGAGTTGGTCCTTCCTTTAGTCTCCTTTGCTTGTCATCTTCTCTATGTTCTTCGCTTTGCCGCGTGATTCCTTCCATGACTTCGTCCAGAAATAATTAATATAAATTTTCGAGTAAAATTTAATATAAATTTTCATTTTATTTCTCATTAATTGTTTAAAAGAATAGTATTATAATTATACTTAATTTGTAGTTAACCGAGCTAAACATCGGCCTCCTCTAGCAAGATGATCATACTCACATAACTGACCACCATGCAGGATCATGCCGCCTCTCGACTTAGTCCCATAAAGTCCACATGAAATAAACACAATTCCCATAAAGGACGTCACATTTTAATCAATTTTCCTAGCTAGGGGTGGATCTGGGCCCAAGCAGCACAAGCAATTGCTTGGCGCTCCCAATTTTATAAGGCCCCATATTTTTTAAGTATTTACAATGTTAAAAAGTAAAATGTAATATTTTCTGATATAATTACATTGTATTAATAGTTGGCTTATTAGCTTAGTTGGTTAGAGTGTTGTGCTAATAATGTGAAGGTTGTAGGTTTGAAACTTGCATGGGCTAATTAATTTTTTAATCATTTTTATTTTTAAAACAAATTATTTTTTACATAGCCATACACGTCATTTTACCATTTTATAAATTTAATGTTATTTTTGACTTAGCCCATGTATGTCACTCTATGATATTTTTCAGTGTTCTATGGTATATCATATTTACCTGTTAATGATAAATTTCTAACTAAATTTTCAAGTGCATGTGCCAATTAATTTTTTAAACAATTTTATTTTTAAAACTAATTATTTTTGATATTGCCATATAATATGGTATAAATTAAGCTGCATCAACCAGAGCCCTCTGATCTCCTCTGGATCCCCCCCTGTGATCATCAGGCCAGCTACAGTCCAATGGGCCTCAGCCAGCTCAGGCCCATGGGCAAACGGGTCTAACCCGGCCCGCCAGGGCTCCAGACCCGTTTACCCCTGCCTATAAATACTCCACCCCCACCTCGCCGTGAAAGGTAATCAATATCTCTCCGCTTGAACCCTAGCTGCCCAGTCTTTTTTTTAGTGACTGACTAGATCGTCGGAGGGCCTGCCGCCGGGACTTCTTCCGGTGTTCCTAGGCCGTGTGCAGGTACAGAAGACCTAGACAAGCCGAGCTTCTAGATCCGAGCCGAGCACCCGTCCTCACTTCCAAGCACCTCTGCACTCCTACTTCCGAATTGCTCCTGCTACCCGAGGTAGGACCGACGTCGGTACTGCGTAAGGACTTCCATTATACAAATTAGAGAACTCACACCTACTGTCCCAATGCCCAAAAAACAAACAGCATCAGGTTGGCGCCGTCTGTGGGAAACTTCTTTCTTCTAAGTACTATCGTCCTTCCGAAACCAGCCAGAGTCGTCACCTTAGGTCTAAGCTCCTCTATGGCTCCCAAAGCCATAAGGGTCGTCATCTCGACACGACATCCAGACCCCCACCATCCTAGCTGCGTGAACAACCAGGTTTATTAAAAAAAAAAATTCTCTCTCATTCCCTCTCTATTTACTCAGAAATTTGGATTTTCAGATTTCAGGTTTGTAAATTTTCAGATTTTTTATGTTTTTTTATTGCTCGTGTTACATTGAAAATAGCAAATATCTCTTCAATAGTTAAATTTCATCATTTTCCACCCTCAAAGTTCTAAAAAGTTAAATTTTATACGCTCATTTATAATTATTTTTCAACATATACTAATGGAAACATGGACTTTTATTTACAACTAATTATTGTCATACTATTCAAACTTGAGCTACATAATTGTTGTTTTACTCTTTACAAGGCTTTTGTATCGTTCCGAAGACATGTCGTAGGCACGTGCCTACAGGCCAATCTTGTAATAATATAACATATAAATAATCGATCAATTATAAATAGAAAATACATTGTTATTCAAAATAAATGTAATCGTCGATTATAAAATACTTAGTAGAAGATCTGAAACCAGTTTAGCACAACATAAATTTATAAATTGTCAAAATACCGAAAATATTATGGAAATACGTATTAGTGGGAACGGGGGTTACACTGGTTCTCTGGCGCCCTCGTCCAAATCGAGGAGATCGTCACACTTGTTGTGACCGTCGGGACGACCCCGATTATGCGAAATGAATAAATGGACTTCATGGTAGTCAATTTCAAGGCCGCATATAATGCCATTCTCGGCCGACCTGGCCTCTGCTCGTTTCACGCTGTCCCCTCTGCCCACCACCTGAAACTGAAATTCCCCACCGACGTCGGAATCGGTGTTGTCCGGGGAAACCAGGAGTTTGCACGCTCGTGCTATATGATTGCGGGTATTCCCCCATGATGCAGTGGAACCTCTGTTCTAAAGAAACCATTCCGAGTCGGAGCCCATGGATGAATTGTAAGAGGTCTCTTTCGAGGCGAAAGAAAAATCTAAATGGTTCCATGTGAGCTGATCTCTGTCTCCAGACCTGAGGCCGAACCACATCGAGTGTATTTGCCGAAATATCGACCTGTTCGCATGGATGTCGCCTGACATGCCTGGGATTTCTGAAGACCTCACCATGCACAAACTGACTGTCCACCCGGGATCCAAGCCAATCCAGCTTAAGCAAAGTAAGTTCGATCCCGAGAGGCAACAGGCAGTGAAAAGGAGGTGGAAAAACTTCTGTCCGCCCGGTTCATACAAGAGGTCAGCTATCCCGAGTGGCTAGTTAACATCGTGATGTTCAGAAAGGCAAGCAAAAAATGGAGGATCTGTATAGATTTCATGGACCTCAATAAGGCGTGCCCCAGTGATCCGTTCCCCCTCCCAAGCATCGATGCTCTAATCGACGCGACATCGGGTCACGAACTACTGACCTTCATTGATGCCTTTTCGGTATAACCATATCAGGATGTTCCCTCCGGACATCGCCAAGACAGCCTTCGTCACCGACCAGGGTCACTACTGCTACCGGGTCATGTCCTACGGGCTAAAGAACACCGGTGCCACCTATTAGAGGCTCGTCAGTCGGGTCTTGAAAGAACAGATCGGTCGGAACATAGAGGTATACGTTGATGACATGCTCATCAAAAGTCGTCAATGGCAGGATCATGTGGCTGACCTCGAGGAAGCTTTTGGTGTCCTCCGATTCCACAACATGAGGTTCAATCCCGCTAAGTGTGCCTTCGGCGTCTTCTAGGGCAAATTTCTCGGGTTCGTGGTGAGCCAGTGCGACATAGAGACAAACCCCAAGAAGATTGAGGCCATAATCGATATGGCCCCTCCAAGAAATGTAAAGGAAGTTCAACGGCATACGGGACGACTGGCGACCATCGACTACTTCCTCTCCAAGTCTGGGGAGAAGTCGCTCCCCTTTTTCAAGGCCCTATAAGGGGCGAAAGGCTTCGAATAGGGGGACTCTCAGTAGCAGGCATTTGACCAACTAAAGACTTTCCTTGCCAACCATCCACTTCTAAGCAAGCCCGAGCTGGGCGAACCCCTCTTCCTCTACCTTTCGGCCTTAGAACACTCTCTTAGCACCATGTTGGTCCGAGAGGAGGATGGGGCTCAAAAGCCTCTCTACTACGTCAGCAAAGTCCTACTCTTGGTCGAGACCCATTACGCAAAGATAGAAAAGGTCGCCTATGCTCTGGTCATGGCCGCATGGAAGCTTCGCTCATACTTTCAAGCCCACTTGTAACCACTATTTTTCTGTTTTGAATTTTATTGTATTTTCCTCAATTGTTGTTTCCAGATTTTCTTTGAATAATAAATCTTGCTTTTCCTTGGGCTCATTTATTCCCTTTTGATCATTTTGTACTCTTTTGGCTTGATTTCTACTATTTTTGGCTCACTGCAAATTTTGCTCCTTTGTGTTTTGAGTTTAAATTGATCTGCTATATGTCCATCGCATTGATCTCTATTTGTTGTTCTCTTTTTGGAGCCTAAACCCGTAACCCTAAACCCATTAACCCGCAACCCAAAACCCAACATCTTGAATTCCTATTTAAATACTTTTTTAAAACCCTAATTAAATATTCTAAACTCTCTCGCTCTCTCCTCCGCCACTTACCCTCTCTTTTTCTTCCTCATTTCTTTGTTTCCCTATCAATCCACAGCTCTTCGATCCCTCATCGCTTTTCCACTGCAACCGCCATCCCGACCACCTCCCACCACCCTCGACTTCGCCTTCACCTTAGACCTCATCCACCGCTCGAACCTCCCTTCATCCCGTCGATCCCTCGTTGTCTAAACCCATTGCAGGCACCCCTTCAAACTCCCGTCGCCCTCTCGAGCCGCTCGAGTTGCCGCCGTTCCCTCTTCCTTGGCCGTCACTATTTGGTGTGTGGGTGAAGGAAGTTGGTTTCGCTGTTTGGTGTTTAGATTGGAGTTGCTGTGTTTGCTGTTTGGGATTGTTTGGTTGTTGTGTGTGTGTTTGCATGGGTTCGCACATGTTTTCGGCGTTCGTTGCCCGGGATTCTCATCCTGTTATACTAATATATTAGAATCTATCATCTAACAGGCAAGTCTCTTTCTTGAATTAGTTTATTGTTTTGTTCAAGAATTTCTTTGATTTTCGCAAGTAGATTCCAACCCTTTTTATCACATTTCTATTTGAATTCAGTTAAGTACATTGAGGGTTAACACAAGCTAACCCAATGTATTCTTAACATCGTGCCTACATCTTCGATCTGAAACCTAGTCTCTCTAGCACATTGCATATGCACGTTATACATGAAGAATAACTAGATCCATGTTATAAAATTATTTGATAGTTGAATATGTTTGATTGGATTTGTTATGATGAATAGATTACCCTGATTGTTAAACTGCATCTTAAATCTAGAAATCTGCATGTTAAACATCTAATAACACTTTCATTATTAATTATCATGAATTGTGTGGTTGTATGATAAAGTTGTTGACTATTCATATCAAAATATGCTCTGGCCTTCTGTTTGTGTCTTTTTGTATTAGAATTCGACCCTGTTACTGTTGTAATTTGAAATAACTTTGTGGAATTATATCCCCATGAGTCTATATTCCAGAACATTCGACGAAATTGAATTCCGATATAAAATCTGTTAGATATCAGTATTTTAGTACAGCTGGGTCAGAATTTCTAGATTCACAAATTCATGTGTATCTTTCTGTTTCATAAATAAATAGAACATGATAATAGTAAAATAAAAATATAAAATTAATTTGGCTGAGATTAGACATGTGTAGGAACCACCTTGAATTTTTGTAGATCTAATTGATGAGTTTTCTGACCTGTTTCATATATGTTTATACCATCTATAACCGGCTGCCTAAACATAAAATCTGAAAAAAATAGGATTTTCAACATAGTTTCTGTAACTTTTATATGTTGTGTATATATTCGCTGGAACCGGCAAAGACTCTAGTTTCTAAAACTTCTGACGGATCCAGTTTTTCTTTTCTGTAGCAGCAGGAATATCTATTTTTGTACAGTAACGTCCTGTTGTCCAGATTTTATGAATTGTGTTGATTTAATATATATACTCCTTGTTTTGTCTGTAATGAGTAGAATTAGTCACACCTAGCATAATACAACCCTGACACCTTCTTGCATGCTCACATAGGATAAAATAAAATATTGACAGGCTAGGATATCATGGGTTGACTCGGTAGTGAACGATCGGAAAATGTACTCGGTAAAGGCCT
The DNA here is from genome assembly GCA_017893485.1 of Hemerocallis citrina. Lineage (NCBI taxonomy): Eukaryota > Viridiplantae > Streptophyta > Magnoliopsida > Asparagales > Asphodelaceae > Hemerocallis > Hemerocallis citrina. The sequence goes on from CM030367.1 coordinate 94,735,821, forward strand.
TCTTGCGTGCATGATTCATTACATGGAAGGTCAAGAAATGCTTGTCATTGTGTGATCACGCTATCATGATATCTTGTCATCTTGTTGCCGGGTACGTGATCCGTGAATTCACCATCAGTCTAAAACGTTCACAATGTGCTTGTGCTGAACCTGTGGAATGAGACACAATAGTACGTGCACTAGATAGATTAATAAAATGATTAATAACATGCATTTGACATTTCATGCTTGATCTTGTATATCGTCACCAATATAGAATTTAAATTGACATTAATAATTAAATGCATGATTAAATATAGACCTTTAACATTATTTCCAATCTTTGATTTTGTTATTGACTTTGATCCCGTCCCTCTTCTTTCATATACTATGTTCTCATTTCACCCTGTTTTCTCTTCTTGCTGTCCTTGACTTGCTCTAAGCACACCATTTTCTTCTTTTTAGACAAAGAATTTACAGGTACTAAAGGATCACTATCGGAAGGAATTGGTGAGCAACGATTCTAGAAGATGAACCGAAGATTGCACTGCTTGAATTAATTTATGCTAGATTTATTTTTTTGAACATTGTCTTTGATATTATACATTGTTTTGGGCTTTTGTCCAGAAGTTTATTTATTTTTCCAGATATTGGATATTATGTTGGATATTATTTTGGATTATTTCATTATTATTGAAGTTTATCTTTGATTCATGTGATTATATTTTCTTGTGTGGCTGTGTTTATTATTCATATTACTGAGTTAGTCTAGTACAACTTATGGATGGTGTTTACATCATTCGCTAGGCCTACGTTACGTACTCGTATTCCGTATTTTGGGAAGCGGGGCGTGACAGGGTTTACACCACTTGATCTAGGTTCGCACGGACCAGCCCCTCAAGGCAGTCCTTCACAAGATAAAGAATTCTGGCTGCTTAATCAAGTGGTCGATCGAGCTGAGCCAGTACGACATTAGCTACCAACCCAGGATGGCTTTTAAATGGCATATTCTCTAAGAATTCATCACGAGGTGCACCATTTCCAATCCTTCTGAACTTCAGGAAGGGTAGCTAGTTTGGGAGGTTTATGTCGAGCCATCCAAGTGTCTGTAGAACAGATCACGAGAGAGCAGAACGCTCAAGTTGATTCTTTGTCTAAGCTTGCCTCATCGTCCTTCGAAGTCCTTGACCGTACTATCGTAATTGAATTCCTTCTAAAGCCTAGCATCGACATCCTCGAGGTCCTTTGCCTTGCTCTTGAGGCTCAAACAGGCACTTAGATGGCTCCTATCCGAAAATTTCTTACGGAGGGCGAACTCCCTGAGGATCGGGCCGAGCCAAGGAGGACCAGAATCCGTTCAGAGAGATTCACTATGATTCATGGGACACTCTTCAAATGCTCGTACACAAGTGTGGACGGAAGACCTTATCTCCGTTATTTGGGCTCCGATGAGGCCAAATACGCGCTGAAGGAACTACACGAGGAGATCGGAGGTTGCCACATGGGGAGCAGGTCGCTCGCTAGAAAAGCCTTAAACCACGGCTATTACTTGCCGACCATGTTACAAGATGCCTAGGACCTCGTTAAAAGGTGCGGCCCTTGCCAGGTTTTCTCCTTGTGAAATGTCTTTCGCAAGCCAACCTTAAGTCACTGGCTAGTCTGACCCCCTTTGTCATGTGGGGGATGGACTTTGTCAGCCCTTTCCCAAAAGCCTTAGGCCCGAGGCGGTTCGTGGTGGTGGCCTTCGAGTACTTCACCAAGTGGATCGAGGCGAAACCCTTTGCCACGATCACGGAGCATCAAACCCAATAATTTTTCTGAAGGCACATAATCTGTCGGTTCGGGATCCCACAGGTGCTCATCACCGATAACGGAACCCAATTTGCAGGCAAAAAATTTCGAAAAATCTGCAAAGACATCGGCATCCAACAACGCTTCTCGTCGATATCTCATCCCTAGTCAAATGGCCAGGAAGAAAATGCCAATCGCCAAATCCTTGATGGGCTCAAGAAGTGGTTGGATAATTCTCCCAAGGGACTGTGGGTTGATGAGCTACCGAGCGTTCTTTGTTCGCACTGAACAACCCAGAGAATTCCTATGGGCGGATCACCATTCAACATAACCTATGGAACTGAGGCGGTCACCCCCTTGGAAATATGGCTCCTCTCGCCCAGGATCATGGGCTTCAATGAGGAGATAAACTCAACTAACATCAGAGCAAATTTGGATCTGATCGACGAGCTTAGAGAAAAGTCTGCTATCAGAAGAAGCATCTACCAACAACAGATAGAAAGATTCTACAACAAAAAGGTCTGTCCCATCAACATCAAGCAAGGTGACCTCATGCTCAGGAAACTAGCTATATTCGACCCCAACAAGAAGAGAAAGTTGGCCCCTAACTGGGAGGGCCCATATAAGGTCTCCGAAGTGGTTCGCCCCAGCACGTACCGACTCGAAGACCTGGGGGACAGGGTAGTGAAGAGGCCCTGGAACGCGGAGCACCTTATCAAGTTCCTCGAGGGGAAGGACTAGATTTCTCCTGTAACCGGACTAGACATCTTGTGTAACCAAGCTTGTGCAACCGGTCTTTTGTAATCGGTACTACGTGCCACCCCTTTTGTGTAAACATAAAATAGTAGAAAGAATGAAGTATAATCTTATTTCTTTCCTTTTTTTGTTCAAATTTTTGTGTATTCTCACAAACTAGGGGGTGCTCGATGATCGACATTGACCTCGAGCAAGGCACTAGCTTCCTTACAAGCTTGGAAGCTCGATGCTTGCCATTGACCTTAAGCAAAGCACTAGATTTCTTACAAGCTAGTGGTGCTCGACGCTCAGTAGTGACCTCGAGCAAGGCACTAGCTTTCCTACAAGCTTGGACGCTCGGCATTGACTTCGAGCAAGGCACAAGCTTTCTCACAAGCTGGTGGTGCTTGACTCTCGGCATTGACTTCGAGCAAGGCACTAGCTTTCTCACAAGCTGGTGGTGCTCGATGCTCGGCAGTGATCTCGAGCAAGACACTAGCTTTTTCACAAGCTTAGATTCTCAATGATCGGTAGTGACCTCGAGCAAAGCACTAGCTTTCTCACAAGCTGGACGCTGGACGCTCGTCATTAACTTTGAGCAAAGCACTAGCTTCCTCACAAGCTGGAGACGCTCGATGCTCGGCATGTACTTTGAGTAAGGAACTAGCTTTCTCACAAGCTGTAGGTGCTCGACACTCGGCATGTACTTCGAGCAAGGAACTAGCTTTCTCACAAGCTAAAGGTGCTCGATGCACGACATTAACATCGAGCAAGGCACTAGCTTTCTTACAAGTTGGACGCTCGATGCTCACTGTTGACTCAAGCGAGGCACTAGCTTTCTCACAAGATGGACTCTCAAAGCTCACCATTGACTTCGAGCAAAGCACTAGCTTTCTCACAAGCTGGAGACGCTCGACGCTCAGCTCGGTCCCTGAGCTAAACAAGGCTCCTCAGCCCTACGTCCTCGCTACTCGGCATGGACTATAAGCGACAAACGGGAGATTTCTTAACCTTCCAAGTCCTCAACCCTCGGCTCGGCTCCTGAGCCAAACGGGGCTTCTCAGCCCCACGTCCTCGCTACTCGGCAGGGAGTACAAGCGACAAATGAGAGAATTTTCAATCTCCCAAGTCCTCGACCCTCTGCTCGGCTCCTGAGCCGAATGGGGCTTCTTAGCCCCATGTCCTCGCCACTCGGCGAGGACTACAAGCGACAGACGAGAGATTTTTCAATCTCCTAAGTCCTTGACCCTCAGCTCGGCCCCTGAGCCAAACGCGGCTTCTCAACCCTACGTCCTCGCTAATCGGTGAGGACTACATGCGATAGAGGGAGATTTCTCAATCTATCGTCCTCTCCTAAGCCCTCGACACTCATTCTAAAAAACAAGTTCAGACAAATCGAAAAGATCATTTTTTATTAAACGCCCTGGGGGGGGGGGGGGCGCAGTACAATAAGGCTTATTACAACGGCTATCACCTCAGCCTAAATTTTTCTCAAAGCCCCTTTGGGCTAACATAGACCAACTCGAGCACCACCGAGCACATTTGCTCTCCGACAAGTTCGCCTGGCCTCGTCGGCGTCGCCAAGGTAAAAGCTCCGACAATAAAGCTCTTGGCATTTGCCAGCCCCGACATTTCCACATGAAGGGTCCAAGACGGACCCATGACGGAGGGTCAACCTCTCCCAAGGGAATGGAGCCATCTACCGTTACCGAGCATGACCCTCATCCTCTGAATCTCCAACTCCTTCTCTAACACGACCTCACGAAGGAAGGACTCAGAGGTCAGCCGCCTGGTGGAGGCATCAGACATTGACCACCACGTCTCTATGCTCCCCAGTCACGGTCGGCGATAGCCTTCTTCAGATGTGCTACCTCCAAACTCAGCTCCTTAGACTTATTCATGAAGTAAGTAACGATAGCTTCCTGATCACGGGCCTATTTGTGATAACGTATCAAGAAAGACTCCTTGGACTCCAGCCTGTCCCAAAGGTGCTTGACCTCGGCTGAACTGAGGTTAGCTCTGTGGGTCTCGTCCATCTGACAAAAAAAAGAGGAAATAGGAGTTCACTCCAAGCTTTCAAAATAACAAGTCATACAGTTCGGCCAAAAATATATATTTATTATCTCTAAAAGTTGTTACAAAAAAGTGGTGGCTAGTACGCACTTGGTAAATACAGAAAGAAGAGGGGGAATGAGATTAAGACTACTTAGAAGAAATCATCACCTCTTCCTCGACCGCCCCCTGAACATCGGCGTCCGCCAATCCTCCCGCCTCCTTTTCAAGAGCCGGCCCTAACTCCACCTTCTCGCCTTCTCCCCCAAGCATCTTTGGATGGTTGGGTAACTTCCAGCCATAGTGAAGTTCATCAACCTTGGCCTCGGGGTAAAGAAATAAGAAGTGCTCCTATGCCCGATCATAAGCCTCATCCTGGGCTGTGATCAACTTGTCCATGGCTGTGACCTCCACCTCCTGGTACTTCGCGATTGCTGCCACCCTGAACTCCGCCACGATGTGGAGCTGCTCATCCGCTTGAGTTGCAAGGTTGGCTTGGAGGGCCTATTCACGCCCCTTGGACGCCTCCATCTCCACCTTCAGCTCCTTTATCTCGCGCTCATATCGCTGAGCGTTCCTCACCTCCCTTTTGATCTCCTTTTCGTAGCACCTCTTCAACTGAGCCCCGACCATAGATTCCTGAGAAGGAGGAGCCAAGAGTTGTTATTTTCAAACTAAAGCAATTTCACTAAGTATAAAGCTAACGGACAAGCGGGACCTTACCATCATGTGGGCCTGAGCCTACCTCATATAGCATGTCTCAATGATCTAGGTCGTGAGAATAGCTTAGTCGCATGGCGTGGCTAGGCAGTCCAACACCTCGACCGATACTGTCCCTTCTGCCAGAGTGTCGGCCACCTTCACCGACTAGTCAGGGGTCCATGGTCTGAGTCCCTCCTTACCCACCATCTCTTGATCATGAGGGCGAACTGGGCGGACCCCCGCCCTTCAGAGCCTCGGTAACCCTTCGGCTACTAGCGCTCGGTTCCTGCTCCTACGCCCTCTGATGGAGAGGGTCTTCACCTTCTTGGGATTTCGTTCCAAGGGGCCTTCGGAGCCCCCCTAAGTGGATTCCGCCTTCTGCCTAGGCTACTCTGTCCTCCTCTTATGGGCTAGGTCCTTCAGTGCTCTCCTCGCTTCAAGCTTGGCCTTGTCCATCACAATAGAGGAAAAGGAAGACTGTTACCACAAAGGTAGAAAGTTAGATAAAAAAAGAAACGGAACATACACGGGTCAACGGGGCTCAGTCCGATCCGAGCCAAGTGCCACTTGGTCACATTGGGCCAGCCGATGATGTGGCCCCCTACGGTCTGATCAACATCAGCATACTCCACTTCCGTTAACTCTCTCCGTTTCGGCGGTTTGTGGTTCGGCTTGTAAAAATTCCAAGAAGCAGAAATTTTCTAAGTTATCGGGCTTCGGATGACGAAGTATATTCCCTTCCACCCTATTTTGGAGTGCAGATACCCGTGCACCACCTTCTTGTAGGAGCGAGGCGATATAATATATGCCCTCCTGCTTTCCCAATGAGCTCACCCCTAGAACGGTCCGGAAGTACTTCAACTTCAAGGGCACTCCCTTATCCTCACAGAGCAACATGAAGTAAACCAACTGCTTTCAAGAGATGGGACCATACAACATCAGGCAGAGGGCCCCCCACCTCAGCACCTTCTTGATAAATGGGTGCAACGACAGTCTTAGCCCCGAGACAAAAGCATCCTCGGGAAACATAGAGTAGCCGGGTGCCAACTTGGTGGTCGGACGGAGGCTAGTGCTGGGAATCATCAGCTCATACTCCTACCCTATGAAGTAATTAGCCCTTATCACGTGCAGGTGGTCGGCTATCAAAACACACTGAACTTTGTCCATCTGGACTTGGGTTTGACCTCGCGAAGATATTTCCACCCCGAACCAAACCAAATCATCGACTTCATCAGGGTACATCCTGATAGATCGGGGCTGCTTGAAGTACCGGATGTCAAGCCCGTACTTAGGTGCAAACTCATCTGGCATCTCCGGACTATCCGGGAGATGCCATTTCCTCCTCCTCCTTCGGACACGAGGAGCCCTCGGAGGAGATGGTGTCACCAAAGGCAGAAGAATGGGGCCAACTTCCACAGCATCGTCCCCACTACCCCCATGAAAGGCACTCTCGGCTTCCTCATCCACCACACCTTCCTTGACTTTCTCACCCGCTACCTCCGCCTCACCCTTGGAATCGCTGGACTCCACCACAAGCGGCTTGCGGCTGCAGAGTGGCGCTACGTCGTAGACTTTGTCGCTCAGATCCCATGACGTAGAAACTGAGAGACGAACCTCCTTATCCCGACCAGAGGCACTCGCTTCGGAACCGGACTGAGATCGCGAAATAACAAAAATGATACTAACATATGTTTCGTTAACGGAATGGTCACCGGAGAGAGGTCATCACCGGCAGCAAGAGAGAGAAGCTCCAAGAGTAAGAGAGAGAAAGCAAAGTGAAGAAATGAGAAGGGGTGTAATACCGTGAATTTTTATTAAATGAGAAATTGATGATTTTACGTGTTGTGCATGTACAAATTTTTGTATAAATGTTTTCTTATAAAATTATCTTTTATATTATGAACAAAGAATTATTTTCTCTCTTTCTCTTTATTTTCTAGAAGCCTATTTTAAAAAGCCTAAACTTGTTTTTCTAATTTAAGCCCAATTAATTAAATATTTTATTTTGACCCATGAGTCTAAAAGCCCACTATTTTGAAGCCCACAAATTAATTATCCGTTTAATTGTCATAACTTGTAGTGTAGACACAATTAGTAGACAATTAATAAATTATTAATATACAACTTTTAATGGGGGACACTAGTTAGGACACGTGCATGCACTAGTGTGTGCATTGCATACCCTAGGGGTAGGCCGGATTATGGAGAGAAGAGAGGGAGAGTGGGGTTGAGTTGAGGGGTGGTTATGAGATCATGGAAGTTACTACAACTTCCCATTTCATCGTGATCCTTGATCTCTAACTCCTTGATTAAATCCTCACCATCTATTCTCATCCTAAAAGTGCATAAATACCCCTAGTTTTCTTCTTATTAGTACACTGAACATTTTATTAAGAGAAGAAAAGACTAAGTGAGCAAAAGATTGAGAAGTGTTAGTGAGTAAAAGATTAGAAGGTGATTGTGTGTGTGTGTTCCCTCAAGTGGAGGCCGGCCAGCATCCAAGGAGCAATAGGTGGGCTTGGGTTTCCAATCAAGCATCAAGGAGGAGAAGTTTTGACAACACAATCTAGGAGGAAAAGGCCACTTTCTTGCATTTCAGGAGATTCTCGGAGCTTTCATTTCATTTTCTCCAATAGGTGGGTATTTCTCTTGCTTCTAAATCTAGATACCATGCTAGGAATGATTTGATAAAATTACTAAGGAACAACTAAGTGAAATTGGACTCATGTGTGCTTAATTAGAGATGAAATGGTAATTTAGAGAATGATTGATAAAATGATTGCTAGTTGATAAATGGTGAATTAAAGTGCTAGAAACTATCATGTTGTTATGGTATATGTTTTGAATTGAGCTCTATGATGAAATTTGTGCTTATGAGATAAATAGTTGATTAAATGCACCACGTATAGTTGATTGTCTAAAATAAAGTTTCATTATTGTAGAAAGATGGAAAATTGTATTCTAAAAATGTGGTAGGATGTTAATAAGTAAAAGAACAAAGGAATATAGTAGCTTTCTGGAATTCTTTCTCTAAACCGTGAAGAAATGTGATATTGTTCTCAATGTCGAAATTATGGACATAGAACATAAATTAGGACCCAAAATGCATGTTTTATAAAGCAAATAATCATTATAAAAATACTGGTTTACTGTAATTTTATGTAGGTTGTAATATGGAAAGTTTTCCTTTCAAAAGAGAAGAAAAAGAGATAAAATCGTTTTGAGAATTATGAAAAATTAGAAATGAACTGGGAGTTAGATCAAACCCAATTCGAACTAGTTGTGAGACAATTTGGTCACTTAGACCATTTTGTCGAAGGGCGTTTGGGTGCTACTATAGCGTAGGGGGGTTGGCTCTGGTCTCGGGTTCGATACTGAGTAGGAGTCTTTATTTTTATTTTTTTTGTTAAAAATCCCGAATACCGAGAGTTAATACACCTGGATAAAAACCCATTCCATTTCGCTTCTGTGGCCTTGGCGCAGTGGTCTTTGGGGGTGCCTACGTGGCCGCTGTTTGTGGGTTCGAATCGGGTTGTGGGTTTTAGTTTAAAAATTGTTTTTTTGGAAAAATTAATATTATTTTGAGCTTTAAAAATAAATTAAAATTGAGGAAAAACATGGAAAAAATTACTGAAATTATTTAGACTTCATGAGATAATTTTTTATAACTTTTGGTGTAGGATAATTGAGAATTTGAGGCTATTTGCAAAAAAAGGACTTGTTTTAATTTGTCTTTTGGATAAAGGAAAAATAAATGGGTTATTTCAAGGAGTTTAAAAAATGAGAATTAGTAATGAGAAATTTGAAAGTGTGAATTGTGAAATTAATTGAAATTATAAATTGCAAAATTAGTAGGGATTAAAATAAGAATAAGAGATTTGTGGAAAGAATGAACTATTGAATATGACAAGTTGAAATTATAATGTTTATGCATGAGATTGTGTATGAAATTGAAATTAAATGACATGTTGAGTTATGAAGGATATTATGAATATGAATACATGAATGCTATGAACATAAAATAAAAATTATTTTTAATCATGAAAAAGACTTTATGAGTATGAAAACCTCGATGTTGTAATTATGAGTTGAAATTAAGAACTAGGGTGTAGCTAAGCCTCATACTGGTAATGAAAGAAATGTTGAGATGATATTTGAAATGAAAAGACCAAGATTTGGGTCATGTGAAATGAATGAATAATACCAGTATAGTGGGAGTGTTAACCCTAAGGGATTGATTTTGTTCATGATTCAATTAAATTAAGGACTAGATACATAGTGAAGAGGTGATGAAAATATGAGAAAAACATGAGTATGAGGGCCATTGGCGGTGTGAGAGTATTCACAGGATGTTCCATGATGCGTCATGAATAAGACGTGGATACTGCTCCAGAGTACGGTCCCGGTGGCAACGCTCGTGGGGTGTTTGGCGATTACGGGTGGTTTCATGTCTATGGTAGGAGGTGAATTACCACAGGATGCCTGCATGATGAGTCATGTGTCAGTGCATTGGGATTCTCTCCAGGGCGCCCAGGCGTGAGCTCGTAAGTCATAGAACATCTAGGATACTTACCGTAGTTACAGTAGTAGATTAAGTCATGGTGAGGGATTGAACCCTACAAGATGAAGAACGGTTAAGGACTTGCCCTCGGACCTATGTAGTATGGGCTGCATAGACTCTGAATAAGTGCGCATTAGTGTCATATAACATAAATAGTTGCATTAAGGACTAATTGCACATTCACAACATGACATCAATAGGATAGTTCCCTTAGCTTTGTTTGTGAATAAGTTTTTGGTTTGTTAAGTAATGAGAATCGTTATGTTTTGGCATAGAGAGGATGGCCGTGTATAATATTTTGTCAGTTGAATGAACTGACATGCCCACAGTTTCTATGCAGGGTAAAGCACATGAAAAAGACTAAGGAGGAATTGACGCTTAAAGATTATTCAAGTGTTGTTGTATTTCATTCATTGTTGTAAAAATTGCTTCCGCTGTATAAGTGTTAATGTAAATGTAACTCTGATGTAAAGTAAAGTTTTGATTTCCTTGTAAAATTGTATGAAGTGAAGTGAAAATATCCTGTGAAACTCGAATTCAGTCTTATTTGGAATTTAGGGTGTTACAAGGGGGTGGGAGATTCATAGAGAAGATGGAAAAGCCTCGAAATCCTCAAAAGGATACCAAAATGTCCAATCTTGATCACCGAAATCTAACGGTTGATAAGATTTTGATTCCTCGATTCCCCCCCCTGACGTCAGCATCACACATGTAAAGCACTAGCTTTCTCACATACTAGATGTGCGCGACGTTGGGCATGTACTTCAAGCAATGTGCTAGCTTTCTCATAAGCTGAAGGTGCTCGATGCTCGGCATGTACTTTCTGACAAGCTGGGGGGGTTCGGCGCTCGGCGTTGACCTTGAGCAAAGCCCTAGATTTCTCACAAGCTGAAAGGGCTCGACGCTCTGCATTTACTTCAAGCAACACCCTAGCTTTCTCACAAGGTGTAGGTGCTCGATGCTCGGCATGTACTTCGAGCAATGCACTAGCTTCTCACAAGCTGTAGGAGCTCGATGCTCGGTGTTGACCTTGGGCAAAGCACTAGCTTTCTCACAAGTTGGTGCTGCTCGACGCTTGGCAGTGACCTCGAGCAAGGCATTAGCTTTCCTACAAGCTTGGACGCTCGATGCTCGGCATTGACTTCGAGCAACGCATTAGCTTCTCACAAGCTGTAGGTGCTCGACGCTCGGCATGTACCTCGAGCAAAGCCCTAGCTTTCTCATAAGCTGAAGAGCCTCGATGCTCGAAATTAACCTTGAGCAAAGCCCTAGCTTTCTCACAAGCTCAAGATGCTCGACGCACGGCATGGGTTTCGAGCAAAGGCGAAGCTTTCTCTCACAAGCCTAAGGGGCTCGACGCTTAGCATTTACTTCGAGCAACACACTAGCTTCTCACAAGCTGTAGGTGCTCGACGCTCGCCATGTACCTCAAGCAAAGCCCTAGATTTCTCACAAGATAAAGGGGCTCGATGCTCAATATTTACTTTCAGAAATGCACCAGCTTCTCTTGCGAAGCTGTAGGGGCTCGATGCTTGGCGCTCGACGCTTGGCATGTACTTCCAGCAATGCATCAGCTTCTCTTGCAAAGCTGTAGGGGCTCGACGCTCGACGCTCGGCATGTATTTCGAGAAAAGGCCTAGCTTTCTAACATGCCGAAGGGGTTCGACGCTCAGTATTGAATGCGAGCAAAGCCCTAGATTTCTCACAAGATGGAGGGGCTCGACGCTCGTCATTAACTTTGAGAAATGCACTAGCTTTCTCACAAGTTGTAGGTGCTGGACGCTCGGCATGTACCTCGAGAAAAGCCCTAGCTTTCTCTCACAAAGCTGAAGGGGCTCGACGCTCGACATGGACTTCAAGCAAAGACCTAGCTTTCTCTCACAAAGTTGAAGGGGGTCGATGCTCGACACTTGGCGCTCGGCATGGACTTCGAGCAAAGGCCTAGATTCACTTGCAATGCTGTAGGGGCTCGACGCTCGACGCTCGGCATGGACTTCGAGAAAAGGCCTAGCTTTCTCTCACAAAGCTGCAGTGGCTCGATACTCGATGCTCGGCGCTCGGCGCTTGGCGCTCGGCACTCGGTGCTCGGCGCTCGGCATGGACTTTGAGCAAAGGCCTAGCTTCTCTTGCAAAGCTGAAGGTGCTCGATGCTCGACACTCGATGCTCGACACTCGAAGGTTGGGGGGTCTGACTCCATAAAGGTCAGCCTCGACGCTAGGTTTTTTCGCTCTCCGAAGGATGTTCCATCCTACCACCATAACCACTCCCCTTCGTGAACGGCCTCGCTCATCGCTTTATGCCTCGACTCTACTGACGCTCGGCTCGGCGCCGACCCCAGTTACTTCTTAGGGACTCAATAATTCATCTTCACCAAATACTCTCCTTTGCTCTTCCCACAAAGACAAACTGCTCCTCCAAGGCTGGTTTACATAGCCCTCCAGGAGTAGGGGTACTTATGATATGGTATAAATGATGTGGCCCCATTAGGGCCATCAGATCTCCTTAAATTTTGCTCCTTCATGATCATCAAGTCAAACTGGTCCAACGGGCTTCAGCCAGTTCAGGCCCACTGGCTAACGGGTCCGACTCGGCCCATCAAGGTCTAAGACCTGTTAGTCCCTGCCCATAAATACCAGACCCCCTCCTTCCATCTGAAGGTAATAAACTTTTCTCCATCTGAATCCTAGCTAGTGTTGATATTCCAGTGACTTACTAGATCGTTAGAGGACCTATCGCCAAGATCCCTTCTAGTGTTTCTAGGCATTATGCAGGTATCAAGATCTGAGCTGAGCCACTAAGATTAAGCCGAGAACCTAGCCTCTACCTCTCTCCTGCTACTCCCAAACTGAATGTACAGCTCAAGGATCATATCAACGCCAGTGTCGTCCCTTCTGATTCACAAATTACATGAACTCACAGCTGTTGCCCCCACACCCAAAAACAAGCACCATCAATATTGACTACAGATAACCTAGCTAAGTAGGGTATTTCTACTACAGGGTCTTTCCCCTGTTGTGAGGTAGAGGCGGAAATGGTTAATCTTTTATTTCTTAAGTGTGCATCTAGTAAAGGCATTTGGGAAACTTTGTTATCGGGATTTGGCACACAAAGGTGTTGGATATATAGGTATATTCTCAATATAATAGAATATTATTGTGTATAATAGTCTATGGGGCAACACGTGCTTTCACGTGTTATCTGTTAATTGTTGGACCTAGTTGACTGGGTCTTAATTCCCAGTACCCTAAACCCAGATTAATCTCATATATATGCTGGTCTAGAGGTAGTGCCCTATGCTATTCCAATTACTGATAAGCAGGGTATAATATCTTAAGTGACTTTGAGATATAAACCCTAACCGTAATTACTCATCTTGATCTAACAAATGGTTCCCAAGTAGAGTTGAAGACCACTGGGGAGGCTTTAGAGAAGTAGAGACTCTGCGAGAGACACGTAGGGATTGGGATATATTGATTGTAGCATATTTATGGGTTATTTGGCTAAACAAGAACAATATATGGTTTGATAATAAGACCTGTAATCCGGCTCATTTAATTTATAAAATTTTTAGTCTAACTTCTTCATGGGTTTCCACCTCAGGGTCTAGGAGAATGCTCATATAGGACCGTTGTTCCCAAGGCTGGAGGCAGTATTGGGTGATGCTTAGCCGTGATTCCACTAGAATGCTGAGGCTACGTTGATAATGCTATTGTCGAAGCAAGGGGAGTGGTCAAGGAGAGTTTTGTGTGCGTCTTCTTTCAGTATACGTCTAATGGAGTTCTTGTGTTTCTAATTTCACATTTTGGTTTTTACCTCTTAGTGCTTGAAAGTAACTTTTGTATGGATGCATTTGATTCTCTGTAATATTAATGTACTTGCTTGAGATATTTATGAATTCTGATGGCAATTCTCTTGCCATCTTCTATTAAAAAAAAAAAAAACTCTTCAGTGACCTACAACACCTTATCTATATCGTTTTTCGTATGATCAGAAAAAACATGAAGGAAAAAAAAATTGTCTATCATTTTCTTTATTAGATATTAAATTTAGGTAATGCGAGTGCAAACGAGTTTCATGCAGTAAGAGGAATGATCCAAAACAGTCATTTTGAAATAAAAGACAAGTTCATACAGAAGACAAGTTAAAATTAAATGTGTTCGAATATTCAAGTGACCTCTTACCTTGCGACGAATAAGCATGTCACTGAATCTTCTTTTTTTTTCTTTTGTGTTGGATCTAATCATAATATGTTGCATGGAGAAAGTATCTTTTGCAGCCGTAGCTGAAAATTGTTACCCATTTAATTTCTGTGACTATATAATATTATTAGCCCCAAGGATCCGCCTTGATCCTTGATAGGAGTGACTGCAAGGCAGTGAACCTCCTATTGACCGATCTTATCAAGGTGGTTTTCCATCTATCGGAGGCGACAGAGCACAACATCTTCTATGTTGTTCCTAGGAGCTTGTCGACTGAGCTAGAGTCGGGCTCCTCTCCTCTCGCATCTTCGTCTCCGTGGTGAGGGCATCTGATGGGACCTCTGTCACTGGGAAAAGGACTCCTCTGGGTCCTATGTTATTTCGAGCGGGAACCACCATCTCGGGTGCGCTTCTCGTCCAAGGGTTGGCACAGGATTGTCCATTCAAGAAGGTCGTTGATGACACCACGGAAGTCTGACCACTCACGAGGCAACGAAGAAGGGGGTTGAGGTGCATACCGACCATCTGTTCTTAATCAGTCGGGGTTCAGGACGATGGTGTCGGGAGCCTGCTGACTTAGCCCCGCTAAGGAGGCTACGATGGTGGGAGAGGAGGATTGCCCTGGTGGCTGGTGGCAGTCGTTGTTTGCTTTCTTCTCGGTGGCATTGCTGAAGGTGTTTTCGGTTAATGTATCTGATCAGAGAGGCAAATCTGTAGCTTTCCTACAAACGACACCAATTATTTTTACTACTAATTTTGGTGTGGGAGGAGTCTGATAATGAGTTCTTTTATTAAGAGAGAATGCACTGATTTGGTGCATTGATCAGGATCTGGATCTAGATGGCTAGATATGCTTAAGAACCTGCAAAAGATTTCATACCGGAGGTGGCTCCAGTATAAGACCCTCCAAAACTTAAGTCAGTCACCGGAATAATGATTAGGGTTTCTTACTGGAGAAAATATTTATAACTTTTGATTGAATGATGGTGGAGGGTATTTACAGGCTAGGAATCAGTTAAAGATATACCAGAAAGGTATTTTTTTAGATTCTGTTGGATATTATCCAGGTGAAGGGATAGAATTCGCAATTAATCCATGTTTTCTTTTTTTTTTTGGGGGGGGGGGGGGGGGGGGGAGGGGATTGACTAACATCTTGTGATGGGGTGGAAATTCCTTTCCTCTTGGGCCTCAAGCAAACTCTAATTCTAGATCCGGTAAGGCTAACTGGCTTAGAAATGGCCTATATTCTTTTAGTAGATTTGTTGTTGCTGTAAAGTTACTGTACTGTGCTTGAAAGTTTTGCGATGCAAACTGAAATCATGTGGTTCCAATTTTTACCCGTATCATAAGACCCCCACTACTAGAGGTTGAGAGTCTTAGCCTTTGCAGAGTATTTAGATCTGCTTTGGAGAGTGGGTGGTCATACAAGACCTTCGGGGACGCCTGGAAACTTGTTCAGAGCTTCTCAAGGTAGTAATTATTTTTTGGAATATTTATTTGATATTCCTAATTTATAATTATTTTTTAGAATTATTAGTTAACTTTTCCAAATTTATAATTACTTTTCATAAATTTTAATTAACTTTTCCAAGTTAACAATGATTATTGGATATTTTCAATTTAATTTTCAAATTTTTTTATTATTTTTCAGAAATTTTCATCGAAAATCACGGGGCATGAATATTGAGGTGAACAGATAGTCGGATCTGGCCATGAAGGATCGAGCTACTCAGACGAAAAAAATGGCACACCGAGTAGCTCGGGTCCTTGCACTGCTCGGATCCCTGTAGCTACTCGGACCTTGTGGCTACTCGGATCCTTGTAGTTGCTCAAACCCTATGGCTGCTCTGACCCTGTGTTTTCTCGGAGGACTGCGGCTGGACCCTGTGGCTTCTCGGATCCCTGTGGCTGCGCGAATCCCTGCGAATGCTCAGCTAGCTATATTGCTCGGATGACAATCTGTGCACCGAGTTGTATGGTATTTTTGGCAAGGCAACTCGGATGATGATCTGAGCACCAAGCTTGATCATGACGTTCGCCACGCTACCTTTTGTCACTTTGCTTTCCCAACAATTCATTTCAGTCGTTAGATCAAAATGAAAATTGGGTGGCTAAGATAGCTTGGTTACCGATGAGACGTTAGAGATTCTTCTCTATAAGACGTTACCGATGATCTGAGCCCTTATTTCTTCATTTCTCCTTTCAATTTTACTTAGAGTTTCGTTCTCCTCCTTGCTTTTTCTCTTTCTAGACTTCAACTCCAGCGAGTTAAATGAGGAATTGTTTGGAAATAGCCATCTAAATAGTGTGCTACTCGAGAAGGACATAAAGATCGACCACTTGATGGAGACTCATCCCGGTTGCTCGGCTTACACAAGTGCAAATTGGGGAAAGATCTAAGTTGGGGACACTCGACTATAGGACATGCTCATCGAGAAGGACATGAAAATTTACAATATGAAGATGAAGCTTGGAAGACTATGAATGCCAAGTATTTCTTGCCCTTATGAAGATGATGATCTAGGGAGGAAGTTCCATGAGCTATCCTCAATGCCTCGAGCAGCGTCGAGGAGTCCTGTCGATGCCTAAAGGGGTGTAGCGGGTTGTCCAACATTGCTTCTACCGAGGAGACATTGCCCACCCTCAACCGCGAGATTCAGACTCGTTCTATTGGGTGGGAACCTCTTTCGGGTAGTTGGGATGACCGTGTGGGAACTTCTATGGAAAGGAGGCATAGCAAACAAACTCTATCGCTTAACCAGAATATCCTTCTTCCTCACAATTGTAGATGATTTGGGAAGAGGAACGTTTATGAAATAAATCTCTTGTATCTAATGTTCTTAGTTCACAAACTTGTACAAGAATTTTGATATGAAATAAAGATTGCCCATGTATTCTCAAACTTGTACTAGAATTTTCATATGAAAATAAAGATCACCCATGTGTTCCATATTGTTTCTTACTTTCTCTGTTTTGTGCGTCATTGTTTTGAGTTAGCACTTGTTGGAGTAGCTTCGAGCTCCGAGCTCATTGTCCTTGAGTTAGCGAGTTGTAAGAGCAGCTTAGTTAATGAGCTAAGCTCTGAACTCATTGTCTTTGAGTTAGTGAGTTGTTGGAGTAGCTTAAGCGACGAGCTGAGCTTCAAACTAGTTGTTCTTGAGTTAACAAAATGTTGGAATAGCTCAGACGATCAACTGAACTTCGAACTCGTTGTCTTTGAGTGAACGAATTATTTGTAACGCCCCGACCCCAAACCCAGACAATTTTATTTATTTATTAGTACAACTGCCCACTATAGGCTGCCTCTCAAAAGGTCGTTAACCAATTATGTGACTCTTTATCATGTGCAATTATATTTATTATTAATTAATCTTGTTAAACTCCCGATATAGGATTCAATTAATCCCACATCTCCGCTGTTTCCCTTGCACTGACGTACAGCAGAGCACCCCCCATTGGGCGGGCCCCCACTCCTACGTCAGCATGCCAGAAGCACAACACCTCTCCTGTGCTGCAGCACCTAGGCCCCATTCGCTGCCACATTACCCATGTGGTGCACAGCAATAACAACTGTTGTTTCTCTTGGGCCCCACGCTACAGTACAAACTCCAAACGACCACCCCCCATAGGAACTCTATAAGGGCAAACTCCAATTTCTCTTTTTAATATTATATATATATATATATATATATATATATATATATATATATATATATATATATATATATATATTGTACTATATTATATTTCTTGAAATTACGGGGTGTAACACCCCCCCCCCCCCCCCCCATTTAGAAATCAGCATCCTTGCTATATATATATTGTACTATATTATATTTCTTGAAATTACGGGGTGTTACACCCCCCTCCCCCCCCCCCCCCCCCCCCCCAATTTAGAAATCAGCATCCTCACTGAGTACGGGCATGCAACCTAGTGCAGGATCTCCTTTCTAGCCGATGTGGAATGACATACCCCGATTCAGCTAATTCTACCGTACTGCCCCTGGACAAATTGTCAGCGTACTGACCTCAGCTTTCTCTCAGGCATACCCACCCTGACTTGCACTCGGAGTCGAAAGTCAGCTTTGATATCATTTGTAACGCCCCGACCCCAAACACAAACAATTTTATTTATTTATTAATACAACTGCCCACCACAGGCTGCCTCTCAAAAAGTGGTTAAGTAATTAGGTACTTTTGATCATAGGCAATTATATTTATTATTAATTAATCTTGTTAAACTCCATATATGGGATCAATTAATCCCACATCTCTGTTGTTTCTCTTGCGTTGACGTCACAGCAGAGCACCCCCCTCTGGTGGGTCCCTACTCCTACGTCAGCACGCCAGAAGCAAAGCACCTCTCCTGTGCTGTAGAACCTGGGCTGTAATATCTCGGTCGGATATTATATTATTATTATTATTTTATTACAAAATTAAAATATTTCTTATGGAAATTACTTAGTTTTAACTGATAGAAGTTATATATATATATATATATATATATATATATATATATATATATATATATATATATATATATATATAATAAAACACAAAGAAAGCTATCAAGTGGCTCTCATTCATTTGGAAGAAAATCAACGGTCTAGATTTTTGCTCTCAAAAGACATTCCCCTCCCCCCCCCCCCCCCCAAATGTTTCCCTTCCAAAATTCAAAAATTTCCCCCCAAAACAAAACAACTCCTTCAGTTATTACTCTCTCTCTCTCTTCCCCCTTTTTTCTCCTTTTTCACATTTCTTTCTTTCTTTCTTCTATCTTTTTTTTAACCCAGGTATATCAACAACAAAAAAGAAAATAGTGAATGTTTTTTTTTGGTTATGCAATTTCGGATTATGCTTCTTTTTCAAAATTTTAATTATGTATTTTTTTTCCGGATTATGCTTTCATAACTCAATAACATTCACTCACATTTAATTGATTCTGAATTACCATATTTGATCTGATTGTATTATACTTCACTCAGTAATTGTTTTAGATTAGAATTTTTTTTGCATTTGTGATTTATTTCTTGAAATTTATTTAACAAGATTTACATTTATTTCTTTAAATTTATTTAAGCCATGTCAGAAACTTGTAAGATCAGTAAAGTTGCATTTGTGAATGCTTCATATTTTTTAGAATAACAAATACTATTCGTACTATTATCTGGAATTTTGAGATGTGGACATGACACATGTATATAAGCACAAATAATGCATGTAATATGCAGCCTAGTTTCTATTTCTTTTGAGATTTGCTTAAATCACTGCTTATAGTTTTGTTAATGGGGGGCAATTTTTATGCCTGTCCATTGCATCAAATCAAAATTGGGTAGTCAAATCCTTTGCGTGTTGTGTACGTGTACTAATACTTTAGAGGAAGAAGCTGAGGGATGTTTTCCATTTAACTATGGATGTTTCTCCCAAAAAAAAAAATATTTAACTGTCCAAAATGTGTACATACTTAAATTTTTTCAACACTAAGTTTCATATCCCCTCAGTATGAAGACTTTATTACTTGTAGCTTCAGAATGTAGTCTGTTAGACTTTTTCCTTTGTCTTACTTTTAAAGTTGTAGCTTTTTTTTAATGTTTGTTGTCTCATTCTCCTATGAAGGATGGAGTTTGAAAATGAAGAGTTACTAAGCCAAGATATTCATACCAGTTGGAGGGACGTTGATGATGCTTCTAAACCATTTGTTTGTTTAGTATTTTCAACATTAGACGAAGGATATGAATTTTATAAAAGATATGCAAAATTAGCTGGTTTTTCAGTGCGCAAGTTCGCAACAATGGTTGACACTACTACGAAGGAGAGGTATTCTCAACAATTTGTATGCTCAAAGCAAGGTAAGCCGGTAGATACAGTTGGTGTGAATGTTGTCAATATTGAAGAATCGTCTTCTTCAAATGTGATCAAGAGAAGGAGAAGGGCTGTTACGAAAGAAGAGTGTATGGCTCAAATCTGAATTCAAAAGGACGATGACGGGAGATGGTCAATTCAAAGTTTTGTTGAAGAGCACACCCATCTTTGTGTTACACCTAGAAAGTAACAATTCTTAAAATGTAATAGAACTATTTTCGAAGCACAAAAAAGTTTACTTAGTTCTTTCAAAGAGGCTAACATAAGAACTTCAGAGTTTATGTCCTTCATGGAGATAGAAAATGAAGGTTTCAGTAATATTAATTGTACTGAAAAAGACATTAGGAATTCGTTGCAAAGAGAGAAGGATGGGATGAGAGCTTATGATGTTGATATATTGCTGGAGCACTTGCAAGAAGAAAAAGAGATGAATCATTCTTTATGTTTTCATTACAAGGTTGATGAAGACAACAAATTAACCCATGTGTTTTGGGTTGATGCTATTGCCAAGAAGGCTTATAAGCATTTTGGTGAAGTGCTAATTTTTGATACCACATATGACACAAATGAATACAAATTGGTTTTTGCTCCATTTACTGGAGTTAATCACTATGGTCAATCTGTCAATTTTGGTACAGCTTTCATAAATAAAGAGACCACCGACTCGTTTGTTTGGTTGTTTGAAAAATGGGGTGAAACAATGGGTGAATCTCCACCTAAAGTTATCATTACGGATCAAGATCCTGCAATGGAGAATGCAATCCGCATATGTTTTCCTAGTTCGAGCCACATGCTATGCATGTGGCACATTCTTAAAAATTTTCCCGATAAGCTTGGTGGTCCGGGCCTTAATAGTGATTTTAGCATTCCATTCCTTAGTTGCATTTGGGAATCAGAGACCCCGAAAGAGTTTAAGATGAGATGGAATGACGTAATGAATGCTAATGTGCAAATTGCAGGTATTACTTGTTTCAATAAATTATAGCTATGTTTGACCATTTTTAGTAGTATTAATACTTGATACATATTACAATAACAGGTAATTCTTGGCTTTCTGGCATTTAAGAGCTTCGTGAGAAGTGGATACCAGCTTATGCTAAGCATATTTTTACTGCTGGAATTCACACAACTCAGAGATCAGAAAGTATGAATGCTTTTGTGGATAAGTATGTTAATAGCAAAAATTCTTTACATGAATTTATCACAAGGTTTGAAAGGGCAATAAGAAAACAAAGACAAAATCAATTAGCAGCTGACTACATAACTCTTCATACAAAACCAAAGCTGCAAACATATTTTGAAATTGAGACACAAATGTCTGAGCTCTACACTAGAGCGAAATTTCATGTATTTCAAGCTGAATTAGTTGAAAGCTTGAATTACGCCTCTTTAATGAAAATTGACGATGGTAGTGTGCGACACTATATTGTGAGGAGAATGGGAAAGTCAGTAAAATCTGATAAAATAAGAGATGTGTTCTATAAGGGAATGGACAATGCTAGGTCTTGCACTTGTAGAAAATTTGAAGTGGAGGGAATCCCTTGTAGACACATCCTTGTGGTATTGAGGAATGAGTTTGTTGATTTCCTGCCTCAATCTTATATTTTAAAAAGGTGGACCGCTTCGGTAACTACCGAGATTGTATATGATGATGCTGGTGAAGAAATCATTGGTAGCTACGGTAGTCCACAAGATTTTGATATGGTGGAGTTGTCAAATGAAATGAAGAAAGTGATGAGGATTGCTCGCTCATCAAAGGAGATGCGCCAGAAGGCTAAAACATTACTAGTTTGTGTTGTTGCAGAATTGCAACAAGATATGCCCCAAGAATTACAACAAGCAACAAGTACTTCACTACCTAAAACACAAAATATTCATGTACCGGATATTGCAAAGACCAAAGGTAGTGGGAATCGAATTAAAGGGGAAAAGGAGAAAGCCTTGGAGAATGCTGCGAAACCACTAAGGAAGTGTCATTTGTGCAAGAAGCTTGTTAACCATAACAGTCGCACTTGTCCTTTAAAGAAAATGTTAGTATTTAAATACAAACTTTATTTCAATTTTTGTTATATATAATATAATCTTATTTTCATTTTGTGAATATTAATCGTGTAGCTTTAATATGAATGAGTCACAAGTTTCTACTACTTTTTCAAGAATGGAACCCATAACAGAAGAGGGTCCAAATATTGCATGAACTTTATTGGTTTATTTCTGTGGATTTTGCAAGGTATGTGTCATACATGAATTAAAATAATTTCTGAACCATATCTGTAATTATTGTTCTTTAATACCTTATAGCACATTTGTTAAATTAACCGTTATGTCTTCATTGTTTGTAGGTAAAATAATGATGTACATAAAATAGATGCAAGATCTGAAATTTATATCCGAAAAGTTGGTAAAAAGATTTGGTTTATAGTTTATACTTCCAAGTTAGTAGGCAATGATGAAAAGTTTATGCAAGTGATTTTTTTTTGGAAGCTAGTAGGCATGGCTTAATAAAGCAGCCCTAGTGACAAATTAAAAATTCCACATTTGACTCACTTATACTTCTTGTATTATGCGGCAGTGATGAAAAGTTTATGCATGATTTTGTTTATTGATGATTATATATTCGGCAATTGGTATAGAAAATTTTAAAGGATGGTGTTCAACTTCATGTTCAGTTTGTGTTTGTTTTGAGCTGGGGAGCTGAAATTATTTGATACTTCACCCTTTTGTTCAATTAAAGTTGTTCTGAGCTTACCCATTTTCAACTTCATTTTCAAATGCAATTGTATTGAGCTTACAAATTTTGAGGTTCATGTGTAGTTTATGGTGGTGTTATTCTGAGCCAGCATGATTTTTGCATTTGAGTCTACAGTTTTCTGTTTTTGTTGTACTTGTTCTGAGCCTACAAGTTTTTTTGCTGAAATTTTTTACTTGATGATGCCCTGTCTATCCAAAATTCGATGATGTCCTGTCAATTTAAATTACCAGCTTCACCATGTTCAACATACACTCTCCCGGAACATACCACATACGTACTTGCATTTTTTTTATTTGATGAATCACTTTGTGCAGGAATTCAAGAGAAAGAACAAGAAGGTCGTTAGCGGAGAACCGGAGATACCTTCAGAACACTCTCCGACAAATGGAATTCTTTAGTGTGTTGGTCATGTATGGATTGTAATGAAAATAGTGAAAATTGAAAGATACAACTAGTTTGTGGTTACAATTGTGTATATATTTGTTTTCTATAATCTTCAGAACACTCTCCAACTAGTTTGTGGTTACAAAATTTGAAACTTCATGTTCAGCTTCTGTTTGTCTTGAGCGTACAGAATTTGATGCTTTATGTTAAGTTTCTGCTGTTCTGAGCTGTGCGTACACAATTTGATGCTTTATGTTCATTTTCTGTTTGTTCTGAGTTAACAAAATTTGATACTTCATGCTGTGTTTCTGTTTGTTCTGAGTTTACAAAATTTGATACTACATGCTCTGTTTCTGTTTGTTCTGAGCTTACAAAATTTGAGACTTCATGTTCAGTTTGTGTTATTTATGAGCTTTCAAAATTTGATACTACATGCTTTATTTCTGTTTGTTCTGAGCTTACAAAATTTGATACTACATGCTCTGTTTGTGTTTGTTCTGAGCATACAAAATTTGATACTATATGCTCTGTTTCTGTTTGTTCTGAGCTTACAAAATTTGAGACTTCATGCTCTGTTTGTGTTAGTTCTGAGCTTACAAACTTTGACACTTCATGCTCTGTTTCTGTTTGTTCTGAGCTTACAAAATTTGATACTTCATTATCTATTTCTATTTGTTCTGAGCTAACAAATTTTGATACTTCATGCTCAGTTTGTGTTTGTTCTGAGCTTACAAAATTTGTTACTTCATACCCTGTTTCTGTTTGTTCTGAGATTACAAAATTTGATACTTCATTCTCTATTCTGCGGTTCTGAGGTGAGCTTACAAAATTTGAAACTTCATGTTCAGATTCTGTTTGTCTTGAGCTTACAAAATTTGATGCTTCATGTCCAGTTTCTGCTGTTCTGATGTGAGCTTACAAAATTTGATACTTCATGTTCAGTTTCTGTTTGTTCTGAGCTCAGGAGAATTTGATACTTCATGTACAGTTCCCGTTGTTATGAGCTTACACAGTTTGAGCTGTCACATTTTCAGCTTACACATTGAGTATACATCATACCATTGCATGACACCAAAACAATAATGAACTAAATATATGGAAGAATTTCGATCATCATAGAATTGCAAGGTAATACAATGTTCTTGACATCTAAAACTTTACAAAAAACTGAAACTTAACAAAAACTTTACAAAGTAATACAATGTTCAATAACGCACAGGTACATCAAAAACTTTACAAAAACTGAAAGTATACAACTTTTTTTGCTCCAAATAGACAATTTTTTGTATAGTGTCAACAAAAATACAATTTTTTTTGCTCCAAATATCAACTGCTGTCGAGTTGTCGAGTAGTCAATAGCTCCAAGAAGCACTTCATACTGAAATCAAGCTGAAATCAAAATTAAACAGAGCTCATTTAGCCTGGAAAAGACAAAATATTTAAAAAATATAGTCGGCTCAGAACACAAACTTTCATTCAGCAATTATAGTAGGCTCAGAACAACAGAACATTTAGATCATAAACTGTTTCGAAGCAGCAGCAACAACAATATCAGTGTCACTAAAACATGATTGACACCAGACCAAACAATTCAACCAACAGAAATTGATCATGATGTATCAAATTGTGTAAGGTCAGCTCAAAAAAATAAAGAATGAACATGAAGTTCAAAATTTGTTAGCTCAGAACAACAGAACCTGAGCATGAAGTTTAAAATTCTGTAAGCTCAGTTCAGGACGACAGAAACCGATCACGATGTTCTACCCTTTTGGAAGCTCCAAACAAACAGAAACAGAGCATGAAGTATCAAATTGTGAAGGCTCAGCTCAGAACAAACATAAACAGAGCATGAAGTATCAAATTGTGTAAGCTCAGAACAAACAGAAACTGTACCTGAAGTATCGAATTTTGTAAGCTCACCTCAGAACAGAAGAAACTTAACATGAAGCATCAAATTTTGTAAGCTCAAGACAAATAGAATCTGAACATGAAGTTTCAAATTTTGTAAGCTCACAACAACACAACTGAACATGTTTAGTTCAAAATGTGTAGGCTCAGAACAACAGAACAACAAAACACTGAACATGAGGTTTAAAAAAACCCAGTAGGCTCAGAACACATTATTCATAACTAGGGCAGCATTGGGGTGCCGTGCCAACTAGGAAATGATAGATATATAATCAAGAATAAATACAACAAGCTTGAAATAATTATTCAGATCATAAAGTATTTTGCATCACTTCCTACACCAATACACCGAAGGAGAGAATCAACCACCAAAAGGCTTAAATTAGTATCCAACACATACGCATCCAACATCAGTTACCAAAGAAATATAGTTTCTGTTTGTTCTGAGCTTACAAAATTTGATACTTCATGTTGTGTTTCTGTTGTTTTGAGCTTATCATCAACTGTCTTATATATATAGAGTAAGTCTATTAAGAGTTTGGGAGCTGAAATCCTTATCCTCAGCGGGGGTTTTTAGCCATTCGTTCGCGACTAATCGCGATCGAACGACTCATCTTCGATCCCGCTTATCTTCAGAATGCTTGGGGGTAAAAGGGGTAAAATCAAAAACCCATATCTCTTATCTTCTCACGATCAATCGACCAAACACACATAATAGACTTACTCATGAATATATATATAGACTAAAAAAAATGGGTAGGCTCAGAACACACTATTCATAACTAGGGCTGCATTGGTGTGCCGTGCCAACTAGGATATGATAGATATATAATCAAGAATAAATACAACAAGCTTGAAATAATTATTCAGATCATAAAGTGTTTTGCATCACTGCCTAAACCAACACACCGAAGGAGAGAATCAAACACCAAAAGGCTTAAATGAGTATCCAACACATACGCATCCAACGTCAGTTACAAAAATTATACTGATACTATCAATCATTGTGTGTCATTGGTGCCCAAAAATTAGATAAATTGAGCTAGACTCAAATCACATAAATGTAAGGTAAGTGGTGAGGGCATTGGGCATTGAAAAACCTTTATTTCATTTCTTCCCCATCTTCTCTCCCGCTCATACCCCAAACTCTATTCAACTTTGAATAATTATCATGGCACACAACCAAATACGCTTCAAAACAATAATTTCAATTCCCAAAAATAAATAACCAACTTATATCAAAATCAAACTCATCATTGCCTACACAAAACCGAATGAAAATGCAAGAAATTAAACAGAAATCATAAAAGCATTTATGAGAATCAAACACTTCCCTCCGGAATCTTAGAGAGGCATAACCCACTGAGAGTAGAAATCGAAACCCTTATCGCGGTTTGGGTTTTCCGTCGGAGAGAGACCACGAACTTGAGAGAGCTCTTCTTTGGTCGTGAGACGGTAAGGGAGATAGGGGTTGATCGATTATACCCCTTTTACCCCTCAACCGATCTGAAGATAAGCGGCTGGAGATGGGGTTTTTCGTGGAGTTGGGTTTACACAAGTGACGAAGAAAGAGAGCGGGAGAGAGAGCTCCACTTTGGTGGTGAGAAGATAAGAGATATAGAGGTAGGGTTTAGAAGCAGGACGAAGATCGAGATCGGGAGAGAGAGCATGACAAGAGAAGAGATAGGGATAAGGGTTTCGAAGAGAGCGGGACGAAGTTCGAGAGCGGGAGAAAGAGCGTGAGAAGATAAGAGAGGGATTAGGGTTTCGAAGAGAGCGGGACAAAGATGGAAAGCGGGAGAGAGAGCGTGAGAAGATATTTGATAGAGATTAGGTAATCGATTATACCCCTTTTACCCCTCATCAATTCCGAAGATAAGCGGCTGGAGATCTCAGCCGTTTGATCGCGATCAAACGCGATCGGATGGCTGAAATCTCCAGCTCCCGATTAGAATTTCAGCTCCCCAGCTCTTAATAGACTTACTATATATATATATATATATATATATATATATATATATATATATATATATATATATATATATCGTATCAATTTTGTGCACATGTACAAAATCATGTAGTTTGTTTTTTTGAGAAAATATCTGTAATATCTCGGTTTGATATTCAGAATTATTATATTTATTATTATTTCAGAGTTAAAATATTGTTGGTGAAGATTGTTTAGTTTAAAAAATACAGAATTATCCGTATATATATATATATATATATATATATATATATATATATATATATATATCTATATATATATATATATTGTATCAATTTCGTACGTTTGTACAAAATCATATAGTATGTGATTTTGGGAAAATAATTATTATTTTGGATCAATCATGATCAATTGAAGGGCTAGGATTAGATTAAGGTGCTGACTGCAATATATTGATTTGCAAACAAAACATTTAATTTTTAAGCCACAAAATGGATGACACTTAGCTCTCTCTACCACATCTCTCTCTCCTTCTCCTATACAATGGCCGGCCAATTCAAGGGGAAAAGCCCCATTTCTTTTCACACCATTCTCATCTCACTCACTCTCTTCTTCTCTGATATTTTCTTCTTCTTCTTTTATTTGTTTTGAGTAGAAAAATATTGGGAAGAGAAAAGAAAGATGGAAAAGAGAGAGATCAAATCAAGGAAAATAGTGGGTTAATTGTTCATTGGTGTTCCTGAAGAGTATCAAGAACGAGGAAGGAGGAGAGGAAGCAAGCAAGTTCTTCCAACCGATTTTTCGTGGAGGTTTCTCATCTCTTTTGATTTTTAAGATTATTATTGTTGTTATTATGTTAATAACTCAAGAACTTGTACTAATTTTATGTGCATATAAATGGTTGTGGACTAGAAATGATTACATGAAAGATTGAATGGTAGAACTTAACAAGAACATCAAAAGATTCAACCTTTAACATGCTTTAAGTTGTATGATGGTTAGACTTAATAACTTGAGTTCTATAAGAAATTTGAGAAAGTTGTCAACTAGATAATTGTAGTAGAAGTTCTTAGCTTTCTAAAATGTCTTATTTTGCTAGATTCCGATAAGCGTAGCAAGTGTTATGAATTTTATAAGGTTCAGCAGTAGCTTTTCTTTTGGCTGAGTTCACTATTGATAAGATAGGGGCTTTTTCTACCTCTTGTTTTCTGAATTTGAGATAGTTGTCAACTAAAGAATTATAGTAGAAGTTCCTAGCTTTTTAAAAAGTCTTATTTTGTTGTATTCCGATAAGCATAAGAATAGTTATGAATTTTACAAGGTTCAGCAATGGCTTTTCTTTTGGCTGAGTTCACTATTGAAAAGTTAGGGGTTTTTTCTACCTTTTGTTGACCAAATTTGAGAAAGTTGTCAACTAGAGAATTGTATTATATGTTCCTAGCTTTCTAAAAAGTCTTATTTTGTTGGATTCTGATAAGCATAGCAAGAGTTATGATTTTTACAAGGTTCAGCAGTGGCTTTTCTTTTGGCTGAGTTCACTATTGATAAGTTAGGGGCTTTTTCTACCTCTTGTTGACTGAATTTGAGAAAGTTGTCAACTAGAGAATTTTAGTAGAAGTTCCTAGCTTTCTAAAAAGTCCTATTTTGTTGGATTCCGATAAGCATAGGAATTGTTATGAATTTTATAAGGTTCAGCAGTAGCTTTTCTTTTTGCTGAGTTCACTGTTGATAGGTAAGGAGCTTTTTCTACCTGTTTTCGGCTGAATTTGAGAAAGTTTCCGACTAGAGAATTCTAGTAGAAGTTCCTAGCTGTATAAAAAGTCTTATTTTGTTGGGTTCTGATTACCGTAGCAAGAGTTATGAATTTTACAAGGTTCAGCAGTAGCTTTTCTGTTGGCTGAGTTCACTGTTTGAGATTTCTGGCCTTTTATTGGCTGAATTTTAGGAAGTTTTCAACTATAGAATTTTAGTAGAGTTTCTCACCTTTCTAAAAAGTCTAATTTGTTTGGAATCCGAGAAGCGTAGCGAGTGTGATGAATTTTACACGGTTCAGTAGTAGCTTTCCTGTTGGCTGAGTTCACTGTTTGAGAGTTAGGGATTTTTCTTGCCTTTTATTTGCTGAATTTGAGGAAGTTGTGTCACACCCCGCTTCCCCAAAAGGAATATGGAATACAAATACGTAACAAAAGCCTAGCGAATGATTTTCTTCATCCTTAAGCTGTTTCAGAATCTTTACAATACATCACAGATATAATCAGAGTCAGAAGCAAAAGGCACAACCATTCATTCATAATTGAAACAAATTACTAACAGAAAGTTACTTGAAACCAATACAATATTCTCAAATAAATCAGAGTCTGGAGAAAACAAATATTCTGGGTCACATTACCCAAATACAAATAATTGTCCAATAAACCAAATATACTTTATTCAATGTTCAAGCAACAACTAATAATAATCATAAAGCAGAAATTTTCAACTTAATACATCCTCTCGCCATCACCATCTGGCAGCTGACCAACCTGATCTACAATTAGTAAATTTGCAGGAAAAGGGGAAAAGAAGAAAACAAGTACCCGTCAATTGCAAGTCGCGGATCACAAATAATGTAGGATACAAGCACATGGGGGAAAACTAACAGATCTAATTAATAGTGGAAACTGACCTAGCATGGTATACTAACATGTCTCAAGTGTTAAGTGTCAAGTGTCAGATAATATGCAAACAGATATACAGGTAGTGTCAAGTAATGTGTCACATGTTAGTGTCAGACAGATAACAGATAATCAGATAATCAGATTACAGATAACCATATAACAGATTCAGATTCAGATTTCAGATTTCAAATTTCAGATACAGATACAGATTTCATATACAGATTTTTATAAGTCTTGTGTGATTACTATCTAGGTAGCACTTCATGCCGCTCATACAACATGGTTGCTACAACAAACAATGTCGCTTTAGATTTCGTAGGGGATCATATAGGGCCGTATACTCAGGGTTCAGACAGATAACAGATCAGACAGATAGAACCTAGTGGTTCTCTTCTTCTCTACACCTTCCTATAAGAAGTAATGTAGACAGGGTCAGAATACAGATCCAGACAGACAGATAGAACCAAGTGGTTCTCTTCTACTCTACACCTTCATATAAGAAATAATGTAGACAGGGTCAGATAACAGATAATCATATGGAAAACACGGGCCCCCTTCTAAGTACACATTTCTATGCTTTCCCACTACTAGATCTTTCCCATAAATCCCGGCTTGGTTACTTTTGTTATAGTTATCAAACAGACATGAATGTGTAAAAAATAGTGTTAAATTAACATGGTATAATCATCATTAAGTTCAGGAAAATAAATCAGCGTGCATATATAATATACAGTCCCATAAACGAGCAAAATGGTGTATGTTTATAATCAGGACAGCATGACAGATCAGTACTAAAAAAGTAAATCCTGTCGCTATAGAAATGCAAACCTAGATCCGTCGAAGGATCTGGAAACTAGACATCCACACGAATCCAACGCATATAAATAAGTCACATACTAGTTCACAACAACACAGCTCAAAACTAATTTGAATACAGAATTTAGGTTCAGCCAGAAATCTAGAAAACAACTTCAAGAACAAGAACACAGCAAGAAAACATTTTGAATAAATCCACAAAAAATCTGGGGTAATCCCTTATATGTCTAGAATCAAAATATAGAATTTCAGAATTTTCTAGAAAATATAGATTAGTCATCAAAAATACGAAAGCATCGAGAAAACATAGTTTAATGAATCTGGAAATCTCAACACTGCTGTACGAAAATTAAGATATCTCGCAACCAGTGAATTGAAATCCAATTCCGCCAAAGGGATATGAAAATAGATAGAATTTAATAACTTTCACATTTCACAAAGTATTTTCATACAGTATAAGGAATCATAGTGAAAATAGGATTCTTTACTGAACAGTGAGCAAAATACAGCAAGAGAAGATTTTAGAAACGATCATGAAACACCACATAAAACTTGTCAATAAAATTTAACAAAATTCTGGATAGTCCCTAATATCATAAAGAAACACTGACCAAAATAATAGATCAAGATAATATGTGTAGAATAGTTCTTGAAAATAGTTGGTTAACAAAATCAACCAAAAACTGAATCTGGAATAGATCGACACCTCTGTACTAAAACAGTCATAACTCAGTCATACGAAATCCAAATCAAGAAAAAGCAGTGGGGTTGGAAAATAGACAAAATCATCTAAAATTTATCTTTTATTTTGGAATCAAGATTCTGACTGTAGCATAGACAAAAATAGCAATCAAAACAGAACATCCAGAAAATACAGATTTCACACTTCTAATCAAGAACGTCATAACTTCAAGAATATTGAACCAAACACATCCAAACTTGAAATACAACCTACCAAGTATCTAAAAATCATGATTTAGGGTTATTAACATGTCCACACCTATTATTTCACATGGGTCTTGTCCAAACACAAATTCACACAAATATTCACATACATGATTAAAAATCAAGATTTGGGCAATTTCTAGGTCATCTCCTATTAAGATTTGTGTCACGAGTCATCTATGGCCAAATTATCACAATAGAGACAAAACTCATCAAGGAAAACATAATCTTTGGTTGTCTCTAGACCCAACTACACTATAGGTGAACTTTTTGACTTGTATCAAACAAATGAATTGGAGTACAAGTTACTTGCCTTAGTTAGGGGATGAAGAATGATTCAAATGTGAAAAGAAGCAAAACCCACGAACGAAATCTGCTACAAGCAACGAATCCAAGCCCAACGAACGAAAACTCCCACGAACGATCTATTTGATGCGACGATCAAAATGGCAAATACCCATTTTGAGAATCCATAAGAAAAGAGATGCAAGGGTGTTGATGGTGATGGTGGTGCTTTGGTGGTGTCGGCAAGCAAGGAAGAGGATGGATCGGGTTGTATAGTGGCCGAAGGTGTAGGAGATGGGATGTGGTGGCCGGCTGATGGGGTGTCGGCCTAGGTGGGAGGTGGTCGGGTGTGCAGGTTGGGGCAAGGCCGGGAGCACAAGGATGGGAAGAGAGAGGGCCGGGATTAGGAGGAAGAGGGAAATAGGGTTTAGGGTTAGGGTTTTAGGATGTGGGGTATTATATATAGGGGATTAGTGTGGGTATATGGGTTGTGGGTATTAGTATGTAGTAATAGGTATACAATTGGGTAATGGATATTGGGTAAATAATAAATGGGAATACAATTTAGGAGTGAATTCTATGGCTCTTGAAAAATCTTCTCAGGAATCAAAAATCATAGGTTTGGGAAAATGCAACCAAAACACCACCACAACTCCATGGAAAAATAAAATAAGGAGAACGAGGCCAAAAATGAGGAAAATATCAAAATGATGAAAAACGAGTCAAAAGAGACAATCAATCAAACACAAGAAGCTCAAAATGAAATAAAATGAATATATATTGAAAACAAATCTAATATACGGTTCTGAAAAATACAAGAGAGATAAAATACATAAAAATAAAAAATACACTCCAAAATACATCATGAAAAACATGGGTTACAAATTGTCAACTAGAGAATTGTAGTAGAGGTTCTCACATTTCTAAAAAGTCTAAATTTGTTAGATTCCGATAAGCCTAGAAAAAGTTATGGATTTTACAAGATTAAGCATTAGCTTTCTTGTTGAGGATGTTAGGGGTTTTTATACCCTTTGTTGGCAGAATGTGAGAAAGTTGTTAACTGGAGAATTGTAGTAGAGGTTTATACCTTTCCATAGAATCTAATTTTGTCAGATTCCGGTTAGCGTAGCATTTGTTGTGAATTTTACGAGATTTCTGCAGTGGCTTAACTGTAAGTTATTTCGCTGTTTGAGGTGTTCGGGTTATTTTTCCCTATTTGAGCTGTCGTTTAGGATCTAGATGTGTTCATATGCACTCTTGATTCCTGTTCCATGATTGACAAATGGCTCATGCTAATTATTAGCATTGGTTTGTCTCATACGTGGCTCACTTGGCTTGTAAGTAGTTTGTTTGGCTCATACGTAGCTCGTTGGCTCGTATGTAGCTTGTTTGGCTCATACGTAGCTGGTTGGCGCGTATGTAGTTGTTGTCTAAGATCGATAGGTTGTCAGTAGATCCATGGAGATCTTGTGAAGTCAAGGTTGAGGCTTAGTGGATTGTGTCAACCATTGTGGTACACTCTTCTAGGAGAGATATGTGCAGTACTTTTTCATGACGAGTTGGAAGCACGAGTTGCGTATCTTGCTTGTTAACCCATTTGGTGCTTTCTCATGATCAGTTGAGAGCATGACACTAGGTTGATAGTACCTTGTAGCTCTTACAGCCCCATTTGGTTGGTAAGGGTTAGTGACATCATTAGGGTAGTAACTTATAACCGTTGTTACTTAACCACTTATATCTATTAATTCACCGAAAGGACAGAGTTGGTGTTAGGGGTGATACCTTATAATCCGACTCATCCTATTGGCCTGCACTAGGTGGTATTGTGTTGTATTCCCTGTCAGAGATGATACGTGCAGTGTTTTTTCATGATGAGTTGGGAGCACAGGTTGTGTATCTCGCCCTGTTAATTTCTGAAAATACCATGATAAGAACCTGTCAGAACTAGGGAAGTTAACCCTACGATTCTGTCATGTTCAATGTATTCTCATGATGAGTTGAGAGCACGGCTCACGGTTGACTAGTATCTTGTGGTTCGTGTTGGCTTTTGAGTGAGGTCACCGGATGATAGTGGCAAATATGGACACCACTATGGTACTGCATTGGCGGGATTGGACCGTCCAAGGCAACCTCATCACTTACGTTGTATCTGTCAGGAACAGGTTGAGTACAAGAGTAGAATTCATGGCACGAGTTCAAATCCCTAAATAAGAAGAAACGGCATGATATGGGCGTATGTATTTGTGGGCTGCATACTGTCCAGAGTCTTGCTTGCATTAGAATAAGTGCATATTTGCATTAGTTGACCTTGCATTAGAGTCCAAGTCATAGCATACACTGACACATCAAATTATGTATACACGTTTCATTTTTCATGAATCTGTTTATTTAAGTTGAGATTTTGCTATTTATAATCAGCATTTAGCGTCAGTATATGTACTGACGTCCCCACTCAATTAGGTGAAGACTTGGTGTCTCGCGGAACTTGGTGAAAACTTGGTGACTCCCCAGGTCGGATCCGGGTTTCAGGTATTTATACCAATGCTAATTAATGCCCATGTTTATTACTTTTCTACCAGATGTCTTGCGGAACCAGGAGTGGTAGGAATGACCTGACTGAGGGTGAAGATAGTGGTGCCAATGGCACAGGTCACTACAACATATATGGCTTTGTACAGCAGATTTATTATAGCATTTAAGTATTATTGCTGTTAAAAGTGATCAATAATAGCATTTCCGAAGAAAATGTTGTCTTTAATATATTTTGAACTTACTGTAACACCCCATATTTTTTTTGAAACTAAACCTCTAAATTCAATTCTTTCAATTTCTATATTACTTTAAACATAAACTAAAATAGTTATATTTTAAATAAAATTTTGGCAGAGATGATAGATTATTTATGTGTTTAGTATATAAAGAAACATGGACAGTTGATGTATTATTTTGGATTAAAGTGAACATATATAGATATAGTGCTGTGATGAGGTAAGAAAGCCCATACCCACCTCGTTGTGGAGTATTGGGTTCTGTGTTTGGTTTTTCTTCAGTTTTTCTTCAGTTTTTCTATTATTTATATAAGTTTTCAAAGGAAATTTATGGTTTTTAAATTATAATTAATATTTTGTTATGAGTTTGGCCCCCAGTGCATGATATTTACATTGCCTGTGTGATTCTGCTCATTTTGGCCTGGGGAGCCCATGATTATATTTCCTGTGTTGTGAGTTACGGGATTTAGAGCAGAATTCCGTAAGCTTTTTGGGTATCAGGGCAAAATTTCAGGGGAGACTCTGCCAAAATTTTATTTAAAATATAACTATTTTAGTTTATGTTTAAAATGATATAGAAATTGAAAGAATTGAATTTTGAGATTTAGTTTCAAAAAAAAAAAAAAATTGGGGTGTTACATTTACTCTTAGTTACAACAGCATTTTTGGAATGTTGTATTTTTTATAGCATTTTAGAAATGCTATTATATCAATAAATAAACTGAATAGATAGGGGCAAAAAAGAAAATTATAAATAAAAAATTCAATTCCATCAAACTCTTCAACTCCTCCCCTGTTCCAAATCAAAAACCCCGCCCCCTTTCCCTATTTCACAAACCCTATTCCAAATCTCCCCATGTTCTCACCTTCCGAAGCCCCGACCCGCCGTCGCGCAACGCCCACTTCTCCTCCCCGCCCCCGAAGCCCGACCCACCGTCGCCTAACACCCTCTTCTCCTCCCCGCTCCCCAAGCTTGACCCGCCGTCGCCCAATGCCCTCTTCTCCACCCCGCTCCCCAAAGCTTGACCTGCCGTCGCCCAACCATATACTGTTAACATATCAGTCTTTTTCAATCCACCAAAAGTGAGCAAGCAAAATTAAAATTGAAAGTGCATCTCAATGTCTGTGGAATCATTTTTGTTGAGTCAGCAACAGTAAGTACGAGAGTGAAGTTGCAGAAAATGATCAAATTATATCAATTAATTTTTCTATGATGGTATGTTTTCATATACTCTACACAAATTTGCAAAAACTTTTATAGTTTTAATCGTGTATTGACATTTTCTATAAATTGATTTGTATTTGTATTCGCAGAATTTTTTGTGTATACATTTAAAATGAAATAGCGTTCCTAGAATGCTGTAAAAAAACACCGCTGTCAAAACGATAGCGTTTTAAAAAAGTTGTATGTTTGATTATATTCTCAAAACACTGGTCAAAAGATAGCATTTTGTGAACGCTATCAAGAAGACAGTTTTTCAAAATTGCTATCTTTGATAGCATTTTGAAAACTTTGTCCAACGATAGCGTTTTCCAACCGCTATAACATCGACAGCATTTTTACAAAATGCTATAACTGTAACACCTCGAATTCCAAATAATGCTGAATTCGAAGTTCCACAAGATCTTTACACTTCTCTTCGTACAATTTTACAAGGAATTAAAAATGTTTGTTACAACAATGATTACATCAACGCAGCGAAATTTAAAATTTACAACATGATACATGAATTGAATAACAACTTGAACATTTGTTTAAGCAACAATCAATCTTTAGTCTTGTCATTCACTTTATTCTGCATAGAAACTGTGGGTATGTCAGTTGCATACAACTGATGCTAGGATATAATACATCAATTTCTCTTACTTAGAAAGCACACACTTATCACAAAACAAAACTAGGGGGACTATCCTATTGATGTCGTGTGTGAATGTGCACTTAGTCCTTAATGCAGTTATTATTATTTAATGACACTAATGCGCACTTGTTCGGATTCTATGCGTCCCATATTACATAGGTCCGAGGGAAAGCCCATAATCGTTATTCATCTTGTAGGGTTGATTCCCTCACCATGATCTAAACTACTACGGTAACTACGGTAAGTATCCTAGGTGTTCTATGAGTTACGAGCCCATGCCTAGACAACCTAGAGAGAATACCACGCACTGACATGACGCATCATGCAGGCACCCTATGGACAATTCGCCTCCGCCATGGAATAATGGCACTACGTAGTCGACAAGCACCCCACAAGCGTCGCCACCGGTACGATATCCTGGAGTAGTATCCACGCCCTGGCATGACGCATCATGAGGACATCCTGTGAACACTCTCACACTGTAGATCCAATGACCCTCATACTTATATTTTTCTCTTACTTTCATCAAATCTCCACTATGTATCTAATACTTAGATAATTGAATCATGAATAAAAATCAACACTCTAGAATTTAGCGTTACCTCTACATCGGTCTTAAACATCAGTCATTAACCATGACCCAAACTTGGTCTTTATTTATCACATTTCTCTTTTCAAAATTTTCATTCTTGCCGACGTAATGACTTAGCTAAAATTTTAGTCTCAATTCTATTTCATGCTAATCAAAATGAGAGTACACATATTCACAAATTTCACATTTCATCATGTTTCTTTTTCTTTATTTCCCATGCATGACTTGCATAATCTTAAACAACAACCTCTTATCTAGTCTTACTTAATTTTCCACATCAAAATTCGCAATTTAGAACTTTATACAAGATTTCTCCATGCTCAAAATATTTGTTGTCTTTAATTACAAAAAAAATCATATTTGAAGAATACTTATTAATCTCTTCCTTCCCAAAATTTGCTTCTAATTCTCATTATAATAAATCAAAATTTTGTAGAAAATTTCTCATGAAGTCTAGGTATTTTTAGAATAGTTCTCATATTTTTTCTCAATTTTTTAAACACAAAAAAACTATTTTGAATGCCACAATAGTAAAAAACAAATTTTTGAATAATATTAGAATAATACTATGATAATTTTCAGAATGATAGCTAACATGTTTAGGAGTCTAAAGAATATTTTTGATGAATTTATAATTGAGTTTTCGCTGATTCTAAAGATATAACCACTTGATTTCGATTTTTCAGTCATAACATATAACCTGTAAAGATATCAGTATTTGACCTAGCTACTTTTGTCGGATTTTGTATTTTAAATATGCGTTGGAATCGTGCGGAAGTCTAGTTTCCAGAATATTTAACGATTTCAGTTTTCTATTTCTGTAGAAACGGTAAAACTTATTTTTGTACATTAACCTCTTGCTGTCCAGAAATTCATTTTCCAGATTTTCCTAATATAAGTATATATATATCATTGTATTGCATGAATTGAAGTGTATATGTTGCATTGCATGATACTAATGTGTTATCGTCATCATTCTATTTGTTTCATCCAAAGTTATCATCCTATTGTTCTCCTATTGTTACTATCGTTCATCAAATGTCTCTAAATTGCATAATGTACTGTTGCGTCGATAAAATAATTAACAAGTCGGGGTTTAAGGGATTCACTAGAGTAGTTGATGATATAGTGACTGTACTCGAAAGTGTGGGCCATGTTTCCCAAAATAATGTGTGTCGGCTAGTGTTATCGTTATCGATTTATTGTTGGATTACTTACTACAATATCCAAATTCATCGTGTATTATTTGTGTTATTGTGCTGACCAGTGTGTACCAATATTGCAATTAATGTTATCGCGCCGTGAACATGATCTATAGAATCTTCCACTTAAGTCTAAGCAAAATTGATTGTATGCATCGAACCTGTAGTTATGAGATGCAGTAGTACGTGCATTAGATAGGCTAAAAATTGATAGACTTAAGAATTGACACAATATCGACATTACATATTGTACATCATTGTTTCTATTGATATCGAATATTTCCTAAGTGTTATTGACATCGACCATTGAACATTGTAATTGAATATTGAATCATTGTTTATAATCATTGCATCGATTACAATGATATTGATTATTGCTATCATCTCATGTTATTGATTCCTATTGCCATTGGATTCATTGTTATATCGTTATTCCATTGTTTCCTTGCTTTCTCTACTTGCTATCCATGACTTTCTCTAAGGAAATTTTTCTTCTCTTTTTAGATGAAGTGTTCACAGGTGATTATGGAGAATCACCTGCAGGAATTGGAGAACAAGCTTTTTAAAGATTTATTGGTTTCTAGTTGAATGTTATTCCATTGGACTTATTGTATTGAAACTTACTACCATTGTGTTTGGATCTGTTATTGTATTGGGCTTATGACCCGAATATTATTATTTGTTTCCAGATGTTGGATTATTGTATTTGGTTATTTCGTATTGATTATTCCAAGTATTATTGTTCATGTGGTTGTTATTATTGCCTGCGCAATTGTTTTGTATTGTTATTATTGTTGAGTTAAATGGGTAAACAGCTTATGGGTGATGCAGGACATTCGTTGGGCCAATGTCATGTGCTTGTGTTCCGTATTTTTGGAAAGCGGGGCGTCACAATCCTATTCTAAGGAGGGACTGGCTACCGAACCGCAAAAGATGGAGGTAGTGAAGGATTGGCACAGCCGAAACCGTGAACGAAGCAAGGAGCTAAATGATGAGATCAGGCCAGCCAGTATCGAAGTGATTACTTAAGAGTTGAGCATAGTTTTGGCATGATTGGAGCTGCAATCGAGTTTAATTGAGCAAGACAAGAAGGCTCAGGTAGAAGATGCAGAGATTGAAGCAATGAAGCAACAAGTTAATAAAGGAAAATTTCAAGATTCAGTATAAAGCAAAGATCACTTGGGTTTGGTAACAAGTTATGTGTGCCGAAGGATAAGGAACCAAGGAAGAATATCATGAAAGAAGCAAATCTGCAACCAGACGTCGATGGAGGCTGATGTTGATATTTG
This sequence comes from Hemerocallis citrina, assembly GCA_017893485.1. Taxonomy (NCBI): domain Eukaryota; kingdom Viridiplantae; phylum Streptophyta; class Magnoliopsida; order Asparagales; family Asphodelaceae; genus Hemerocallis; species Hemerocallis citrina. The sequence goes on from CM030367.1 coordinate 94,775,108, forward strand.
CAAGTGTACAAAATCGCACAAGTAATATAGATAGGTGAGTAGAGTGTCGAACCCACAGGGACTAGATATTTTACTGAGTACCGATATCGCTAGATGAATCACTATTTGGAAGATCGAAATTTAGAACTGATAAAACAACTAAATTAAATTAATCTAATTAAATCTAGCTAAATTGGTGAAGAGGGAGAGGGCTGTGAAACTATGAAGCTCTTGTACTTTGTTAATGGTAAAATTAGTTCTAGGGCTCTTGGTTCACCTCGTTTATCACACACACAAATTATAACTCCTTATGAATTAAAAATATTATCTTTCCAAATTGTCGACCAAAATCCTAAAGATATTAACCACTCTATCAACGTAGTCTAAAAATTATTCTCAATTAATCATTCGCCTATCCATCAAATTATTAATTGAAAAATTGGATTTCTTAACGGTCACGTCCTCCAATATACGATGTTAATTTTTATTAATCACAAATTACCTGTTCGGTCTCTTTATGATTTGAAAAATCATACAAATGTCTATCCACCATGTTGTACGCATAAATAATAAAAATTAAAACACAATCAGGAAAAATAGAGTAATAATAAGGAATTAAAATTTGTGTTCTACAAAACTCGGCTACATCTTAGCCTCTAGAACAATAATAAATTCAGTTCATGTTCAAATTGCAATTAATAAAAATGTTTGGATTGCATCTAAAAAAATAGAGAAGAAGATGAGATACAAAAAAAATAAAATTTAAAGCAAACCCCTTTCTGTCTCAAAAATCTGAACCCAGAAAATCGCCACGTCAGCGTTCAGACCTGTCACGCCTGTGCTTCGTCCAATGGCTTCCTCAAAAGTGTGTGGGTCCTCTCGAAGACTGCGCCGGTCAGAACTGGACGCCACGTCAGCATCCCAGGTGCTGTCACGTAGCCTGTCTGCGTCAGAGGGTCGCTGTCTCGTCGGTGTTCGAGCCGCCAGGTCAGCACAACAGCAGCAGTCGTCTTCGTTTTCTTCGATCTGCACGCGAGAGGGGAGAAGAAAAGGTCGCCACCTGTCACCGTGTGGGTCCCGTGCACCCTCTTTCTTTGTTTCTTCTGAGCGGAAAGCAAGAGAGAGAGAGAGGCTGATGACTCTCTCTCTTTCTTTTTGTTAATTAATTATTATTTTTTTTATAATTTTTGTTTTGATTGAATTGTCAGCCATCACCTCTTGGGTTTCTTACTCCTTCTTTGGCTTGTATTTATAGAGTACGGGAATAAGATTTAGGGTTTGCACTTTTTGCAGAAAACTCCACTCTTTTCCTTTATTTGCTTCCTTTAATTGATCTGAACTTTATTTCTTTCTCTTTCTTTTTTTTCTGCCTTTTCTGCCAACCACGTGCTTCTGCATACACAAAATAATACCAGAAATTAGGACTTTTAAATAAAATAAAATTAATTAGTTTAAAATTAATTAAACTAACTACAAATTATATTAGCTTATAAAAATCCTTTTAAAATTATTTGTCGCACTTTTAACTCAACAAAACAATAAAAATTTATAAATCCTTTATTTTACTTTGTTTGTTGATTTTTTTCCACAAATCTTTACTTTTTGCATCAAAAATATTATTTCTTCAAAAATAATTAATTAATTGTAATCTTATAGAAATATGATGAATTATAGACAATATCAGCGAAAACAAGCCATTTTAATAGGTAAATGAGTACAAATATTTGTATATAAATTAGACACATCAGAGGCAAATTTGTGAACTTGATATTAAAGATTACCAGCCTACAGTAGGACATCAATGGAAGATAAACCGCTATACGGGATTTCACCACCTTACACCAGAGGAAGGGAAATACAAGAAGAAAGAAGCGGGCTATAGCAGGATTCAAGAATATATACCTTACTTGTCAGAAGATTCAAGCAGAAAATTAGATACCTGGAGGTTGATTGCAACCATTACCCATTTCGGAGCGAAAACAAGAGAACATCAGTATGGACCTTATCACAGGATTACTTAGAAGTTCTAAAGGATATGACTTAATTTGGGGTATTGTGGACCCGTTTGACAAATTCTACACATTTTTCTTTCGATGTAGATGACTTAGTCGCTAGAGAAATTAGCGGAAGTCTACATTGAAGGCGTAAGGAAGCAGCATGGAGTGCCAGCGTCAACAGAGTTGACCGAGATTCAAGAGTTATGTCTCGATTTTGGCAGTCTGTAGGCAGCTTTGAGAACAAGATCGAGTTTTTGGAAGAACCAATTCGTGGAGGAACTCACTTAGGAGCCGAAAAGCCGTACAAGCTTTCTTTCCCCGAGTTATTTTGAGTTGTATCAGTTCGTGTTGTTGTTTCAATTCTCCTGACTAAACGTAGTTTTGAGGATGGAACTATTCTAACTAGGAAGTATTGTAATATCTCAGTCGGATATTATATTATTATTTTTATTTTTATTTTAAAATTAAAATATTTTTTATGGAAATTACTTAGTTTTAACTAATAAAAATTATATACACACACACACACACACACATGTGTGTGTGTGTATGTATCGTATCGATTTTGTGCACTTGTACAAAATCATGTAGTTTGTATTTTTGAGAAAATATCTGTAATGTCCTGGTCTGATATTAAAAATTATTACATTTATTATTATTTCAGAATTAAAATATTTTTGGTGAAGATTGTTTAGTTTAACTAATAAAAATTATCCGTAATAAAAATTATCCGTATATAATAAAACACAAAGAAAGCTATCAAGTGGCTCTCCTTCAATCCCCCCAAAATCAAAGGCTCAGATATAACCTCACAAAACACATTTTCCCCCCAAAAGTTTTCCCCTAAAACTCATATTCAAATCCCCCACCCAAAACAACTCCTTTATTTATTTAATTATTTCTCTCACTCTCTCTCTCTCTTCTATTAAAAAATTTATGAAAATAAAAATTTAAAAAATTTAAAAAATTAAAAAATAAAAAACTAAAAAATTTAAAACTTTAAAAACTTTCAAAATAATTCAAAAAAAATTAAAAAACTTATAAAAAATTATTTAAAATTTTATTAAAATTTTTTTTAAAAAATTTGAAAGTTTGAAAATCTCAAAGCAAATCCAAATCCAAATCCAAAGTTGAACACCAATCAAGAGGTCATCGCCGATATCTGATCCGCTGCTGATTCAATATCGGTGACTCCCCTCCACCAAATCGAGCGTGAATATCAAGCAACTCTGTATCGATGACTCCCCTCCACCGAATCGAGAGACTCTATATGCGATGCGGCGACTCTAATTTCATCTCATTAACCGAATTCTCATTCTAATTTTTTATTTTTTGTGTGCAGGGGATTACTCTGTCTTTTACTTACTCGAATTTTGTGTGTGCATGGGATTTAAGTTCAGAGAGGTATGATTATTTTATTTTTGAGTTTTAAAAATTTTTAATTTGGTGATTTATTTGATGAGTTGTTTATTGATTTTGATTTAAGGTGTATGCAAGTGAGATGGATTATTTGGTGACCTTAATTTGGGCTTCCAAACCAAGCAGGACAGGTAAGCTGACTAGCAACCTAAAATAACTTGGCAAATATGCAACATTAATTTCTTTACTACAAGTGAAAATACTATCGTGAAGTGTTCCCTTCACTGGTTATTAGAAACCATGGATAACATAACATATAAGAACTTTTAGTGTATGTTTGGATATATAGGATTGGGATGACTGGAGTTTACCAGTGAATAGTGCAAAGTCTCCACTCAAAAAAGACAGCTAAAGTAAATTTGTTATTTATCCATTTTGATTTTTTTTTATAAAGGTGCAATGGGGAGACAAAGTGGAGATAAAAGAAATGATTAGCATGGATTAGAGTTTTGAGAACTTCATGTATTTTATTTTGGTTTAAATAATAATAAGAGGTATTTCAATTGCAAACTGAGTCTCAGACAAACAAATGTTTAGATTATTGGTATTGTAGATACCTTCACACATGCACTTGCGTTACTATTATATTTAGACATGCTCATAGTGGTTATGGGATTAGAGTAAACTCTATAAAACCTATATGATAATGTCCTTGCATAACTATTACAAGCATCTAAAAGTGATGTTGAAGTTAAAAAAAACTCTATGCAGTGTTTCTAACAAACTATATGCATTCCAGGTAAGTTCAAGCTAATAATCAAGAAGGCGATGGTTGAGCTTAAAGATAGATATACTATTTTCTCATATAAAATGTTTGCTACTTCAATTAATTTGCTGGACCTCCAAAACTAGTTTATATAATCAAACCAGGTGCATCATTCCGAAGACGTGCCCTAGGCACGTGTCAACGGACAACCTAGTAATCTATATAATAAAACACAAAGAAAGCTATCAAGTGCTCTCCTTCAATCCCCCAAAATCAAAGGCCTAGATCTAACATCACAAAACACATTTTCCCCACAAAATTTCAAACCTCAAAACTGAAATTCAAATTTCCCCCAAAAAATTAACTCATTTATTTATTTAATTATTTTTCTCTCACTCTCTCTCATTCTCTCTCTATTTACTCAGAAATTTGGATTTTCAGATTTCGGGTTTGTAAATTTTCAGATTTTTTATGTTTTTTTTATTGTTCGTGTTACATTGAAAATAGCAAATATCTCTTCAATAGTTAAATTTCATCATTTTCCACCCTCAAAGTTCTAAAAAGTTGGATTTTATACTCTCATTTATAATTATTTTTCAACATAGACTAATTGAAACATGAACTTTTATTTACAACTAATTATTAATGTCATACTATTCAAACTTGAGCTACATAATTGTTGTTTTACTGTTTACGAAGCTTTTGTATCGCTCTGAAGACGTGCCGTAGGCACGTGCCCACGGGAAAATCTAGTATCTATATAATAAAACACAAAGAAAGCTATCAGGTGGCTCACATTCAATCTATCCCAAAATTAATGGACTAGATCTACTCTCACAAAACATATTTTCCTGCCCAAATTTCAAACTCCACAAATTCAAAAACACACACACTCTCTCTCACTCTTTTTCCCCAAAAATAAAAAACCCCCTTCTCTCTCTCTCTTTCTCCCGCCCACTCTCTCTCTCACTGTCTCCCTCTCTCTCTATCTCCCCGCTCTCTCACACTCTCCCTCCTCCTCCCTTCCGCTCTCCTCCAGCCTCCTTCCGCTCTCATCCGATCAGCGCCCCCCCACCTCCCGATCGTAACCCACCTCCAGCCGATCTCCACTCTCACCTCCAGCCTCCTTCCCCTCTCATCCGATCAGCGCTCCCCCCCACCTCCCGATCGTAACCCACCTCCAGCCGATCTCCACACTCACCTCCAGCCGATCTCCGCTCTCACCTCCAGCCGATCGCCTGCCGTCGCTTCCCGACCTCATCCTCCACCTCAGACGTCGCCGTTCGCAGCTTCCCCCCGCCGTCTCTGCATCGACGCTTCCGCACAGTCCATCCATCGATTTCACCGCACAGTCCATCCATCGCACTCTCAGGTATACAAAATCAATCCATCGATTTCACCTCACAGCAGAGTTTTGATTAAAAATTAGGATTTCACCTCACGGCAGAATCGATTTCACCTCACTTCATAATCTTAATATCGTATCGGAAGTTTTTTATGCCAATTGTGTCGATTTCATAATCTTGATTTGGTATCGATTTCACCTCACCTCACAGCAGAATCATGTTTTGATTAATTTTGAGGGGTGAAGTTTTTTTTAGCTCCAATTGTATGCTCAACCTAAGATTATGAAATTTATACACTAGATTTTTGGGATTATGAAATTTATTTGTATCAGCCTACGATACCACATATGCGTTGAGGTTTAGTAGTAAGGCCATGTTTCTTTTTTCCTCTGGTTTGTTTGTATGTTACTTTTAAAATTCCGCAATATCTGTTTTCAAAAGAAAAAAGTTCCACAATATCTGAGAACATGCTATGTAATGTTGAAAAGTTGATCCCAATGTATGTGACAAATTGAAAAGAAATATATCCATTGGATGACAATTCATTTGGATCACTGATAATTCATTTGATGACTTTCATTTGGATGACTTTCATTTGGATCACTGATAATTCATTTGGATCCACAATTCAATGTGAATGGTTAATAATTTAGTTTGATTGTATATATTAAATGTGAATGGAACCCTCTTATAAGTATTTAACTTTTATTTTATCCTGTAGTTGATTGCTATAGTTGGGTTTGTTGTGATTGTTAATCTGGTTTTATAATCATCGTTGTTTCATATTTTGGAGTATTTTAGTGTTGGTGAGGGTGATAGGAGGTGTTGGTTCTTTCAATTTTTCTTCTGTAATGTTGATGAAGATGATGTTCATTTCGAGAGAGGTTTAAGTGGTAGGATCAAAAGGTTGACTGGCCACTCCTTTTGAAGAGAGGTTGAACAAGGTTCGGTCAAATGAGAAGCTCTTCCCTCGAAGGCTTGGCAAGTTAGTTAATTTGTTAACTAGAGTATTCATAACTAAAGTATTCATAACTTATTCAGATAGTATCTTTCAGGATAATTTATCATTTGTATGTATTGCCTTATTCCCTTTTCTTTGATTTAATAGAAATTATAGTATGTGTTCCATTGATTGTGTGAAACTTTCTCTGAGTGCTTATTATATAGTATATTATTTCCATTGTTTAGCACCGATAGAGAAGGGAGCCCATTCGAGTTTGACACCGATAATTTCCAGATCAATGTTAAATTTTATGCATGTTTTGGTTTACAGTACTCCTGTATAATTTGTTGTTAAATTTTATGCATGTTTTGGTATACAGTACTCTTAATTATAATGAACACAATAACTGTAGTTTTTTTTCCGTGTTTTGTACTTTGTGTACTATATCATTCAATTCAGTTTGTGCTTGCTTTAAGCATTCTTTCATGACAAACTTATCCAATTATTTTCCAGAAACTTGACAGTTTTATGGAGATGGCATTTGGGGGGCGCTATGTAATCCTATTGATGGCATTATTTTCTATCTATTGTGGATTAATATATAATGAGTTCTTCTCAGTTCCATTTCACATTTTTGGTTCATCTGCTTATAAATGTCGGGATTCCACTTGCAGGTAATTTTATAGCCTTTGACTTTTGCAGGGATTGTGGGAAGCAGGTGTATTTGGGTATGGATTTTTATTTTTGTTGTTGTTGTTGTTGTTGTATGTTGCTGAATCAGTTTTCGAAAATTGGTTTTGTTCTTATTTATGTTTTTGAAAATTTGCAGGGGGTTTTGACACTGCTCATGCTGCTGCTAGGTGAGTTTGATGATTGTTTTGTGGTTTTTTTCAATGACCCGTTTGAGTTGAGAGACCAAATTGAGCTGAATTTTGTTGAATTAGGGCTTATGATCGAGTTGCGATCAAGTTTCGGGGAGTGCGGGGAGTGGAAGCTGATATAAACTTCACTTTGAGTGACTATGAGGAGGATTTGAAACAGGTAAAGATTGGAATTTTAAAATATTGGCCTATATTCTACTATGGATTGCATTTGCCTAGCTTCTGCTGTTTAATATTAGAATCCCCTAATTAAAGTTGATACCCAATGTTTAAAATTTTGGTGTAGAGTTCGTAACTTCAGATGGGTGTTTTGAGGAAGCTTGCATGCTTGCTAATGTGAAAGATCCGCTGGTAAACTTAGGGTCTATTGGTAGGCTAGGAAGACCTGTTATTAGGGATTTCATGGGTCTTGGGCAAGTGCCTTTTTATCGATTCTCCTGAACCTTGGTTGGAAAGATAAAGAAGTAATTAAGGAAGTTCCTCCAGTGGTTGTAACCTTGGTTGGAAACTTAGGGTCTATTAGTGGAATCGTCTTTTACCCAATTTCCTTTTGGTATATGGTTCACCCTATGCATACTAGGTTTAACACCATTGGTCTTCTACTAATTTTGCTTGCAGCATGGAAAGAACTGACGAGGAAAGAAGAGATTAACAGAGAAGAGATGAGAAAAGAGGAACGAACTGAATTTTCTCTTAGGGTGAAAACAGAGGTGAGTTCGTTAGACTTTGGATCTCAATTTATACATTTAGATTTGTTTTGAATACATTGTCCGATTGATAGCTATATAATGCCCAAGGAACTAGCAAGGACACTCTCTGAGTGTGCAAAGCTGCAAAAGAGGAGTTTAGGTTTGGTGAAGGAGCTTGCTGCTGGATTGAACACGCAAAGGGTTGTATGCGATTTTGTTTAGTTAACATCTTTTGTCCTACTTCATGTTTGTTTATGATATCATAATTGCTTCTGTTCAGGGTGGACAGATCTGAACCTGGGAGAAGAAGAGATGGTGAAGCTTGCTTCAATTGGTCATGAAAGGAATCCCTGGCCCTTTGCAACAAGTATGTCAACCAAGAAAGTGAGAGAAATTTCATTTCCGCATGTTTAATAAATGTAGATTGTAGTAAGACCTAAAATCACATTTTCAAGCATTAATTATTCTTTTGACTTAAAATATGCTAAGATGCCACCCATTTTCATTCATGAGAAATAACGAAACAAGAGTTTTAGTACAAACCAACAAAATAATACATCCTACGTACGTTCAAGCCTTACATTGTCACCAAAGTTCCTTAAGTGCTTTTTCAGTGCTCATGTGATAATTTCTTACGAAAATAGGAAATTTTTACATATGCTTCGCATATTATGTATGGAAAGTGTTTATGAGCTGGCAAGTTATTTACACATGCATATCATAATGATGGCGGAAAGTGTTTATGAGCTGGCAACCAATGTTTGTAATATAATTCATGCGTTGTATTTGTCCATAGAATGATTTTCTTTTATTCTCATCAATTTTTGATTTTTCATTGTATAGTAAATATAAAAAAAAAAGATACATCTTTTTTGGTACTATAAAACTGATTTCTATCTAGATGGATGTCTTCTCAGGATCGAGCTATAAAGAACTTATGATCCAGTGCAATCTTATGGGAAGTTCAGATATAAAGCCCTAAACATTCATGTTCTTTTATATATAACACAAAAAGCAACTCCAGATCAATATTAAATTTTATGCATGTTTTGGTTTACAGTACTCCTGTATAATTTGTTGTTAAATTTTATGCATGTTTTGGTTTACAGTACTCTTAATTATATCTTGAGTTGCTTTTTGTGAATCTACAAGAGTAAAAGTATCAAATATTAGTAGTATGTTATAACGATCGACAAATGCTGTATGTACTTGCTGTATGCTTCCATTTAAGCCAAAACTAATGCTACAAGTTGTGTATGTTAACTACTTAGTGTGTGCTTCCACCAATTTTGTTCATATCAAGTTGTTTATGTTTATATATGTTAACTTTTGTGGCATTCATATCAAGTTGCTTATGTTCATTATTATTTAATTCGATTTTTATATGAGGTGCTTTTTAAAAAAAGAATCGTTGCACTTTGATTATATGGATTTATGATTGTAGATATTTTATAAATAACTGATGGGGAACACCTTGCACAACAAAAGTTTTCAACTTTTATTCCAGTTGTTTCCCTTTATGCATTGTCCCCCTTAGCTTTATGCATCGTAAACATCTACAACTTTTATGATTGTAGAGTTTATTAATTCCAATTACTTCTGTTAAATGATTCCCTTTATGCATCGTAACAACATTAGGTCAAGTCGAAGGGAGTGACCATGACAGTACTTTTGGCCAAGGCTGCGGCAATGACACTTGCACAACACCCAGTTGTGAATGCCAGCTGCAAAGATGGGAAGAGTTTCACATACAACCCCAGCATTAACATTGCGGTGGCAGTGGCAATTGATGGTGGCCTCATCACTCTAGTTCTCCAGGATGCTGATAAGGTCAGTCTTGATGTACACAAGGTTAAGAACAGACATTAAAACCCTTCTCATTTATCATTTTAGCTAACTGTTTGTAATGCAGCTGGATATCTACTTGCTCTCACAAAAATGGAAAGAGTTGGTAGGCAAGGCTCGCTCAAAGCAACTTCCGCCCAACGAGTACAACTCAGGTGTGTTTACAGTAGATGTCTTTTGTTTCTCTTTCTAAGTTTTCGCTAATTAACTGTAGGTTGATGATTTATGATATGTTATGCAGGAACATTTACTCTATCGAATTTGGGTATGTTTGGAGTAGACAAATTTGATGCTATACTGCCTCCCGGACAGGTGGGGTTTTAAAACAATTATGGATAACTGTGCTTTTTCGTGAACATCTTAATGACTGTTCACTGTTCTAAAAGGGCGCTATAATGGCTGTGGGAGCATCAAAGCCCACTCCAATTGCTGGCAAGGATGGTTTCTTCACCGTGAAGAATAGAATGCTGGTAATTGATCATTTGCCTATTCATGTTATGCTTTTCATATCTACATGCATAAAAGGGAAATTACATAATATCTGTTTAGGGTCATGATTCCAATTTCGGAGAACAATCCTTATGAAAGATTATACTTTATACTAATTTACAAAACTCAAGTTATTAAACATAGCTTCATTTTCGAAAACACAGTAAACACTTATACAAGTAACTGTCTAACTGAAACAATTTATTTTGAAGGTAATACTTGGGTTTCCTGTAACGCCCCGAATCCCAATTTACTGAATTCGAGATGTTCTTCAGGATCTTTTCGCTTTCTTCACATACAATTTTACAAGGAATTTTAAAACTTTACTTTTACATCAAAGTTTACAACATATTACATTTGAATTTACACAGCGGAAGCAAAATATACAATATTTACATAAATGAACAACAACATAATGAACTCTTTGTGCATCCATTCCTCTTACATGTAATTATCCTGCATAAAACACTGTGGGTACATCAGTTTATTCAACCGACGATAATTATACATGGCCATCCTCTCTATGCCAGAAACAGTATAATGAATCTCATTTCTTACAAATCACAAACTGGTTCAACATAAGCATGCAAATAAGGGGGAACTTTTAATGATGTCGTGTCGTGATTGTGCACTTAAATCCTTAATGCAATTTACTTAATTAACATGACACTAATGCGCACTTGTTCGAATTCTATGCATCCCATACTACATAGGTTCGAGGGCAAGCCTCTTAAACGATCTTCATTCTTTTGTAGGGTTCAATCCCCCGCCATGACTTATTCTACTTCTGTAATTCCAATGAGTATCCTGGATGAATCTATGAGTACAAGCATGTATCCTTGCCCCTGGAGTAGAATTTCGCACCATGTCTTGACTCGTCAAGCATGCATTCTGCGACAATTCAGCCTCCTCCCTGAACACACTCCTCTTGCAGTCACCAAAACATCCCACAAGCGTGACTAGAGTCCGATCATTACTGAGTTGTGCCCGCGCCATGTCTTGACTCATCAAGCATGCATTCTGCGGCTCACACACCCGCACCGTACCCTAGCTCTCATACTCATGTTTTTCTCTCACCTTCATCACCTCCACACTATGTATTTAAGTTACATTAGAATCATGAATAAAATCAAGCTCTAGAGTTAGCCTCTCCATCAACCGGACTTATCATTTCATTTCACTTGACCAACCTGGTCTAATTCTCAATATCATTTCATTCACTGCCGGGGAGACTTAGCTACTCTTTCGTTCAATTTCAAATTCACAATATCCAATGGAGCATCATCAGCTCATAATTCATTTTAGAGTCTCACAGACTTTCTTTTCATGATTTAGCCTTTCATAATTATTCATAAAATTCTCAATTCTCATCTATGATTCCTTTCACATAATTCATGCAGCCATAATCAGAATCCATCAATGAAAGCATAAAGTTCATCATTATCAACAGTGAAATACATGAATCAAATTGTCGAAGTCCTCTCTGTACAGTCGACCTGGGAAGGTACCAGTCGACTTATACAGTCACACAGTATCATCACAGTTGCTCGGGATAGTCGACTGTTGCACTCAACCAGTCGCCTGTCCCGTAACCATTCATATTCACAATATTATCCACATGACAGTCGACTGGTAAGTAATCAGTCGTCTGTCCTGGAGATTTCAACAGCAATATTTCTAAGTCCAGATCAGTCGACTTGCCACATGCATCGGTCGACTGGACAGATCCATTTTAATTTGGGAATTTACTTACAGTTTCTTACATATACTTGCATCATGATATCAATTAACAATATATACCAATTCATGTTTCATAAACAGAGTTCCTCTTGTTCAGTAGCATTCACAGCACAATTTTCCCAGTTATTAACATGCTCTTTAGAGAAAACTACTCTAAACATGCATTCACATTGCTCATACTTACATACGACAATGGGGATATAAATTTCAAGTCATCATCATGGGTCTACATAAATAGAATATCTTTATTCGGGGAACTATCAAACAGTCACTTTCAGAACGAGCACCAGTCGACTTAACCCCAAGTCAGTCGACTGAGCCGACAACTTCAGATATTTATCACCTTTAGTTCTTTTTGTTTGTCTACCTCCCCTCCATCATATGTGTCATAGGGAAAAACATACATTTAATAATCACACCATCATGGCTATTCATACACATTTTATCAGCACTTTATAAAAGTAAATGTCTCGTATCAGTCGGCTGGCTCATATGGCAGTCGACTGTACCGACAGTCTCGCCTCAAATTAATAGCATGTTCAAGTAATTTCTACCGCATTCAATTCTCTTTTGTAACATGGTATCCATCATGACAATTATAGTATTACTCCTACGTTAGAAGTCCTGAGAAACACCCACCTTTTATGAAGAAAAATAACGAAATCCCGCAAGTCCTTCAATATAGCGCAGCACTTCTTGTTCCTTTGCTCCACTCCGACTCCTCAGCAATGCTGCTTGCCTCCACAGGAAACTCCCACACAACTCTCAGATACTCTTAAAAATCTCAGGAATTTTAGTGTAAAAAGATAGGGATTAGAAGGGGGGTATTTATATTAGAAGATAAATAGAATGAAGGGTTGAGATCTATTAGGGAGTTGAAGAAACAAGGGCTGAGATTAAATCGGAAGTTTAGAAACTACCCACACCTCAAAATGTAACCACCCATGATCTCACCCATCACTCCACAATCCGGTCAAGAAGTGTGCTCATTGCACGTGTACATAAAGTGCACGTGTAGGCACAAGTCACACTACAATATGTACATTAAATACCCAGGAATAAAATAGAGTAAGAAATGCTACATTACAAGTTGTAGAAAATAGTAAGAGGGTTTAAATTCATGGGCTTAAAACCAATTTGGGCCAAACTAGTTATTTTGTAGAAGTAAGTAAATTAATGCTTTATAAAACGATGTTGAAAAAATACTAGTCAATAATATTGCACAAGTATACTATATAAAAATGAATAATCTTCCATATATTAAAAAGTCAGGGTATTACATTTCCTGTAAACTTTTGAACTTATAATTAACTTATGGCATAAAAGTTGGATGCCGGTGAACTACAAACCAAACAATAAGACGGCACACAGCTGAAATTACACCTCACAAATCTAAAACAACTATTCAGTGTTTATAACTCCGGTGACCAATTTATTTAGAACTCAATTAGTTACTGGAAATAAGTTTAAAATGAAAGCCATCAAAGAGAGATCTTCATTATAGCTAAAAGTTTAAATTAAGCAAGTTTAAATTAAGCAATATTTTCTTAGACCTGCAACTTTGAATTATTATCTTTTATGCACACATTTTTTTTGAATTTTGCTATTTCAACGTTAACATTATTTTTAGCCAGAGCAGCTTATCCCCTACTGACCTTAATATTATGTTTTTGCATGTCAACTTCATTAAATGTGCACAAACTACAGATCTTATTTTTAAAAACATTCTAACATACGGTAAGTTTAAAAATTAAAAAAAGGAAAACTACATGCTTCTTATTAACGTAAATTTATACTATGTAGACGATAGATTACATGTCAACTTCATTAAAAACATTCTAAGAGACTGCAAGTTTAAAATTAAAAAAGGAAAACTACTTGCTTCTTATTAAAGCAAATTTATAGTATGTAGACGAAAAGATAGCTTACATGTCAACTTCATTAAATGTCGTGAGCATAGCAAATGTGTTCTCGGAGTCCTTCAAGTGAGTAGAATTCCTTCTCCTAAGTCATGGCATAGGAACCTAAATCCACAGTTCAAAAGTTTCTCCTAACAATAGTTCAAAATCAAAACACAACCAACAAGCACTCAATGGCCTGCCAATATTCTAAACCCTATCGCCTCATTCATTATCCTTCAGTAGTAAATAATAAGCAGCTATCTACAGTGCAAGAATTTTACCCACTAAAATAATAGATTGAAAAATTTAGAGACAGAAGCAATTAGTCTTTGGTGTTATTGATTTAGTAAAAGTATCTTTAGTTGGCACAGTGATTTAGTCCAACCCCTGGCATTGATGTACTACTAGGATGATCTAAATCCACTTATTTAATTATGCGTCTTTATGAGATTTGTTCCAAGTTATTGTCTAGGATGCATCTAATTGATATTTATGCTAATTTTACTCTAACTCTTTTTTTTTGTTTCCTTAAGGAAATGGTCCTCCAACCGGGCAAAAATTTCACCAGCATGTTCCACGGATTCAAAGACAGATTCTTTACTTTCGACAACCCCGAAAGGTATTTGAGAAAATGCATAGGAGACAAATAAGCATTAAACAAAATGTTCATCTTAACCTAACAAGCTATAGTTGTAGTTTATAAACTACAATTCACCCAAATATTGCACAAATGAGTCTCAGTTTACAATTACAATTTTAGTACAACTACAATGAATTTGTGTTTAGTACAAATGTAAACAATGGTGATGAAAATACCGATGATAAAAATGTAAAATATCTCATTTAACAAAAGGTCTTTCAAATTTTGCTTCATCACATGTAACAAAAGGTCTTGCAATGCAATCAAGATCACATTATGAATAAAGAAATTCCCAAACAAAGCTATTATTAACAAAAATAATCCATTCATTTCACATATACTTCACAACATATACATCACCACAAACTTTCTCTCTCTTTATCTCTCTCATTTCCCCCTCTTTTTAATCCATACATTGTTAACTACATAAAAATATGACAAAGGGGAACTAACTCATACAGTTTGAGGCATTAACTGCATTAGGAAATGGATTGTTACTTACTCCAAGTCAAATATGAAATTACTAATGATGAAGTCACACAATACTGTTGTAGATTCACAATACTATATTTTTATTCCGAGCTGCTGACAAATGATCCTGCAATAAACAATGAATTATGCATGTCACTCTATAATCCTACTTCAGATTACATCAAGGTCTACCGGCAAGTAAATCATCATTCATGAACTCTTGACGAAGACGTATATTTTACTCTTTATAGGATTTTTTCATATGCTACATCGTACCAAAGAAACATCTGCAGCAAATAAATCGGCACTCTTTCAATCAATGTTAATTACAATGAGAATGGAGACAAATTACACAGAAACAGCTGCAGCAAATAATAAAAATCTTTTGAAGTCCCAGTTCAAAAACCATAAAAGCTGGTTTCAGGAGAGTGGGGGGAAAGGGGATATAATTGCATAGAGCAGGAAAATCATGAAAAGAAAAAAATATAGAGCAAAACAATGAAATGGTAGGTTTCAACTTTAAGAAGGTAAAATAACAACTACAGCATTCAACCTAGCATATCAATCAGATAAAACTCAATAAAACAGTCACCCTGTACATATTTTTTTTTCAAAATTTTGGAACAAGATTGAATTTATGTAACTGACAATAACTGGAACCAACATATTCCTCACCATCAAATTGATTCCTGAGCTCTGCATTTTGAGACTTTAGCACAGAAATTTTCATTGCCAACTCATGAATCTAAACCATGTGGTAACAAAAATTAACAAAAAGACGAATCAAAACCATGTGGTAACAAAAAGTAAGTATAAGCAACATGCCAATTAATATACCTTATACCTTCATAGACTTCAACTGGAATGAAAGTTGAAAAGTTCTGAAGCATGGGACCCCTAAGTCTAATCCACCTCTTATTAAAGGCTCAATTATGTCGATGCAGGGGGAAAAAAAATTTGGGACCCCCATTTTGATTCGTCTGACATCTTGGCCTAAAATTCCCAGCTTTAAGTAGTGGCTTAGACTCTCGCATGTTTTTTGCTGTGAGTGCACGCAGCAACAGTATTCAATGTTTACTTTTTAACTGTGTTTTTATTTTTGGTAAGGTTTAAAATGCTATATAGCTGGTATGTTTTCTTATGCTGAATACAACTCAAGCAACCAGTAAAGGTAAATACCGCTAAGCTAATTCATGCTGGAGTTTAGAGGAGGCAATTTTGGAGTCTCTTTTTGGCTTTTCTTGATGTGGAAGTTCAAAATCCTCAAGTCTACATTTCTTTTAAAGGGGAATGAAACCGGACCTGCATGTTGATCGTGGTTTTAGATTTAAAATTGAATTTATTTTTTATTTGCTATAATTGTAACTTTATAAGCATTGTAGTTTATTTTTTTACATATAACAAGTTATCTGAATTTATTTTGTTAACTTCTTCTTAATTTTTTTAAAAAAACTTCACAAATACTGTGTATAGAATGTAGGATATTTATAGGAGCTATCTTCGCACCTTAGCAAGAGAAGGTGTACATCTTAATGCCCTTTGTGTGCCATTTTATTAAAATTTGAGAAGATCATATATGTATTTTAATCTATCTTTGGTTTCTTTTCGGTTAAGTTGAATGAACTTTAGGTAGAGTAGACAAAGCAACATTTCTTTGGACTGAGAAACCTGATAATTGTGCTAAGAATGAACAATATTAGGAAAATTAGGAAGAATGATGAAGAGCTAACAGTGTCCAAGCTCAATTCACATGTGTTAAAGGTTTTTTTTTTTGAAAAAAAAAGCTTGATACAAGAAACAAGAAAAACAACAAAATCTAACTGATGACACCCCAAAAATTTGAAACCAAACTGCCTTATGCAAAAGGAAAATAAGCTAATAAGCCGATCCCACTTGCTCCCATGTCTTAATGGCATATTCCCTTGATCATATGAATTTGTGCGGCCCTCCTCAACAAGGGACTTCTTTATGCCTTCTTTATGACCGGTGCTAATCCTGCCCGGGAAAATATATATATATTTATATTTTTTATCATTAAACGGTGGGTTGAATACCCCCGCGTTAAACGAATAAAAAATTGTAACCTCCAAGTATAATAATGGTTAAGTTACTAACTTACTATGATAGTTTCAACTTTCAAATCATTCAACTTTCAAATCATGCTCAAAAGAAAAACATCTCAACTAATCAGAATTCAGAATTTCTGAATCCACATAATCAGTATCAAGAAGAAAGCAGGTAGCCTGAACAATTTAATTAGTATATCAGTGGAACTGTGTTCCAAAACTGTTACATTAAACTATGATCAATTGTGTAGTTTATTATTTAACTTGAAAAACACACTGCATGATAGATAGTCTGTTTCAGAAAATAGTCAATATACTCTAGCAATTTTCCTCTAACAAGATTTAGTCCTAATCTGCATGATAGATAGTCCTAATCTGCATGATAGATAGTGTCTGATAGATAGTGTCTGATAGATTTAGTCTTAATCTGCATGATAGATTTAGTCTTAACAAGATTTAGTCCTAATCTGCATGATAGATTTAGTCTTAATCTGCATGATAGATAGTGTCTGATAGATAGATAGTGTTTGCATGATAGATAGTCCTAATCTGAATCACTCTATTTTCCTCTAACAAGATTTAGTTAGGTCATAGACTGATACAGGAGCAATGGAAACTCAAATTGGAATTAATCTAGCAATTTCAAGTCTTCTGATATAGTTAGTTTCTTTTTTTGCTTTATATATATCCAAGTATCTAACCACGTATTACTAGGTATAATACAAAATGAAATTTAGCAAAAACATCAATACAGATAAAAGGTGAAGCAAGAACTTCATCACTTCAATACAGATAAAAGGTGAAGCAAGAACTTCATCATTTTTTTTGATAAACATCAAAATTCTCCATTTCTAATTGCTGGCTACACTTGGTTAGTTCAAGCTTCCGAGAATGAGTATAAACAAGATAACTAAAAGTAAAAGTAGTTTAATTCAAAACTCTACCTATTAATCAAAACACAATCAAGCCTTTAGTGTGATCATCTTTTTTTCAATTCACACTTCACAGTTACACTATCAAGCCTTTAGCGTGATCATCTTTTTTTCAATTCACACTTCACAGTTACACTACTCATATGTTTAAATATGTAACTATGGTTATCTTAAACACTTCACAATTCACACTTCACAATTCACAATTCACACTTCACAGTTACACTTCACAGTTTTTCAATTCTTTACTTATTAAATATAACCATGGAAATCTTAAACACAAGCATATATATATTGAATCTCTCTTTATTTTTCTACAAGACAATGCTAAATTTTCAACTACATAGCAATTGGAGTTGCAATAACAAACAATTATTTTAGCAAAAACAAGTATCACTCTTTCTATTATTTGATGGCAAACATTAAATCAATAATGAGTCAGCAAACTCTTCAAATCAATTAACTTATCAGTAATGAAATATTGATACCATATATAAGAAGAAAAAAATAGAAAGAGGGTCGTCTATTAACTTATTATTTTTTCTTTAATGAAACAAGACGACAAAATAATAAAATCCATTTATATATGATAGATTTACCTTACTAAAACTTATTATTTTTTCTTTAAACCATTAATTGCTGCTAATTTAATGCTTCTTCTTTTTTTCCCAGATTGTCGTCCACACTCAAAACCGTCATGTACATATTGACAGTTTAACTTTTTGTAGGGTGATGAGGAACATGTTTGGTTGAAGCCATTGTTCGGTTTGAAAGGTAATTGTTTCAAAACTATTACTATTGTTTTAATTATTTATTGTAAACTCTTACTATTTGATTCAAAACTCTAACTGTTTTTTTAGGCTCACTGTTTGGTCCTATTTTTGAAGACTTCAACCATTGTGTTCTCCTACAACCATGTAAAAAAAAAAAAATCAGTCAGTTGGTTGGTTTTTAGTATGGTGGAGGATGTAATAGTTGTAATATTTGTAATATTTAGCATTTTGGGAGATGATGTAAGTAACTGTATATAATGATGATATAATATAGTTATGTTAATACCCGTACCCGCAATTTTGTGGAGTATTGGGTTCTGTGTTTGGTTTTTTAAAGGTTTTTCGAAGGTTTTTCAAAAAAATTATTACATTTTCAAATGAATTTTTGGTTTTTATTTTGTATCTTGCATTATATTCTGATTTTTTCCCCAGAGCCTTATATATATGATGCCTGTGTGATGTTGCTCGGTTGAGCATGGGGAGGATTGATATTTATTGCCTGTTATGTCATATATTTAATTGTTAACAGAATTCCGTAAGGAATTTCTGTAAAAGGGCTAATATTTTAAGGGAGGTTCTGTCAAAATTTTTACTAAATTTCCTAAAATCTATGTTTTCAAACGATATCTTGGTTTTTACTTTGTATCTTAGTCATATGAAGATTTTTTCTTCCCAGAGCCCTATATATATAATGTCTATGTGATGTTGCTTGGATTGGCTTGGGGAGGATTTATATTTCTTGACTGTGATGATAAATTTTTAACTGTGAGCAGAATTTCGTAAGGAATTGCTGTAATTGTGGCTAATATTTTAGGGGAGGTTCTGTCAAAATTTTCAGAAAATTTCCTAAAATCTATTATGATTCCAAACTATATCTTTAGTCATATGAAGTTTTTTTTTTCCAGAGCCTAATATATATTATGACTGTGTAATGTGGCTAGGATTGGGCTAGGGAGGATTCAATTTGACTGTCTATGATGTTAAGGAATTGCTCTCAAAGGAATAATATTTCATCAGAGATTCTATCGGAATTTTTACTACAATCATGCCTGTAAAATTTTTACTGTCGAAATATTTACTAAACAATTTAAATAAAGTTAACGTGCCGTATGAAACATTTTAAAGACATCGTATTAGAAAACTATTAGGAAGCAAGATATTTTCAGAGGAGGCCTGTATAGAGTAGTTGATTGTATTAGAAAGGTGGGTGTATTTACTAAACATTTTAAAGACGTCGCCCTAATGTTTTAATTTTTTTAGAAAATTATATGCAGTTCACCCAATCAAATAAATCTAACTAAATTTATATGCAGTCCCGAATAAGTGCCGTACTAAATATATTTAACATGACGTGGCTCTCAAGTGGTGGTGGTTGTTGCAATGGCAAACAACTAAATTTATATGCAGTCCCGAATACGTCCCGTACTAAATGTCGCAGGGATCATGACGTGTTTGCTTGTGATGGAAAATAATTCATTTTTTTTTCTTTTTCTTACATAGATTTCATAGTTGGAAAATCATTCTTAAACCATTTTTGGTGGAAGAAGTGATGAGATAGTTTTGGCAGTAAAGAGTTGACATATACCAGATGATGTTGTTAACCACAGTGGGAAATAAATTTATTCGTTTTTGAAGATTTGAAAGGGTTTTAGGGGATTCCAGCTCATTTATTGTTATGGCAACTTCTTCCATTGTTTGCAGATTTGAAAGAAGTAATAATAATAGGAGATTGATGTTAAGCTTTTGTCATGCCCAATTTCAGTGTATTGGATACAATTACTTGGTTCTTTTTTATTAGAAAAGCGATTGGATGATGTTGCTGTCAGGTGGGATAGTGGTAGCGGCGGTAGGGTTTGGGGTGTCGGGTGTGAGTACGAAGGGGATATATTTATCTAACGGGTAACGGGTCGGGTCCGGGTCGGGTCCCCTTCGTTTTTTTGTTTATTTTTCGATTGCGGGTCCGGGTCGGGTCCGGTCGGGTCCAATTTTAGGGGACCCAGACCCGACCCGAAATTTCAACGGGTAGTAATTTAGGACCCATACTCTACCCATATTAGATAGGGTCGGTTCCGGTCCAACGTCGGGTCCGGGTCGGGTCCGGGTCGGGTCCGGGTTTCGGGTTTTAATACCAATGCTATTAGTCATATGAAGATTTTTTCTTCCGAGAGCCCTATATATATAATGTCTATGTGATGTTGCTTGGATTGGCCTGGGAAAGATTTATATTTCTTGACGGTGATGATAAATTTTTAATTGTGAGCAGAATTTCTTAAGGAATTGTTGTAAAATGGCTAAAATTATAAAGGAGGTTCTGTCAAAATTTTCAGAAAATTTCCTAAAATCTATTATGATTCCAAACTACAGCTTTAGTCATATGAAGTTTTTTTTTTCCCAGAGCCTAATATATATTATGACTGTGTAATGTGACTTGGATTGGATTATGGAGGAATTGTTATCAAAAGAATAATATTTCATGAGATATTCCATCGAAATTTTTACTAAATATTTTAAAGAAAGTTAAGACGTCGCGATAACATACCGTATGAAACATTTTAAAGACATCGTATTAGAAAAACATTTTACACACCCACCTTTTTTGTTTTATGGAGTTCACCCAATCAAATAAATCTAACTAAATTTATATGCAGTCCCGAATACGTGCCGTAGGCACGTCCCACGGGCAATCCTAGTATATAATAAAACACAAAGAATGTTATCAAGTGGCTCACCTTCAATTCCCCCAAAATCAAAGGCCCAGATCTAATCTCACAAAACATATTTTTCCTCACAAAATTTCAAACCCAAAAACTAAATCCCCCCCCCCCCCCCCAAACTAAAAAACTCATTACTTTATAACTCTCTCTCCCTCTCTCTCATCTTTTCATTTTTTCATATTTCTCTCTCTCTTTCCCTACCTCTCTCTCCCATTCTTTATTTATTTATTTAGAAATTTAGATTTTAAGATTTCAGGTTTGTAAATTTTCAGAATTTTTATGTTTTTTTAATTGCACATGTTATATTGAAAATAACAAATATATCCCTTCAAATGTTAAATTTCATCATTTTCCACACTTAAAGTTCTAAGAAGTTAGATTTACACTCCCATTTATAATTATTTTTCAACATATACTAATGGAAACATGGACTTTTATTTACAACTAATTATTGTCATACTATTCAAACTTGAGTTACATAATTTTTGTTTTACTGTTTACATGACTTTTCGTGTTTTGTATCTTTCCGAAGACGTGCCGTAGGCACGTGCCCATGGGCAAATCTAATATATAATAAAACACAACGAAAGCTATCAAGTGGCTCACCTTTAATCCCCCAAAATCAAAGGCCTAGATCTAACCTCACAAAACACATTTCCCCCCCAAAATTTCCAACCCAAAAACCAAGGGTCCGTTTGTTTTGATATTCAGAATAGAGTATTCAGAATACTCTATTCAGAATAGGCGTTTGTTTTAAGTGTTATTCAGAATTGATATTCAGAATACTCATACCCCCTATTTTCCAAAACACCTCCTTTCCAAAACACCTCCTTTACTCTCTTTATTATTATTATTATTATTATATATATTATTATTATTATTATTATTATTATTATTATTATTATTATTATATATTATTATTATTATTATTATTATTATTATTATTATTATTATTATATATATTATTATTATTATTATTATTATATATATTATTATTATATATATATATATATTATTATTATTATTATTATTATTATATATTATTATTATTATTATTATTATTTTTATTATTATTATTAATATTATTATTATATATATTATTATTATTATTATTTATTATTATTATTATATTTATTATTATTATTATTATTATTATTATTAATATTATTATATATTATTATTATTATTATTATATATATTATTATTATTATTATTATTATTATTATTATATATATTATTATATATATTATTATTATTATTATTATTATTATTATTATTATTATTATTATTATTATTATTATTATTATATTTATTATTATTATTATTATTATTATTATTATTATTATTTCAAATTGATATTCAAAATTGTCAGAAATATAACCGAACAGCTTTTAAACACTCTTTTTCAGAAAACCAGCTTTCAGATAATAGTTTTCAGCTAAAAATATAACCGAACAGCTTTTAAACACTCTTTTTCAGAAAAACAGCTTTCAGAATACAGTTTTCAGCTAGAAATATAACCGAACAGCTTTTAAACACTCTTTTTCAGAAAAACAGCTTTCAGATAATAGTTTTCAGCTAAAAATATAACCGAACAGCTTTTAAACACTTTTTTTCAGAAAAACAGCTTTCAGAATACAGTTTTCAGCTAGAAATATAACTGAACAGCTTTTAAACACTCTTTTTCAGAAAAACAGCTTTAAGATAATAGTTTCCAGCTAAAAATATAACCGAACAGCTTTTAAACACTCTTTTTCAGAAAAACAGCTTTCAGATAACAGTTTTCAGCTAGAAATATAACCGAACAGCTTTTAAACTCTCTTTTTCAGAAAAACAGCTTTCAGATAACTGTTTTCAGCTAGAAATATAACCGAACAGCTTTTAAACACTCTTTTTCAGAAAAAACAGCTTTCAGATAATAGTTTTTAGCTAGAAATATAACCGAACAGTTTTTAAACTCTCTTTTTCAGAAAAATAGCTTTCAGATAACTGTTTTCAGCTAGAAATATAACCGAACAGCTTTTAAACACTCATTTTCAGAAAAAACAGCTTTCAGAATACAGTTTTCAGCTAGAAATATAACCGAACAGCTTCTAAACTCTCTTTTTCAGATAAACAGCTTTCAGAATATCAATTTTCAGAATACAATATAAACAAACAGCTTTTGAACTCATATTCAGAATAACTCTATTCAGAATACTCAATTCAGAATACTCTATTCAAAATATCAAAACAAACGCACCCCAAATATTTCCCCCCAAAACTAAAAAAACTCATTACTTTATTACTATCTCTCTCTTCTCTCTTCACTTTTTCATATTTCTCTCTTTTTCTCTTTCCCTATCTCTCTCTCCCATTCTTTCTTTATTTACTTAGAAATTTAGATTTTAAGATTTCAGGTTTGTAAATTTTCAAAAACTTTTTATTTTTTTTATTGCACATGTTATATTTAAAATAACAAATATCTCTTCAATAGTCACTACAAAAGAAAGTAGCTTTCCCGACGCTTTTTTACGTCTATACCGGCGTTTTTTTACGCCGGTGAAACTTTCACCGGCGTTTACAATAGCGCCGGTCCAACTGCCGCCAAAGCGGGCGTCGCTGAAACGAAGGGGTCTACACCGGCGTTTTTGGTGGACGCCGGTAAATATTAGGACTACACCGGCGGTCATAAAACGCCGGTGTATATCGGTCTCTGGGTGCCGTTCTTGTGCACCTATATACATACACCGGCGGTCGTAAACCGCCGGTATTTATCCATTCACCGGCGTATATGAAAACGCCGGTGTAGATCGAAAGTATACCGGCAGTCAAGAAACGCCGGTGTATATGCGTTTATGAGCGCCTGCTTTTCCCTGTTTACGAACACCGGCACTACCAAAAAATGCCGGTGTAGTTATATACGCCGGCGTTTATAAAATGCCGGGGTACGACTGTGCCGTTACAGCTAATAACATTCGCCGGCGTGCGTTGAAACGCCGGTGTATCACACACTCCAACAATTAAATTATATAGACCGCCGTTTTTTAAAACGCCGTTCTAGCTATGCCCGTTTATTTTCGATACTCCGCTTTTCCGTTCGATTTCAATTCACAGTTTCATTTACAAAACCTGTAAACTAATTCTCACAACTGATTCAATCAATTTCGTTGCATACTATTGCGCAAACCACAACCAAACACAAGAATAATTAAAGATAATCAAGTTTCACACGTGTCATATCAACGTCCAAATTCATTGATTAATTAACAGTGTCATAATTAACAAATTAATATAGAGACTAACATCCAAAATATCCAAACAAACCAGTCTGACAAATATCCAAAATATCCCAAATTCAAAGTATGACATAACTCTCATAAAAAAAACCAGTCTGACATAACAACAGCAAGGAGGAGGACATAAGAACAACAACCATACAGCAAGGAGGACATAAGAACAGTAAGGAGGACCGCAGATTCATACCCCTCGAGTAGCTTCAGCTCTGATCATCAGAATTTCCTTCATCTTGACGACCGCTCTGTGAAAAAAAACAATAGTTTAATTGAACAGTAGATCACAATACAGAATATACATATTTTTTGAACTTGCAAAAAGAACTACCTGTATCTCGAATTATAAGATCAAAGTGCCAACTGCAAATGGAATTGTTAATGATATATACAGAGGTAAAATAATTACATTGCAATGCTAAAAATCTAGTACTTAATTTTGTTTTTAAATATATCTAAAATAACAAAACAAATGAAAATTCAGTATCTAACTTGAAACCTTTATATTCTCCTCTGATTGGGAATATCCACTATCTAAAACAATAAAACAAATGAAAATTCAGTATCTAAGCATGCCCTTCATGGATTGTTCAGACAATCCATGAAACTGTCATCGTGGACGGAAACCAAATATAAGAAAAATAAGAAAAATAAGATAGGGCTCATATCAAGTGTATTTTTAAGGAACTGTCATCGTGGAAGGAAACCAAATATATATAGAAGCCAGAAATGGAAACAGAAAGAAGAAAGGTAGAGACTTTGGATACACCAGGCTACCATAGCGGCATTTTCCTCATCTCTCTCTCATCCCTTATTTCCCTTCAGCACACGAACAGAAAGAGACATCAGCAACCACCTTAAGAGCGACAAGAACAACAATAATAATAAATTATTATGAACAAGATGTCTCTATATGGGTTTCCAGATCTCCACTCGAGCTCACTCTTTCTAATCACAGCCCAATTAAGAACATAGACAACATCCACTAAACAATCCAATCATAGCCCAGTCAAAATTTGCCATCTTGGATCTTAATGAAATACGCTTCATTAACAGTGAAAGAAAATGAGGATGCTAGCAGCATACTTAGTTTGGAAGTGAACCCATTTTTTGTTAAAAAATCATGCCAAAGATGGCAATCAGCTTCATTAACAGTATCTGAAAATGAAAATTTCCATTATCTGAGCTTATATGTTGCTCTGCTAATTCACTGTGCCCAACTAAATCTAAAACCCAATTGTTGTGCGTATCCGGAGGATTTTGGCATACGTACCTATAGCATCCTCAGTTCACAGTAAACCCGTTTTGGTCAAAAAAACATGCCAAGATCACAATCAGATGCATGAAAATAAGCTTCACTAACAACAAAAGAAGAAACTGGGGATGCTATGCAGCATACTTAGTTTGGAAGTGAACCCATTTTGTGTTAAACAATCAGGTTACATTGACAGTATTTGAAAATGAAAATTTCTCCATCATCTGAGCTTATATGTTGCTCTACTACTTTTTTAGCCCAACCATATCGCAAAACCCAAGTGTTGTGCAAATCTGGCCGGAGGATTTTGGCATACGTACCTATATAATATCTGATGACCACAGTGAACCCATTTTTGGTATAAAAACATACATGCCAAGAAGACAATCAGGTGCTTGAAATCAGCTTCACTAACAGTTAGTGAAAATGGGACCATAAAATAGCTTAAGAAGACCATCAGGTTTGTGAAATAAGCTTCACTAACAGTGAAAGAAACTGGGGATGCTATGCAGCATACTTATTTTGGAAGTGAACCCATTTTGTGTTAAAAAAACCATGCCAAAGATTGCAATCAGGTTACATTGACAGTGTCTGAAAATGAAAATTTCTCCATTATCTGAGCTTATATGTTGCTCTACTACTTTTTTAGCCCAACTATATCGCAAAACCCAAGTGTTGTGCATATCCGGCCGGAGAATTTTGGCATACGTACCTATATAATATCCTCAGTTCACAGTGAACCCATTTTTGGTATAAAAACATACATGCCAAGAAGACAATCAGGTGCTTGAAATCAGCTTCACTAACAGTTAGTGAAAATGGGACCATAAAATAGCTTAAGAAGACCATCAGGTTTGTGAAATAAGCTTCACTAACAGTGAAAGAAACTGGGGATGCTATGCAGCATACTTAGTTTGGAAGTGAACCCATTTTGTGTTAAAAAAACCATGCCAAAGATTGCAATCAGGTTACATTGACAGTGTCTGAAAATGTAAATTTCTCCATTATCTGAGCTTATATGTTGCTCTACTACTTTTTTAGCCCAACTATATCGCAAAACCCAATTGTTGTGCATATCCGGCCGGAGGATTTTGGCATACGTACCTATACAATATCCTCAGTTCACAGTGAACCCATTTTTGGTATAAAAACAAACATGCCAAGAAGACAATCAGGTCCTTGAAATCAGCTTCACTAACAGTTAGTGAAAATGGGACCATAAAATAGCTTAAGAAGACCATCAGGTTTGTGAAATAAGCTTCACTAACAGTGAAAGAAACTGGGGATGCTATGCAGCATACTTAGTTTGGAAGTGAACCCATTATGTGTTAAAAAAACTGGTTACATTGACAGTATTTGAAAATAAAAATTTCTCCATCATCTGAGCTTATATGTTGCTCTACTACCTTTTTAGCCCAACCATATCGCAAAACCCAAGTGTTGTGCATATCCGGCCAGAGGATTTTGGCATACGTACCTATATAATATCTGATGACCACAGTGAACCCATTTTTGGTATAAAAACATACATGCCAAGAAGACAATCAGGTGCTTGAAATCAGCTTCACTAACAGTTAGTGAAAATGGGCCCATAAACTAGCTTAAGAAGACCATCAGGTTTGTGAAATAAGCTTCACTAACAGTGAAAGAAACTGGGGATGCTATGCAGCATACTCATTTTGGAAGTGAACCCATTTTGTGTTAAAAAAACCATGCCAAAGATTGCAATCAGGTTACATTGACAGTATCTGAAAATGAAAATTTCTCCATTATCTGAGCTTATATGTTGCTCTACTACTTTTTTAGCCCAACTATATCGCAAAACCCAAGTGTTGTGCATATCCGGCCGGAGGATTTTGGCATACGTACCTATACAATATCCTCAGTTCACAGTGAACCCATTTTTGGTATAAAAACATACATGCCAAGAAGACAATCAGGTGCTTGAAATCTGCTTCACTAACAGTTAGTGAAAATGGGACCATAAAATAGCTTAAGAAGACCATCAGGTTTGTGAAATAAGCTTCACTAACAGTGAAAGAAACTGGGGATGCTATGCAGCATACTTAGTTTGGAAGTGAACCCATTTTGTGTTAAAAAACCATGCCAAAGATTGCAATCAAGTTACTTTAACAGTATCTGAAAATGAAAATTTCCCATTATCTGAGCTTATATGTTGCTCTACTACTTCTTTAGCCCAACTAAATCTAAAATCCAATTGTTGTGCATATCCGGCCGGTGGATTTTGACATACGTACCTATAGCATCCTCAGTTCACAGTGAACCCATTTTGGGTAAAAAAACATGCATGCCAAGAAGACAATCAGATGCATGAAATCAGCTTCATTAACAGTGAAAGAAAACGGGTATGCTATGCAGCATACTTAGTTTGGAAGTGAACCCATTTTGTGTTAAAAAACCATGCCAAAGATTGCAATCAGGTTACTTTAACAGTATCTGAAAATGAAAATTTCCCATTATCTGAGCTTATATGTTGCTCTACTAATTCACTGTGCCCTACTAAATCTAAAATCCAATTGTTGTGCATATCCGGCCGGAGGATATTGGCATACGTACCTAGAGCATCCTCAGTTCATAGTGAACCCATTTTGGGTAAAAAAACAAACATGCCATGAAGACAATCAGATGCATGAAATCAGCTTCATTAACAGTAAAAGAAGATGAAAATTTCCATTATCTAAGCATATATTTTTCTATTAATTCTTCATCTCAACTAAACCGTTCATGCTAAGGAAATCGACATAAATAAACTGAAAAAAGCTGCCTTTTTTGGAAAATAAGGAAAATCAAGAGATCATACCGAAGAGAGAGAGAGGGAGCGGGGCAACAAGGGCGGGGGCGTAGGAGAGAGAGAGGGAGGGCGACCGCCGATTCACCTCCAAATAGAGAGAGGGAAGAAGGAAATCGAAAAGGACGAAGGGAATAAGGGACGATTTCGAAAGGTCGAAGGCCGTCGAAGAGGACGAAGCGGCGGAGGCAAACACGTGGGAAGTAGAGCGAGGAAGGAGGGAAACGAAGAGCCTCTTTCCTTTTTTTTTTTGGGTATTGGGAAAATGGCGAGCGAAAGATTAGGGTTCGCGGGTTTTATTCCCAGTTATTCACCGGCGTTTTAATTGGAAACGCCGGTGAATGTGTCTGTATATTCGCCGGCATTTATAATATAAAACGCCGGTGAATAATAAACTTCACCGGCGTGTTTAGGTAAAACGCCGGTGAATACTAACATACGCCGGCGTTTTAAATCGACCGCCGGTGTATGACCATCCCATCTGGCGCCCAATTCCTACTCACTCCCTACCCCGGCGCTACTAGTAAAACGCCGGAGAATAATCGCCGGTAAAAGCAGTATCTTTTGTAGTGAGTTAAATTTCATCATTTTCCACATTAAAGTTCTAAGAAATTAGATTTTACAACCCCATTTATAATTATTTTTCTACATATACTAATGGAAACATGGACTTTTATTTTCAACTAATTATTGTCATACTATTCAAACTTGAGCTACATAATTGTTGTTTTACTGTTTACAGGGCTTTTCGTGTTTTGTATCGTTCCGAAGACGTGCCGTAGGCACGTGCCCACGGGCAAATCTTGTATATATATATATATATATATATATATATATATATATATATATATATATATATATATATATATACGTATATGTATTGTATCAATTTCGTACATTTATAAAAAAATTATGTAGTATGTGATTTTGGGAAAATAATAATTATTTTTGATCAATCATGATCAATCATGATCAATTGAAGGTATAAGATTGGATTAGGGTGTTGATTGGAATATATTGATTTGCAAACAAAACATTTAATTGTTTAGCCACAAAATGAGAGACACTTGGCTCTCTCTCTCTCTACCACATATCTCTCTCTCCCTCTCCTATATAATGGCTAGTCAATTCAAAGGGAAAAACCCCATTTCATTTCACTCCATTCTCATCTCACTCCATCTCTTCTTCTCTTATATTTTCTTCTTGTTCTTCTTCTTTTGCTTGTTTTGAGTAGAAAGATATTGGGAAGAGAAAAGAAAGAGAGAAAAGAGAGAGATCAAATCATATAAAAGAGTTGGTTAATTGTTCATTGGTGTTTTTGAAGAGGAGCAAGAAAAAGGAAGGAGAAGAGGAAGCAAACATGTTCTTCCAACCGATTTTGGGTGGGGGTTTCTCATCTCTTTTGATTTGTATGATTATTATCGTTGTTATTATGTTAATAACTCAATAACTTGGACTAATTTTATATGCATATGAATGGTTGTGGACTAGAAACAATTACATGAAAGATTGAATGGTAGAACTTAACAAGAACACCAAAAGATTCAACCGTTAACATGTTGTAAGTTGTATGATGGTTAGAATTAATAACTTGAGTTCTATAAGGAATTTGAGAAAATTGTTAACAAGAGAATTGTACTAGAAGTTCCTAGCTTTCTAAAATGTCTTATTTTGTTGGATTCCGATCAGCTTAGCAAGAGTTATAAATTTTACAAGTTTCAGCAGTAGCTTTTCTTTTGGTTGAGTTAACTTTTGATAAGTTAGGGGGTTTTTCAACCTCATGTTGACTGAATTTGAGAAAGTTGTCAATGTTGGATCCTGTAAGCAGGGCAACAAACACTAGAGGGGGGGTGATTAGTGTTTATTAGAAATTAAATTGCGGAATAGAGATTTTTCTGTTGTACAGTCGACTTAAGGGATAAACAAGTCGACTGAATAAACAAAATGAAAAAGTGATTTAAACTAGTCTGTGAAGTCGACTTAGAGTTGAGACAGTCGACTTAACATACAGAAAAACTTTTAGAGTATACGAGTTTGACCAGTCGACCTATCAAGTACTAAGTCGACTGTCCAGACAAGTTTCACAGTAAAAACACAAACTGAGAAAATATAAATGCAAGTAGAGAGATACAACCACAGAGTGCAAACGATGTATCTTGGTTCGGTCCTTCCGACCTACATCCAATCCCCAAGCAACCCACTTGAGATTTTCACTATTCTTGAAAAAAGTTTACAAGAATACCCTACGGCATTAAGACAACAACCTTGTCTAACCCGTAGTCTTTTCTCTCAATCAGAGAAAGCAACCCACTCTTCCACCAAGAGTGAAAAACCTAACTCTACACCCTAGAGTCCTACTCTCCAACCGAGAGGAAAAGAAAACAATAAAAATTGTTTACAATCAACCTATAGCCTTGTTTGTGATTGTGATATAGTACGTGGCTAAATGGTTGACTTCTATATCCAGTCCAAAACGAAATCAAATGTTATACTGGACTGAAGACAGAGAACCAAGTCTTAGTGAATTGAAAGCTTTAATCTCTTGAAAGTATGAAAACGCTATTTATAGACAAGGTTTAGTTAGTTTGGAGTATTAGTTAATTTTTTCAGTGGATTCTAACCTCTATTTATAGAGTTAGATACACTGGACGTTGGGAAACAGTTGCTCCAACTGTCAACCAACGGAAAAAATGATTTGAATTTGAAAAAGCGATTTTAAAAACATAAAACCGTCAAACGCACTTGAACAGTCGACTGGGTTGCCATAATGAGTCGACTGGTCAGAGTTTGAATAAGATTAGGCAGTTTTGCACCAACTCAGTCGACTGGAGCAAGTAGCAGTCGACTGGTACTCAATAGCTAATCTAGTTCAATCTGTTTTGACTTTTGGTTTTGAAAAACCCACATTTAGAATGAGGTATATGTGAGTGTATGTGTGTGTGACAAGGCTGTACATCATTCTAAGACTCAAAATAAAAAATATTACATTTGTTTTACAAGACAAAAATAAATGTCATTGAAACAGGTCTTGACTTGAGTCTTTGAGTAAAGCCTTTGTCAATATCCAGAGCTTGTGCTTGTTCATTTGTTCAGCTGTATAGAAATGAGGCCTGTGTGTATACAACCTGCAATTATATAGTATAGCATAGATATATGTTGCAGTGTGTTGTAATCATCAAAATCAAAAATCAACATTCTCCCCCTTTTTGATGATGACAACACAATAGCTAATAATAACAAAAATAGTAATACAAGCATTGAAATGCTCCCCCTATTAAAAGCACATAATGCATAAGTAGAAATCATCACAAAACTGAACATTAAAAAAAATATCAGAGTAGTCGACGTAAAAAGGAATCAGTTGACTTAGCAGAACTAAAAAAATATGAGGTCTTCTCCCCCTTTGTCATCAACAAAAGACACAAGTGGGAAGAACCAAAGCAGTGAGACAATATGGTAAGATAATAATGAACAACTGAAATAGCTGCATAATGGAGTCTTACAAAAAAAACAACAGATTCTTACAAAGTTAACCACATATAAAAATGCAATAAAAAATACATAGTAAAGAAAACAAAAATCAGCAATCTTCGTCTTCGTCGTCGTAATCAACATTGTGAGACGGAGGTGGAAATTGAGTGGTAAATAACTGAGTCAGATTGGAGATTTTGGATTCAAGGGAATCAATATAGGAGTCAAGGGTATCTTGACGATCCATGAGATAGTTAACAGCATGATAGAGACTACGTGGATCATCAAAATCAGCACGAGGACGAGAAGAGCTGGAGGCTGAAGATGGTCTAGCAGAAGTTGCTAAAGGAACTTGGGTGTGGGGAGTAGGCCTAGGGGATTATCTAGGGGAAGGATCAAGAAGCTTCATGCGTGCTAAACTAGCATGATCGAAGCACTCATAATGCTTAACCACATTGGTCTCGGAGTCGAGATCAATATCATAAGCAAGGAAGACACTAGTGAGGAGACCACCAAAAGGTAGAGAGTGAGTATGAGACTTGTGGAGTCTAGAAAAGATGACACGACCCCAATTGACATTTATTTTACAAAAAATTGCATAAACCGCTTGTTGAAATTCCATAGAATACTGATCAAAACTCCCTGTTTTGGGAAGAATATTATATGATAGTATTCTTGCAACTAGTTTTGCAATAGGGGTGATAGATTTATTAGACATGGGGGGTTCATGGTTTGGCAAACAAAATTTAGACAAGATAGATGCATCATATAAAATGATCTCACCTAAATCAAGTCCCTCATCATCAATACCCATAATAAGATTAATTCGCTCGGATGTGAGGTTAATCTTCTTATTTTTTACAGAAGAATAAACAATGACTTATCCTTCATCCGACTGAACTACTCTCAAATTAGTATAAAAAAGATAAATGAGTTGTGGGTAGTAGTGAGGTTGATTTTCCAATGATAAAAAGTCATAAAGACTACAATTTTGAAATAGGGAAATAAGATTGAACCTATCTAGATCATTGAAATTTACAAATCTACCAGGAAAAATCATAATGATACAAATAAGATACCATTTCTCCAGGAGATCTGGACTCCTAAGATACTGAGAATAGTCCTTAGAAGAAGAACTATCATCTACATGGGTGGTCTTAGATCTTTTCGGTGCCATTAAAAAGAGGAAAGGGAAGAGAGTATACCAACAAAGAGAAGAGAATCAAAACAGCAAAAGAAGTTGGAAATCAGCAGTTCCAAACAGCAGATTCAAACAGCAATCCGACAGTCAACTCTCGATCTTCCTCTGTTCTCCTTAGGATTTCAGATCTTAAAATTGGTTAAAAGTGAAAGTGAAAAAGATGGAGGCAGTGAAGAGGGTTTTATCAGAAACGAACGACTGAGATTGAGAGTAAATGAGATCAACGGCTCAAAAGAAGTCAAGAATGAGTCAAAGGATAAAAATTGCCTCAAAAACTGTGTGACAATTCGAAGTTGAAGACATACTGATTCGCGGCAGTCGACTGGTATTAAGGTACAGGCGACTTAGGCGAGAGAAAAATAAATAACTATAACAACTGATTAGTCGACTTGGTGAAACCTCAATCGACAGGTCAGAGAGGTAAATAAGTATATAAAAAATACGGGACAGTCGACTGAACATCATATACAAGTCAACTTAAAAGAAATGTTTTCAACAAATATCAAGAAAATTACATCTCCCTAGTTCTCTTCTTAAAGAAATAAAGGTATCTTCTTTAAGGCGTTTTGTAAAGATATCAGCTACTTGTGTATCAGTAGAGATAAAGTCTAAAGATATGTCTCCTTTTAAAACATGATCACGTAGAAAATAATGTCGAATATCAATACGTTTCGTACATGAATGTTGAACCGGATTTTTAGATAAGTTAATTGCACTGGTATTATCACACATTATTGAAGGTTTTTCAAAAGAAATACCATAATCTAATAAGGTTTGCTTCATCCACAAAATCTGTGCACATGCCAAACTTGCAGCGATATATTCAGCTTCTGTAGTAGATAGGGATACCGAATTTTGCTTTTTACTGCACCAAGAAACTAGTGAATGTCCCAAAAAGTGACATGTTCCACTAGTGCTCTTGCGATCAGTTTTACTACCAGCAAAATCAGCATCACTATACGACAAAAGTTGGAAATTATCGGTACGTGGATAGAATAAACCATAATCAGATGTGCCTTTAATATATCTTAAAATTCGTTTTACAGCTTTTAAATGAGATTATTTAGGACTAGATTGATATCTAGTACACAAACATACACTGAACATAATATCTGGTCTACTAGCGGTTATATATAAGAGTGAGCCAATCATACCTCGATAGAGTTTCTGATCGACATTCTTACCAAATATATCTTTGTCAAGGGTAGTGGTAGTAGCCATAGGTGTGGATTTACTACTTGTACTATTTATGTTAAACCGTTTGAGTAATTCCTTTGCATATTTTTCTTGATTAATAAATATGTCATTTGAAGACTGTTTAATTTGTAGTCCAAGGAAATAATTGAGTTCACCCATGTGACTCATCTCAAACTTGTTTTTCATGGTGTTAGCAAACTCTTGATATAGATTATTATTAGTAGAACCAAAAATTATATCATCAACATATATTTGTATGATTAAAATATCATTCTTAATTCTTTTAATAAACAAAGTAGTATCTACTTTACCTATCTCAAATCCTGTTTCTAAAAGAAAACTTTTCAATCGATCATACCAAGCACGTGGTGCTTGTTTAAGACCGTATAAAGCCTTTTTCAATTTATAAACATGGTTTGGAAATTGTTCATGTTCAAAACCTGGTGGTTGTTTAACATAAACATTCTCTTTTATAAACCCATTAAGAAAAGCACTTTTAACATCCATTTGATAAAGTATAAAATTCATGAAACAAGCAAAAGATAATAAAATAAGAATTGATTCTAATCTAGCATCAGGAGCATATGTTTCATCAAAATCTATGCCTTCTTCTTGATTATGTCCTTGAGCAACTAGTCTAGCTTTGTTCCTAACAACTTGTCCTGATTCATCTAACTTATTTTTGAATACCCATTTGGTACCAATAATAGTATGATCAGGAAGTCATGGAACTAAATCCCATACATCATTCCTTATGAATTGGTTTAACTCATCTTGCATGGCATTCATCCAAAATTCATTCTCACATGCTGTATATTTTTCGGTTCAAAATCCGGCCAGAAGGCTGTATGAGATATCATATTAATATGAGATCGTGTCTGAATACCATGGGAGATGTCACCAATTATTAAGTCATGAGGATGATCTCTAACTTTAACAAAAGATTTTGATAAAGTTGAAGATATCACAATAGGATCAGTCGACATGACAAGTTCCTCAGTCGACTGGTTTACATCAGTCGACTTGATGTCCTTATCGGTCGACTTATCTGCGAGACTCGTTTGTTCTAAAGATGTAATTATTTTATTTAAAGGTGATGAATCAGTTTCATCATCTTTAATTAAATTTGATGAAGGCAGAGATTCATCGAATGTAACATGCATTGATTCTTCAATAGTCATTGTTGACTTGTTGAAAATTCTATATGCTTTACTCCTATTTGAGTATCCTATAAAGATACCCTCATTAGATCTAGGATCAAATTTATCTAAATTATCTTTAGTGTTCAGAATAAAACACTTACAACCAAATGTTTTAAAGTAAGAGACTTTAGGAATTTTTAAAAAATAACTCAGAACAAGTCTTCTTTAGCTTAGGTCTTATTAGAATCCTGTTTAAAACATAACAAGCTGTAGCAACAGCTTCAGCCCAAAAATATTTAGGTAAATTGTTTTCAACATGCATAGTACGTGCGCATACTTACAAAGTCCTATTTTTCCTTTCAACCACTCCATTTTGTGGTGAAGCCCTAGGAAATGCAAATGAATGTGTTATACCATTCCTGTTGCAATATTCTGTAAAAGTTTCATTTTCAAATTCTCCACCATGATCACTTCTAATAGTGACTATGGTTAGAGATGTTTGGTTTTGAATTCGTTTACTAAAATTTGCAAATTCATCAAAAGCTTCATTTTTATGTTTTAAGAAGAAAGTCCAAGTGAATCGTGAAAAATCATCTACTAAAACAAATACATACCTACTTTTATTTAAAGAAGCAACTCTAGTAGGGCCAAATAAATCCATATGAATTAACTCGAGTGGCCTACTAGTAGAAATTACTTCTTTTGTTTTAAAAGTGGATTTGATTTGTTTTTCTAGTTGACATGCATCACACACTACAAAAGAAACCAGATTTACCGGCGAATATTCCCCGGCATTTTACTAGTAGCACCGGGGTAGGTAGCGATTAGGAATGGGGCCACCAGATGCGATGGTTATATACCGGCGGCCGAATTAAAACGCCGGTGAATCCGATTATTCACCGGCGTTTTATTTAAAAACGCCGGCAAAGTTTATGATTCACCGGCGTGTCTAATTAAAACGCCGGTGAAAAGCTGCGATAAATCCCATCTACCCTAACCTTTCGCTCGCAATTTTCCTAAACCCCAAAAAAGTAAAAAACAAAAGGCGCTTCGTTTTCCCTCCTTCCTCGCTCTCCTTCCCGCGCGTTTGCCTCCGCCGCTTCGTCCTCTTCGACGGCCTTCGATCATTCGTCATCGTCCCTTCTTCCCTTCGCCATTTTCGATTTCCCTCCTCCCTATCCCGATTTGGAGGTGAATCGGCGAACGGAAACGACCGTGTCGCCCCGCTCTCTCTCTATCTTCCCCCCTGCGCTCGTCGCCCCGCTCTCTCTCTCTCTTCGGTATCATCTGTTGATTCCCCTAATTTTTGAAACTTAGCATTTTTTTCTGATAGATGCATGTTGAAATTTTCATGTTCTTATACTGTTAATGAAGCTGATTTCATGCATCTGATTGTCTTCTTGGGATGTTTTTTTGATATAAAATGGGTTCACTATGAACTGACGATGCACAACAATTGGGTTTTAGATTGGGTTGGGCACAACCATTAGTGGAGCAACATATATGCTCAGATAATGTAAATTTTCATTTCAAGAAACTGTTAAAGTTACCTGCAGATTGCCCTCTTTAGCATGATTTTTTAACCAAAAATGGGTTCACTTCCAAACTAAGTATGCTGCTAGAAATTTCATCTTCTTTTATTGTTAAAGAAGCTTATTCCATGCATCTGATAGTCATCTTGGCATGTTTTTTTAACCAAAATGGGTTCAATGTGAACTGAGGATGTTATAGCTACGTATGCCAAAATCCTCCGGATATGCTGAACAATTGGGTTTTAGATTTAGTTAGGCTAAAGAATTAGTAGAGCAACATATATGCTCAGATAATGAAAATGTTCATTTCAAGATACTGTTAAAGTAACCTGTTTGCCATCTTTGGCATGATTTTTTAACAAAAAATGGGTTCACTTCCTAACTAAGTATGCTGCTAGAATTTTCATCTTCTTTTACTGTTAATGAAGCTTATTTCATGCATCTGATTGCCTTCTTGGCATGTTTTTTTGGTATTAAATGGGTTCACTGTGAACTGAGGATGCTATAACTGTATGCCAAAATCCTCCAGATATGCACAACAATTGGGTTTTAGATTTAGTTGGGCTCAAGAATTAGTAGAGCAACATATAAGATCGGATAATGAAAATTTTCATTTGAAGATACTGTTAAAGTAACCTAATTGCCCTCTTTGGCATGATTTTTTAACCAAATAATGGGTTCACTTCCAAACTAAGTATGCTGCTAGCATAGGCCTCATCTTCTTTCACTGTTAATGAAGCTGATTTCATGCATCTGATTGTCTTCTTGGCATGTGTGTATTTGAATCCTTGACAGGTACAACATGCTGAGGCGTGGAAAGAGGTTAAATATAAATGATGGCAACGAGAGCTATGGGGATGAGCAGCCACTACATAATAGTGGCAGTCAAACAGAAGAGGGTGAGGGTAGCACGCCGCCCACTGTCAAAAAACATCGTGGGCGGACTAAGATGACGAATGTTTGGAGGCTTCAGAACGATGAAAGGATCGAGGTGGAGGCGAACGATGTTGGGCAACCGGTTGGCGATAACGCCAGCAAATTTTCTTCCTTCATTGGGGTTATAGCAAGGAACCCCCGCATACTTCCTTTGTCATACGAGAGTTGGCCGAAGGTGCCAACCACCACAAAACTGCTATTACGACAATCAAGGTATTTCTCATCTAAAATACATAATTGGTCGGCGAAAAATTATTATTGAAATATGTATTATTAGTGATGGGTAATGAATTTTGCAGCAATACTTCTCGTTCGCCGACTCCCTTACGCCTTGGGTTGAAAAGTCACTCTCCAAGAAGTGGAGGGACCACAAGAGTGAATTGAAGTCGAAGTTTTATAACAAAGACCTTTCAGAGGAGGAGAATGCAGTGAATGTGCCAGAAAATGTGGAGCCTTCGGATTGGCAATTTCTTGTGCACTACTGGAGTTCGGCGATCGGTCAGGTATTTACATTAAACACACAAAAATCTAATGAGTACGTGGTTGTATGGCGGCTATAATGAATTTTTCTGTTAACTTCATTGTGGCATGTACAGAAAAGGGCGGAGGTGGGAGCTGCCAGTCGGTCAAAGCAGCTAGTGCTGCACACCGCTGGTACACAGAGCTTCGCTCTGGTTCGGGAAGAATTGGTAGGCGCAATAGTATTGAACAATTTTTTACTTACAGTTATTTGTTTATAACCATTTCATCTTACTAATATATAGGCAGAAGATTTGGGGGGGCCTACGGAGTTTGGGGACATTGACTTTTTTGATGCCACCCACAAATCAAAGGATGGGACGTATGCGAGCCCTGAGGCAGCACGGATTCTGGTCATTTGTGAACTAATATCTAATGAGGAGTCGAAATCTCATCTGCTTTTAACTCTGATTGTTATGTCCTTTTACAGACTAATGCTCGGAAAAGGTATGATGAAATCTCCTCTGCTTCAGATTCGGACCCTACGGCGCCACGCCCAGATTGGCGTACCCGGCAGAGAGTTGCCTTGACCGATGTTAGGGGAAAGGAGAGGCATGGACGTGTCCGTGGTATGGGCCTGGGACCAACCCCCTCGCGGCTATTTGGACGGAGTCCATCTAGTTCAAGTGGCAATCACGACGAGGAGATGACTGCCTTAAAGGCACAAGTTGCACTCCTCCAAGAACAAATGGCCAATTTAATAGGGCAGCAGTCCCAAGTCCCACCCAGGGTAAGTATTTAAATTGGTTTTTTTAAAGAGATTATGGTCTTGAATGCATGAAAGACACGTACTAGTGTTTGTGAGTGTGCATTGTGGCTGTCATCTATAAGTATTTCGTCTATGTTTCTTAAGTGGGCTGTGATTAGAAAGAAAGGGCTGGAGTGGAGATCTGGAAACCCAAATAGAGACATCTCGTTTATTATAATCTATACTTTTTGGTGGACCAATCCCCTCTTGTTGTTGTTGCTGATGTCTCTATGTGTCCGTGTGTTGAAGGGAAAGAAGGGATGAGGGGAGAGATGAGGAAAATGCCGCTATGTTAGCCTGGTGTATCCAAAGTCTCTACTATCCTTCTTTTTGGCTCCATATATGGCTTATATATTAAATGGGTTTCCTTCCACGATGACAGTCCGTAATACTACACTTGATATGAGCCCTGTTCATAGCTGCACCCTATTGCATACTCACAAACAACTAATACGTGTCGTTCATGCATTGTATTACCAATCCCACTTTGGCACATAACATGCTTAGATGACATAGTATGACCTGCTGATAAGGTTTGTTCAGCCGCGTTGTTGTACTGATTTGGAGGATTTTGGTATGCTAGCAGCATACTTAGTTTCATAGTGAACCCATTTTTTGTTACAAAATCATGCCAAAGATGGCAATCTGCAGGTTACTTTAACAGTACCTGAGCTTATATGTTGCTCTACTAATTCTTGAGCCCAACTAAATCTAATTTTCTTAAGTGGGCTGTGATTAGAAAGAAAGGGCTGGAGTGGAGATCTGAAAACCCAAATAGAGACATCTCGTTTATTATAATCTATACTTTTTGTTGGACCAATCCCCTCTTGTTGTTGTTGCTGATGTCTCTATGCGTCCGTGTGTTGAAGGGAAAGAAGGGATGAGAGAGAGATGAGGAAAATGCCGCTATGTTAGCCTGGTGTATCCTCATTCTCTACCATCCCCTCTTGTTATATATTAAATCGGTTTCCTTCCACGATGACAGTCCGTAATATTATACTTGATATGAGCCCTGTTCATCGCTGCACTAAATCTAATACCCAATTGCTGTGCATATCCGGAGGATTTTGGCATACGTACCTATAGCATCCTCAGTTCACAGTGAACCCATTTTGTTATAAAAAACATGCCAAGATGACAATCAGATGCATAAGATAAGCTTCATTAACAGTAAAAGAAGATGAGGATGGCAATCATGCCAAAGATGGCAATCAGGTTACTTTAAAAGTATCTTAAAATGAAAATTTCCATTATCTGAGCATATATGTTTCTTTAAAAGTGACTGTGACCAATTGTTCTTAATTGGGCTGTGATTAGAAAGAGACGAGTTGGAGTGGAGATCTGGAAACCCATATAGAGACATCTCGTTCATAATAATTTATTATTATTGTTGTTCTTGTCATTCTTGCTGTTGTTGCTGATGTCTCTATGTGTCCGTGTGTTGAAGGGAAAGAAGGGATGAGAGAGGGATGAGGAAAATGCCGCTATGTTAGCCTGGTGTATCCTCATTCTCTACCATTCCTCTTTCTGGCTTCTATATTTGGTTTCCTTCCACGATGACAATTCCAGTTAAAACTACACTTGCTATGAGCCTTATTCGTCATTTTCGATTTCCCTCCTCCGCTCTCTCTCTCTCGCTCTCTTCGGTATCATCTCTTGATTTCCCTTATTTTCCAAACTTAGCATATTTTTCAGATAGATGCATCTTGATTTCCTTAACTTGAATGGTTTAGTTGGGATGAAGAATTAATAGGAAAATAAATGCTTAGATACTGGAAATTTTCATGGTCTTTCACTGTTAATGAAGCTCATTTCATGCATCTGCTTGTCTTCTTGGCATGTTTTTTTTATACTAAATGGGTTTAGTGTGAACTGAGGATGCTATAGCTACGTACGCCAAAATGGTCTGTGATTTGCACAACAAGTTGGTTTTAGATTTAGTTGGGCACAACTACTTGAGCAACAAATACTTAAGCTCAGTTAACGTAAATTTTCAATTTAAGGTACCGTTAAGGTATCCTGCAGATAGGCCTATTTTGCATGATTTTTTGATCAAATAATGGGTTCACCACCAGACTGAGTATGCTGTTAGCATCCCCATCCTCTTTCACTGTTAATGAAGCTCATTTCATGCATCTGCTTGTCTTCTTGCCATGTTTTTTTGATAATAAATGGGTTCACTGTGAACTGAGGATGCTATACCTACGTACGCCAAAATGGTCTGTGATTTGGACAACAAGTTGGTTTTAGATTTAGTTGGGCACAACAATTAGTGGAGCAACATATAATTAAGCTCAGTTAATGGAAATTTTCATTTTAACTTACTGTTAAGGTATCTTGCCGATTGCCCTCTTTTGCATGATCTTTTGATCAAATAATGGGTTCACCACCAAACTGCGTATGCTGCTAGCATCCCCATCCTCTTTCACTGTTAATGAAGCTCATTTCATGCATTTGCTTGTCTTCTTGCCATGTTTTTTTGATAATAAATGGGTTTACTGTGAACTGAGGCATTAATGGAAATTTTCATTTCAAGATACTGTTAAAGTAACCTGTTTGCCATCTTTGGCATGATTTTTTAACCAAAAAAGGGTTCACTTCCAAACTGAGTTTGCTGCTAGCATCCCCATCTTCTTTTACTACTACTGAAGCTTATTTCATTAAGATCCAGGATGGCCAATTTGGATTGGGCTGTGATTGGATTGTTCAGTGGCTGTTGTCCATGTTCTTAGTTGGGCTGTGATTAGAACGAGAGGGCTCGAGTGGAGATCTGGAAACCCATATAGAGACATCTTCTTCGTAATGATTTATTATTATTGTTGTTCTTGTCGCTCTTGTTGTTGTTGCTGATGTCTCTTTGTGTTCGTGTGTTGAAGGGAAAGAAGGGATGAGAGAGGGATGAGGAAAATGCCGCTATGTTAGCCTGGTGTATCCTCATTCTCTACCATTCCTCTTTCTGGCTTCTATATTTGGTTTCCTTCCACGATGACAATTCCAGTTAAAACTACACTTGCTATGAGCCCTATTCGTACTTTTCTTCTATGAAGAATTGATCTATGACTACAATCTCCATTCAA
Organism: Hemerocallis citrina; assembly: GCA_017893485.1. Lineage (NCBI taxonomy): Eukaryota > Viridiplantae > Streptophyta > Magnoliopsida > Asparagales > Asphodelaceae > Hemerocallis > Hemerocallis citrina. The sequence goes on from CM030367.1 coordinate 94,817,798, forward strand.
AACCCAATTGTTCTATATTTGGTTCCCTCTTGCTGTTGTTGCTGTTGTTGAAGTGAACCCATTTTGTTTTATTGTTAGTGAAGCTTATTTTCATGCATCTGATTGTCATCTTGGCAATTGAATTTGACCAAATAATGGGTTCACTGTGAACTGAGGATGGTATGTAGGTACGTATGCCAAAAATGGTTTTCTTACCACAAAATGGGTTCATTTCCAAACTAAGTAGGCTGCATAGCATCCCCAGTTTCTTTCACTGTTAGTGAAGCTTATTTCACAAACCTGATGGTCTTCTAAGGCTATTTTTTGGGTCCTATTCTCACTTAACTGTTAGTGAAGCTCATATCATGCACCTGATTGTCTTCTTGGCATGTTTGTTTTGATACCACAAATTGGGTTCACTTTGAACTGAGGATGGTATATAGGTACGTATGCCACAATCCTCTGCCCGGATATGCACAACACTTGGGTTTTGCGATATAGTTGGAGAGCAACATATAAGCTCAGATAGTGGAGAAATTTTCATTTTCAGATACTGTTAATGTAACCTGATTGCAATCTTAGCCAAAAATGGTTTTCTTACCACAAAATGGGTTCATTTCCAAACTAAGTATGCTGCATAGCATCCCCAGTTTCTTTCACTGTTAGTGAAGCTTATTTCACAAACCTGATGGTCCTCTAAGGCTATTTTTTGGGTCCTATTCTCACTTAACTGTTAGTGAAGCTCATATCATGCACCTGATTGTCTTCTTGGCATGTTTGTTTTGATACCACAAATTGGGTTCACTTTGAACTGAGGATGGTATATAGGTACGTATGCCACAATCCTCCGCCCGGATATGCACAACACTTGGGTTTTGCGATATAGTTGGAGAGCAACATATAAGCTCAGATAGTGGAGAAATTTTCATTTTCAGATACTGTTAATGTAACCTGATTGCAATCTTAGCCAAAAATGGTTTTCTTACCACAAAATGGGTTCATTTCCAAACTAAGTATGCTGCATAGCATCCCCAGTTTCTTTCACTGTTAGTGAAGCTTATTTCACAAACCTGATGGTCTTCTAAGGCTATTTTTTGGGTCCTATTCTCACTTAACTGTTAGTGAAGCTCATATCATGCACCTGATTGTCTTCTTGGCATGTTTCTTTTGATACCACAAATTGGGTTCACTTTGAACTGAGGATGGTATATAGGTACGTATGCCACAATCCTCCGCCCGGATATGCACAACACTTGGGTTTTGCGATATAGTTGGAGAGCAACATATAAGCTCAGATAGTGGAGAAATTTTCATTTTCAGATACTGTTAATGTAACCTGATTGCAATCTTAGCCAAAAATGGTTTTCTTACCACAAAATGGGTTCATTTCCAAACTAAGTATGATGCATAGCATCCCCAGTTTCTTTCACTGTTAGTGAAGCTTATTTCACAAACCTGATGGTCTTCTAAGGCTATTTTTTGGGTCCTATTCTCACTTAACTGTTAGTGAAGCTCATATCATGCACCTGATTGTCTTCTTGGCATGTTTGTTTTGATACCACAAATTGGGTTCACTTTGAACTGAGGATGGTATATAGGTACGTATGCCACAATCCTCCGCCCGGATATGCACAACACTTGGGTTTTGCGATATAGTTGGAGAGCAACATATAAGCTCAGATAGTGGAGAAGTTTTCATTTTCAGATACTGTTAATGTAACCTGATTGCAATCTTAGCCAAAAATGGTTTTCTTACCACAAAATGGGTTCATTTCCAAACTAAGTATGCTGCATAGCATCCCCAGTTTCTTTCACTGTTAGTGAAGCTTATTTTACAAACCTGATGGTCTTCTAAGGCTATTTTTTGGGTCCTATTCTCACTTAACTGTTAGTGAAGCTCATATCATGCACCTGATTGTCTTTTTGGCATGTTTGTTTTGATACCACAAATTGGGTTCACTTTGAACTGAGGATGGTATATAGGTACGTATGCCACAATCCTCCGCCCGGATATGCACAACACTTGGGTTTTGCGATATAGTTGGAGAGCAACATATAAGCTCAGATAGTGGAGAAATTTTCATTTTCAGATACTGTTAATGTAACCTGATTGCAATCTTAGCCAAAAATGGTTTACTTACCACAAAATGGGTTCATTTCCAAACTAAGTATGCCGCATAGCATCCCCAGTTTCTTTCACTGTTAGTGAAGCTTATTTCACAAACCTGATGGTCTTCTAAGGCTATTTTTTGGGTCCTATTCTCACTTAACTGTTAGTGAAGCTCATATCATGCACCTGATTGTCTTCTTGGCATGTTTGTTTTGATACCACAAATTGGGTTCACTTTGAACTGAGGATGGTATATAGGTACGTATGCCACAATCCTCCGCCCGGATATGCACAACACTTGGGTTTTGCGATATAGTTGGAGAGAAACATATAAGCTCAGATAGTGGAGAAGTTTTCATTTTCAGATACTGTTAATGTAACCTGATTGCAATCTTAGCCAAAAATGGTTTTCATACCACAAAATGGGTTCATTTCCAAACTAAGTATGCTGCATAGCATCCCCAGTTTCTTTCACTGTTAGTGAAGCTTATTTCACAAACTTGATGGTCTTCTAAGGCTATTTTTTGGGTCCTATTCTCACTTAACTGTTAGTGAAGCTCATATCATGCACCTGATTGTCTTCTTGGCATGTTTGTTTTGATACCACAAATTGGGTTCACTTTGAACTGAGGATGGTATATAGGTACGTATGCCACAATCCTCCGCCCGGATATGCACAACACTTGGGTTTTGCGATATAGTTGGAGAGCAACATATAAGCTCAGATAGTGGAGAAATTTTCATTTTCAGATACTGTTAATGTAACCTGATTGCAATCTTCGGGATGGTTTTTTTATCTGGGCTATGATTGGATATAGGATGGCAAATTTTGACTGGGCTATGATTGGATTGTTTAGTGGATGTTGTCTATGTTCTTAATTGGGCTGTGATTAGAAAGAGTGGGCTCGAGTGGAGATCTGGAAACCCATATAGAGACATCTTGTTCATAATAATTTATTATTATTGTCATTCTTGTCGCTCTTGCTGTTGTTGCTGATGTCTCTTTGTGTTCATGTGCTGAAGGGAAACAAGGGATGAGAGAGAGATGAGGAAAATGCCGCTATGTTAGCCTGGTGTATCCAAAGTCTCTACCTTTCTCCTTTCTGTTTCCATTTATGGCTTCTATAAATATTTGGTTTCCTTCCACGATGACAGTTCCCTAAAAATACACTTGATATGAGCCCTATCTTATTTTTCTTATTTTTCTTATATTTGGTTTCCGTCCACGATGACAGTTTCATGGATCGTCTGAACAATCCATGAAAGAGATGCTTAGATACTGAATTTTTATTTGTTTTACTGTTTTAGGTAGTGGATATTCCCAATCAAGGGAGATAATATAGAGTTTTCAAGTTAGATACTGAATTTTTATTTGTTTTGTTATTTTAGATATATTTAAAAAACAAAATTAAGTACCGGATTTTTAGCATTGCAATGTAATTATTTTACCTCTCTATATATCATCAACAATTCCATTTGCAATTGGCACTTTGATCTTATAATTTAAGATACAGTTAGATTTTTTTGCAAGTTCAAAAAATATGTATATTCTGTATTGTGGTATACTGTTGAACTAAACTATTGTTTTTTTTGTTCACAGAGCGGTCGCCCAGATGAAGAAAATTCTGATGATCAGAACTGAAGCTCCTCGAGGGTATGAATCCGTGGTCCTCCTTGCTGTTCTTGTGTCCTTGCTGTATGATTGTTCTTATGTCCTCCTTGCTGTTATGTCAGACTGTTTTTTTTGGATGAGAGTTATGTCAGACGGTTTAGTTGGGATATTTGTCAGACTTGAGATATTTAGGATGTTGAGATATTTGGGATGTTCGTCGGTCTATTAATTTGGTTGTGATTATGACTGTTAATTTTGTGGTGAATTTGGTTGTGATTATGACACTGTTAATTAGTTTGTTGAGATATTTGGATATGACACGTGTTAAACTTTATTATATTTCTTGTGTTTGGTTGTCATTTGCGCATTAATATGAAATGAAATTGGTTGAATCAGTAGTTATGAATTAGTTTACAGGTTTTGTAAAAGAAATTGTGAATTGAAATCGAACGGAAAACGGAGAAAGGAATACAAACGGGAATAGCTAGACCGGATTTTTATAAAACGCCGGACTATCTATTGAATTAGTCGCAGTGTGCGATAGACCGGCGGTCACACAAACGCCGGTGTATGCCGCTAGACGCCGGTGAATACCGTCAGTTGTAACGGCAAAAAGGAACACCGGCGTTTGATAAAATGCCGGTGTAGTTGGGTTTACCGACGTTTTTGGTCACGCCGGTGCTTGTGAGTAGGGAAAAGCGGGCAGTCATAAACGCACGTACACCGGCAGTCACAGAACGCCGGTGAACGTTCATTCTACACCGGCGTTTCTGTAAACACCGGTAAATTGATGAACACCGGCGGTTTATAGCCGCCGGTGAATGTATATTGGAAGTAAAAGACGGCACTCAGAGGACCCAATACACCGGCGTTTTTAGGCCGCCGGTGTAGGTTTCACATTTACCGGCGCACTGGAAAACCGCCGGTGTAGACCCCTTCCTTTCAGCGACGCTCGATTCGGCGGTATTTGGACCGGCGCTATTGTAAACGCTGGTGAATGTTTCACCGGCGTAAAAAAACGCCAGTAAAGACCTCAAAAAGCGCCGGGAAATCTGCTTTCTTTTGTAGTGACATAACTTATCCTTTTTAAAGGATAGTTTTGGCAGTCCTTTAACTAGGTTATACTTAGATATTTTAGAGAGATTTTTCATATTCACATGACCAAATCATCTATGCCAAAGCCAAGAATCATTATTAGAAGCTATTAAACAAAAATCATTTGAAAACTCATTTGTATTCAAACATAATTCATAAATGTTGTTTTTGCGAAAACCTTAAAAAATAATGTTTTGCATAGTAGAATCATAAATTAAGCAAGCATCTTTTTCAAATACAATTTTATAACCTTTATTACATAATTGACTAATACTTAACAAATTATGTTTTAGTCCATTAACTAACAAAACATTTTCTATAGTAGGGTTAGTGTTTTTACCAACCATGCCGATTCCTATGATTTTTCCTTTATTGTTATCACCAAAGGTAACTGTTCCTCCATTGATGCTTTGTATGGTGGATAGAAGATTGGCATGACCAGTCATATGCTTTGAACATCCACTGTCAAGTATCCAACGGTCTTTCTTTGGTACCTATAAGATATTCAATGTGAATATGGTACCCTTTTCATTGGGTCCAAAACATATTAGTTTGTAGGAAACCAAACCCATAATGAGTTTGATTTTCCTCCATAAGCAGAAATAAAATTCACAGAATTACATACATTTAACATATATGAGTTGATATAAGAAGTTCTATCATTCAAACTCTAATTGACTGGAACCCATACAAGTTTGCTCTGTCCAGTCGACTTTATAACATCCTTCAGTCGACTTCTACTGTATGTCGATCGACTGGAAGATAATGTAGGTCGACTTATAAGAGGTTTTGGTCTTGTTCAATAAGACTCAGTATCTCTGGACAGACGACTGGTGGATGGACTCAGTCGACTTGGCTGAACTTTAGATTTGCTTTTATCAATAAAACTTACAAGCTTAGGCTTTTCAAAGAACTCATAAAGTTTATGTTTAACACTAGAAATAGATTCAGGTTTATTTATACTAGTGTTTTTAGAAGAAAGATCCTTTACAAGAGATTTTTTAAAACCAAGTCTAAACTTTTGACTAGATTTTACTTGATTTTGAAGAACATCGTTTAAATTCTCTTTTCCTTTATTAAACTTAGATAAGTTCTTGGAAATTTCTTCATAATTCTTCTTTAGAGACTCAAGATCCATATCTAAACTTGAAATACGAGAATTTAAAGATTTTACTTCTTTATCAAGGTTAAGATTCTCTTGAGAAAGTGTTTGATTAACTTTCTCTAGGTTCTTAACTCTAATCTTTTCCTTTTTCAATTCTTGAAAAATTTCATTGAACGCACCGAGTAAATCAACTGAATCATAATCATTACTTGATTTTGTGATGCCATGAAACACATGTTCGCAACCTCGTTGGTTTCATCAATTTCCTCTTCTGAAGAAGAATCGCTGTCATCCCAAGTTGCTTGATATGCCTTTTTGTTTTTGGCAAACTTATTCTTAGTGTACTTATCCTTCTTGAAGTTGGAAGTCTTTCCCTTAGACTTTGCATTTTTTAGAGGACAATCCTTCTTCATATGGCCTGTTTTGTTACACCTAAAACAAGTTGGAGGATCATTAGAATCTCTAAATTTCGAATTGAACTTACCTTTCTTTAGAAATTTTTTGAATCTCCTTGTGAACATAGCTATCTCCTCCTCATCTTCTTCTTCATCTTCTGAGTCTATCATGGCTTTAAATGCTAATGATTTCTTCTTGGCCTGTTGTGGTTCTGCATCCTTCTTTCTTCAATTTGAACCTCATAAGCTATTAGATTTCCCACAAGATTCTCAAGAGAAAGTTGTGATAGATCATTGGCCTCTTCTATTGTAGTGGTCTTCTTTTCCCATTCAGGAGTAAGTGCACGAAGAACTTTTCTCACCATCTCTGCTTGAGTGTATATTTTCCCAAGTGCCACAAGTGAGTTTGTAATGTCAGTAAATCTGGTAATCATTTCGGACACACTTTCATTTTCCTTCATGTGGAACATTTCAAACCTGTGAACAAGAACAGATATTTTAGATTCTTTCACTTTGTTTGTTCCTTCATGAGTTACCTCGAGTGTGTGCCAGATTTGATGTGCGGTTGTTGAATTTGACACACGATTGAACTTCTCCTTTGTAAGAGCACAAAATAATGCATTCATTGCTTTTGCATTATTCATTGTTTGGTTCTTCATATCATCATTCCATTGTGCATATGGAATCGTAGGAGCATTTTATTCTGTTTTAGTCATGTTCCATATTTCATAATTGATGGATTGAAGGTAGATCTTCATTCTGCACTTCCAATAATTGTAATTTGTGCCATCGAAGAGAGGTGGCCTTTGTGTAGATTGGCCTTCATGGTACTGATTTGCATTTGAAGTAGTTGCCATAGCCCTTAACCTTGCACTGATACCAAGTGTTAGATCCTGTAGGCAGGGCAACAAACACTAGAGGGGGGGTGAATAGTGTTTATTAGAAATTAAATTGCGGAATAGAGATTTTTGTTCTGTACAGTCGATTTAAGGGATAAACCAGTCGACTGAATTAACAAAATGAAAAAGTGATTTAAACAGGTCTGTGAAGTCGACATAGAGTTGAGACAGTCGACTTAACATACAGAAAAACTTTCAGAGTATACGAGTCTGACCAGTCGACCTATCAAGTACTAAGTCGACTGTCCAGACAAGTTTCACAGTAAAAACACAAACAGAGAAAATATAAATGCAAGTAGAGAGATACAACCACAGAGTGCACACGATGTATCCTGGTTCGGTCCTTCCGACCTACATCCAGTCCCCAAGCAACCCACTTGAGATTTTCAATATTCTTGAAAAAAGTTTACAAGAATACCCTACGGCGTTCAGATAACAACTTTGTCTAACCCGTAGTCCTTTCTCTCAACCAGAGAAAGCAACCCACTCTTCCACCAAGAGTGACAAACCTGACTCTACACCCTAGAGTCCTACTCTCCAACCGAGAGAAAAAGAAAACAATAAAAATTGTTTACAATCAACCTATAGCCTTGTTTGTGAATGTGATATAGTAGGTGGCTAAATGGTTGACTTCTATATCCAGTCCAGAACGAAATCAAATGTTATACTGGACTGAAGACAGAGAACCAAGTCTTAGTGAATTGAAAGCTTTAATCTCTTGAAAGTATGAAAACTTAAGATCTCAAAAAATGCTTGGAGTATTAGTTAGTTTTTACAGTGGATTCTAACCTTTATTTATAAAGTTAGATACACTGGACGTTGGGAAACAGTTGCTCCAACTGTCATCCAAAGGAAAAAATGATTTGAATTTGAAAAAGCGATTTTAAAAACATAAAACTGTCAAATGCACTTGAACAGTCGACTGGGTTTCCATAATGAGTCGACTGGTCAGAGTTTTATTAAGATTAGGCAGTTTTGTACCAACTCAGTCGACTGGAGCAAGTAGCAGTCGACTGGTACTCAACAGCTAATCTAGTTCAAGCTGTTTTGACTTTTGGTTTTGAAAAACACACAATTAGAATGAGGTATATGTGAGTGTATGTGTGTGTGACAAGGCTGTACATCATTCTAAGACTCAAAATAAAAAATATTACATTTGTTTTACAAGACAAAAATAAATGTCATTGAAACAGGTCTTGACTTGAGTCTTTGAGTGAAGCCTTTGTCAATATCCAGAGCATGTGCTTGTTCATTTGTTCAGCTGTATAGAAATGAGGCCTGTGTGTATACAACCTGCAATTATATAGTATAGCATAGATACATGTTGCATTGTGTTGTAATCATCAAAATCAAGAATCAACAGTCAACTAGAGAATTGTAGTAGAAGTTTCTAGCTTTCTAAAATATCTTATTTTGTTGGATTCCGATAAGTATGGCAAGAGTTATGAATTTTACAAGGTTCGGCAGTGGCTTTTCTTTTGGCTGAGTTCACTATTGATAAGTTAAGAACTTTTTCTACCTTTAGTAGCATGAATTTGAGAAAGTTGTCAACTAGAGAATTGTAGTAGAAGTTCGTAGATTTCTAAAAAGTCTTATTTTGTTTGATTCCGATAAGCGTAGCAAGAGTTATGATTTTTACAAGGTTCAGCAAAGGCTTTTCTTTTGGCTGAATTCACTGTTGATAAGTATGGGCTTTTTCTACCTCTTTTTAACTGAATTTGAGAAAGTTTTTTACCAGAGAATTGTAGTAGAAGTTCCTAGCGTTCTAAAAAGTCTTATATTGTTGGGTTCCGCTAATCGTAGCAAAAGTTATGAATTTTACAAGGTTCAGCAGTAGTTTTCTTGTTGGCTGAGTTCACTATTTGAGAGTTAGGAAATTTTCTAGCCTTTTGTTGGCTGAATTTGAGGAAGTTTTCAACGAGAGAATTTTAGTAGAGGTTCTCAACTTTCTAAAAAGTGTAAATTGTTTGGATTCCGATAAGCGTAGAGGGTGTTATGAATTTTACACGGTTCAGTGGTAGCTTTCCTATTGGCTGAGTTCACTGTTTGAGAGTTAGAGATTTTCTAGCCTTTTATTGGTTGAATTTGAGGAACTTGTCAACTAGAGAATTGTAGGAGGGGTTCTCACCTTTCTAAAGTGTCAAAATTTTGTGATTCCGATAAGTGTAGAAAGAGTTATGGATTTTACAAGTTCACCATTAGCTTTTTTGTTGAGGATGTTAGCGGTTTTCTATCCATTACTGACTAAATGGGAGAAAGTTGTCAACTGGAGAATTGTAGTAGAGGTTATTTTTACCTATTCGAGCACTCGTTGTAATGCCCCGAATCCCAAATACACTGAATTCGAGATGTTCTACAGAATCTTTTGGCTTTCTTTAGTACAATTTTACAAGGAAATTTAAACTTTTCACTTTACATCAGAGTTTACATTAATATTAGACTTTACATTTGCACAGCGGAAGTAAAATTTACAACAATTAAATAAATGTACAACAACATGGTATAATCTTTAAGCGTCCATTCCTCCTTAACCTTTAACATGTCATTTACCTGCATATAAGACTATGGGTACGTCAGTTTATTCAACCGACGAACATTATACACGGCCATCCTCTCTATGCCGGAAATAGTATAACTCAATTTTCCATATTTAGCAAACACAAACTTGTCACATTTCAATTAAAGGGACTACCCTATTGATGTCGTGTTGTGATTGTGCACTTAGTCCTTAATACATTTATTTATATTACATGACACTAATGAGCACTTGTTCGGATTCTATGCATCCCATACTACATAGGTCCGAGGGCAAGCCCTTATTCGTTCTTCATCTTTATAGGGTTCAATCCCTCGTTATGTCTTAATCTACTACTGTAATTACGGTAGTGTCTTAGATGTCCTATGATCTACGAGCCCATGTCCAGGCAGCCTGGAGAGGAATCCCACGCACTGACACGACGCATCGAGCAGGCAACCTATGAACAATTCAGCCTCCGCCATGGAACAATGGCACCACCCATAGCCACTCGAACATCCCACAAGCGTCGCCACCGGGACGATAATTCTGGAGTAGCGCCCACGCCATGTCTTGATGCATCAAGCAGGTAGCTTGTGGATCGCTCTCACACCGCTAATCCGATGGCCCCCATACTCGTGTTTTTCTTATACTTTCATCACGTCTCCACTATGTACTAATCCTTAGTTATTATCAAAATCATGAACAAAAATCAAATCTCTAGAGTTAGCCTCTCCACTAAACCGGACTTATTCATTCATTTCAACATGACCAATCCTGGTCTAATTTCATTTCATTTCATTTCCAAATGTCGGGGGAGACTTAGCTACTCTTTTATTTCAATTTTCATTTCACAATTTCCAACTCATAAATTCCCCATGTTGAGTTCTCATACTCACATGTATATTTTCTTTTCAATTCATGATTTCTAATTTGTTCAAAAAGTCCATAACTGTACATGAATTTCATATACTTTATCAATTATCACATCATATCAAATTTCACATCACTAACAAATGTACACACTTCATATTGTTCCACATTATTCTCAAATGAGAATAAATTACATTATGTCACACAACAAAGTTTCTTTTTGCCAAATCATTTTCTAATCCTTCATTTCAACTTATTCTTTTAAGTTATAATTTCACATCAATAAACATATAGAACCATATTTCTATTTATGTATTTTATCTCCAAATCATAGTTTATTTCATTCAAATAATCCCCAAATCATTTTTATAAAGTCCCTTACATTTTTAGGAGAATAACCATATTTTTTTCATAATTTTTGGACACTTAAAAACCCAAAAAAAATATTTTTTCACTCTTGCCGATAGCAAGATTCGAACCTAGCAACCCCAAGAACACAGCCAACCGCACAAGCCACTAGGCCGAAAGTGCCAATCGGTATAATTACGGCTGAGAGCATTAAATGCTCTCGGCCTACTGTTTAATTGTTTTTTTAAAAAAAAAAACAAAAGTAATGTTGCACACGGGATTCGAACTTGTCACCCCCGAGAACCCAACGCAACACAGTGACCACTTGAACTACATGTTCAGGTTGTCACAGTACAATTTAAAATCTTTTTGAACTAATTTCCACTGTTGGTAAAAACGTCTCGATGTTCAATTAATCTTTGTTTCGTATTGCTTTTATAGAAGTTACTGAAAAATTCCAGATTGACTTTCCCTCACATGATCTTCATACCAGTATGCATAAAATAATTTTTGTACCAATAAAAATATATTTTTTCACACAATTCAATGAATTTTACATTATAACTACTATACTTCTCATTTTTGACATTTCTTAGCAATTGGCCTTCTAATCTTTTTATCCACAATTTTTTTTCATTAATTTTCTGCTATTAATTTATTCAACATACAAATCTATATTTGAGTTTATCCATTCCCACATTAACTCCAAAAAGATCTCTTCAACACATAAAATAGCATTAAAAAAGTACTAACTCTTACATATAATTTGTGATGGTAATAAATGTATTTCCTTCAATCAATCTATGATCATAATCAATTACACATGCAACTTATAATTTTGACGATAGAACTACATACTATTTCCATGTCAACAATTCAATCAATTAGGGATCATTTTCCAAATTTAATGCACATTCTTATTAATCATTTTCATGCTTTATTGTTCAGTATAATACTAGCATATTCCTAACTAGAAATAAGGAGAATTAACCCACAACTCAAATTAATAATAAAACCACATACAAGTTAATCATAACATTCCGGTCAATTCATAGACTAACTTCCCAATTAAAGTGTATTCTCATTAATATTTTTCATGCATCATTTTGATAATTAAATCTGGCATGGATCCCTATATTAGAAATAGGAAAAGTTACCCACCTTGTATGGAGAGAACAAACACAATTAGCAACAAAACGTCCTTGGCGACGAGATGTACCTCCTCCAAGATGATGCGCACACCTCCAAGCCACCAAAAACCGAGAGCTCTCTCCTTGGTTGATGCCGGCCTTGAATGCAACACAATCCCACACAATCTCTCAATCTTTTTACTCACAACTTACTACTAAATAATGCTATTAGACTATAGGTTTGGAAGGATATAATTTGCATAAGAATACTAGCCATGGGAGGGGGTATTTATACTAAAAATCAAATAGAATGGAGGGCTAGGATTAACTAGTTGGTTGTAGGATGGAAGGCTAGGATGAGAGTAGGAGTTATAAAAACTACCCACAACCAAATAACCACCATGCCATGACTACCACTCAAATTTTGAGTTTTCCCTCCAAAGATCACTACCGGCCTAGCACTTTTGTGCATGTTGCACGTGTACGTGCAATACACGTGCATGCCATTTGATCCAAAAAGTTGTACATTAAATTTTGTACAAAAATAAAATAGTATTAAAATTGTCTTCTACATGCCAAGTTAAATAAAAAAAAATAGATTAATCCATGGGCTTTAGTTTTGGGCCAAAATAGTTATTTTAAAATAAAATAAATAAATTACATTTTGGGCTTAAAGAAAAAGGCCTTTTAATCTAATTAAAATAAGGCTTTTGTATAAAATAATTTGAAAACACATATTTAAATATTTATACACTTCATAATAAAAATAATCATAAGATTTAATTCAACCAAAATATTGCACGTGCACACTACGTGCAAAATAAAATAATTTTTTCATTAATTGAACAAATCAGGGCATGACACTCGTTTAGGATCTAGATGTGTTCATATGCGTTCATGATTCATGTTTGATGATTGAGAAATGGCTCGTGCTAATTATTAGCACTGGTTTGCCTCATACGTAGCTCACTTGACTCGTATGTAGTTTGTTTGGCTCATACATAGCTCGTTGGCTCGTATGTAGCTTGTTTGACTCATACGTAGCTTGTTGGCTCGTATGCAGTTGTTGTCTAAGATCGATAGGTTGTGAGTAGATCCATGGAAATCTTGTGAAGTCTAAGTTGAGACTTCCTGAATTGTGTCAACAATTGTGGCACACTTTTGTAGGAGAGATACATGCGGTGCTTTTCATGACAAATTAGAAGTACAGGTTGCATATCTCTCTTGTTAACCCATTTGGTGCCTTCTTATGATGAGTTGAGAGCACGAATCTAGGATGAGAGTACCTTGTAGCTCGTACGACCCTATTTGATTGGTTAGGGTTAGTGACATCATTAGGGTAGTAACTTGTAACCGTTGTTACTTAATCAGTTATATCTATTAACTCACCGAAAGGACAAAGTTGGTGTTAGGGGTGATACCGTATAATCCGACTCATCCTATTGGCCGACACTTGGTGGTGTTGTATTGTATTCCCTGTCAGAGATGATATGTGCGGTGCTTTTTCATGATGAGTTAAGAGCACGGGTTGCGTATCTCGCCTTGTTAATTTCTGAAAATAACATGATAAGAACATATCTAAACTAGGGAAGTTGTCCCTACGATTCCGTTATGTTCTATGTCTTCTCATGATAAGTTTAGAGCATGGCTCAAGGTTGACTAGTATCTTGTGGTTCGTATTGGCTTTTGAGTGAGGTCACCGGATGATAGTGGCAAAGATGGACACCACTATGGTACTGCATTTGCGGGATTAGACCGTCCAAGGCAACCTCATCAGTCATGTTGTATTTGTCAGGAACAGGCTGAGTACAAGAGTAGAATTCATGGCGCGGGTTCAAGTCCCTAATTATGAAGAAACGGCTTGATATGGGCGTATGTATTTATGGGCTGCATATTGTCCAGAGTCTTGCTTGCATTAGAATAAATGCATGTTTACGTTAGTTGACCTTGCATTACAGTCTAAGTCATAGCATACACTCACACATCAAATTATGTATACACGTTTCTCTTTTCATCAATCTGTTTGTTTAAATTGAAATTTTGCCATTTATAATCGGCATTTAGCATCAGTATATGTACTGACGTCCCCAATCAATTAGGTATTGGATGCAGGATCAATGATTCGGGATTCAGGAGGACTTCAGGCAAGTAAAGCATGAAGCGCAGTGTTCATTATTATTTCAATTGTAACCTCTGTTGTAATTTATTTAATGTTGAGAAGCATCCAAGTGAAGTATCATGTGTTATTAATTATTCGTTGTACTATGATGTAAATTTATTGGAAGTTTGTAACACTTGGGCTTGTAAGTTATTATTGTAACACTGATGTAACGTATTGAAGTTTTATAACATTCAGACTTGTAATAAATTTGTGTTGAATAAAAAGTTTTAAATATTCATGTTTTTCTATGTATTGTGGCCAATTGAAAATTAAGATTCTGGCTCGTGTCTCGATTTCTCCGTATAAGGAAATCAGGGGCGTTACATGGGCCGCATTCGTTGCCATTTCACCCATGTGGCGCACAGCAGCAGCAATTGCTGTTTCTCCTGGGCCCCACGCTACTGTACAAACACCAAACGACCACCCCCAATAGGAGCTCTATAGGGCAAATTCCAATTTCTCTTTTTAATATATATATATATATATATATATATATATATATATATATATATATATATATATATATATATATTACTATATTATATCTCTTGAAATTACGTGGTGTTACATTGTTGGTGTAGCTCAGAAGACCAGTTGGTCTCAGAACCCATTGTTCATGAGTTAGCAAGTTGTTGGATTAGCTCAGACGACGAGTTGATCTACGAACACGCTATTTTTGAGTTAGCGAGTTATTGGAGTGACTTGGGCAACAAGCTGTGCTCCAAACTTGTTGTTTCTGAGTTAGCGAGTTGTTGGAGTGACTTGGGCAACAAGCTAAGCTTAGAGCTCATTGTCTTTGAGTTAACGAATTGTTGGAGTAGCTCGGGGGACGAGGTAAGCTCCGTGCTCAATGTCCCTGAGTTAGCGATTTATAGGAGCAGCATGGGTGATGAGCTAAGCTCCAAACTCATTGTCTTTGAGTAGCAGGTTGTTGGAGTAGCTCGAGTGATGATGTGAGCTCTGAACTTGGTTTTTTTAGTTAACAAAATGATGGAGTAGTTCGAACAACGAGCTGAGCGCCGAACTTGTTATTTTTAAGTTAATGAACTGTTGATGTATCTTAGACGACGAGGTGTGCTCCGAACTCTTTCTTCTTGACTTAGTGAGTTGTTGAAGTAGCTCGAGCGACGAGCTTAGCTGCGAACATGCTATTTTTTGAGTTAATGAATTGTTGGTGTATCTCGGTCGATGAGATGAGCTCTGAACTCATTGCTTTTGAGTTAAAAAATTGTTGGAGTATCTCAGACGACGATCTGATCTCCGAACTTATTGTTTCTGCGTTAGGGAATTGTCAAAGTGGCTCAGCCAATTCAACATAGCTTGAATGACGAACTGAGCTATGAACTTATTGCTTTTGAGTTAACGAATTGTAGGAGTATCTCGGATAACAAGCTGAGCTCCAAACTCATTGTTTTCAGCTAGCGAGTTGTTTGAGTAGCTCGGCGATGAGCTGAGTTCCAAAATTGCAGTTTCTGAGTTAGCAAGTTGTTGGAGTAGCTTAGACAGCGAGCTGAGCTCCAAACTTGCTATTTTGAGTTAATGTATTGTTGGAGTAGTTCAGACAATGAGATGAGCTTCGAACTCGTGGTTATTGAATTAGCAAGTTATCGAGCTACAAACTGATCTCCGAACTCGCTGTTTCTGAGTTAACAAATTATTGGAGTAGCTCGGATGATGAGCGGAGCTACAAACTCATTGTTTTTAGTAGTGCATTGTTGGAGTAGCTCGGGCGATGAGCTGAGATCTGAACTCGTTGTCTTTTAGTTAGTTAGTTCTTGGAGCAGTCGAGCGACGAACTGAGCTACGAACTCGTTTTTTGCATTCGGAAATTCGTATAAGATTTTAGGAAGGAAATGTTGAATTTTATTGAAAAATAAATCCAATTAGCAGCCTTCGTGGTAGCATTTATTACATGCATTGACTGTTATGAAGAATGGGCTTATTATAAACCTAGTGGAGGGCATTAAGCACCCTCGTTAAACATCATCAAATGCTCTTGAGCGGACGACTTTCAGTGCCCTTCCCAGTTAGGAGCAAGTTTTCACTTTTTGCATGTCTCGGAGATCTCGAGCTTTCGTTGGACAAGGTCAAGGTTGTCTCCACATGACAAGATCAAGGTTGTCAAGTTTTCCCTTCTTTTAGGTTTGGTAGCTGAACTTTCTTGTTATAGAACTTTTCCACCCTTTTCCGATAGATTTGTCTCCACATGGCAGATTTCTTGCGAACTTCTTCAACAAGATCAAGGTTGCCTCGGAGATCATTGGAATTATGTTCCTCGTTGAAAAGAGAACACGTGGAGAAGGTTGTCTGACCTGTATAGGGATTAAAGCTTTGTACCCAAAGGTAAGGTTGAATGGAGACTCTCCTTCTAACATCTTGATTCTTTATTTTTTAATTAAATGAAGAGTTTGTGAAATTTTACGTGTGTTGCATGTACTAATTCATGTGCATTTTTCTAAAAAATTATTTATTTTGTAACATGAACAAATATTTTCTATCTCTCTTTTTATATTTTAAAAGCTTAATTAAATTCTAAAGCCTAATTGTTTATTTTAAGTCCATCCTAATTATTTAATTATTTTAATTAAGCGCAAGGAATTTTGGCCCACTAATTGTAAGCCCACTAGTTTATTTCTCTTTTATTTAACATGACTTGTAGTGTAGATTAACTTTGTAGACAATTAATTAAACTGTCACGTACAACTAGTAACTAGGGGTGCTACATTTGACACGTGCATTGCACTAGCACGTGTCTTGGGTGTGCATTGGGGTACGCCGGATGGAGTCAAGAGAGAGTATGAGAGTGGCTTAGTGGAGAGGTGGTTTGTGTTCATGGGTGGTTACTCTAACTCCCTAACTCATCCTAGCCCCCATTCTACAACTATCTAATTCAATCTTGGCCCTCTATTTCACCAAAAAATTAGTATAAATACCCCCCCCATGCATATAATACACTAAAACTTTGTAAAGAAAAGAAAGAAAGAAAACACAATAGTGAGTAAAAAGATTGAGAGGAAGTTAGAAAAAGATTGAGAGTGTTCTAGTGGTGTGTGTTCATCACATAGGAGGCCGGCCAATTCATTTAGAGGAAGAGAGGGCTCGGGATTCACTAGGCAAGGAGGAGAAGGCAATCGTGGTGGCACAAACTAGGAGGAGAAGGACCGCTCGTGTGTTCAAGGAGATTCTAGGAGCTTTTGAAGTTGTTTTTCTTCAAATAGGTGGGTGTTTTTCTCTACTTCTAATCTTTGATACCATGCTAGGAGTTTTTGATTAATGAGAATGTTAAAGAAACTAATAAGATAACCATTTGTTGGCTCTAAAAATGACTTGGTAGATGATTGAGTAAATGCATGATAAATTGCATGCTATTTGTTAAAGATCATGTTTAATGTAGTAGAATTGCCTTATTGCTATGAAAATGTGAAATTGGAACCATGTTAATTGTAGAAAATGCTTGTGAACGAGTAGTAGTTGAAATTATTGAATTTGTGCTTATTAAACCATTGTGACACTAGTTCAATGAATGAGACCATGTCATTGGGTGTTTGTGGATAAAAGAGGGAAAAACATGAATTAATATTCTTTTAGTGTAGTTGTAATGCAAAAATTTGGTAGAGAGTTGCTAAATTGAAGTAGTGCAATTGTAGGCATAGAATACAAAATTAGAATGAGAAATTTATGTTTTAATGCCAAAAAAATGTTTTTAAAAACACTGGTTTATTAATTATACAAAAAGTCTGTATTCTGGAAATTTTTATTACTTTATGTGAAAGAGGAACAAAGTTAAGAGCTTTTGAAAAACGAAGTAATTTTGATAAACAGAGACTCAAAACAAAACTATTTTAATCTACTCTCATATCAGTTAACCCTTACGGGCATACCATTGTTAGAGGGGGGGCGCCAGTTGCGCTCTACTATAGCTCGGTGGCAGACTTTGTGTGTGGGTTCGAGTCTCGGCAGAGGCTTTTTATTTTAAAAATTCGATTTTTCCCTAATCCCGATAGCAGAGCTTAACCTTATTAATTCCCTTCTTTAGAGCAGTTGGGCACTGTGTCCCTTTTGGCTAGAGCGTGGGGGTTAGTTTCAGTGACTGTTCACCTTAGGGCTTGTGTGTGCGGGTTCGAAACTGGCTGAGGCCACTTTTTCAAAAATCTGATTTTTTTTTATACATTTGATTTTTTTGTGAGTTTTAAAATATAATAAAAACTGAGAAAAATATTAGGATATTTCTGAAAATACATAGACTTCATAAAATTATATATTTTTTTAAATGTGGATTTTTAAATGAGAAATAAGAGTACAAAATTAAGAGTGAAGAATTCATCTTAGATTTGATTCTGTTGAAATTTCAAAACAATCTAATGATTTTCTTTTTTAACATAGAAAGAATTGAAAAGAGATTAATTGAGATTTTTCACTTATAATTATTGAGTAGAATTAAATGAGAAATTGGTTTAAGAATATGCAAGTTGTGCATGGAAATGTGTTGAAAAAGAGAACTTGTTGAAATGTAAAATTTTGTGAGCAAGTATGCTTTCTTCTATGAACATGAAAAGAGGACTTAGACTAGAATTTTAGCTAAGACTTTACATCGGCAAGAATGAAAAATATTGAAAAGAGAATTATGATATTTTGACCAAGTTTGGGTCGTTCATAATGATTGATGTTGGAAAGACCAATATAGGAGTAATGCTAGATTCTAGAATATTGACCTTCAATTATACATAAGGATTAGATACATAGTGAAGATGTGATAAACATAAGAGAAAAACGTGAGTATGAGGGCCATTGGATTGGCGGCGTGAGAGTATTCACAGGATATCCCATGATGCGTCATAAATAGGGCGTGCATACTACTCCAGAGTATCGTCCTAGTGGTGACGCTTATGGGGTGGTCTGATGACTACGGGTGGTTCCATGTCCATGGTAGGAGGTGAAATGACCACAGGATTCCTGCATGATGAGTCATGTGTCAGTGTGTGGGGTTCTCTCCAGGGTGCCTAGACGTGGGCTCGTAACTCATAGAACACCTAAGATACTTACCGTAGTTACTGTAGTAGATTAAGTCATGGCGAGGGATCGAACCCTACAAGATGAAGAACGGTTAAGGGCTTGTCCTCGGACCTATGTAGTATGGGCTGCATAGACTCTGAACAAGTGTGCATTAATGTCATGTAATGTAAACAACTGCATTAAGGACTAAGTGCACAGCACAACACGAAATTAATAGGATAGTACCTCTGTAGCTTTGTTTGTGATCAAGTGTGTGATTTGTTTAAGTATTAAAAATCGTTATACTGTTCAGCATAGTGAGGTTGGCCGTGTATAATATTTCGTCGGTTGTAAGCAGCTGACGCGCCCACAGTTTTCTATGCAGGATAAAGGGACTGGCAAGATTATAGTGTGCATACTGCTTAAAGATTGATTCAAATGTTGTATATTTTATTCATGTAATTATTGTAAATTGCTTCCACTATATAAGTTAAATGTAAATGTAACCCTGATGTAACAAAAGTTTTTAATTCCTTGTAAAATTGTACGAAGAGAAGTGTAAAGATCCTGTGGAACTTCGAATTCAGTCTGTTTTGAAATTCCGTGTGTTACAGAGTGGTATCAGAGCCACGCTTCCAAGTAGTACAAATTTATAAGGAATGACACCCTAGAGTGGACATTAGAGCTTGTGTTGAGTCTAAAGATTTAAATGTAAGTCACTTACATTTGTGTTGCTCTGTGATTTATGCTTCTTCTTCTCCTTTCTCTAAGATGGCGGACCATTTTAACCCAGCGAGAGGTGATGACTTGCACATAGTTGAGGAGGACTACTACCCCGGACAAGCTAATTTAGACGAAGAAGATCCTGAAGAATTTGAAGAGGAATGGCCTGAGTCCCGAGAGATCACTCCACCTCCGGATTCACCTGATGATTCCTCCGACGAAGAAGATCCAATTCCAAGTGGTCTCATTGTGTCTCTTCAGAGGCAGTTAGAGACTCAGAGGGAGAGAGCGGAGCTGCTGCAGGTGTAGTGTGCGAAGTACAAGGAGAGCATCGCAACTCTTAGTCATCGTGTTTGAGAACTCGAGAAGAGGAAAAACATGTACGATGTACTAAAGGAAGAAGTGGCGGAACTACAAGAAGAGCTTCAAGCCAAGAGGAACTATAGGAACTAGAATGTTGTGTCTTCTTACTGCTTTCATTTGATGTCAGAAACGTTTTAAACTCGAATATACAAAGTTTGAAATTCAATGAAATGAAAAGTTGGTTTAAAATTCATGTTTTCTACTTTGAATTTAATGGATCTTTTGCTTCAGAATATGGCTGGAAAAAGAGCTAGAAGAGGAGAAGGTCTGGACTTAGAAACGGAGTTAGCGAGGGTCTATCAGACACTCAATGTCGTTGCCATGAATTAGAACCAAGGGAGGGTGCCTATGAATCCAGTACCCAAAGCAATCAAGCTCGTGGAATCATTCAAGCAAATGAAACCACCCGTGTTTGAGGGAAAGTCAGACCCTGACGCGGCTGACAATTGGATCCGACAGGTAGAGACTATCTTCGAAGTCTTGGAGACTCCGAAAAGCAGCAAGGTGAAGTTGGCTGCGCTGCATTTCGAGAGGGATGCGGCTGTGTGGTGGCAGTCGATGAAGCGGACAATGGAAGATATTGTTCTTGGCTGGGAGGAATTCATGGAGGAATTTTGCAATCATTATTTTCGATCAGACATCCAAGAGAAGAAGGCCATGGAGTTCCTGGCGCTGCAGCAGGGAGGCATGTCGGTTACGGAGTATGAGACAAGATTCACTCAGCTCTCGAGGTATGCCCCCGAATTGGTGATGGACGAGGCGAAGAAGGCTCGTAAATTTGAGCATGGTTTGAGGCCAAGTCTGAGATCACGGATGATACCTCTCGGTATCAGGAGGTTTGACAAGTTGGTCAAACGAGCTGTAGCCACTGAAGTGGACATGGAGCAGTTCCACGCTGTTCAGAATCGGAGGAACAACTGGAATGCGGGGAAGAGGCTCGCAGTTGCTAGAATGCTGGAATGTCAGGGGACAGCCACCGGCTCAAAGGTTCAAGCCTATGGGTCCGAATGCTGTTCATGTGGCGGGAAGACCTAGGAATACTTGGGTGAGTCCTCCTTTGACTTGTTTCAACTGTGGAGAGATGGGCCACTACAAGTCTCAGTGCCTAAAATTGCAGAATGTCATCCGTAATAGACCAACTCAGCAGGCCGGGAAGAAGCCGTGTAGCACCCCATATTTTCAAATATTATTTTAATTATTTGAAAATGAATTTAAATGATTTTTGGGGATTTAATTAATATTTTCTAAGAAATCTATCTTTTGTACACGTGCAAAACACGGGCAAATGACTTTTTAGAAGTTTGAAAAATTAAGATTTCTTTATGAAAAATCATTATTTATTATTTAGGATTTATGTAGTATTTTTCCAGATTTTTCTGAAACTAATTAGTACTATTTGCAATTTTTGAGAAAAGAAGGACTTATTTGCAAAATTGACATTTTCAAGGGTTGAAATGCAAAATTGGCATTCTAGACATTTTGAGCAGTATTGACTGAGGTTTTAAAAGTATATTTTCTATTAGATCCTAATTTAAAGGAGTTTTATAGAATTTACAAGACTAATGTATATATATATGCAAGTTGTATTTTGGGAAGGATTGTTTTGCAAAGTGTGAGTAAAACCCTAATATTTTATCCGGCATATATAAGGGATTTTTATTCCCAGCCGTCATTGAGAGAATATTCAGATTTTTGAGAATTGTTTTGAGGAGCAAGAAGAGGATTTTGGATCTAGCAAGAAGGAGAGCACTTTTGTGGATTTTCTTCAAAACAAGGTGAGTGGTTTGTTTTTGTTTTGCTGGTTTGTTTTGTTGTTTGGTTGATGAATGACTTAAGATCTTTGTTACACTTTGTTTGGGCATCGGTATGATACTATTTGTTGTCTTATTGTATGTATGTTATGGATCTTTTAATTGGATATGGATGATGAGCATACTTGTTGATATTTGGACCATGTATGAGAAACTATCAAATTTGTTGAGGAAATATTGATCTATGGAATCGTAATATTGGAAGGCATGATTAAGAATTGATTATATTGTGATCGAATGATAAACATCTAGATCCTGTGAATTTTAGATCAGATTTGATTAAGAGTTGAGAAAGAAGTTTTGTTGTGAAACCCTAATGGAAGATTTGTGGTTTAGATCTTGAGAAGTTGAGATTTGAGGAATTGATTGATGAGTAATGTATTTGTATTGGTGAGAGTCATCTTTGGCTTGTGTATGAACTATTGTTTGATAAATAATGAACCATGATTCTTTAGAAATCTTCAGATCGATTTTGTATCCAGACTTATTTTTGAAAACTGTAGGCCGACAGTCGACTGACCTACCGTACAGTCGACTGGTACGACACTACTGATTATTTTCCGTCATTTGAGAATTGTTCGGGACAGACGACTTGGACTGTGTCAGTCGACTGGTCTACAGATTGTAAATTTGTTTAGTCCTTTCTGGACAGTCGACCTATGAACCTTACAGTCGACTTATATACTTAGACTATGTTCTTGAGAATTATTGTGATTTGTTTCGGGGCAGTCGACTGATGACTTTCTCTAGTCGACTGATATTGCCTTAGATTACTTTGTGGAATTCCGAAGAATTGTCCTCTGGACAGTCGACTTATCTCAGCATGAGTCGACTGACACTGAGGAATCTGTGTGTTTGAATTGAGACATTTTGTTCAGTAATTGATTTTGAGATCTTTGTTCACTTTTTGTTATTTGTTCAGCATTGATTTAAGATATTTGTTCAGTATTTGATTTTGAGATATTCAGTTGAGCCACTTGTTTAGTGGGAATTTGTTTAGATATTTGTTTTGAGTCTCTAGAGGTACGTGACCCTAGTATACCGGTGTTGAGATATTTCTTGAGTTATTTGTTGAGGCCCATTGAGGCGAATTTTCAGTTAATCATATTTTTAGTCCGGTGGGGTACACTACTCTAGGAGATTTTGTTCAGTAACCCAAATTAATAAGGACAGGCATTAGTAAAGTCATGACGAACGGGAACATGAGTTATGCACCTCAGTAAGGCTTTAGATGTGAGACTTAATCTCCTGAATTATCCAAGTAGTTAACTTGAGATGTGAGATTTATCTCCTGAATTATCCAGGTAGTTAACCTGAGATGTGAGGTATATCTCCTGAATTATCCAAGTAATTATCTTGAGATGTGGGATTGAACTCCTGAATTATCAAGGTCGAGGCGACACTTTTGTGGTATTCTGGTGATGATGAGACTATGTTTAGATGTGGGAAGATCTCCTGAATTATCCAGGGAAATACCTGAGATGTGGGATCTATCCCCTAATGATCAAGCACGGGCAAATTAACATAGTTTATCTTCATCTCTTAGTAGTCATCGTTGTCAGCATTTAGTCATCATGTTTTCTTAACTCACTTTTCTGCATTTGGATTTCCTGCTTTTTCACACTTGACTTTTGGTTTTGGATATCATTCGTTGTTTACATTTCTTGCTATTTCACACTTTACATCTTTGGTTACTTTTGGTTGGATACTATGTTATAAGTTCATTTATATTTGCTATTTGATTTTTATGCCACTCACACCATTTATGGCTGACCTCTTTAGTTTGGGGGTTAGGGTTCAACTCTAGCCTCACTTGTTGCAGGTTATTGCTTAGAGTTGGGGAATGGATGCTTGAGTTAGCCTTTTTGGATAAATGGATTATTAAGTGTTCAGTGTTGAGTTGTAAAGACTTGTTAATTTTTGAGTTGTTTAGTCTTCCGCTGTGATATGTAAAAGTTTGGTTGTAATAAATGTTGAAAAACTTAGTGTGTTTGGTTGTGTTTATTATTATATTGAAGTGGATCACTGGGAATGTGCCACGTATTTTCTATGCTATTCATCTAGAAATTCGGGGCGCTATAGAGATTGGTATCAAAGCTCCGCTTCAATGGTAATAATAGACATAGTAAGAAAACCAACCTAGGTGTGGACACTAGAGAGTGAGTACCTAGGTGTGGATATCAGAGTGTGAGTATCACATAGAGTTAAAATATGATGTTTGGTTTGAAGTTATGGTTTGAGGTATGGTTATGGTTTTGCTATAGGGCATTGATATGAGTTTGAATTGTGTGTGTTACTCTAACTTTACCCTCGTTTTGCAGTAATCAAAATGGTTGCACCCAGAGGTAGAAATGGTGGCAACAATGAGGATGGATCGGGTAGTTCCCGAGGAAATGGGATCGACCTAGAGGCTAAATTCGCCAAGGTGTATCAAACACTGAATACGTTGATGGCATTCAACGTGGCGCAACAGCAGCAAGCTCAGCAGCAGCAGAATCTGCCACCTAATCATGGACCTGGACATGGATTGGTGAATGCCGACCCCATCAAGCAGATCGAATCCTTTAAGAGGATGAGGCCGCCAGTCTTTGAGGGGCAAGCTGATCCAACAGCAGCAGATGATTGGATTAGGAAGATGGAGACGATTTTCGAGGTGTCAGAGACTCTGGCAGCTAGCAAAGTGAAGTTAGCTTCGATGCAGCTCGAGAAAGATGCTGGTGTTTGGTGGGAATCACTGAA
Organism: Hemerocallis citrina; assembly: GCA_017893485.1. Taxonomy (NCBI): domain Eukaryota; kingdom Viridiplantae; phylum Streptophyta; class Magnoliopsida; order Asparagales; family Asphodelaceae; genus Hemerocallis; species Hemerocallis citrina. The sequence continues at coordinate 94,842,648 of CM030367.1, forward strand.
GAGGAATTTGGGAGATCAGCAGCTGACATGGGAAGCTTTTCTAGAGGAGTTCAGAGATCGCTTCTTTCCTCTGGATGTTCAAGAGAAGAAGGCGACCGAGTTCATGAACCTTCAGCAAGGCAGCATGACTGTTCGGGAGTATGAGACGAAATTTGCTCAACTTTCGAGGTATGCACCAGAGTTGGTCATGGATGAAGCAAAGAAGGACAAAAAGTTTGAGCAGGGCTTGAGGCCAAACTTGAGGTCAAGAATGGTTCCGTTGGGTATCAGAAGATTTGACAAGCTGGTCAGAAGAGCAGAGATGACTGAGGAGGATATGGATCTATTTCAGAAGAAGCAGGATACTTGGAACCGGAACAAGAGGCCAGCATCAGGCCAGAGTAGGAAGGGATTCCCCGCGAAGCAGGCAAAGTTCAGTGGATCGGTGCAGAAGGCGCCTGCAACTCAGGGAGTGACCTGTTACTACTGCAAGGAGGTAGGACATTACAGGTCATCGTGTCCGAAGTTGGCAGAGCATATCTGTTCTCAGTGTGGGCAGACTGGACATTCCAAGCTCCGTTGTCCAAAATTGAAGGAAGATGGTTCGGGTGGAAGCAAAGTCCCGAAGAGGCAAGGGCGAGTATTTGCATTGACCGAGGAGGATGCGAGAAACTCGGAAGATGTAATACAGGGTATGCAGGAATTTTGATTTCTTTCATTTTTGAATCAGTGTAATGAATAAAGCTTTTATTTCAGAACAATTTAAGATTGAGTATCATTCTTATTGTAACAGGAGTTGTTTTAATAAATGGAATTAAAGCAAAGGTTTTGTTTGACACTGGTTCATCGCATACATTTGTATCGCCAAGTTTTGCAAAGATCTTAGGTTTGGAACCTAAGTTATTTCCAGGCAGGGTTTTGTCGGTGGCAACGCTGTCAGGTGAAGAGCTGGTAGCGGATCGATATTACGAGGGCTGTGATATCGAGATTGGTGGAAGGATGTTCGGCATCGACTTGATCGAACTGCAAGTGTTGGGAGTGGATGTCATTGTAGGCATCGATTGGATGGCTATATATGATGCCACAATTGATTGCAAGCAGAAGGAGGTTATGGTGAAAGCACCAGGTGGACCTGCAGTAACTTTCCAAGGGAAGAAGAAGATCCCGAAGGTGGCTGCAATGGTATCAAAGATGACAATTTCGGATGAAGTCAAGGGCATTCCGGTTGTTCGAAATTTTCCTCAGGTGTTCTTGGATGATTTTCCAGGATTACCGCCGCAGAGAGATGTAGAGTTTTGCATCAATGTTCAGCCGGGAAGTGCACCGATTTCCAAGGCTCCATACAGGATGGCACCTGTAGAGCAAGATGAAGTGAAGAAGCAGATTGAGGAGCTTTTGAGCAAAGGGCTTATCAGACCGAGTTCTTCTCCGTGGGGAGCGCCAGTGTTGTTGGTCAAGAAGAAGGATGGGTCGATGAGGATGTGCATTGACTATCGGGAATTGAATAGGGTGACTATTCAGAACAAGTATCCACTGCCGCGGATTGATGATTTGTTCGACAGGCTTCGAGGAGCAGCGGTGTTTTCGAAGATTGATCTGAGGTCAGGGTATCATCAGGTGCGAGTCAAGGAGGAAGATGTGAGTAAGACAGCGTTCAGGACTCGTCATGGGCTGTATGAATTTTTGGTGATGCCATTCGGGTTGACGAATGCGCCAGCAGTGTTCATGGATATGATGAATCGGGTGTTGAGACCGTTCATTGATTCCTTCGTAGTGGTCTTCATCGATGATATCTTGGTATATTCGAAGTCGGAAGAGGATCATTCGACGCACTTGACAGCAGTGTTACAGACATTGCAGGAGCACAGTTTGTATGCCAAATTGTCGAAGTGTGAATTCTAGAAGTCTGAGGTAGCTTTCCTTGGCCATATTCTTTCTAAGGAGGGAGTGGCTACTGATCCTCAGAAAGTGGAAGCAGTGAAGGATTGGCCCAGGCCGACGTCAGTGAAGGAAGTTAGAAGCTTCTTGGGATTAGCTGGGTACTACAGGAGATTTATTCAGGGGTATTCTCAGATCGCAGTTCCGATGACAGGTTTGACCCGGAAGAATGTGGCATTTGTATGGACCGATAAGTGCGAAGAGAGTTTCCTTGAGTTAAAGGAAAGGTTGACTACCGCACCTATATTGGCATTGCCGCAAGCTGGAAAAGATTATGATATCTACAGTGATGCGTCTCTCAGAGGTTTGGGTTGTGTCTTGATGTAGGAAGGCAAGGTCATTGCTTATGGTTCGAGGCAATTGCGTCCGCATGAGAAGAATTATCCGATGCATGATCTGGAGCTAGCAGCTATCATATATGCCTTGAAGCTATGGAGGCATTATGTCTATGGTGAGAAGGTCAATATGTACACTGACCACAAGAGCCTGAAGTATATTTATCAGCAGAGGGATTTGAATCTTCGGCAGAGAAGGTGGTTGGAGGTATTGGAAGACATTCGTCCTGAGATCAAGTATCATCCGGGCAAGGCGAATGTAGTGGCTGATGGACTTAGCAGGAAGAGTAGTTTATCGAGATTGATCACTACTCGAAAGGAGTTGGCAGCAGAGATCGACCAGGCAGGTATCGAGGTGGTACTGCGAAGCTTAGGGGCATCTTTGGCTCAGTTGAGGCTGCAGCCGTCTTTGAGAGAGAGGATTGTGGAAGGTCAGAAATCGGACTCAGAGATTCAGAAGATGTTGCAGCAGGTTTCAGAAGGCAAGTTATCAGAATTTCGTGTCCAAGATGGAGTTCTTTGGATGGGTGAGAGGTTGTGTGTTCCAGATGATGCAGAGTTGAGAGAGAGTATCTTGAAGGAAGCACACAGTACATTGTTATCAGTTCATCTAGAAGGCACGAAGATGTACAGGGACATCAAACCACATTTTTGGTGGTCAGGTATGAAGCGGGATGTAGCAGATTTTGTGGCAAGGTGTCTGACTTGTCAGCAGATCAAGGCAGAGAATCAGAGACCTGGAGGTTTGTTACAGCCATTACCCATTCCGGAGTAGAAGTGGGAGAATATCAGCATGGATTTCATCACGGGTTTGCCGAGGAGTTCGAAGGGCAATTACTCGATTTGGGTTGTTGTGGACCGATTGACTAAGTCGGCACATTTTCTAGCCATGAAGATTACTTGGTCAATGGAGAAGTTGGCTGAGTTGTACATTGGAGAGATTGTGAGACTTCATAGAGTTCCGGTGTCAATTGTTTCTGACAGAGATCCGAGGTTTACTTCGAGGTTTTGGAAGAGCCTACAAGCAGCTTTAGGCACCAGAACTGATTTCAGTACAGCATTTCATCCGCAGACAGATGGTCAGACGGAGAGGGTGAATCGAGTGCTGGAAGATATGTTGAGGGCTTGTGTTATGGACTTCGGTGGTAGTTGGGAGAGATACTTGGCATTGGTTGAGTTTGCTTATAACAACAGTTACCATGCAAGTATTGGGATGGCACCGTATGAGGCTTTGTATGGGCGGAGGTGCAGAACACCTGTTTGTTGGTATGAGGTTGGCGAGAGGCAGATGTATGGTCCTGAGATCGTGCAGCAGACGTCGGAGCAAATTGAGCTGATTCTCCAGAGGTTGGTCGAAGCTCAGAGTCGGCAAAAGAGCTATGCTGACACTCGACGAAGAGATTTGGAGTTTGAGGTTGGGGATGCAGTTTTCCTCAAGGTTTCTCCGACCAAAGGAGTGATCAGATTTGGTAAGGGAGGCAAGTTGGCACCGAGGTATATTGGACCGTACAGGATCGTGGAGAAGATTGGCAAGACAGCATATAGATTGAAACTTCCTGAGGAGTTAGCGCAAGTACATGATGTGTTTCATGTGTCGCTATTAAGGAAGTATGTGGCCGATCAGAATCATCAGTTGGTAGAAGTTCCTGAAGATCTACAGGTGAACTTGAGCTACAAAGAACGGCCTGTTGAGATCGTTGATCGTAGGGAGAAAGTCCTTAGGAGCAAGGTAATACCTATGGTCAAGGTATTATGGAGGAATCAACAGTTCGAGGAGGCTACTTGGGAGCCCGAGGATCGCATGCTGAAGGAATTTCCTGAATTGTTTGTATGAGTGTATTTCTTGTATGTGATTGGAATTCTTTGGATGATTGTACTATTGACTGGTATATGATGTATTCCTCTGTTTTGATTGTGATGTTATAGGAAATTGTTTGGATTATGTTCTATATATATGTGAAACACTATTTTCCTTTGTTTGGTATGTGTTTTGAACTCATTAGTCGTAGTTCTGAGGACAGAACTCTTCTAAGGAGGGAGTGATGTAGAACCCCATATTTTCAAATATTATTTTAATTATTTGAAAATGAATTTAAATGATTTTTGGGGATTAAATTAATATTTTCTAAGAAATCTATCTTTTGTACACGTGCAAATGACTTTTTAGAAGTTTGAAAAATTAAGATTTCTTTATGAAAAATCATTATTTATTATTTAGGATTTATGTAGTATTTTTCCAGATTTTTCTGAAACTAATTAGTACTATTTGCAATTTTTGAGAAAAGAAGGACTTATTTGCAAAATTGACATTTTCAAGGGTTGAAATGCAAAATTGGCATTCTAGACGTTTTGAGCAGTATTGACTGAGGTTTTAAAAGTATATTTTCTATTAGATCCTAATTTAAAGGAGTTTTATAGAATTTACAAGACTAATGTATATATATATGCAAGTTGTATTTTGGGAAGGATTGTTTTGCAAAGTGTGAGTAAAACCCTAATATTTTATCCGGCATATATAAGGGATTTTTATTCCCAGCCGTCATTGAGAGAATATTCAGATTTTTGAGAATTGTTTTGAGGAGCAAGAAGAGGATTTTGGATCTAGCAAGAAGGAGAGCACTTTTGTGGATTTTCTTCAAAACAAGGTGAGTGGTTTGTTTTTGTTTTGCTGGTTTGTTTTGTTGTTTGGTTGATGAATGACTTAAGATCTTTGTTACACTTTGTTTGGGCATCGGTATGATACTATTTGTTGTCTCATTGTATGTATGTTATGGATCTTTTAATTGGATATGGATGATGAGCATACTTGTTGATATTTGGACCATGTATGAGAAACTATCAAATTTGTTGAGGAAATATTGATCTATGGAATCGTAATATTGGAAGGCATGATTAAGAATTGATTATATTGTGATCGAATGATAAACATCTAGATCCTATGAATTTTAGATCAGATTTGATTAAGAGTTGAGAAAGAAGTTTTGTTGTGAAACCCTAATGGAAGATTTGTGGTTTAGATCTTGAGAAGTTGAGATTTGAGGAATTGATTGATGAGTAATGTATTTGTATTGGTGAGAGTCATCTTTGGCTTGTGTATGAACTATTGTTTGATAAATAATGAACCATGATTCTTTAGAAATCTTCAGATCGATTTTGTATCCAGACTTATTTTTGAAAACTGTAGGCCGACAGTCGACTGACCTATCGTACAGTCGACTGGTACGACACTACTGATTATTTTCCGTCATTTGAGAATTGTTCGGGACAGACGACTTGGACTGTGTCAGTCGACTGGTCTACTGATTGTAAATTTGTTTAGTCCTTTCTGGACAGTCGACCTATGAACCTTACAGTCGACTTATATACTTAGACTATGTTCTTGAGAATTATTGTGATTTGTTTCGGGGCAGTCGACTGATGACTTTCTCTAGTCGACTGATATTGCCTTAGATTACTTTGTGGAATTCCGAAGAATTGTCCTCTGGACAGTCGACTTATTTTAGCATGAGTCGACTAACACTGAGGGATCTGTGTGTTTGATTTGAGACATTTTGTTCAGTAATTGATTTTGAGATCTTTGTTCACTTTTTGTTATTTGTTTAGCATTTGATTTAAGATATTTGTTCAGTATTTGATTTTGAGATATTCAGTTGAGCCACTTGTTTAGTGGGAATTTGTTTAGATATTTGTTTTGAGTCTTTAGAGGTACGTGACCCTAGTATACCGGTGTTGAGATATTTCTTGAGTTATTTGTTGAGGCCCATTGAGGCGAATTTTCAGTTAATCATATTTTTAGTCCGGTGGGGTACACTACTCTAGGAGATTTTGTTCAGTAACCCAAATTAATAAGGACAGGCATTAGTAAAGTCATGACGAACGGGAACATGAGTTATGCACCTCAGTAAGGCTTTAGATGTGAGACTTAATCTCCTGAATTATCCAAGTAGTTAACTTGAGATGTGAGATTTATCTCCTGAATTATCCAGGTAGTTAACCTGAGATGTGAGGTATATCTCCTGAATTATCCAAGTAATTATCTTGAGATGTGGGATTGAACTCCTGAATTATCAAGGTCGAGGCGACACTTTTGTGGTATTCTGGTGATGATGAGACTGTGTTTAGATGTGGGAAGATCTCCTGAATTATCCAGGGAAATACCTGAGATGTGGGACCTATCCCCTGAATGATCAAGCACGGGCAAATTATCATAGTTTATCTTCATCTCTTAGTAGTCATCGTTGTCAGCATTTAGTCATCATGTTTTCTTAACTCACTTTTCTGCATTTGGATTTCCTGCTTTTTCACACTTGACTTTTGGTTTTGGATATCATTCGTTGTTTACATTTCTTGCTATTTCACACTTTACATCTTTGGTTACTTTTGGTTGGATACTATGTTATAAGTTCATTTATATTTGCTATTTGATTTTTATGCCACTCACACCATTTATGGCTGACCTCTTTAGTTTGGGGGTTAGGGTTCAACTCTAGCCTCACTTGTTGCAGGTTATTGCTTAGAGTTGGGGAATGGATGCTTGAGTTAGCCTTTTTGGATAAATGGATTATTAAGTGTTCAGTGTTGAGTTGTAAAGACTTGTTAATTTTTGAGTTGTTTAGTCTTCCGCTGTGATATGTAAAAGTTTGGTTGTAATAAATGTTGAAAAACTTAGTGTGTTTGGTTGTGTTTATTGTTATATTGAAGTGGATCACTGGGAATGTGCCACGTATTTTCTATGCTATTCATCTAGAAATTCGGGGCGCTACAAGCCGTACCAGCAGGGCGAGTATTTGCCTTAACTGAAGATGACGCTGATGAAGTGGATCACGTCATCACTGGTACGAGAGAGGATTTTTAGAAGTGTTTTTCTGTTGTTTCTTTTTCCCGCTTTATATAGTGAACTGTTATGTAATGAGTGTGTGTTAAGTAACAAGAAAACATTATTTGAATGGAAAGAAAGCTATTGTTTTGTTCGATACTGGATCCTCCCACACTTTTGTGTCACCTAAATTTGCTAAAGTTTTGGGAGTTGAACCGAAGGTATTTCCAGGCAAGGTCTTAGCAGTAGCTACTCTGTCAGGGGAGAATTTAACCACTGATCGGTACTATGCGGACTGTGAGATCATGATTGGAGATAGATTTTTCGGGATTGATCTGATCGAGCAGAATCTCTTGGGGGTCGACGTTATCATTGACATTGATTAGATGTCGGTGTACAGTGTGAGCATCGAGTGCAAGACCAAGGAAGTAACAGTGAAGGCTCTAGGTAGTCCTGAAGTTACTTTCCAAGGGAAGAGAAGATGTTCAGATTTGGTGGCTGCTGTCAGCAAGAAGAAGGGGATTCCTGTAGAGGTGCAGCAAATTCCATTGGTTCAGAATTACCTGATTGTAATCTTGGAAGATTTGCCTGGGTTACCCCCGCATCGTGATGTAGAGTTCAGCATCACTATTCATGCAGGGAGTGCACCCATTTCCAAGGCACCGTATAGGATGGCGCCTATAGAGTAGGATGAGATCAAATGGCTGACTGAGGAATTATTAGAGAAGGGCTTTATTCAACCAAGTGCGTCACCTTGGGGAGCACCGGTGCTGTTGATAAAGAAGAAGGATGGTTCGATGAGGATGTGCATCGATTACCAAGAGCTGAATAAGATCACTATTCAGAACAGATATCCGATTCCACGAATTGATGACTCGTTCGATCGTCTACAAGGAATGGTTGTTATCTCCAAAATAGATCTTCGACCAGGATACCATCAAGTTCGAGTGAAGACTGAAGATGTGCATAAGACTGCGTTCAGAACTCGACACTGGCATTACGAATTTTTAGTTATGCCGTTTGGAGTGACGAATGCACCTGCAATCTTCATGAATATGATGAACAGAGTTCTAAGGCCGTTTATTGATTCTTTCATCGTGGTGTTTATCGACGATATTCTTGTATACTCCAAGTCGGAGGAGGAGAATACAGAACATCTGGCAGCAGTTTTGAGGAAGCTTCAGGAGCATGGATTGTATGCCAAGTTATCCAAGTGCAATTTCTAGAAATCTGAAGTGGCATTCCTGTGTCACATCCTTTCTAAGGAGGGAGTGGCAACTGATCCGCAGAAGATAGAGGCAGTGAAGGATTGGGCAAGGCCTACTACAGTTAAGGAAATCAGGAGTTTTCTTGGGTTAAGTGGATACTATAAGAGGTTCATTCAGGACCATGCTCAGATAGCCATGCCGCTCACTGGTCTGACCAAGAAGAATGTGAACTTCAAGTGGACTGAACAGTGTGAGGTAAGCTTTCAAGAGTTGAAGGAGAGACTGACTACTGCTCCCATTTTAGCTTTTCCTAGAGCAGGTATTGAGTATGATGTCTACAGCGATGCTTCACGTCATGGTCTTAGTTGTGTCTTAATGCAAGAGGGAAAAGTGATCGCTTATGGGTCTAGGCAACTAAAACCGCATGAGAAGAATTATTCGACTCATGATCTGGAGTTGGCTGTGATTATCTTCGTCTTGAAGCAATGGAGATATTACGTGTATGGTGAGAAGATGAACATGTATACAGACCATAAGAGCTTGAAGTACATCTATCAGCATAAGGATCTGAATCAGAGGAAAAGGAGATGGTTGGAAGTACTTGAGGACATTCATCCGGAGATTAAGTACCATCCTGAAAAGGCTAATGTTGTTGCTGATGCACTTAGCTGCAAGAGCAGTCTAGCTAGTTTGATTACAACTCAGAGACATCTTACAGAGGAGTTGGATCGGGCTGGTATTGAAGTTGTTCTGCAAGGCTTGGGATCATCTTTATCTCAGTTGCAGCTTCAACCAATGCTAAATGAAAGGATTATCGCAAGTCAGAAGGAAGATGCAGAGATTAAGAAGATGAAGGAGCAGGTCGGTGTTGGCAAGTTGTCGGAGTTTCAGATTATAGACGAAGTGTTGTGGTTTGGAGAGAGGCTGTGTGTTCCGAATCAAGCAGAATTGCGAGAGAACATTCTTCAGGAGGCACATGCTACTCTTTTGTCTGTACATCCTGAGAGTACCAAGATGTATAAGGACATTAAGCAATATTTTTGGTGGTCAGGTCTGAAGCAGGATGTGGCTGAGTTTGTGGGGAGGTGTGAGATCTGTCAGCAGGTCAAAGCAGAGAATCAGAAACCCGGAGGTCTATTGCAACCGTTACCTATTCCGGAATGGGAGTGGGATAGCATCAGTATGGATTTCATCACGGGTTTGCCCAAGAGTTCAAAGGGCAATGATGCGATTTGGGTCATAGTCGATTGACTAACCACGTCCGATCACTTCTTGGCGATGAAACTCACTTCGTCTATGGACAAGTTTGCTGTGATGTATGTTGTAGAGATTGTCAGGCTTCATGGTGTTTCGTTAACTATTGTGTCTGATTGAGATGTGCGGTTTACTTCGTATTTCTGGAGGAGTCTTCAGACAGCTCTAGGTACCAAGACAAACTTCAGCACTGCTTTTCATCCTCAGTCTGATGGGCAGACCGAGAGAGTCAACCATATCTTGAGGATATGCTTCGGTATTGTGTTCTAGATTTTGGAGGCAGTTGGGAATGGCATTTAGCTCTGGTAGAGTTTGCCTATAACAACAATTTTCAGACTAGTATCAGGATGGCGCCGTACGAAGCTTTGTATGGCAGAAAGTGCACAACGCCTGTTTGCTGGTTTGAAATTGAGGAACAAAAAATGTTTGGGCCTGAGATTGTGCAGCAGACCTCTGAAGAGATTGATCTGATCAGGAAGAGGTTGGTGGATGCTCAGAGTAGGCAGAAGACTATGCAGACAACCAGAGAAGGAACCTGAGTTCGAGGTTGGTGACTTTGTCTTCCTGAAGGTTTCGCATAGTAAGGGTGTGATTTTCTTTGGCAGAGGTGGGAAGTTAGCCCTAAGATTCATAGGTCCGTACAAGATATTGAAGCGGATTGGGAAAACTGCTTACCGGTTGGAGTTGCTGGAGGAGTTGTCTCAGGTGCACAATGTATTTCATGTGTCCATATTGAGGCAAGTCACCATTTGCCTGAGGTGCCGGAGGGTTTGCATTTGGATTTGAGTTACATTGAGCTTCTGATTGAGATTGTGGATCGTCGAGAGAAAGTCTTGAGGAATAAGACAATACCGATGGTCAAAGTAGTCTGGAGAAACCAGTTGGTTGAAAAGGCTACTTGGGAATCCGAGGAGATGATGATGAGAGACCATCCTGAGCTCTTTGTTTGAGTAGTATTTTCTCTTCTCTTCTTTCTTTTTCTTTCTTTCTTTCTTGTTGTATTTCTTTTCTTTTGTGCTCGGTCGGTGTAGTTACCGGGACGGAACTATTCTAAAGAGGGAGTGTTGTAACATCCTGATTCTTTATTTTTTAAATTTAAATGAAGAGTTTGTGAATTTTTACGTGTGTTGCACGTACTAAATCATGTGCATTTTTCTAGAAAATTATTTATTTTGTAACATGAACAAATATTTTTTATCTCTCTCTTTTTATATTTTAAAAGCCTAATTAAATTCTAAAGCCTAATTGTTTATTTTAAGCCCATCGTAATTATTTAATTATTTTAATTAAGCCCATGGAGTTTTGGCCCACTAATTGAAAGCCCACTAGTTTATTTTTCTTTTATTTAACATGACTTATAGTGTAGATCAACTTTGTAGACAATTGATTAAATTATCATGTACAACTCGTAACAAGGGGTGCTACATTTGACACGTGCATTGCACTAGCCCGTGTCTTGGGTGTGCATTGGGGTAGGCCGGATGGAGTCAAGAGAGAGTGGGAAAGTGACTTAGTGGAGAGGTGGTTTGTGTTCATGGGTGGTTACTCTAACTCCCTAACTCATCCTAGCCCCTAATCTACAACTATCTAATTCAATCTTGGCCCTCCATTTCACCCAAAAATTAGTATAAATACCCCTCCCCCCCCCCCCCCCCCCCCTTCTATGCATATAATACACTAAAATTTTGTAAAGAAAAGAAAGAAAGAAAACACAATAGTGAGTAAAAAGATTGAGAGGAAGTTAGAAAAAGATTGAGAGTGTTCAAGTGGTGTGTGTTCATCACATAGGAGGTCGGCCAATTCATTTAGAGGAAGAGAGGGCTTGGGATTCACTAGGCAAGGAGGAGAAGGCGATCGTGGTGGCACAAACTAGGAGGAGAAGGACCGCTCGTGTGTCTAGGGAGATTCTAGGAGCTTCTCTAGTTGTTTTTCTTCAAATAGGTGGGTGATTTTCTTTACTTCTAATCTTAGACACCATGCTAGGATTTTTTGGTTAATGAGAATGTTAAAGAAACTAATAAGATAACCATTTGTTGGCTCTAAAAAGGACTTGGTATATGATTGAGTAAATGCTTGATAAATTGCATGATATTTGTTATAGATCATGTTTAATGTAGTAGAATTGCCTTATTGCTATGAAAATGTGAAATTAGAACCATGTTAATTGTAGTAAATGCCTGTGAAGGAGTAGTAGTTGAAATTATTGAATTTGTGCTTAATAAACCATTGTGACACTAGTTCAATGAATGAGACCATGTCATTGGGTGTTTGTGGATAAAAGAGGGAAAAACATGAATTAATATTCCTTTAGTGTAGTTGTAATGCAAAAATTTGGTAGAGAGTTGCTAAATTGAAGTAGTGCAATTGTAGGCATAGAATAAAAAATTAGAATGAGAAATTCATGTTTTAATGCCAAAAAAATGTTTTAAAAAATACTGGTTTATTAATTATACATAAACTCAGTATTCTGGAAAATTTTATGACCTTATGTGGAAGAGGAACAAAGTTAAGAGTTTTTGACAAACGAAGTAATTTTGATAAATAGAGACTCAAAACAAAACTATTTTAATCTACACTCATATCAGTTAACCCCTAAGGGCATACTGGTTAGAGGGGGGGCGCCAGTTGCGCTCTACTGTAGCTCGGCGGTAGACTTTGTGTGTGGGTTTGAGTCTCGGCAGAGACTTTTTATTTTAAAATTTTGATTTTTCCCTAATCCCGAGAGCAGAGCTTAACCTTATTAATGCCCTCCTTTAGAGCAGTTGGGCACTGTGTCCCTTTTAGCTAGAGTGTGAGGGTTAGTTTCGGTGACTGTTCACCTTGGGGCTTGTGTGTGCGGGTTCGAAACTGGCTGAGGCCACTTTTTTAAAAAATCTGATTTTTTTTTATACATTTGATTTTTTGTGAGTTTTAAAATATAGTAAAAACTGAGAAAAATATTAGAAAATTTCTGAAAACAAATATACTTCATAATTATTATTTTTTTATATGTGGATTTTTAAATGAGAAATAAGAGTACAAAATTAAGAGTGAAGAATTCATCTTAGATTTGATTCTTTTGAAATTTCAAAACAAACTAATGAAATTTTTTTGACCATAGAAAGAATTGAAAAGAGATTAATTGAAATTTTTCACATATAATTATTGAGTAGAATTAAATGAGAAATTGGTTTAAGAATATGCAAGTTGTGCATAGAAATGTGTTGAAAAACAGAACTTGTTGAAATGTAAAATTTTGTGAGCAAGTATGCTTTCTTCTATGAACATGAAAAGAAGACTTAGACTAGAATTTTAGCTAAGACTTTACATCGGCAAGAATGAAAAATATTGAAAAGAGAATTATGATATTTTGACCAAGTTTGGGTCGTTGATAATGATTGATGTTGGAAAGACCGATGTAGGAGTAATGCTAGATTCTAGAATATTGACCTTCAATTATACATAAGGATTAGATACATAGTGAAGATGTGTTAAACGTAAGAGAAAAACATGAGTATGAGGGCCATTGGATTAGCGGCGTGAGAGTATTCACAGGATGTCCCATGATGTATCATGAATAGGGTGTGTGTAATGCCCTAATTTCCGGTAACTAGGAAACCGTGACATAAGCCAGAATGTTTTCTTTAATTAGTCACAATACACAGAAAAATAGAAAAATTTAAAACTTTTTATTCAACACAAAGTGTATTAAAAGTCTAATTGTTACAATTTGCAATACATTACAACAGTGTTATAATAATACCTTTATAATCCTAAGTGTTACACTTCCAACAACTTACATCAGAGTACTATGAATGAAGAACAACACTTGGTAATTCTCACTTGGATACTTTTCAACAAATAAAATAATTCCAGTAATTGTTACAACTAAAACAATGATAACCAGAATAATATTACAACAGAACTTAAAATGACATTGACTCCTTGCTTTCCTTGCCTTGAGTCCTCCTGAATCTTGTACATGTACTTCTGTGATCTAGTACCTATTGAAGTGGGGACGTCAGTATTCACTGACACTTTAAGGCTGATAACTAGCAGCGAATCTCCTAAAATAAACACACAACCATGGCAAATGTGTCAGTGTAGTTTAAGTGTTCGTGAGTGCTATGACTAGAATCTAATGCAATATCAACGAAGGCTAGGATTCTCCTATTCTAATGCCAGCAAGTCTCCGGAACAGCATGCATCCCATACTACATGCACCCCATCTCAAGCAGTTCATTCATATATAGGGATTTGAACCCGCGCCATGAGTTCTACTCTTGTACTCAACTTGTTTCTAAAGATATAACGTGACTGATGAGATTGCCCTGAAATGGTCTAATTCTACCAATTGCAGTTATATAGTGGTTTCTTCATTTGCCACTATTGCCTCATTCAAAATATGACGAACCCCGGAGTTACTGCAAAACAGGTTAGCTCGAAGCATCCCCTGTCGCCCCCTAGCCAGACCGTAGTCTATGGCTTGTTCGCCCCTTGATCAAGGACATGACGGAGTTCCGGGGTCCATCCCCTAGCTCCGACAGGACTCGCGCCCGCCCTTATCATGGCACTTTAGAAATTAACAGACGAGATACAGATCTCGTGCTCCCAACTCGTCAAAAGGCACAGACCGTATCCCTTTGACAAGAAGGGTACAACCCAATAATACCTCCTAATGCAGACCTATAGAGCAGGTCGGATCATAAGGAATCACCCCTAACACCAACTCTTTCCCTTCGGCGAAAGATGATAATAATAATGGTTAAGTAGTAATAGCCATAACTTACTACCCTAACAATGTCACTAACCCTAAACAAACTGAGGGATGACCACAAAACTTACACAACATGCTGAGTCTTAAGTTAGACTTCACAAGACAACTTACTAGGCTGCTCAACCTAGACTTACCAGAATCCCTAAGAATCTGGTTCATGGCCTATCGATCCAAAACCCCGGCAATATGAATGTACCCGCATGCCACTACGCTGAACTTGGATTTCGTCTATACTCCGGTCTGCGATAAACCTACACCGGTTAAGATCCGACAGTACGCAAGGAGTGACTCATCCATAGTCCCTTAGGAGTACGGAAAACACATGTCTTGATGGTCGATAGCCCCTAGGGTAATAATGTCACCCTAGACGAGCATAACAAAACTGCATATTAGCTAATAAACTATATACGAGTAAACAGAACACATACGAGCCAACAAGCTACGTATGGAACCAACAACTACATACGAGCCAGGCGGGCTACGTATGAGACAACGACATACATACCAGCCAAATAAGCTGTATATAAGACCAACAGCTACATATGGGCTAGTCGAGCCGCGTATGAGACAACAACATACATACGAGCCAAGTAAGCTGCGTATGAGACCCACAGCTACATACGGGCCAGTCGAGCCACGTACGAGCAAAACCACATACAAAAACAACCATACAAGTAATCAAACCTAGAAGCAACCAAACGTGCTTGCTAGCAAACTTGATCTTCTATAATTAGAAGCAACAGAAGAATCTACTAATAGTCTAAAATAGGTATTCTACTAATGAGAAGCCCCAAAAGGGACATAAAACCTTTTATCGAGCTAATCAATTATTAGTGACCTTCCCAACTCTTTTTACTCATAAGGATGAGGAATGTCCCCATGATACTGTCTAATTTCAATTAGAACCTCACACAACTAGAATCCACGGTTTCTTTTTCCAAATTGAACTAGAACTACATGTAACTAGATTATTGGGTTCTCTCTCAAGTTTGAGCTAGAATCACCTAGAAGCTAGATGAATGGGTTCATGGGTTCTCCGTAATCCTTCACTACAATACTACCATATACAATTCAAGTATGGTTTCTTTTATCTAGAAAGCTACAATAGACCATTCAAGCATGCATGGCTCTTGAATCTAGAACAACTAAGCAATCTTAACATGGGTTCCTTCTAGGGGATTAGCTAGAATGACCTCACAAATCAACATTACAACTATAACATGATTGGTTCTTCACTAACGCTATCACCACAACATGCTAGTTCTTTACTAACACAATTTACTATAACATGATAGTTAATACTACAACTACAACATGAAGGTTCTTCATTAACACTACAACTACAACATGGATATCTACCATCACTTATACATGAATGTTTACTACTTTTTTAAGCATGGACTTACTTGCACTTAAGCATGAATGTATACTACTTTAAGCATGTATATCTGCTACCCACTTTAAGCATGGATCTTCACTACTTAAGTATGGATAGTCACTACAACTCAAGCATAGATACAACTTAAGTAGAAGGCTACTATAAGTTTAAAGCATGAATATCTACTAGATTTAAGCATGGATATCTCCTACTACTTTAAGCATGGTTAATTGCGACAACTTACCCATGAGTATTAACAATTTAGTATGGTATACAACAAGCATGACTTTCTTTACTACTTTAACCTTCCACAATTAGCATGGTATGCAACTTTAAACATCATTCTACAACAATCTCAAGCATGGTAGGAACCTACTACAATCTTAAGCATGGCATACTAAAGCATTCCTACAACAATCTTAGGCATGGTAGGTAATTTAAATATCAATCTTACACATTCCTAAACATGGTATATGACTTAGCATGAGCATCAACCTAAAGCATGGTATACATTTTAAGCATAAACCTACAACATTCTAACATGGTATACTACTTAAGTATCAACCTAGAGCATGGTATACATTTTAAGCATGGATAAACATGAGTTCTCTACTACAATCCCTACAACAATTTTGAGCATGAATACAACATACACATGGACTCTTTACTACCACACCCTACAACAATTTAAGCATGACATGTAATTTAACATCAATCCTACAACAATTTAAACATGGTATACTACTTTAAGCATTAACCTAAAGCATGGTATACATTTTAAGTATGAACTTACAATATTCTAAACATGGTAATACTACTTAGCATGAATCTACAACACTCTTAAGCATGGCAAGTAATTTGAACATCAATCCTACAATAATCTAATATGGTTTATTGTTTTCCTACAACAATCCAAACATGGTATAAAATTTTCCTACACCATCTAAACATGGATACTTACATCAACCTAAACTTGGATACTACAATTTAACCTACAACCAAAATAAGCATGGTCTACGACATACTTTAACTCAAGCATAAGCATGGTCTACGACATACTTCAACTCAAGCATGGATACTACAATTTATCTATAACAAAGTAAGCATGGTCTACAACATAGCATGAGTTCCTACAACAAAGTAGACAACTTAAGCATAGATCTTTTACCACAATCCCTACAATAATTCAAGCATGAAAATATCATAAGCATGGGTCTTTATCAATACTTCAGCATGGATATTTTTACAAGACTACCTCTCTTTACAAGGTACAAGTCTTTGAAATGCTTACAAAAATCTAACCATATGAATTACACTTTAAAAACTACTTTTTATAGCCTATAAGCCTTACCCATAACAAAGGTCTGCTTCTTTTTCTTCATACTACAAGTCTATCTTTTTATAACTAGGAGTTAGCACAATTTGTTATTTAATAAATTAGAGAGTAAGAAGAAAATAATAGACTTAATCATTAGTTGCCAAGTTCCATAACCCAAAATGGTTATATAATTATTTTAGTTCACAATCTTCATATGCCTTTGTCCAATAGTCCAAGTTGTATGTTCTACAACCCAAAAATGGGTATGTGCACAATTCCATATGCTTATGTTTAAGTCAAGTTCTACTACCCAAAATGGGTGTATACACAATCCTCCATATGCTTAGGTTCATTAGTCCAAAATAATAACAACAAGAACAACAATTACAACCATCAAAAGTTCAATCTTTATGCTCTTCTTTATTTAGTTCTACCATTCCTTCTCATTTATGTGGTCATGACTTTTGTTTAACACAACCCACATGCACAAAAACAACAACCCAACAAAATAACCCATAAAAGAGAGCAACACAACACACCCACAAAAGAAAACAACAACTCAACAAAATAACCCACAAAAGAGAGTAAACCACATATAAAAAAAGCACAAAAATCAAACAAGAGAACAAAGAATGGAGAAACCACTACCTTAATTTTCTTGATGGAAGAACTAGACTAAGCTCATTCTCCTTCCCCTTAGCTCCTAAGAACTCCTATGGAAACCTACAATAAAAACTCTCAAGTTAGTCTTTCTCTCTTTCTTTTCCTCTCCCTTTTTTTTTGTTCTTGTAAAATGAGATAAGATAAGAGGGGAGGGGGTATTTATAGTGTGAAGGAGAAGGGGGAGAGTGCAAGAATGCACAAGGCAATTTTCAAAAACCCTCCTAGGGTACAATCCGGCCATGCACTAGGGTGAGGGAGGGGTATGGGTGTGAGGTGAGGTGGAGGTATGGGTGTGAGGGTGTGGTGGAGGGGTGAGGTGGAAGAGAGAGGGTTTCTAGAAGAACAACTCCTAATTCTCTCATGCACACTTAATCCTAGGTTTAGTCTTTCCTTAAAACTTAACCATCTAACTTAACTTGTCATGACAAAGAGAAGTATTTTGTTCAAAAATATACACCACACAATTTGCACAATGTACTAATTTGATACAACACACATATGTATGTATATATGTGTATGCCGAAAATCTTTGCATAATACGTATAAAAATAATTTAATTTCGGAAATAATAATAAAATAAATTTTATTATCAGTTCGGAAGATTATGGTACCAATTTGATACAATATGGATGTATACAGACTGGTATATGTGCACAGATAATGTTTATGAACAAAACTGGTGACAACCACCAAAATATTTCAATTCTGGAATTAAAACAAAATAATAATAAAATAATAATAAAATAATAATTTATACAATGTAATATCCGTTCGGGATATAACAGCGTGGATACTACTCCATAGTACCGTCCCGGTGGCGATACTTATGGGTGGTCTAATAACTACGGGTGGTGCAATGTCCATAGTAGGAGGTGAATTAATCACAGGATGCCTGCATGATGAGTCATGTGTTAGCGCATGGGGTTCTCTTCAGGGCGCTTAGACGTGGGCTCATAACTCATAGAACACCTAGGATACTTACCGTAGTTACCATAATAGATTAAGTCATGGTGAGGGATCGAATCCTACAAGATGAAGAACGGTTAAGGGCTTGCCCTCAGACCTATATAGTATGGGCTACTCTGAACAAGTATGCATTAGTGTCATGTAATGTAAACAACTGCATTAAGGACTAAGTGCACAACACAACACAACATCAATAGGATAGTCCCTCTGTAGCTTTGTTTGTGATCAAGTGTGTGATTTGTTTAAGTATTGAAAATCGTTATACTGTTTGGCATAGTGAGGATAGTCGTGTATAATATTTTGTCAGGTTATAAGCAAGTGACGCGCCCACAGTTTTCTATGCAGGATAAAGGGACTGGCAAGATTAAAGTATGCATGCTGCTTAAAGATTGATTCAAATGTTATATATTTTATTCATTTAATTATTGTAAATTGCTTCTGCTGTATAAGTTAAATGTAAATGTAACTCTGATGTAACAAAATTTTTAAATTTCTTGTAAAATTGTGCGAAGAGAAGTGTAAAGATCCTGTGGAACTTCGAATTCAGTCTGTTTTGAAATTCTAGGTGTTACACTCCTGTTAGGGTGCTTTTTTGTCGTTCTGTATGACCAGGACATGCTAGGAAGTTTTTCAAATGATCCCTTTGGAGCTTTATCTAGCCTCTTCTTACAGCCATTAAAAATCTGCCTGTTGGTGTTCTCGGCTGGACCATTGGTTTGAGGATGTGAAATTTCTTGGTGGCATATTGGGTTTCGTTGTCAGATATGAGAATCTAGGGTAACCCAAACTAGCAGATAATATCTTATGTTCGGCGATGGAGGCCATTGGTTCTGCATCAGTCTAATTTGTGAAGTAGTCAATAGACACAACTAAGAAGTTTCTCTAGTTGCTAGGGGAAACAGTCCGAGTAGATCCATTCCCCACACGGCGAAGGGGATATGACTTGACATGGAGCAAAGGATAATCTGGGGTCCCCATTTTATCGAGGAAAACTTCTGGCAAGTGGCGCATCAGCGAACACACCCTAAGGCATCATTGAGGAGCGAGACCATTAGTACCTATGATTAAGAAAATTCAGTGCTAAAGACCTTGCATCTATGAGGCCAGCACCAATTTCTTCATGCACTTTTCCAAGGGCATATTGGGCCTCCTCTGGGTTGAGACATCGCAAATAAGGGATGTCATCTACCAAATTGTAGGAGCATTTGTACAAGACCCTCAACAAGTCTGTACCTCTCTGCCCTTGTCTGGACCTTTCTTGCGTCTTTGGGATCCATTGTTGAGAAAGTCTGACAAGGGTTTCATCCAATTGTCTCAGTGTGTTTGAGGAGTGACGACCATGAGCTCTAGAACTTCTTCTTCGATGCTCGGCCTGTGTAAGACTTCAATAAGTACGATGCGGTCAACTCCTTCAAAAGAAGAGGATGATAACTTAGAGAGAGTGTCTGCTTGCCCGTTCTCCTCACGAGGGATGAGAGCGACTTCTACCTTCCAAAATGTAGCCATTGGTTTCTTAACGTAAGCCAAGTACTAGATCATGCAGTCAACTCTAGCCTCATATTCTTCTCGAATTTGTTTTACCACCACCTGGGAATCGCTAAACAGATTAACTATTCGGGCCCTTACTTTTCGGGCTAAGAGGAGGCCGGTAATCTGCATCACGTATTCAGCCTCGTTGTTGGATTCTCAAAAACTGAGACCAAGTGAGTATTCGAGAGTGAACTCATCTGGGTGAGCAAGATGACACCGGCCCCACACCTTTCTATGCAGGAGAAGCTGTCGACATAGAAACTCAAAGCTGGACAATCTTCACTATCCTCAGGGGGATCTAGAATGGTGCTTTTGACGATCAAATAAGGGCCTTAATGGCCATCCTCAGTTAATAGTTGATGTCATGTTCGCTCAATTTGATAGAAAATTTCATGAGTTGCCCAGAGGTCTCTGCCTTGTAAAGTACCTGCTTGAGTGGTTGGTCAGTAATGACCGAGACAGAGTGCCCTTGGAAGTACGGGCAGTGCAACACCCCTAAACCGTACTCACGTGCCACGAGGAATCACAAGTGTTTCCAGAAAAATTTATTTATTTATAACAAGATTTCAACTCTCTTCATATTACACATCTTTTCTAAATACAATTACATTTTTAATGGTACATAATATGCTTTTATTCTGATTCTACGATAATACTGCAAAATGTGGTGCTTCTAATGTCTTCTGAAATTTTATTCTTATAATGAACCTGAAACTGAGAGTCAATGGGTGAAGCACAAAAAATTCTTCAGAAAGGGTTGCACCGCATGGGTTCAACAACAATAGAAAATAAAATGGCTTATAACAAATTGGACATATGAATAACATCAATGAATACAACAATTTTGAGATAAAAAACAACGGTTTTACGATCGTAATTGAATGGAGCTTTTTGCGGGAATTTATAAGGAAACTTCAATTAGGCAACCAGATCTTCTTTTAACAAGTGAGTGCCACGAAAGCCCTTTTTGAACGGGTACCTATCATTTCTCTAGCGAAACCATGGAACAAGGAGGGCACTCTTTACCCTCCTCTTGGAGATTAGAATCACCATACTCTATTGCCTATTATATTTCCAGGACTTCCCCCACTAATGTAATACCCTGAATTTTTATTTAATGAGAATTGTTGATTTTTATGTGTAGTGCACGTAGAAATTTTGTATGTATATTTTCTTATAAAATTATCTCTTATAACATGAACAAATAAACATTTTTTCTTTCTCTTTATTTTATAAAAGCCTCTTTTAAAAGCTTAAGAGTGTTTTTCTAATTTAAGCCCACCCTAATAAATTAAAGTATTTTATTAAATGGCCCATGAGCCTAAAGCCCACCATTTTGAGGCCCACAAACTTAATTAATCTTTTAATTGTCACAACTTGTCATGTAGACACAATTAGTGGACAATTGATTAATTAAATTTGTACAACTTAATAATGGGGGGTACTAGAAAGGGCACGTGCACACACTAGAGTGTGCATTGCACACCCTTCTAGGGGTGGCCAGATTGTGGAGAGAGAGAGAGGGAGAGTGGGATGAAGTTGAGGGGTGGTTATGTAATCATGGAAGTTACTACAACTTCCCAATTCATATTGGTCCTTAATCTCTAACTCCTTGATTAAATCATAGCCATCTATTCTCATCCTAAAAGTGTATAAATACCCCTATATTTCTTCTCATTAGTACATTACACAATTCATTAAGAGAAAGCAAAAGATTGAGAGACAATAGTGAGCAAAAGATTAGAGTGTTCAAAATTGTGTGTGTTCCAACCTAGAGGTGGCCGGCCAATCATCAAGGAAGCAAGGAGAGCTCGGGTTCCTAGCAAGCACAAGGAGGAGGAGACAATTTGCAATCCATTCTAGGAGGAGAAGGCTACTTTCTTGCACTCTAGGAGTTTTCATTCGTTTCTTCAACTATAGGTGGGTGTTTCTCAATACTTCTAAATGTAGATGCCATGCTAGGGATGTTTGCTAAAATAGTTGTGAACAAATTAATAAATTGTAGTCTCATGTTTGGTTGATTAGAGATAAAATAGTAGCTTAAAGATTGACTATTAAAATGATTGCTAATGAATAAAGATGTGAAATTGAAATGCTAGAATCAATCTTATCATCATGCTTTATGTCCATGAACTATGCTATGTGAGACGAATTGGTACTTATGAGACACAAATTGACTAAATGCATGTGTTATTGGTAAATAATGAATTTAAAAATACTAGTTTACTGTATATGTATATACATTAAAATCTAGAGAGTTTTGACTCAAAAAGAGAAGAAAAAGAACCAAAAATATTTTGGGAATTTGAAAAACCTAGCAGCATCAGTCGACCGATTAGATTGAAACAGTCGACTGCTCTGAGTATTTATTTTCGAGTTTTATTAATCTTTGCGGAACAGTCAACCGATCATAGTGTAACAATCGATTGCTTTGAGTATTTATTTTCGAGTTTTTAATCTTTACGGAACAGTCGACCGATCATAGTGTAACAGTCGACTGCCCTGATCATTTTATTTTCGAGTTTTTAATCTTTGCAGAACAGTCTACCGATCATAGTATAACAGTCGACTGCTTTGAGTATTTATTTTCGAGTTTTTAATCTTTGTGGAACAGTCGACCGATCATAGTGTAATAGTCGACTGCCCTGATCATTTTATTTTCGAGTTTTTAATCTTTGCGAAACAGTCGACCGATCATAGTGTAACAGTCGACTGTCCTGATCATTTTATTTTCGATTTTTTAATCTTTGCGGAACAGTTAACCGATCATAGTGTAACAGTCGACTGCTCTGAGTATTTATTTTCGAGTTTTTAATCTTTGCGGAACAGTCGAACGATCATAGTATAACAGTCGACTGCCCTGAAGTTTCAACTATTGTCTGGATTTTTGTGAGATAATTTTCTATAACCTGTGGCCTAGGATAAATAAGAATTTGAGAACATTTTTGGCAAGAAAGAACTTATTATTTTATTGGTTTAAATTGTCTCTGAATACATGCCTTGTTTAAAAGAATTTTTGAAATGAGTTTGGACAATGAAAGTGGTAATTTTTGATAAAATGACAGTACGGTAATTTCATGGCATTTGAATGAGCTATGAATGTGACAAGTTAGAAAAACGAATTCTTTTATTTATGCATGAGTTGTACATAAAAGTGAAATTGAATGTTATGATGAATTCTGAAAGATTTTATGAGCATGAGTATGCAAATGCTATGAACATGAAAGGAAAATTAATGTTAATTAAGGAAATAACTTATTCGATTTTTTATTGTGAATTGAAATTGAGAACTAGAGTGTAGTTAAGCCTCATACCGGCATTGAAAAGAGATATGCTGAAATAAAAAATTTTAGATGAAAAGACCAAGATTGGATCATGTTGAATAGATGATTAAGACCGGTATAGTGGAAAGGCTAACTCTAGAGAATTGATTCTGTTCATGATTCAAATAACTAAGGATTAGATACATAGTGAAGAGGTGATGAAAATAAGAGAAAAACACGAATATGATGGCCTCGGAGCTACGGAGTGAGAATATTCACAGGCTGTCTTCACGATGCATCGTGACACGACGTGGATATATCTCCAGGAGTTCGTGCTGCAGGCGATGCTCGTGGGGTGTTTGGTGACTGCGGGTGGTATCATGTCCCATGACGGAGGTTGAATTGTCCATAGGCTGTCTTCACGATGCGTCGTGACATGACGTGGGATTCTCCTTCAGGCTGTCTGGACATGAGCTCGTACTCATAGAATCTAGGATACTTATCGTAGTTACAGTAGTAGTTTAAGTCATGATGAGGAATTGAACCCTGCAAGATGAAGAACGGTTAGGGGCTTGCCCTCAGACCTATGTAGTATGGGATGCATAGAATCTGAACAAGTGCGCATTAGTGTCATGTAACATAATAACTGCATTAAGGACTAAGCGCACCGCACAACACGACACCTATAGGATAGTCCCTTTAGTATTGTTTGTGAAAAAGTTTGTGGTTTGTTAAGTGTTGTGAATCGTTATACTGTTTCCGGCATAGAGAGGATGGCCGTGTATAATATTTCGTCAGTGAATGAATTGACGCGCCCACAGTTTTACATGCAGGGTAAAGATGCTTGACAAATTGAAGTATACATACTGCTCAAAGATTGATTTAAATGTTATTTCATGTAATTACTGTAAAATTGCTTCCGCTGTAATAATGTAAAGGTATAATGTAATTTTGATGTAAGAAATGTTTCAATTTTCTTGTAAAATTGTACGAAAGAAGTGTAAAGATCATGGGAAACTTCGAATTCAGTTGTATTTGGAATTTGGGATGTTACAACTATATTGGGATGTTCAACTCATTTCATGTGTACAATTAGTCAGTCAATATCTTCTGATAACAAAATAATTATAATACATATTACAATAGTAAAACCGATCTCAAAAGTAAATTCTAGAAAGAAATAGTTGAATAAATTGCTATGAAAGAAATGACGAATCACAAGTCAAAGAATAGGAATCCCTTACTAAATACTATATATAAATGGCCGCTCCAATTTCTTTAGCTAAGGGAGCACCAACTTCCTTAAAAAGTTTTACCTCTCCTCCATTGAATCAATAGATAAAATGGAGGAGCAAGGGCCGATCTCGGTTGAATTGTTCAACGAGCGGAGATCGTGCAAACAAGAATTTTCGGATATTCTTCATCAAGAACATGTGAAATGGGCCCGGAGAGCCAAATTTCGGTGGCTCAAAGAGGGTGATTGCAATACAGCTTTTTTTCATAACTTTGCCTCCCACAGACAAAGATGTAATCACATTTCCTCTATCATTCACGAGGGGATTGAACATTCTTCTACCGAAGATATTCACCAATCTTTCCTCCGTTTCTATAAAAATCTCATTGGATCTTCCAAACCGAGGGCCCTGAGCCTGGATTGGACTCACCTGTACGGCGAGACTCCTTACGATCTCTCTGCTCTTGAAGCACCGTTCTCCTTGGAAGAAATCAAAGCGGCTGTATTCGCCTTAAAAAGCGATGCGGCGCCGGGCCCGGACGGGTTTCCCGCCTTCTTTTTTCAAAAGTTCTGGAATTGTTTGAAAGATGAACTTTATCGTATGTTCACCGAGCTTCATCTAGGTTCTTTTTCTTTCGACCGCATTAACTACGCTCATATTGTTTTTATTCCTAAGATGTTAGGAGCGAACACAGTGGCGAAGTTTAGGCCGATTAGTCTTATCAATTCCACTTTCAAAATTATCATGAAGGTTCTGTCGGCTAGACTTGGAAATGTGATTTCTCCTCTTATCGATCCGGCTCAATCGGGTTTTATTAAGGACCGATTTATTCTTGATAGCGTGGCTTCGGCCCAGGAAATCATTTCCTCTTGTCACAATTCCAAATCTGAGGGGATTCTCCTCAAACTTGATTTTCAAAAAGCTTACGATAATGTTTCTTGGGAGTTCCTCTTCGACATCCTTATCAATAGGGGTTTTGGCCCCAAATGGATTGCGTGGATTAAATCCAGCCTATTTTCGGGTACCTCCTCCATCCTCATTAATGGATCGGAGGGCCACAAATTTAAAATCAAATGCGGTCTCAGGCAAGGTGACCCGCTGTCTTCCCTGTTATTCTCGCTAGTAGCAGACGTATTCAGTAAACTTCTCCGCAATGCTTGGGACGCCCAGGTCATCGAAGGACTGGGGGAGTCTCGCTCCTTCAATGGCGTACTGAACCTTCAGTACGCCGACGACACCATCATCCTGGCCAAACCTAATTCTCATACCCTCAGAAACCTGAAACTGCTTCTCTATTGCTTTGAGCTAGCATCTGGTCTTTCTATCAACTTTCAGAAATCTTCTGTTGTTTGGTTGGGAGGATCACCTAATAGGTAGGATGAAATCTTCGCTTTCTTTAACTGTCCGGTCGCTTCTTTTCCTATTACGTACTTAGGAATTTCCCTGAGGTGGGGCAAACTTCATAGATCGGATTGGTCTCCGATGATTGACAAGGTTGAATCCAGACTTTCGGTGTGGTCTGGGAGACAGCTGTCTCGAGGCGGTAGATTAATCCTGCTCAACTCAGTTCTTTCCTCTATTCCCCTATACATGATGTCGTTCTACTTCATTCCGTCTTAGGTTATCAAAAGAATCGACCGTATCAGAAGTAATTTCCTCTGGTCGGGTTCTTCTAATTACATTCCCGGTTTGCATCTTTGTAACTGGAAACTCATCTGCACATCGAAAATGGCTGGGGGGTTAGGGGTTTTAGACCTTAGACACCAAAACCTTGCCTTGCTAGGCAAATGAATTTGGAGATTCCTCAAAAAGGAGGACCTCCCCTGGATTAGATACATCAAAGCCAATAACTTTGTGGCCAATGAATGGTGGAGTTTCTCGGATACTCCTCATTGGAAGGCCTCCCCTTTCTGGAAAGGTATTTGGAAAGCGGCAGCGGCTTTCCGTTGTGGTTTAAGCCATGGTTGTGCTGATGGATCCATGACCAGATTATGGACTAATATCTGGATCGGTAATTCCTCTTTAGCTACCGCTTTTCCTGCTATTTTCCGACTCGCTGCCAATCCTCTGGCTTTGGTATCAGATTGGCTTTAGTATCAGATTACCTTAGCATCAATGAAGATCAAAGGGAATGGTCGATTCCCCTCTTGTCCAATTTTCCATCCCACTTATCTCCTGTTCTTGATAACCTACTCGAAGTTATTAACAACGCGGACTGGCATGATAAAGAGGATTTCTTCTGGCGATGGAACTCGTCTAAGAACTTCTCAGTACGTTCTTTCTATTTCTTCCTCAATTTTAGAGGGATTAGATCGCCATTCTACGACTTGGTTTGGAAATCTTGTGCACCGTTGAAGGTGAAGATCCTTGTGTGGTTAGCACTCAACAATAAACTCCTTACCGTTGAATTACTCAATAAGAGAAATCTAGCATGGGGACAATTGTGTCCCCTGTGCGACTTGGTTTACGAGGATGTGAACCACTTGTTCGTAGGATGCGTTTACACACTGAATCTCTGGAAAATTACCGTTCTGGCTTGGGAAGTGTCTGACATTCCGGTCAGTCTGGTCGACTGCTGGACTAAGCGTCCTCCTAACCGTGCTTTCCACAAATCATGAATCCTATCCTTCCAGATTATTCTATGGTTAATTTGGAGAGAAAGGAATCACAGAATTTTCTGGCAAATTTACACCTCTTCTCGTTCATTATCTAATGAGTTATTATTTTTATTCAATTTTTGGTCTGCTTCTTTAAAATCGGAAGCTAGGGATAATATGAAGTTTGATAGGTTGGAGAAAGCTTACCGTTGTCTTATTAATCTCAATGCTATTTAATATCCTGCATCAGTAGCTCTATTATTTCTTTTGGTTGTAGATCTCTCTATCTTCTTTTTTGGGCTCTGTTTTCAGTTTAGCGGTGTGGCTTTACGTTTTTCCCTTGGATGTTTTTGTTTGCAGGCTTAAAGGGTAGTGTTGCTTACCCTTATAATGCTTTTGGCATATATTTTGACTTCTTTTTTGGGCAGTTCCGGATTGGGGATGTGTTGTTTTTGAAGCCCAGGTTCATCTTTGGAACTGAAACCGTTCTTCCCTTTATCCCGATGGTTGACTGGTACTGGTGATTATGTTGTTCTTTTGCGTTGGATCAGCTCGTTCTGTTGTTTCCTCTTACTGAGCTCAAATGTTTAGAGCTCTTTGCTTAGTTTAGTCTCAATGCTTTTCTCCTCCATTTGGTTGTTTTTGATGTATTTTCTGCTGTTTAGCAGTATGGATTGGTAGCAGTTATTTTAATGTTCTATTTTGGTTTGGGGGAGCGCTGCGAACCATGTTCGGTGCTGTGGTATTCAATCTGTTTCATTCATATGTTTCGTTCTCGTTGGTGGTTGTGTTTTTTTCTTCTTCTCTCGGTCTAAATTGAAACTGATTGTATCAGTTTTCTATGGCCCATTATATTGGTGATGTTTTCTCAGCCTGTTGGTATCGTGTTGGACTGGTTACTGTGTTGCCTTCGATAGCGATAGCAGCAGGTGAGGGGGTGATCCACTTCATGGCGTTGGAGCTGAGTTTCGGTTTCTCTCAGCTTACTGGTGATCGGAGGCGCGACGTTGTTCTTCATGGTCAGAGAGTTAGGTGCGGTGGCCCCATCGTCAGCTCTCTTTCTATCGTTCCGATTAGCCTCATGAGCGGCTCTTGTTTCTAGAGTTTGTTTGCTTGTATTGTCAGCAATTGTTTAGCTTGTGTGAGTTGTTCTTGGCATATCGTTTTGTGCTTCTGAGTCTGAATAGACTCGTTGGGTCTGTATTTAGGTAGTTGGTAGCCGTGTTATTTGTTTCACGCCTTGTAAGACCTTGCTATTGCTATTTTTATGATTATTAATATATGGCTGGAGTCTTTTGACTCTATCCGTTTCATCAAAAAAAAATGGAGCACAAGTATACTACTTTCTTTCTTTGTTTCTTAGTAGTTGTAGTTATTGTTCTTGTTTGTGATGAAAATAGGGCTTAGGCTATCTCATATTTTCCTAGGCAAATAAAATGAGGGCAAATGAGGGGACACGTGTATTGTTTAAGGAAAATGAGTACCACTCAAGTTTTGTTAAGCTAACCAGGAAAAGCAAACTCTGGACTTGTATGTCAAGTAAGAGCCACAATTTTTTATTGGATTCACACATGCACATTCACACCCTACACACCTATGAGTCATCTCATGTAGATATAGTTCTATGGATCAAAACATTATTTCAAACAGGACAATGAAATTACATTCTCTCAATTGTTACTACTTATCTTATAAGCCTTTTCTATATGTATCTAACTCAAACATTTCCATTAAATAATTCATCATATCAACCCTCATCTAGTTTTATGCATATGAGACACTACATATTACTCTTTAATCTATGTTTACTTATTCCTTCATTTTAATTAGCCTCTATAGTTTACCATTTTAATTCTAATTTCATGGTGTCACGTAATTGTGATTAGCTAGTCTATACATCATGCAAAACTAATTGTAGTTATATTGAAATTTCAACTAAGGTTTAAGTTCCTGTCTTATATTTACGTCTTATATTACATTCTAATACTTTTCCATGCTTGAGAAAAGTGTCTAACAACAATTATCATTGCATAGAATATTATAGAAATGTACTTCATAAAAATATATTTGGATAAAAGCGTAATTTAGATAAAATTTGCGGTATCACAGCTCTCCTCTCCATATAAAAAATGTGTTCTCAGAATGTAGTATGATCTCATATTTGACGTTTACACTCGTAGTGGTTATTGTATCTATTCTTTGTTAACATTTAAGCCCTTTGAAATAATGTTAAATTTACTTTCTATAACCTCTTTATATGTATTTATTGGAATGCATATGAATGTCACAAGCTAAATTTACTTTCTATAACCTCTTTATGTATTTATTGGAATTACGATAAAATTGTATATAGTTAAAAACAAGATTATGTGGCTCTAAGATTAAATAATTATTTGGGAAAACTTAATCTAGCAGATAAACACCTTCTATAACATCTATGAGTCTTCTTTGGCCTCCAGAACATCCATTGCATAGGTCCTAGCCACCGCTCTAGGATTTTGGGTATTATCACTCGTAGGAGGAAGTGGGTTGTTTGTGGCCAAGTGGCCGGACTTTCCACAGTTGTGGCATGCATCATGCCCTCTTAGCCAATTTTTCAGCACATGACCATGCTGGCCACATATGTAGCGCTCAACCAGTTTCCACCACTGGTCTGCCTCTCCATCTAATTTATAAACTAAAAACTTCACTTTTTTGATGGTCATAACATTCAATAGCTCGGAAGATTTTCTCTCCACTCCTCTACCTCACATTGGTCAGTTGGTCCAGAGAATGTTTTAGGGTCTTGTTTATTGAATTGATGTAATGTGGCTTTCTTCGGTTCCATGGCTTGACTGTTATGGCTTGTTGGGTTGGAATCGACTGTCTTCAACATGCTTCTAGTAAAGCGGCTAGATGTGGGTTGCTTCCTTCTCTAGGAGTTTGCTCTTGGACTCCAAAGTAGGATTGGCCATTTTCGTTCTAGTTAGTCGCCATTCATCCATTTAATTGTTACGAAAAATGGTTCAGTCGCGAAATGCATAATATATATTGGTGAATGCACAAATTCTACTGACTGTATAACCATTAGCACTTTGTTTAGCCTTACACTACAATAAACATAGGCTAGCACGGCGTTTGACAGAAACGCCGTTGTAGCAATATTTTTTATAAAAAAAATTCCCTCTCTACCCAAACGTTTGTAAGAAACGCCAGGGTATCTTACCTCTACCCCGACTTAAAAACGTCGGGGCATAGAGAATTATTAAAATTCCCATTCCTCCTTAAATTGATTATTTTCCCAAAATCCATTATTTCCCTCAAGTTCGACCAAACTCCGTCTTTGTCCCTCCTCCCGCTGTCGCCATCACCGTAGAAATTGGGGCTGCCATTGCCGCCTCCTCCTCCTCAAACCCTAACCCGCTATTTCTGGTGCGTCACTTCCTTCCTCTCCCTTCTCCCGTCAGATCCACCTCAACGCTCCTCAGATCCGATGGCCTCCGACGAGTTTTGGAGGTGGAGGATAGGGGGTTAGAGTTATGGATGAGGTTGTTGCTTTGTCGATGAATGTTTCGATTCATCTCGAGACTCGGTTGGATTTTCCATTGGTTGATGATGAGGATGATTTTGAATGTTTGATTTCTTTCTCAATTTTCTAATTCTTTTTATTTTTTCTTTATTTTATATTTATGTCATACAGTTCTACCGAAGAAACATATCTTTAAATATCAGTCCCTACGATTCTCGTATCAGTCCTTCAGTTATTATCTTTATTTCAAGGGGTTTTCTGCAAAAGAGTTAAGATTTTTGTAATTAAGCCCTCTATTTACAACAGATTGTGCACAGGCTTATGGTTCCCCTATTAGTACTGACTACAACCCCATCTTCTTTTTATGAATGAATTGAGTTTGCTCTTTGTTCATTTTCTTTTCCTTTGTTTTGTTCTTGTTTGCATTTGATTTCTTGGCTACCATCGCAATCGCTGACGATGGTGGCAACGACGGGAAGGATCCACCACCGGATTGAATTGGACCTGTAAAAATGGTATCAGAGCTCGATGCTTGGACGACTCCGAATGGTCTCTGACGGGCACAATCACACCCTCCTTCTTCCTCTTCTTCCCCTTTTGGCAACCCCCACTCCCCACCCCACCTTATACGACTGGGAGTCCGAGTCCGCCATCGACTCCGCCTGCTCCACCATCACCGTCTCATCTTCACCAACCCTAACCCTAGATTAGCCCCTCTTTTCGGATCAGCAACATAAGCATCCACTCCATCTTTCCCCTATTCAAATTCCACAAAAACACCATCCTGCTCCACTTCGGCCACCACTTCTTCCCCAATCTTCCACTCATCCTCTCCCTTGCTACTGCTGCTGCTACTGTGATTGCTACTGTAATTGCTACAGCTACCACTGCTGCTTCATCTCAGCGCTTTGGCTCCTCATCCTCTGCACAAATATTCAACTTTATTTCCTCAAACTCCAACAAACCACCACGTGTTCAACCAAATTTGTAAAGCCAATTTTAAATATAATATTTTGGATTAATAAATAATTTTTAAATGAAATTATTTAATTATTTTAAATTTCTGGGAAATGGTCATTTTGCACGTGCAAATATTTTGAAGTGCAAGTTTTAAAATTTTGAGTTTCTAAATAAATTCTATTATTTATAATTGGATATATTTGAATTTTTCTTATTTTTCTGAATAAGAGAAACGACTTTTATAAATACTTCAAATAAGGGGACTTCTTTTTAAAAAGTTTTTTGGAGGTAAAATTTGAATTCAAAATATGGTTGACTGCATTTTGGGGGCCAGTTTTGGTAGTGGAGAGATTTGGGGATGAAATTCTATCCATTTAAATTGATTTGATTTGATTTGATTGAACAAATAATTAATTATGCAAATTGGGACTTCTAGGGGGTTTTATTTGTAAAATTTCCTCAAAGAAACCCTAGAAAGGGATCCCAGCCTATTTAGGGAGCATCAACTTTTGGCCTCTCTCTTTCTTTTGGTTTTGGTGGTTTTTGAAGACATTGAAGTTGATCTTTTGCTTGAAGGAGAAGACTACTAGTTTGTAACAATTTCTTCTTGAGGTGGGTAGCACTCAAACTCTCTTGCTATGTTTTATCTCACAAATATTTAGTATCATGCTAGGGATGAGCTCTTGTTAATCTTGGATTGTATGTAGCATGATTGTAGTATTCAAGTGATAATTTTAAGGGTTCAAATCTATGTTTTTGTAGATAAAGTTCTCAGTTTCGAGGGGATATATGTTTCGGTCTTGAAAGACGGGAACTCAAATTCTAAAGGGTTATTTTCAGTTTCTAAAGCGGTGATATTTCAAATTTTTAGAACTAAATAACTTAAGATTTTAGGAATGAGATTCCAGACAATAAAGAGACTTGTTTCAATTTAAGTTGATTGGATTAAGAAAAAATTGTTGAATTTATGTATGTATGGAATGTGAGATTTAAAAGTGGAATTTAAAGGATTTTGTGGATTGGATTTTGTTACCATATAAGAAAGAGTCTTTTATAGTGGTAACGGTTTATTAAAAGGAAATATAAATAATGAAGAGATTTTTGGATGTACAAATGTTTATTTTGGAATAAAGTATTTCATGTTGGAGTTTTGTTTCACAACTGTGGTGTTGTGGGAAAAGTATTGTTTTTCAGAAAAGAGTATATAAAGGATATTTTGAATGATTGAACCAAGTGGGGTTTTGATTGTGATTAGGGTTATTGTGAGAACCCTGGATGGATGCTTAAGGCGTTGAGTTGGGAGCACTAGGTACTGAGCGAACCCAAGAGTACCGGCAGTGGATATTTTTATTGTAGAAAGTTAGCCTGAGGGGGCTAGTGTTCCTGGTTTGGCAAGTGAGGAAGTCCGGTAGGATAGAGCTAATTCTAGGTGGCTCAAGTTGTTATTATTACAAATCTAAGGATATGCACAAGATTGGGAGTTGTGACGAAACTTGGGCGACGTAAGTATGGACTCTGTTTTCAGTCAAGTGGATGTATTCCGGGACTGTGTATTTATTGTGTCTCTCTAGTATGTTCGAGCGTTGAGGGTCGGTAGGCCTATTCGTGGGATATACGATAGGGAGGTGATTTACCAGAGTTAGAGCGATGCTTACGGGATGCTTGCGTGTTTACACTTGTACAGCTCGGCAGGATGCATTCCGGAGCTGGGGTCTATTCACAAAGTGTCTAATCTTTTCTCTGTCGCTGATGTAGTTTTCATGGCAAGGGATTGAACACTGTTATGTGGTAAACGCTAAGGGTTTGCCCTAAGACCTATGTAGAATGAGATGCATAGAATCCAAACAAGTATGCATTAATGTGTATGGTATGCATTGTGTTTTCTTGGATATTGTTTTATGCATTTTCCTTTGTTTTTTTCATAACACTTATTCATTTGGTGTAGTTTCACTTGTTGATTTTATGAGTCTTTTATCGTTATTTTATTTTATGTTGTGCGACAAGTTTGTGATTGTGAGACTTTAGAGGGTAACTATTATTATGGTATTGCGTCAGTTGCATTCAACTGACATGCCCACTTTTTTGGTCAGTTTTGTAGGATTTGGGAGTAAGTGGCTTGAGCAAGGTTAAAGCCTGGACCTTGAAATGACTGAAGTTTAAATGTTGAGATGTATTATAATGAATGTGTAAAATTTTCCGTTGTGCATTATAATAAAGAACTGTGGAAAGAAAAGTTGTAATTTTTCCTGTGTTTATACTGCGTTGTGGATTACATTGAGGTAGATTTTGGAGTTGTTTTCTTATTTCTATTATTAAAGTTTGGGGCGCTACAGAATTCCTCTTCGATTCCATCACCCGCAACCACCAATGCTCACCGATTAGAATGGATGGATCAATATCTAAAGAGTCTCCAAGAGAAAGCTAGAAAACATCCTCTACCTCCTCATTATATGGAGTACCTCCAAGAAAAAGGTAGATGGCATCCTATACCCCTTCAATATATGGAGTACCTCCTAGAGAAGGCTATGAATCGCCCTCTATCCTCTCATTGTCCCCTACATGGCATGGAAAAGACGACCAAGGCTGCTTTCCACACTCCGTCAACTACAGCGTCTCCATGTCCTTTAACAAATTTCAGCAACCCGCCAAGTGTTCGATGGAATTCCTGTGAGAAGTTAGCCTTGCTCGAAAGTGATCCCAATCTCACATTCAAGGTTTCAAAGTCCCATTGCACTGAACAAGTGTTAGAATACCACTGCAATCATTGCTTTGCTAATTGTACGTACAAACACTACCACTGCAACAAATGGGTAGACTATGATTTGTATATCACTTGTTTTACTAGTGAAATAATTGAAATGGGTTTGATTCCACTAGACTTCTTTTATAGAGGGTATGTTGATGGGCATAGTTATGATGATGATGAATTGGTGATCGAGAACAGTGAAGAAATGCAAGAGCAAGAAGAATATGACGACGAAGATGATGGGTATCAAGAAGAAGAGGAAGCAGCCCATGATGGCGATGTTGATGGGAATCCTGATATGGGACGAGAATTGAATCATCCAACTTCAGATGTGGTGCTGAATACCGCCACTGGCGATATGGGTCAGTTGGTCTTGGGATTTGATGAGGGTGTTAAGGTAGCATTCCTGTAAATGATGATTTGGTGAAGACCTCTCAAAATTTGGTCTCAGAGTTGTCTCAACAAACTTGCTGAGATCAAACAGTAAGTCTGCAACAACTCATCTAGGTCTGCTACATACCTAAGATCCAACGATCAAAGCACTCAACTTTTAGAACAACAAAATACTTGTCCAACAGCAAAACACTCAATCGACAAAACAACCGAACAACACAACACATGGTCGACAAAAGAGCGGATCAGCAAAACGGACGACGAGATGTTTGATTGACAAAACAAGCGAAAAACAAAATGTTTGGCTGACAAGTAAAGTAATTCGATGGGGAAAACCGTTCAACAAACACTTTGTGTGTGAAAAATCTCAAAAACTCCATTGATTTCTAAAAACTCCAAATGTGAGGAGGATCTTCGGAAGCAATAGAATAGAGGAGAACCAAAGCGGGTTCGTGTTCTGGTCACAAACCCACAAACAAAATCTGAAGACCTGTGTATTAAAGCTAACGGGTATGCGCGTGCGAACTTCAAACCCAAAAACCCAAATCTGCAAACCTCATCCTCTTCAAAATCCTTCTTCTTCAAATAGAGCTCCTCCAACTGTCGAGCTCCACAACTCCAAGGACTCCCTCTTCCACCTCCTTAGCTCGACCAAAACGATGAAGGGTCAACGAATCTCCGCAGCTCAACCAAGTGAAATTTACCCACGACCGTAGTGCACTTGAAGTTTGAGCTCAACGACCACATCTCTAGCTCGACCAAACTTCGAGGAGATCGACCAAGAACCCTCATAGTCCACAAACGCTCGTAGCTCGGTGAGAAATTCAAGAAGCCATAGCTCATAACTCGGCAAGAATTTCAATGCTCCACAGCTCGGTGAGGCTCATAGGTCGGCGAGGCTTATAGCTCTACGAAGCATAACAAGGCAAGAACGGAGAGATCCATATCTTGTAATGCCCATTGCTTGGCGGCAACGAGAGTTCCATAGCTCGCCAAGACTCCATAGCTCAGCGACGCTCGATGATGTTGATATTTGCAAGTGTACAAAATCGCACAAGTAATATAGATAGATGAGTAGAGTGTCGAACCCACAGGGACTAGATATTTTACTGAGTACCGATATCACTAGATTAATCACTATTTGGAAGATCGAATTTTATAAATAATGAAATAACTAAATTAAATTTATCTAATTAAATCTAACTAAATTGGTGAAGAGGGAGAGGGTTATTAAACTATGAAGCTCTTGTACTTTGTTTATTGGTAAATTTGTTCTAGGGCTCTTGGTTCACCTCGTTTATCACACACACAAATTATAATTCCTTATAAATAAAAAATATTATCTTTCCCAAATTGTCGACCAAAATCCTAAAAATATTAACCACTCTATCAACGTAGTCTAAAAATTATTCTCAATTAATCATTCGTCTATCCACCAAATTATTAATTGAGAAATTGGATTTCTTAACGGTCACGTCCTCCAATATACAGTCTTAATTTTTATTAGTAAAAAATCATACAAATGTCTATCTACCATGTTGTACGCATAAATAATAAAAATTAAAACACAACCAGGAAAAATAGAGAAATAAGAAGGAATTAAAATTTGTGTTCAAAACTCGGCTACACCTTAGCCTCTAGAACAATAAATTCAGTTCATATTTGTTTGGGATTGCATCAAAAAATATAGAGAAGGAAAGGCACAAAAAGAAATACAAAAATTAATTCAAACCAGTCCTTTCTCTATTCTCTGTCTCAAAAACCGAACCCCACAAAATCTGTCAGTCGTCACGTCGCGTCGAAGAAGACAGCAGCTGTCGCGTCTTGAGTTCCGTGCGCTGTCGCTGACGTGGCGAGTTGAAGAGGCAGTATTCCCCACCTGTCACGTGGGACCGCCTGCTGACTTGTCGCCCACGTGGAGGGATGCGCCGAGTGAGCTGCTGGGTCCTTCTTGCCTTGTACCGCACTCAATTGAATCTTCTCTCTCTCCCCCTTTAATTGTTTTTGAGAATTGAGCCGCACAAAAGAAAAGAGAGAGAGCTGGTCACATCAGATGTTGTTTGAGTCGCCAGGTCTCTTCAATAGTTGGGTGCACTTCGAAAACCGCACAGCAGCCCTACTGCCCACACTATTGTTTTTCCTTGCAACGCACACACGCTTTCTATCTCTCTTTTTCTTTGTATTTGATAGCCGTCACCTCTTACCTTTCTCCTCTCTTCCTTTGGTTTGCATTTATAGAGCACGGGAATAGAGTTAGGGTTTTCACTTTTTGTAGAAAAGTCCACATTCTTTCTTTATTTCCTTCCTTTAATTGATCTGAATTTATTTCTTGCTCTTTCTTTCTTTTCTGCCTTTTCTGCCCACCACGTGCTTCTGCATACACAAAATAATACCAAAAATTAGGATTTTTAAATAAAATAAAATTAATTAGTTTAAAATGAATTAAACTAACTATAAATCATATTAGCGTATAAAAATCCTTTTAAACAATATTTGTCGCATTTTTAACTCAACAAAACAATAAAATCGATAAATCAATTATTTTACTTTGTTTGTTGATTTTTTCCACAATTCTTTACCTTTTGCATCAAAAATATTATTTCTTCAAAAATAATTAATTAAATGAAATCATATAGAAATAAGATGAATTATAGACAATATCAGCGAAAACAAGTCATTTTAATAGGTAAATGAGTACAAATATATATATATAAATCCGACACATCACTCGACCCCATAGCTCGGTGTGAGAGCTTCGTAGCTCGGTGAAGGAGATAGGATGACGAAGTTCATAGCTCGGTGAGGGTATGAGGGTGGTAGCTCGACAAAATTGTTTGAGTTCCCATAGATGGGAGAGAAGGAGTCCGTAGCTCGACGACGAAGACATGCCATAGCTCGGCCAAGTTCAATGCCATAGCTTGGCCTTTGGATCACCCCAGGAATCGTGCTCTCATGCAACCGATGCTTTAGATTGTGCCACGCCATCTCCGTCGCTCCACTCTCCTTTCCACCGCTTCATCTCACTCAGGATACAAGCCAAGCACTGATCCACGCTCTCGATCGCGCCACATAGCCCCTCATCACAGCGATCAGATATCAGCCCAAAATTCAACTCAGTGGGTGAGCCATCCCCTGATCAATGACCCTGATTGCACGAAAAAGCGTGCTGAGGGATTAAAATTCAAAGAATTCCAAGAAATTCATTTATAATTCAAAAAATTGATTAAAATCCAAAAAATAATTATTTAAATTTTGAAAAATTAATTAAAGTTTTCTAAAAGTAATTTAAAATTGGGTTCATAAAATTAGAAAAAGTGATTTTAAATTTGGGAAATTTATTTTAAAAATTCCAAAAAATTCGGAAAAATTTGAAAAAATTCAGGAAAATATTCGCCATCTTCAGAAGCCTCTGAACAGATCCAGGTATCTCCAAGCATCCTGAAAGTTAAGATAGTATTCCAAAATCTAAAAATAAGGCGAACTACTCCCTGAAAGCCATGAAAATTGTCTTCCGAGAGTGGGGGCTTATGATAATATTAAAAATTACAGGAAATTAGGGCCGTACGATTTTAGCATAGTTCCTAAAGCTTTTACAGGTAGATTAATCCTAACGGGCCTCATTAACAGGTCCGAGCCTTCTATAGGCTCCTCTGCAAGACATGAGCCTCTTTCAAGCCCATAAGAAGTGACAGATTGAGCACACTAAAAGAAACCCAGCCCAAGAAGACTGTTAATCAAATCTCTTATGCCCAAACAAAAGAGCTTATCTTTTGAGTGTCGAATAGGAGATAAGGAATTCATAGTCGATCTAAGGAATTCATATCAATCTCCTAGATTGTTTCTCAGTCCTATAAATACGCTCCCCCCGTTTCAATCAGAAGGTAATCAATAGTTTCTCTCTCAAACTCACTTTCTCACTCTGTTTCTGACTTGAGTGTCGGATGGTCTGTTGCTGGAGCAACCTCCGGTGTTTTAGGCATTTTGCAGGTCCATTGGCCACGTCAACAACCGTCGGAACCAGATCACGGTGTTCAAACAACGATCCATATTCAATCTCAGGAGCTCTAACCGCATTTCACGGCAAAGATCAAAAGTCAGATTTTTAGTAATTTCCATCAAATATTAACTCCCTATCTGTTTGCTCCCACACCAAAATAAGCAGCAACAGTAAATAAGAATTTGGGTTCCAATCTTACCAAATATTACTTCCTTTAGTTTTCATTAGAATGATTATAATATTTTTTCTGGTTAGAGTAATTAAGGATTATATATGATTACATATTTTTGTGTGACTATACTACATAACAATTTGCACGTGTCAAACATTCCTTATTTTTCTAAGCTTCCATTTTTCACGAATTAAACCCAAGGGCATAAACATTTATTTTATATGAATGTCACTTTCTTAAATAATAATATCATAAATAAATTTGAATTTTGAGGATATTATTGTAACTGGATAATTAATTATAAATTGATTATTAATATCACTCTCACTTAAATATGTGGTTGGGATTAGATCAATTAAGTTTGTTTGTCTACAAATTATACGGGTTTGTCTACAAATTATACAACTCCAACTCTTGAGTCATAATAGCAGAGATTATTATATTCGATTAAGTGGCCTCTGAAGTTAATCCAAAAAAAAAAAAAAAAACTTGCCTATGAAGTTAGTCAGTCAAATTAAAATCACAATATTTCAAACTCTACAAACACAATGGAAATTGCCATCTTTGATTCAGAAAAGAAATATTACAAACCCTAATATCATTCATATATACCCCCACTCGCATCCATCAAAATTGCTTCTAATAATATTAAATTCTTCCAAACCCTTAAACAATCAACAATGCCTTCCTCTTGCTATTCTTCATCATCTCTTTCCTTATTCGTCGTCACTCGCCTCTGAGATTGATTCAAAGACTTCCCATAACCCATCAGAACCCACAATGTTGACTAGTCGATTAAGGTCATCAAGTTCTACCTGAAACTTGCAGCAAATTGCATTCGAAAACACAGGCAGTTTGGATGCATAGCATGCACAGAGGGAGAGATTGTAGTGCATGGTGAAGGCTGTAGAGGATTCAGGGGTGAAAGTTGAAAAAGAGTACAAGTTAATGCTCGAGGTGAAGAAAGTCAAAGGGAGAAGGAGGACTGGTGCGTCCGGGCAAAAAGGAGGAAGAAGAAGAGGGGATTCTTGATATTTTTGATTAGTTTAGTTCGCAGCTCAGTACTTTTTGATGTATGTATGATGATGTATATGTGAGTTTTTTTGTGGTAATTTATGTACTGAATAGTAATGATGTAAGAAATGATATTATGGTGATTGATCGAGCAATTCTTTCGCTACTTAATTAATGGAAGATTCTGGAAATTGTTCTGAGTTTGATATAACTTTTTTAGATGTTGGTTAATTAGATTGAGGGTTGAACATAGTAGATTGTTTGTTGACATTCATATGCATAGCAATTACAATTTTTTTTCCAACCTCTTTGTCATGTTTCTTTGAGTTGTGTGCTTTGTAGTTACTTCTACTTTTGTAAGCAAAAAAATATGAAAATGATTGTCAATTGAATTACAGGTATTTTGATTTGAAAAAAATGAATAAAATAATATGAAGAACAAATAGCCTATATTGATGTTTTTTAAAAAAAACACACCGGGAAAAGAACGCTATGTATCCCTACGTTTTTATGATAAACACAGAGAAAAGTCTATCCTGACATTTTTTATTATATACACCGGGAAAAGTATGCTATCTACCTCGGACAACTAATGAAAAATGATGCGATAGACTAGGTCTATATCACCAAGATAAACTCTACATCTTTCCTAACAGCAGTTTAGCCGGCACTTTTGGAGGCATATTTGAAAATGTCTGAATCATCTTTCCTGACATTTAAAATTGCCAGGAAAGATTTAGAAAAACGCCTAAAAACCCTCGAATTTTTTAGTGTGACTGGGGTAGTTGACTTCATGAATGAATCGAGTAGCTGAGAGTTTATCGACTTCTTCTCTAACCGCTTCTTGCCTATCGGGAGCAAACTTGTGGTGCCTTTGTTGGTCCGACTTGACATCGGGGTTCACACTTAGGTGATGCATGATCAGGTCCTCTAAGATGTCGGTTGTGTCGATGGCAGTGCAAGCGAATAAGTTTTGATTCTCTCTGATGCACCTAACAAATTTGTTTGACACAATGGGGAAGGGCTTGACTAACTCGGAAACATTTGGACTGGTCCTCATGGGTGAAGAGGGTTTCTTCCAGTACATCCACATATTCTGACTCAACCTAGTTCCTCTCTTAAGGGAGCTCTAAGGCTTCAAGCAGGAGGACAAAGCCCCCAATTATGGTTGTGTAACATGTCTGAGCCACATCTTGACTTTCTTTGACTTCACCTACCCCAGCCGGCGTAGGGAATTTTATCTTCATGTGAAACGCTAATCTACGGCATGGAGGACCGCTAGGCTAGGCCAGCTACGAATGGCATTGTAGGAAGCCTTCACAGTAACCATCATGAAGTCTATTTCTTCAGTTTGTATCGTGGAAGCTCTGCCAGCCTTCACGTCGAAGGTGACAATCTCGTCAATCTGGACCGGAATGGTAGATAACCTATGGAGGGTGTACCTCGAAGGTTATCGATGACCCCTGGATATCTTGAGGCCTTCAAAACCCTCTAGAAAGAGAATGTTCACCGAGCTACTATTATCTACCAAGGCGCAACGTACCTTGTGGTTAACCATGAAGAGGCTGATCACTATAGCATCACAGTAATGGGTCCGGATGCCATCAAGATCTCTTTCTAATAAAATTATTGGTACTATCCAGCTCCTTGCAGGGGGGTTGTGCCCTGAGTTGACCTCCTTGATGAATGCCTTTGGGAGGAGTTAGACTCCCCTCCCATAAGACCTACATAAATAGATTTGGCACCATCGTCTCTTATCCCTTCTTATGTTCGTTGGGTTTAGCTTAGGATGTGAGGAGTAGCCTGCCTTGCTTGATATCTGTGAAGACTGTTGATATGATGGTATTAAGTAGGGTAAATTTGTCGAAGCAAGAGACCAGAGGAAAGCGGTTCTAGTCGGATCCGTCCGTCTGGGATTTCTTGGGCCTTTCCTCATTCACACCTCTTCATTTGTTTCTCAATGAGGGCTCACTTAGATCCTGGGGTTGAAGAACCTCCTCAGCCCTAATGTACTTCTAAAACCTTTGCAATAGCACGGAGAAGTCCCAAGGAGGCTTTTTAGCCAGTGACATTATGAGATGGGTGTTAGTGTAGGTGCCCTAGAGGCAATACAATGATATTATGTAATCAGTATTATTGACATTATATTCTAGTTGATTATATTAATAATTTATTATGCTTCGTATTTACTGCGTTATAAATGTTAGCATGATAAATGTCCTTAGATTATTAATACGAACTATATGAACATGAGATTATATATAGTATAATAATCTTAAATGTCCCTAGTCGAGTATTATTATTATTAGGACAGTAATAATACATTGAGACTAGTATGTTGATTGATTGATGACCACCTCTCAGGGGTCATTAGTATAGAGATACTAAAATCAATACATAGGTAAATGTAAGAGTACATTGTACTGGACAGACCCACTGTGAGATTCATCATGGAATAAATAAATAAGTGTCATAAGTAATCTCACTGTGATAATGGTGTAATGGTCCTCTGACCTGAAATCATTATATTTCTACACGAGAATTAATGTACTTTGATTCTATCAAAAGTTATCTTTAATCGGGTAATGATAAAGATAGTATTGGATTCATTATGAATCGTGTGAGAAATGTGAATGATCTAGATGGAATTTAACCCTCCTAATTTTAGGAGCGATATTATCGGCCTCTTGTTTGAGTGAGACTATGAAATGCATGGCCATGCTCAAATATTGATTTGTTTGAATAGTCTACTCATCGATCAAGAAAATAAAGATTAAATCATTAAGAGGATGACACGAACCATGCCTCTAGTTTAATCTATAATATCAAGGTTAAAGGGATTATATTACACGGAGACATTAGTCACGAAAGGTTTAATTGAATCACCAATTATTATTATTACTTGGGTAGCAATGATGTATTACTAGATGCCGCTCATTGTTTATAATTTTATTATTAGATAATAAAATTATTGCCAACGTAATAATAACCTAAAGGGTCACACACTTAGAACGTTTAAAAGGAGTTTTAATTTAAATTCGGAATTTAAATTAAATGATTATAAATTCGAAATTAGTTATTTAATTGAGTTGGACTTGATTAATTAAAGTATAATTCGAATTTAAATCATTTAAACCAAATCAGTTTGATCTTAGTAGAAGCCCAAACCGATTATGGTTAAGCCCACCTCATTCTCTCTTATAAATACATAGAGATGTATTGGTTTAGGGTTTATCTTTTGGCAAATTCGTTTTCCATAGAAAACCCTAGCCGCTCCAACTGTTGAGAGGCAAGAGAGAAAGAGAGATAGAGGCAAGCATCATCGGCTAGTACCGGCTCCCTTGATCGTTGGACGATCGGACGTTCGTGTGGACTGATTTAGAGATGCGGATCTTGCTACAAGGGTCACGTGGTGATTGTATAACAGGATCTTTCAGCCTTCGTAAAGCTCTTAAAAGGTAAAATTTCGTTTCTCCATAATCAGCCATGTCTTGTACACGGATCCTTGGGTTAGGGTTTCGGATTTTTTTTTATCGCTGCGTTTGTGCCCCAAAATCCAACAATGGTATCAGAGCAGCGTGTATAAGGGGCTGATTTGGTTACGTGTTTACTGCATTCGATGCATGTATGCATGTTTTATGAATCTGCCTTGATACGGTTATATGATATATCGATTATAATATGTTATGTCGATTATATATGATTCTGTTATGCTATATATTGTGATTTGATGATACAGGTATATTTTACAATCTGCCTTGACTGATCAGTAAGCGATTTTGTATGTTATGCATGATGTTTGGTTTATATGGTGATATAAACTGATGGACAGATTGTGTTTGGACACGATCTGTAAACTGGGATATGATATAAATGTATATGATACATGGTTCCGGAACTGTATATGATGCAGTGGCGGCAGAAACTAAAAAATATGATATGTTGTTCGAAATCGATGATTTCTGAATAGGGATAGTCTTCTGGAATTAAAAAAAAATTCTGATTTCGAGCTGACCCCAGCCCGGGGCTGCCGCCCCCGAACCCCGCCCGGGGGCTGCCGCCCCCGGACCCCTGCTGTATATATTTTTTTTTTTTTGTGTTCTTAATTGTTTACTTGAGCATGGTGCTGGTTATGGCCTTAAGACCCTTAGATTAATGGTTTATGGTTTTGGTTTTATAAATACGACTTGCATGTCGTTTTCTTCATTCTTGTAATTGTCTAATCTCGAATGTAACTCGAGTTTTATTATGTAAGTACATTAGTATAGGTTGTTTTCAATTATTCAATGTAATGTACTTGATGATAGAAGGACGATCCAAGAAGTGGAGCAACCAAGGAGAATGAAGACATGCAATTGTATTTATATTTTCCACCATAGATTGACCTCGATCCTTTCATTAGCTTGAAAGGATCATGTAGAATAAAGGCCATAACCAAGCACGTTTACATACTGCACTTTACATATTGATGTATGAATGCATGTGTAGAATACATTATGATGCATGCTTCAATTAGATTAATAATGTATTAATGTATGTACTAGATACATCACCCATGCCATGCCTGCTTAAGCAAGATAAAATCTGTAACGATTTAAGATGAACATTAAACAAACGATCATGAGATTCTCGTGTTTATGAAACACGGCAATTAAATATGAATTTTCATTGATTCAACGATTGAATGATTTTGTCAACAACCGATTACGAATCTGTAAGAAAAGGGGTGCCAATAATGCCGTCTGTGCGTTAACCTCTGATCTGGAAATCATTCATTCAACGAATTTTTGATTTGAAATATTTAGTTCCAAGACAAATTGGGAATCTCTTTATGATGGGATCATGATCATTTATAAGTAAACCCCTTAACAAAATATTAAGTTAATTAGATGCTTTCCAATGAATTAACACTCATCAAAGCCTAGATCATAAGGGGTGGGTT
Source organism: Hemerocallis citrina (assembly GCA_017893485.1). Classification (NCBI taxonomy): domain Eukaryota; kingdom Viridiplantae; phylum Streptophyta; class Magnoliopsida; order Asparagales; family Asphodelaceae; genus Hemerocallis; species Hemerocallis citrina. Next base: position 94,887,616 of record CM030367.1, read on the forward strand.
TGCCAAAGTAGAGCACTCCTTTTAATCGTGGTTAGGTGCGAAAGAATAAATTTGATATTCGTCATGTTAATCATTGGGTCCAACTTAACTAAGTCGTCACAATAGGATTGTGGATAGTGAACTTAGAAGCATAGAGTTTGGCGAAGAATTTATTAGATAAATTAGAACAATAGTTGTTCACCAAACTATCCAAGAATTATATGTGATATAATTGACAAATGTTGTCTACCTAAATAGTTATGTTTTGGGAGAATTGGCCAACGCTGACTCAAGGCATAATGAAATATGGATCTTGGCTCACTAGAAAATTAGTTTCCGAATTGATAGTAAGGGCTATTAGTTTGAACAAAATAGTGGGAGATATATTAAGTTGAATGTACCATAATCACTTGAACATAATTATTAATTATTTGACAATGTAACTTATCTTATGCATTTTAAACATTGTAGATACTAAATGGCGCAAAACACAAACAACTCTTTCTCCGTGCGATCAGTCCTTGAGAAGGACAAGCTGACAGGAACAAACTTCCTTGACTGGTCTAGGAATTTGAGGATTGTCCTCAGGCAGGAGCGTAAGCTCCATGTTGTTGAAATTCCTCCACCGGTCCATCCTGGTGACGGTGCAACTCGTGCTCAACTAAATGCTTACCAGAAGCATATTGATGATGCGACGGATGTTGCTTGTCTCATGCTTGCAACTATGAGTGCTGAGCTTCAGAAGCAGCATGAGCATTGGATGCTTATGCTATGCTTGAGCTTCTTCAGACGATGTTTCAAGTACAGGCTCGTCAAGAAAGGTTCAATACGTACAAAGCACTTTTTAACTGCAAGCAAGGAAATAACCCGGTTGGACCGCATGTTCTGAAGATGATTGGGTATTTTGAATACCTAGACCGTTTGGGCTCCGGGCTTTCTCGAGAGGCTCAAATAGATATTATCTTGCAATCTTTGAACAGCAACTATGCCCAGTTTATTATGACTTTCACCATGACCGAGCAAGACAAAACACCCACTGAATTGTTGGCACTGTTAAGAACCACCGAAGCCAACATGCAAAAGGCACCTGAGAATGCTCCCATAATGATGGTGGGCAATAAAGGTGCTAAGGGAAAGGGGAAATGGAAGGGCAAGAAAAAGATTGGATCTAATGCAGTTGCTCCTTCCAAGCCCACTTTCAAGAAGGCTCTCAAGCCTAAAGGTGGTGTTGCTAAACCTGATAAGGGTGATTGTCACAGGTGCAAGAAACCAGGTCATTGGAAGAGAAACTGTCCAGCTTATTTGGAAAGTCTGAAGGGCATGAAATCTCTGAATATTTCTGATTCAGGTATTTATGTTATAGAAGTCAATTTATCTACTCCTACATCTTGGGTATTGGATACTGGATGTGGTTCTCACATTTGTATTAATGTGCAGGGACTTCAAAGGAGTAGATCTTTGGCAAAGGGAGAGATCGACCTACGCGTTGGCAATGGAGCAAAGGTTGCTGCTATGGCCGTAGGGACTTATTATTTATCGTTGCCCTCTGGGCTTATTTTAGAACTTGAGAACTGTTATTACGTGCCTGCGATTTGCAGAAACATTATTTCTATTTCTTGTTTGGACAAGAAGGGTTTTTCGTTTATAATAAAAGACAATTGTTGCTCTTTTGGTTTAAATGATTTAACTTATGGTGTAGCGCGTTTATTTAATGGTTTATATGTTCTTGATCTTGATTATACTCCCGTCTATAATATGAATAAACGTCTTAAAGCAAATGACTCAAATCAAACATACCTTTGGCATTGTCGATTAGGCCATATAAATGAGAATCGCATATCCAAACTACATAAAGATGGATTTTTGGATAAGTTTGATTTTGAATCATACGATGAATGTGATGCTTGTTTACTTGGTAAAATGGCAAAAGCTTCTTTTACTAAACAAGGTGAAAGGGCCAACGAACGATTAGAACTGATACATAGTGATGTATGTGGTCCAATGCGTTCTATGGCAAGAGGTGGCTTTTATTACTTCATAACATTTACTGATGATTTCAGTAGATTCGGATATGTGTATCTTTTGAAACACAAATCTGAATCCTTTGAAAAGTTCAAAGAATTTAAAGCTGAAGTAGAAAAGCAAATAGGCGGAAGTATTAAAACTCTTCGATCTGATCGAGGAGGTGAATACTTAAGCCATGATTTTAAGAATTACTTAAAGGAGTGTGGTATAGTATCACAACTCACTCCTCCTGGAACACCACAATGGAATGGGGTTTCTGAAAGGAGAAATCGTACCTTGTTGGACATGGTACGATCGATGATGAGTCATGCTAATCTTCCAATAAGTTTCTGGGGTTATGCCCTAGAAACGGCTGCATATACACTAAACCGAGTTCCAACTAAAGCGGTTCAAAAGACTCCATATGAGATATGGACTGAGAAACGTCAAAGCATGTCATTTATGAAAATATGGGGATGTGAAGCGTTTGTGAAACGTATGATCTCTGACAAGCTTGGACCAAAATCAGACAAGTGTTATTTTGTGGGGTACCCGAAGGAAACTAAGGGTTACTTCTTCTATAATCCGACCGAGAACAAAATAGTTGTTTCTCGCACTGCTGTATTTCTTGAACGAGAGCTAGTCTCCAAAAGAAACAATGGGAGGAAAATAGAACTCGATGTAGCTCGAGACCCACAAGATAATGTTGAACCTGAATTGGAACTTGAGCAGGATATTCAAGATAATATTCAAGATGACACTGCTCAAGAAACACAGATTGTTCGTAGATCTGGTAGGATTCGCCAAAAACCTGAGAGATATTATGGATATCTCTTAATAGAAAATGGTGATTTGATGCTCATAGATCAAGATGAGCCCCTCACCTACCAAGATGCTATGAACAGTCCTGACTCTGAGAGATGGCTAGAAGCCATGAAATCTGAAATGGATTCCATGTATGATAACCAAGTATGGACTTTTGTTGATCCACCTAAAGGGGTAAAACCTATAGGGTGTAAATGGGTTTTCAAAAAGAAAATCGACATGGAAGGAAATGTTCAGACCTATAAAGCTAGGTTGGTTGCAAAAGGTTTCAAACAAATTCATGGTATTGACTATGATGAAACTTTTTCACCTGTAGCTATGGTCAAATCCATTAGGATTTTGCTTGCAATAGCAGCTTATCATGATTATGAGATCTGGCAGATGGATGTCAAAACAGCCTTCCTTAATGGGAGCCTTGAAGAGGATGTGTACATGACACAACCTGAAGGTTTTGTCAGTCCAAGGGATGCTAGAAGGATATGTAAGTTGTGTCGATCCATTTATGGACTGAAGCAGGCCTCAAGGAGGTGGAATATTCGTTTTGACCAGACAGTCAAGGAATTTGGCTTTATTCAAAACGAAGATGAATCTTGTGTTTACAAAAGGGTTAGTGGGAGCCACGTGGCATTCATAGTATTATATGTTCATGATATATTACTTATCGGGAATGACATACCTTCTCTACAGGCTGTTAAGACTTGGTTGGGAAAAAATTTCTCCATGAAAGATTTAGGCGAGGCGACCTATATATTAGGGATCAGGATCTATAGAGATAGATCCAGAAGATTGATCGGCCTAAATCAGAGTACATATATTGACAAAGTACTGCATCGTTTTGGGATGCAAGATGCTAAAAGGGGATTTGTCCCGATGTCTCATGGGATATCGATCTCGAGTGACAATAGTCCTAAAACATTGGATGAAAAGGACCGCATGAGTAAGATTCCATATGCTTCTGCAATTGGATCTATCATGTATGCAATGATATGTACTCGTCCTGATGTGTCGTATGCTTTGAGTATGATGAGAAGGTTCCAGTCTAATCCAGGTGAAGGTCACTGGACAGCTGTCAAGAATATTCTTAAGTACTTGAAGAGGACTAAAGATTCATTCTTGGTATATGGGGGAGAAGAGAGACTAGTGGTAAAAGGTTACACTGATTCTAGTTTCCAAACAGACAAGGATGATTCTATATCCCAGTCTGGTTTCATGTTTTGTCTCAACGGAGGTGCTGTAAGCTGGAAAAGTTCAAAGCAAGAAACAGTAGCTGATTCTACAATGGAGGCTGAGTATATTGCTGCTTGCGAAGCAGCTAAGGAGGCAGTTTGGATCTGAAATTTCATCACAGGGCTTGGTGTGGTTCCATCGATCGCAGATCCTATCGATCTTTATTGCGATAACAGCGGAGCCATAGCACAAGCAAAGGAACCAAGATCGCACTCCAGGGCAAAACATATACTTAGAAGATATCACCTTATTCGTGAGATTAATGAACGAGGAGATATACATATATGTAAAGTGCAAACAAATAATAACGTAGCTGACCCACTGACTAAGGCTTTGTCGCAGCAGAAGCACGAGGGTCACACTAGTTCCATTGGTATTTGATACATGAGTGATTGGCTCTAGTGCAAGTGGGAGATTGTTAGTGTAGGTGCCCTAGAGGCAATACAATGATATTATGTAATCAGTATTATTGACATTATGTTCTATTTGATTATATTAATAATTTATTATGCTTCGTATTTACTGCGTTATAAATGTTAGCATGATAAATGTCCTTAGATTATTAATACGAACTATATGAACATGAGATTATATATAGTATAATAATCTTAAATATCCCTAGTCGAGTATTATTATTATTAGGACAGTAATAATACATTGAGACTAGTATGTTGATTGATTGATGACCACCTCTCATTGGTCATTAGTATAGAGATACTAAAATCAATACATAGGTAAATGTAAGAGTACATTGTACTGGACAGACCCACTGTGAGATTCAACATGGAATAAATAAATAAGTGTCATAAGTAATCTCACTGTGATAATGGTGTAATGGTCCTCTGACCTGAAATCATTATATTTCTACACGAGAATTAATGTACTTTGATTCTATCAAAAGTTATCTTTAATCGGGTAATGATAAAGATAGTATTGGGTTCATTATGAATCGTGTGAGAAATGTGAATGATCTAGATGGAATTTAACCCTCCTAATTTTAGGAGCGATATTATCGGCCTCTTGTTTGAGTGAGACTATGAAATGTATGGCCATGCTCAAATATTGATTTGTTTGAATAGTCTACTCATCGATCAAGAAAATAAAGATTAAATCATTAAGAGGATGACACGAACCATGCCTCTAGTTTAATCTATAATATCAAGGTTAAAAGGATTATATTACACGGAGACATTAGTCACGAAAGGTTTAATTGAATCACCAATTATTATTATTACTTGGGTTGCAATGATGTATTACTAGATGTCGCTCATTGTTTATAATTTTATTATTAGATAATAAAATTATTGCCAACGTAATAATAACCTAAAGGGTCACACACTTAGAACGTTTAAAAGGAGTTTTAATTTAAATTCGGAATTTAAATTAAATGATTATAAATTCAAAATTAGTTATTTAATTGAGTTGGACTTGATTAATTAAAGTATAATTCGAATTTAAATCATTTAAACCAAATCAGTTTGATCTTAGTAGAAGCCCAAACCGATTATGGTTAAGCCCACCTCATTCTCTCTTATAAATACATAGAGATGTATTGGTTTAGGGTTTATCTTTTGGGAAATTCATTTTCCATAGAAAACCCTAGCCGCTCCAACTGTTGAGAGGCAAGAGAGAGAGAGAGATAGAGGCAAGCATCATCGGCTAGTACCGGCTCCCTTGATCGTTGGACGATCGGACGTTCGTGTGGACTGCTTTAGAGACGCGGATCTTGCTACAAGGGTCGCGTGGTGATTGTATAATAGGATCTTTCAGCCTTCATAAAGCTCTTAAAAGGTAAAATTTCGTTTCTCCATAATTAGCCATGTCTTGTACACGGATCCTAGGGTTAGGGTTTCGGATTTTTTTTTTATCGCTGCGTTTGTGCCTCGAAATCCAACAGTGGGTGTCACAGATATTGTGTCAGAATGACATGGCCTGGACATGGCCTAGTTCCAGGCATGTTCCATCAAAGTTCTTACAGACTAGCCTCTGAAGCAAGTTGTTAACAAGCTAGAGGCGCGCGGGTGATCAAATGGTCCATCAAGCTCAGTCAGCACGATATCGATTATAAGCTGAGAACCGCTATCAAGGATCCAGCACTCGCCGAGTTTATCATCAAGTGCACTATCCCTGAATCTTCCTAGGTTCCGAATAAACAACCATTATAGGAGCACTATGTGGACGGTTCCTCCTGCAAAGAAGGAAGCGGAGCAAGTGTGATACTGAATGGTTCAGATAGCTTTGTCCTCTAGTACTCCTTGCGCCTTAACTTTTGAGACTTGTACAATGAGGCCGAGTACGAGAAACTAATCAGCGGACTACTCCAAGCTCGCAAAGCCAGGGCGAAACGGGTCTAGGCCTTTTGTGATTCTCAGTTTGTGGTCAACCAGGTCTGTAGGGAATATAATGCTCGTGACCCCATGATTCAGTATCTGGCCTACGATAGGTTAGTCTTGGCAGACTTTGAGGAGACTTCGGTCATCCGAATCCCTAGAGAACAGAACAAATAAAATGCCTAGAACCTATTACTTGGAAGGAGGCCCCTGTTCGACGGCAAAGTGAAGAAGAGCCCCTTCGGTTTGGGTGGCAGAGCTGCCGGGCTGGTGATTTGCCAAATACTCTCCCCCAGAAGATTCCTCTTCAGCCAGTTGTGCTGGCTCACTCAGCTCCATCTCTAAGGAGAAGCCCTAGTGGTCGAGATCAGGGTACTTAGACCCAATATGATTGAGGGCACAGTTGTACCCTTCATCCTGACCCCAGATGATACGATCGAGGGAATCATCATATTCCTGCTTCATCTGCCTCTCTTTTGCCTGCCATGCTAGCTTTTCCTCAGCCAGCTTCTCCTTCACCTAAGACAGCTCTTCTGGAGCCTTCTTCTCCTTCGGCATATCTGCCTTCAGCCTCATTGTCTGTCTGAGATCATCGTTCTGACCTGTCTTGGCCAATAAAACCTACTTAAGGAGCGCCTCATGCCTCCTCCTTAATTCATCCCCGTTGATGGCCGCCTACTAGAAATAAGGAATACACTTTAGCAAAACGAAATAAAAGAAAAGGGGAGGAGATCACGAGGTCGACAATAAATAAATGCCCATACCAGAATGGCACCCAGCGGGCGTAAACCTCCTCCTCTGACCTTTCTTCAGAGCCTAATGGTCGTGGGGAGCAGCGAGGTGATTGACCACCTATAGAGCGTTGAGACGCTCTGCCAACAAGTTCGCTTTGGTTACGGCCAATAAGGCACCCACACCTTCGACGGTGAAGGTGGTTTCAAAGGCATTACAACGTTTTTAGATGATGATGTGGGAGGCTTTGGAGCCTCTTACTTCACCACTGGCTTAGCCGCCTTGGCCTTCGGGGGTTCAGCGTTTTTAAATTTCTTTGTCTTCTAAGGCTCGTCAGGCTCCGAGGGAGCAGGACACTTCCTTCAGTATCTCGTCAGTCACCTTGCTTGTATGCAAAAAGTAGGAAAGACACACGATATAAGTAAGAGGAAACACAGAATTGAAAGTGAGGCAAGTAAACAGAAATGAGAGTATGGGAAAGGAGACACATCAATTACTATGCCTAGCACGTAACCAAGCATGAACATGCATGTGAGGCCACGTGCAAAACCTTTTAGAACTTGGCTCACGGTTCATCCCTCGCCCCTCAGCATGGTACTCCGGGTCACTCTCTAATTTCTTCATTAACTGGATCACGCCTCATGCCTCGTGCCTCGCGCCTCGAGCCTCACCCCTCGTCCCTCAACATGGTGCTCTGGGTCACTCACTAATTTTTTTACAACTTGGCTAGCACCTCATGCCCCATTCCTCGGCATGATACTTGTAATGCCCCGAATTTTAAACACATGTAATTCATAGCACAAACAAGATCTTTTACTTCAAATTCGTAAAAATTTACAAGGAATTTAAAAAAATTTATTTACAATAATGTTCTTTACAATAGCACAGTGGAATTTAACGAATACTATACAATCTGCAAATATGAAAATTCTTCAATCTTGTAATGACTCATCATAGTGACTTCAAGTTCATGCCGAATCGCGAAAAGAGTTTTCCATGAAATGGGAAATGCAAACTATTAGCAGTAATGGTAGAAATACATATTCCTTTATTAGTGGAAGTCGCCGTTAAGCAAGCGAAGAATAAATGTTGTCCCCCTTCCCCCGAGCCCGGTGGTAAAGCAGTAAAGACTGATTTCCTACCATGTCAAAACATTCGGCTTTCGACGAACAAACTTAGCTAGAACATCGACCGGGATGGCCAGGCCCCTGTTCCCAGGGTTACGGTATTCCTATGTTGAGCCTACTAAGATCAGAACTAAAGTTGTTGATTCTCTTTCATGGCCGGCTTTAAGCAACTCTATTTCATCATTTCCTGCTGAGATCCCAAGTCTCCAAGTGGGCCCTCTTAGCCACCCACGACCTTGGCTTTTTAGAGAATCCCGCTCCTGTGTCGTAGGACTTGTAGCTCGACAGTCCACCGGGTAGGTTTCTTTATCCTTCTAGTTTCGAGTGTCTTCTGGGATAGTTGTAGCGGCCCATAGGTGCAAGATGTACCTTGTGGGGGGCGGCGGTCCCCTGGACATAGTCCTTTCAGGCAGTGGCCGTTTAGTCCATGGTCCGTTGGATGGTCGGTGCAAGGCCAGAAATTGGAACACATTGATTCCTCTCGTTCCTTTCCTTCGCTTTAAGGCCTGTCTCTCGGTGTGGTCAGTACTCCATACTGTCGGGCAGCGAAGCAAATCTCTTTGTTGTACTGGATAGCTTTCCCCCTAAGGCATCCATAAGCCCTGAAAATGTGACTTCATATGCCACTCAATTAATTTCACGGGGTCTATACTCATTTTCCTTAAAGCCTACCTTTTTAGGAAGAGGAAGAGGTCGGCCTTCCAACTACACCTCCACCTCTGAAGAAGCTTCTATCGGAGAATCACATCGATCGTAGGGAGAAAAGTGGCATACCAAAGTTGGGATTAAGAGCCATATTTCGTACATCATTAATAAAAGGCTCTTACACTGCTACGCCAGGGCTTTTTCCTGGGCATTCTCTTAAACTTAAAATAAAATGAATAGGTAGCTCTGAAATGCTGTTGTTAACTGGCCTGGAAATGGCGATAGCATTTGGCAGTGGGACTAAAGACATAGGGAGAATCGGTCTATCGAGATGTTTTCTCTTCTTTCTTTTTCATCTCTAATCTCATCTATGCTTCAGGAAAAAGTGTAACCTATCCGCTAATAATTAAGATTTTTAGAAAGGCTCCTCGATTTCAAAGAGAATTTAGTGGTCGATTTCATCACAAGCAAACATATAATTTCATTTTTTCGCTCTTCGATTTTGCAAAGAGGCGATGGAATCCCTGGCTGTTCTTCCTGCTGTAGGTCGAGCCAAAAAAGTTCCTAGACATGGCATGGCTTCTTTCCCTAGGCCAGCTCAATATCTAGTCAATCATGCATGCGTTGGGAAGCTATTACACCCACCAACCATGAGGCGGCTCCATAGCACGAGAAATGAAGCCGTGAATGAACAAGGAGCTGCTTTTGCGAACGTATATACCTGCGCGAACTACTCAAATACATGCTTGTTGATGAGTACAACCTCTGAATAATTCTATAGAAGCCTCTCACACCACGAATGTCTAACCTTCCCGCATTTGAAGACACACTAATGTTTAACACCTCATACTTTCATAGAGATCTTTTCTTCTCTGACCGTTGGGGCCATATATTGATGAATAACTGTGAAGTTATACAATCTTTTAGGGACAGGACCCGTCCTGCAACTAGGAAATTGGGGCACATCATTTGCAGATAACTGATGCAATGTTATAATACAGTGATTCTTCTACTTTAGCAAACACAAACTTGAATGCAGAAACAAAATGTGAAAAGTTATTGTCCAAAATATCTCGGTGTATGATATGACCTAATCCCTAATACAAACATTACACTATGATGACACTAATGCATACTTGTTCGGATTCTGTGCATCCCATACTACATAGGTCCGGGGACAAGCCCTTATCGTACTCCTCATTATATGGTTCAGTCCCTCGCTATGCAACCTACTACTATGACTACTATGAGATTTTGATATTTTGCAAGTACTGGTCCTTGCCCCAGAATACTGGAGATCAATCCCACTTAAGGTTGGCAAACGGTCAGGCGGGCCTGGTCGAGTTGAACCCGCCCGGGTTTACACCCAACTTGGGCGGGTTCGGGTCGGGTCGTGGGGTTAAATGGGCCGGGTCGGAGGCGTAAATTTGCGACCCGCCCAACCCGTGAACCCTTTCGGTTCCAACCCGGGTCGGGTCGCGGGTTGGCCCGGCTAGAGTTAAATTATTTTTTTACTTAAAAAAAGTAATTTTAATAATAAACATAAAAAATTGTAATAATAATAATAAGATTGAAAGAGTGAAATTTCCAAAAAAATTGATTTATTATTCATATGATTTCAACTTATACAGTTTCACAATTTGTAATACGAAATAAAGATTTTCTACAAATTTGTTTTATACAATAACAAATTTCTTATATAAAATTTCAATTTACTTCAATTTTCCTAATTTTAAATAATAAGCAAAGATTTAATACAATTTTTTATCTATTTACAATTGTCTTCAATTTGATGGCCTTCAATTTGTTGTTGTTGACTTGTTGTTGTTGGTCTTGAATTCTTCATTTTGGTTGCTATTTTGTTTTGTTGTTGTTCTTCTTCTTCTTCTTCCGGTGAGTTTCTCCCACTTGTGGACGTCGATAATGCGTTTCCTTGGGTCCTATCTTCAGCCTTCAACCAATCTTCTGTGCAGACGAGCATCTCTAATGATTGGGGCTTCAAGCAATTCCTTTAATCAGTTAGAACCCTGCCACTTGTAGAAAATATACTTTCAGAAGCAACTGTAGAGACAGGAGGAGTTAGTAGATCTTTAGCCATATATTTAAGAATACTATAAGTGTGTTCATGGTCTTTCCACCATTGTAAAATATCTAGTGAAGAACCAAAAGACTCAGAATCTTATTGGTTATACCAGTTTAATTCATTTGGTTGATTAGTCCTAGGTTTTTTTGATTGAATTTGTGCAAGTAAATTAAATGTTCTATCATTAAATTTTTTCTTACCCTTACCTTTAGAACTAGCATAAGAAGAACTAACTAAAGAAGTTGTACTACTAGAAGCAAAATATCTATCATAATAATCGTACAAGTTATTTAATGTCGATTCAAATTTAACTACAAAAGAAGCGCAATCATTTTCTTCACCAACATCCCCAAGTAAATTAAAACACATTTCAATTAAACTCTTCATACCTTCTAATTTGATACGAGGATCCATCACAGTAGCAACACAATACAACATAGGAGGAGGGATAAAATACTTAAAAAATTATGTGTATGCAGGTTTTACAATATCACCAACAAAAGCATCATCGAACATTTATTTAAAAGTTTGCATCATAGTAACCATTGAAATAAAAATGCTACTAGAAATAGATTCATAAGATTTTGAAAACTTGAAAGTTGCAGTTTTAAAAGGTTCAAAAAATTTCAACAAAAATTCGGCATAATACCAATGACGGGAGTCATTTCAAAATTGTGCATATTTTTTGCAATACAAAATTCATTGACACATTCTTTATATTCAATAGCAACATGTAGTAAATCAAAAGTAGAGTTCCATCGTGGTTTAACATCCTTTGGAAATTTTCTAAAAGGTACATTTTTAAGCCTACACCAAGCTTTCCATTCTTGAAATATTGTGCCACTTAATGCAATAAAATGTACACAATTTTTAATTTTAACTACATATGGTTCGGCTATTTTTAATGCATCTTGAACACATAAATTTAAAATATGACATACACATCTAACATGAAAAATATTCTCAGATGGAGGGTTTAATGTGGTTTTTCAAAACTTATACACATAATTTTATCGCGAATATGAAAAACATCACAAATTTCTATAATACGGTTTGCAATTTCATTGCCACTATGGGGATAGGGTAACGCGGCAAGTGATATGATTCTTTTGAAGAATCCAATCACTATCGATCCAATGACAGGTTATTCCCATAATTGGAATATTGTTGCAACCTGTCCAACAATCGGAAGTTAAACTAACTCTACATGTTAAACTCCATAAAATTGCAATCAAAGCTTCCCTCATTTCATTGTACATTTTAAAACAATCTGATTTGCAAGTATTCATAGGGCTTCTTCTAAAATGGGGGTTTAAGGCGGTTTGATTAAAATTTTCCGAGTCCCTACTCTCGGGATAGGAAAATGGTAACTCTTCCTTGATTGTTAATTGGGCCATTTCTCGATGAACAAATTTGGGATCATAAGGGTGGCTATCAACTAGACCGGTCCTAGGATGGATTTTTTGTTGGCCGGGTAGGTCAACAAGAAGTTCTTTATGCACATTTTGAATGTGTCGCCTAATTATACTCGTGCCCTCACCCCTCTTCCAGTTGTATGGCTCCGAACATGTTTTACACACTTTTAAACCTACACCCGGTACATTTTCGTCCAGAATATAATCATAAAATTTGTGCCAATCACTACTTTCTCCTCTAGTTTTCCTACTACTAGCCGGTAGTTTTGTTTCGGTGGCTTGTAGTTGTGATTCTTCTTCTAATTCTATGTCTCCTACAAACTCATCGTGTGTATCCCATTGTTGGGGAGGAGGATTAGGGTAGTCTTCGACGGGGTCATTTTTGTGGGACAATTGGAGACCTACGGGAAGTGTCGGTGGAATCTTGTCCACTTTGGCTACGGCAGCTACCGCGTGATCTAGACATGTTGATATGTAGTAGTGTATGTAAAAAAACTAAATACATTGTAGGCGCGATAAGTTACAAAAAAAATCTAGAAAACAAGAGGGTTGTGAGAGAGAAGATCGAAAAACCAACAAACAAATATGATACAAAAAATTATAAGTACAAAAAAAATAAAAATAGAAGAAGAGGAATATGAAATTTTGATACCGTTCACCGTGGATATTCGTATATAAAAAACTCGTAAAAATAAGAATAAAATAGAAGTAGAAGTCCGGAATTGAAGACTTGAAGAGTGCTTGGAGGAGAGTTGAAGACTTGATTACTTGGAGGATAGTTGAAGACTTGAAGACGATCGGAATTTGTCGTTTGATCGTATATATGTCTTGCTACCTTGTTTGTTTAATTTTTCACAAAAAATGAAATGAATTGAGTAATAATAGTAGAGAGAGTACGAAAGTAAGGTGTGAATTTTTAGTGTGGGTTTTAGGGGTATTTATAGGGAAAAATTAAAAAAACCAAAAAAAAAAAAACAAAAAATAACGGCTAAAAGTGCTGTTATTGCTCTCGGTAAGGGGATCAGCCCGGTGGGTTCAACGTTTGACCCGTACGGGTCAAACGGTTCGCAACCCGCGGGTTGACCCGCGGGTTCTCGGGCGGGTCGAGCACTGAGCATCCGGGTTAACGGCTGGGTTGATCCGGTTAAATTTGCCTATTTTAAGACCCGGATCGACCCGTTTCTGTTAATGGGTTCAACCCGAACCCGAACCAGAATTTTGCTGGCCGGGTTAAATGGGCGAGTCGCGGGCCCGTTTTCCATCCCTAATCCCACTCCCCAAATCATTCTATGGCCTATTTCATCTGTCGTCCCGGAATACTGGGGATTGTCTCACTCCGCGAGTCATCCTGAAATCCTCATTACACAAATACCCCGTGAGCACCGCTATCGCCCTGAAATACTGGATCAATCCCACTCTGCGGATCATTCTGTGGCATATTTCATCCATCGTCCTAGAATACTGGGGATTGTCTCACTTATCAAGTCATCCTGGAGTCCATAACTCACATTTTCTCTTATTTCATCATATCTCCAACTAGTCCCTAACTTTAAGTTTAAGTTACATTTATTAAGACCTAGAGTTTAGCTTTGTCCACCGGAATTAAACCAAAACACTGAGAATACTAGCCCACACTGGCTACTTCTCAAAGAGAAAGTTAACCCACATTGGTTACTTCTCAAATTCTATTTATCACAACTGCCGGTATTCTGGGTCTCGCTCACTCTAGAACAAGCAACCATCTCAAAAGAGATCACATAGGTTACATTTAACCTCATATAAAAATTTCCATTCATTAAACATCTTTTTTCTTCTTTTATCCATTCTCTTTATGTTTATTATCAATCATGAAGTAACCAACTTCTTATAGCAACATTCAATAACACTTGATGAGTTAAAACCCTTATAAACATCACATGATTAATATCCTAAATTCATCCTTTAATTACCTCTTAATTCTTCACAAGGTACATCTTACTAACATCTCAATTTTAAATCCAATTTTATACGTCGTAAAAGTTTTAGGACAACCAGATAAAAGACATCAACCCAATGATATCAAAAAATCATATAAATTACAATACTACTCCAAAAATAGATTTATTAGTTTCATTGGAATCATAAATGAGTCTACTACAACTTTATAGTTAAGATCATCTAAAATCATCCTCAATTACTTCGTCTAAATTCATTTACAAAACAGTAGGTTACAAATCTGAAAACTGCAGCTCATGCTACTTGTAAAAATCATAGAAAATTTTATACTTCATGAAACTTTGTGTTCTTTAGTGCAAATTAAATGTATAAAAGTCTACTATAACTTTTTAGTTATAACTTTCCCCAAAATAATATGTCTATAACCCTGAATTTTTCGAAATCTACAGTAGGATTAAAATGTTAAAGTACTGCCACTTGTTAAATCTTGTAAAATTCATTATAAATTCATTTCTTCATGAAAAATTAATTTCTTAGACTTTACAGAAAGTTTAACGAGTCTACTTCAAGTTCTTAGTTTTGACTTTTCTTAACATACTGCATCTAAGATGCCAAAATGATCATAATCCGAAATGCGTAAACAATTCTAGCAACTAGCCAATTGCCAACCAGTCATAAGTTTGGATTTTATTAAAATAGTAAACGACATCTGAATATTATGATATTTTATGGAGATATTCTTCACATATATGAGATGCTCCTACAAAATATTTTAGCTCTAGATTGCATCTAGTTTAATAAGTATGATTTTTTCAAGTGCAACTAAAAATCAAAACAGAACATTATGAAAACACCCCCAAATCAATTATATCATAATTTCACACATTCAATCAATAAAAAATAATCTAAATATGAATACTCAATCTGTATAAGTTACCATCCATCTAACAATTCACACATATCAAGCATTCTACTAATAAAAACTATATTAGAAAGTTGTAGAAATACCTACCTCAAATGTAAAATTCCTAGTAGTAGAACTCCTAGAAAATAATGCTACAAAGGTCCAAGATCCCTAAAAAATGGCCGGTCTCTTCCTAGCACAACCCGCAAGATCTTCTCCCTCTTTCTCTCTTTTGTTTTTGTTTTGAGTTGTGTTTTTCATGACAAAAGTAGGCACTACTTATAGGAAAATTGTGTGGTCAAAATAGCTCTCCACTTCCCACTAACTCACACAAATCTCCCTCATTCCCAACCATGGTAAGAAACACGTGCACGTGTAGTCAATATGTGTGCAGACTCTTCATACAAATTTTATTATTAATTTTTATTAGGTTAGATGTGTGTGTTACACATGACAAATGTACAAAACTAACAATAAATTTAAATGTACACTTTAGTGCACACAAAATCAATCACGGGCATTAAATTAATTTTAGTGGGCTACGTTAGGCGTAGTGGATTTTAACTAAAACAAATCCCATAATTATGACTAGAAAATGAAAAGAAAAATATTCATGACTCAAGAAAATTTTAGAAACCAACATGCGCACTGCAAACACGTTTGTCGCACGTAAAAACAAATATTCAAATATGAAATGGATTTGATCAACGGAAATTTTTTTATAAATAATCGAAATACAACATACCAATGTAATCAACACGTACATAGAAAATACGAATAAAAATATATTCAAGTTAAAATATGAGAAAAATGAATTTCAATTTATAAAATGAATTCGAATGAGTTATAAAAATAAATAGTTAAAAATATGTAGAAACATTACACGTAACGGTGGAATATACGTAATCATCACGTGTATGAAAACACGTGCAATGCACGTAAAAACACAAAGATTAAAATAAATATTTGAGTTCGCCCAAAATAAGATAAAAATGAATTTTCAGATGACGGGAAAAAATATAATTAATCAAAATACAAAAATGCGTAGGATATTTATATTAAAATACGCTATGGATATTATCCTTAACGATACAAAAATACATGTATGTAACACCCATGGGTAAAATTGTCACAACTCAATTTTGGAGGGTGTTGCAGTCTCCCCTCTTTAAACAGTTCTGTGCTCAGAACTTACTAGGGTAATTGTATCTTGTATACAGCAAAGGAAAAATCATTATCGTATATTTAAAAACTGTCAATACCAGGAAAGAAATGTAGTATGTAATGTGGAAAACAAAGTAAACTTATATAAGGAAACTATGAGTATCAAAATTAATAATAACGAAACAAGAAAGAAAACTAGAAAAATAGCATAAAAGAAACGCGACCATAAAAGATAGTATAGCTTGAAAGAAATTTTTATACAAAAAAAAATATATTTGATAAAGTATTAGATATTATATTAAAGGAAAATGTAAATTAAGTCATCAGTTGTGAAAGAAATGAGGATACAAAATAATTAGTAAGAAGTAAGGAAATCATAGAAAAAATGCTTTACAAACAAGTATAGTAAACAAAAGAAAGTAGTAGGAAGTAGTACCAAATGAGTAAAACAAAAATATAAGTATAGAAGTATTTAAGAAGGAAGAGAAATGCAAGTGCATAGAATAAAAGCGTTGAAATAGTATAGACAATTTGTAATGCAGTAGAATTTTTTTCTAAAATAGACTAAGAACGTAAATAATCATTAAGTAGCCCAAAAATTTATGGATATATATATATATATATATATATATATATATATATATATATATATACATATATATTGATAAAGAAATAAATACTTAAAACGAAATAAAGAAAAGTATAAAAATACAAAGCAAACCAATAAATAATTGGAAGATCATAATAATTGAAAAATAGTTAGCATTGGCTAATAAAATTTTGAAAATTTTAAGGAAAGAGAAAATAACTAAAAGGAAATAGAAAAAATAAATCATTAAAATCGTAAACTAAGAATATAAGTTAATAGATAAAAGAGGGTAACAATTTAAGAGAAACTTGTCTTATGAAAAGTCTAAAAATGTATGAGTGTTAAATTTTAGCTAAATGTACGAACAATATAAGATAGATATAATTATGCATATCAAATTAATATCACGATAAAAATAATTCGTAAGGTAAATATAATAACTATATATACAATTCAAAATTAAATAAATAAAATAGTGATTAGTATTTATTAAAATATCTATAAGCTGTTAAGTATAGCAAGAAAGCCAACATACAAAATTATATACGTACATAGGCGTAAAATATATGATGAAATAAACAATACTATAATCCCAATGCTATAAGAAATTAGAGAAAAAAATAAAATAATAGTAAAAGTAGCAATATATAATTGAATTAATAATAATATTAACTGGCATAGGGATAATATGTAGATAGTAAGCGAAAGTATAAATAATAAAAATCATATTATATGAGTAGCAAACATATCAAAGATAGGTTAGCAATAAAATATAAAAATGGAATTGTATAATAATACAAAGTAATGAAATAATTAATAGTAATCCGTAATATATATTGAAAAATAAATAGATTGATAATAACACATATGTGATAGATGTCGAAGCAAATATAAATAGTAACGTAATTATTTAAATGCGTAGATTAGTATATCTGTATTATAAATAATAAAGTTGAAGTATTTTCAGCTAAGTTGTAAAACACTATAAAATGGGATAAACTAGTACAAAAATGGAATAATGGTCAGTAATATATATAGAAATAAAGTGGGGGTTATTAAAGTAGAAAAAATCTCTTTTGTTGTGGGTTCGCCTTTTTGGTGTCCAACTGCAGGCATGCCTCCTTGACATTGAGTTGTAGAATTGCCTCTAAGAAATCTGGTTGTAGTTTTTCTTCGGGACATTCGGTTGCAGATTTTGCTTCCCCACATCCAGTTGCAATTTGCCTAAATTGATGTCTAGTTGCATATTTGTCCTCTCGACATCAGGTTGC
Source organism: Hemerocallis citrina (assembly GCA_017893485.1). Classification (NCBI taxonomy): domain Eukaryota; kingdom Viridiplantae; phylum Streptophyta; class Magnoliopsida; order Asparagales; family Asphodelaceae; genus Hemerocallis; species Hemerocallis citrina. The sequence goes on from CM030367.1 coordinate 94,905,846, forward strand.
ACCGAAATGGTGATGCAATCTTCCATATGTACTTGGATAATGGATGTTTAATTTAAGTATGATGTTACGTTTTTGAAATTTGTGAAGTAAAAATAGATATAAAAGTTGGGATAGTAAGAAGAGAAAATGAAGTAGAAAATTACAACGACGAAATATTAAAATAGAAGTATAGATTTTAAATATCGAATATATAAAATTAGTAGTAATGAAAAGGATTTATAACATTAAGACAAAACTAGTATAAAATATATGCATGAGCTTAAATACAAATGCGAATGAAAACAATAATTATGTAGTGTAGTAGATTAGGATAATAAACATAAATAATTATAGATATAAAAAAATATAGTGATGTAGTAATTGGATAATGGCAAAATGATATGTATAGTAAGTATATTCAAATACATGACATATATATATATATATATATATATATATATATATATATATATATATATATATATATAAATCAGTGGAAAGTATATGTAGTAATGAAGAATGTAAAAATATAAATAGTGAGTGTACATACTACGTTAGAGAAGTATAAAGCGACAAAATTAATAAGTAGATATTGATAGTGAAAAGTAAATATAACAAATTAAACTAGCAAATAATATGTAATAACAATAGTATCGACGTGCACTATTTCCGATGTGCACTGTTTCAGCTTTTAGGATTGTTTCTTCCGCTTTCAACAATATGTAATAACAATAGTATTTCTTCTGCTTTCAGGATTGTTTCCGACGTGCACTGTTTCAGCTAGCTGCGGCTACTGCTTCTGTGGTGCCTCCCCTGGGCCTAGTTATTGAGTTTGAAGTTGGTTTTTGTAGTGTATTTTTGGTTTCTTTGTGTGGCAATCCTTCCTTGCCATCGCGTTGCTAGGCAGTGCCTTGGTTTTTCTGTTTTCTTTTGTTCAGTTTTACTTCGCGTAGAATTGTCATTGTTGTATTACCTTATTATTAATAATATTGGGCTGGAGTCACAAGCCTCCATCCGCTTTATCAAAATAAATAAATAATAATAGTACCGAATACAGGCTATAAAACAAAAATAGTAGGAAAGAAGATTTATAATGTATAGAAGTATGTCACATTTATATAAGTAAAATTTTACAATCTTGTTAAAAATATATTGACGTGAATAAGACGTAAAATAATAGAAAAATTATAGCATCGTAAAATCAAGAATTTGTGAAGTGAATGTAAACATACAAAAATCAAAAATTAAAATCTGATAGGAATAATAACAAAGGAAAACGATAATCTTAGTAACAATTTAATTAGTAGTAATTCAAAACTTAATAGAATATGTAAAAGTAATAGCAAAAATAAATAAGTAATGTAAAAATGCATAAAAGTAAGGAGGATAAAATATCAAGAAAGAAAACGAGTAACTAAAACTTAAAAGATTAAGACAAAGGGTTGTAGATTGAATTTTAAATATCAAAGTGAATTAATAGTATATGAAAAATATTAAATGTTAAAGATGAAAAGTACTATGAGGAAAATACACGAAGAAAATAAAAGAGAAAAGCTTAGCCTACGTATAAAGTATCACGAACATATGTTCCAACCAACCATACCACTCGTGATATCAAGAAAAAATATACTCGCATACAATATCACATCAATTGTATACGAGGGGAGTATCATGAATGCAAGTTCAATAACTACTTCATTCAGGACTACAACTGAAACTCACACATCTAATGTCCACACTAATGTGTCGTCCTTGTAATTTTGTACTACTCATTGAAGTTTACTCTGAAACCAACCTGTAACACCCCGAATTTCAAAAACATGTAAATCGTAGGAAAAACAGGATCTTTTAATTTAAATTTGTACAAATTTACAAGGAATTCAAAACATTTTATTTATCTTTTACTTTAAATTCGTACAAATTTACAAGGAATTTAAAACTTTTTATTTGCAACAATGTTCTTTACAACATCACAGCGAAATTTAATGAATACAATACAATCTTCAAATATGAAAATTCTTCAATCCTGTAACGACTCATCATAGTGACTTCAAGTCCATACCGAATCCAGTCCTGCAACTAGGAAACTGTCGGCACGTTAGTTGCATACAACTGATGCAATGTTATAATACAGTATCAAGCATTACATACTACATGCATTTAACAATTCACACATATCACACAATTTAACAATTCACACATCTAACAATTAATTATATGTTGCATACAACTGACGCAATCTAAACATGAATACTCAATCTATATAAGTTACCATGCATCTAACAATTCACACATATCAAGCATTCTACTAATAAATACTATATTAGAAAGTTGAAGAAACACCCACCTCAAATGTAGAATTTCTAGTAGTAGAACTCCTAGAAAATAATGCTCCAAAGCTCCAAGCTCCCTCAAATATGGCCGGCCTCTTTCTAGCACAACCCGCAAGCTCTTCTCCATCTTTCTCTCTTTTGTTTTTGTTTTGAGTTGTGTTGTTCATGAAAAAATACGGACTTTTTATAGGAAAATTGTGTGGTCAAAATAGCTCCCTACTTCCCAAAAAAACTCCCCACTTCCCACTCACTCAGACCACTCTCCCTCATTCTCAACCATGGTATGAAACACGTGCACGTGTAGTCAATGTGTGTGCACACTCTTCATACAAATTTTATTATTAATTTTTATTATATTCGGTGTGTGTGTTACACATGGCAAATGTACCAAGCTAACTATATTTTAAATGTACACTTTAGTGCACACAAAATTAATCATGAGCTTTAAATTAATTTTAGTGGGCTATAAAATGAATTTAGGCCTAGTAGATTTTAATTTTAAAAAATCACATAATTGTGACTAGAAAAATGAGAAGAAAAATATTCAGGACTTAAGAAAATTTTAGGAACCAACATGTGCACTGCAAACACGTGCGCCGCACGTAAAAACAAATATTCAAATACGAAATGGATTTGATCAACGGGAAAATATTTATAAATAATCGTAATACAACATACAAAAAATACATTTCATTATTTTTATATATACGACAATGTAATCAACACGTACATAGAAAATACGTATAAAAATATATTCGAATCAAAATATGAGAACAAGGAATTTCAATTTATAAAATGAATTCAAATGAGTTATAAAAATAAATAGTTGAAATACGTAAAAATATTGCACGTAACACTGGAATATACGTAATCGTCACGTGTATTGAAAACACGTGCAATGCACGTAAAAACACAAAGATTGAAATAAATGTTTGAGTTAGCTCAAAATAAGATAAAAATGAATTTTGAGATGACGGAAAACATATAATTAATTGAAATACTAAAATACGTAGGATATTTATATTAAAATACGCTACGGATATTATCAAAATGGTACAAAAATACATGTGCGCAACACACGTGGGCAAAATTTTCACAACTCAATTTTGCGGGGTGTTGCAATACTCCAAGCCACTCACAAATTTATTCGCAACTAGGCTCGCGCCTCATGCCACAACCCTCGGTGTGGTGCTCCAGGTCACTCGCTAATTTCTTCATAAAATGGCTCACGCCTTGCCCCTCGGCATGGTATTCCTAGTCCCAGCGCACATTGGCTCGTACCTTGTCCCTCGATACATCGTGTGGGGCAGTTGTCACATACTCACTAAATGGCCAAAATATGCATGAATACTTTTGTTATCAAGATATAAAAAGTACACTTCAAGGTTACATTCACGAAATTACATGGAATATTACAAATTTAAGGCCCAAAGGCCTGAACCATGGGATCTCCCTCGGAAACGTCTGGCCATATGTTTGTGGCATCAGTCTTCGAGGGAAGGATGCCTAAACCTAACGACTGAAGACCCCCTCGGACACTAGCAACACTACAAGACCTGACCACTCCACTTTGGGCGTCCCCAGACTCCATCATTTCGAAATGGGTCCTTGGGTAAGGATCTCATCTCGAGAATGGACTCCAAAAGGTAGACGTCGGGCCTGCCTCTCCAAGCTTGACCCTTAACCGATATATCTCCAAGTACCTCTCCACGAGCATTTGCTTAAGAAAAAAAATCCGAGGACCGCTGTCCAATCGAGCCAAAGAGTGTATCCTCCTCCGTTTGAGTAAGAACTATGTTGATATCAGGAACAGAGACCTTCAGGCAAGCCAGCTCATGCGCCACCTCTTGTGATCTCAAATATGGTAGCCGAACGCCCCATCCCGGTCAGTTGCTTCCTTCCGAAGATGGATGATGGTATCCTATGTCTAATGCAGATGGCTTCGGAGGATTTGGACCTCCTTCTGATACCCCTCCCCCGAGGCTCATACCTCATGATAAGATCAGCAAACAATTCAAGCCTTAAAGATCGGACAAAGATGCAAAAAAGATGCAAAAATATAAATGATTTCAAAAAGTGAAGCGTTCTCATTAGATGAAAAGATACAAAGGTTGGTGGCCATTTCGCGTTCGGAATAGATACAAAAAGGAGATATTAATACAGTTTGCTACATGGGTGAAGAGGCACCTATCGCGGAGAAGATTGAGGAACCTCGATCCCGACTTCCTGAAGCTCGGCTGGTGATCAAGGAATCTCCTTATCACCCGAAGGCAACTCTGCAAGGGTCAGAGGAGTACTCTCTGACTTGTTCGAGGGGCTCATTCATAGCCCTAGTCCTGCCACAAGATGACCCTGTCCATGGTGCACTCGAGGTCCGCCTTCAATTTCGTCAGTTCTGCCTCCCAAGCTTCTTTCTCCGATCGCAGATGCTCCTGTTCCAAGGTATCAGTGTGAGTTCCTCCTCCAGGGCCTTCTCCCTCTTCTCGGGGGCCTTAGCATGGTGTTTCTCCTCCTTGTACTCCTTTGCGCACTCCAGATGTAACACTTGAGCTCATGCTCATACTGCCTCTTTACCTTTGCCCCTTGGAGCTTGGTCTACAAGAAGAGAGTTAAAAACCAAGAAAAATACCAAAAAACTAAAACGAGAGGACATGAAATGTCAAGAAAGAGCCCTACCAGGACAGAGGATTGAGCAAACTTGAGATATCTCGAATCATAAGTCTCCTTGGTGAAAGCCCTTCTGTCGCTCTATGGAGCTATGTTGTTAACCACCTTGAGAGCCACCGGGGACTCTGTTATGGATTCGACCAGTTTCATAGCCCAATCAGGCCTAAAAGTCTTATTGGCCTTGTTGCCAAGGATGGCCTTTACCACCGGATGGAACGAGTGAAGCGGAGACTCAGCTAGGTTGGCAACTTTGAGCGCACCCTCGCTTGGCGGGGCAGCCTTGAGCGCACCCTCATATACTCCACTTGATCATGGATGACTAGAGCCTTCAATCTCTTCACCCTATCAAATTGTCCCCTTGGAGATAATTCAAGGGTCGAGGCAGACACCCTTTTCTTTGCCTTGGATTCCTCAATAGCCATCATCTTTGCCAATTCGGTCTGCCGAACAGTGATAGCATCATTCCCCTTCATGGATGCAATGGAAAACACTTCATTAGAACAAGGCGAAAGAGTGGCACAAAAAGAAACTAAGTACATACGGGGAACGAAAGACTCAGGCCACTTGCCGCCAACTTCGTCTCAGTCACCCTCGCCCAGACTATGTTGTCGCCCCCTGGAACAACCTCTTAAACTATGCCCCCTCTGCCGAATAGAACTCCGATGGCTTTGGGCCCTTCCTCTTCGGGATGTCATACGACCACTGGGTGGGGATATCCCAAGGCTTGGGACTGTAGACAATGAAATACTTAGTCCTCCAATCCTTGTTGGAATTCAGGTGGTTATGCACCACACGATACTTATGGAAAGGGGTGAGATAACACATCCCTTGATATCCCTGAGAAGAGATTAGTCCCAAGCACATGTGAAAGAACTTGAGCTTCACAGGCACGTTCTTCTGCTTGCACAACATGATGAAGCTGGTCAGCTGCTTTCAAGAATTAGTCACATACTACATAGAGCTCACCCCAGCCCTATTCAAGACCTCCTTAATGAGCGGGTTGATGGGAAGATGTAACCCCAAAATGAATGCATCCAAGGGAAACATACAAAACCACTTCGAGAGGTTATTGGTTCGAACGGACCACTGCATTCGGAATTAGGAGCTCGAACTCTTGGGGAATGTGGAATGTGTTCTGGATGGTGGAAAAATCGGTCGCCACTGGAGTGTTTTGCTTCACATCCGCTTCTATCTTTGGTTTGCCCAGTGAAGAAGCCTGTACACCAAAATGGATAACATTAATCAAATCATCCAGATACGTCCAGATGTGCCCGCCTACAGTCCTTTGAAACAAGCCCCTTTCAAGATAATACTTCATGGGTTCGTATTCCGTATCAAGGGGGTAGACTATCTTCTTTTTCATTGGAGGACGACGAGTATGATGAGGGGCAATGGCAACAATGCTACCGGGGGATGAGGCCTTAACTGGCCCATGGGACTCCCCTCCACCTCTTCTTTGACCTCTTCCTCGAGCGCATCCTTAGAGCGCTCCCCCTCTTCTTCTCCAGTCTCCTCCACGAGCGCCTCTTCGGACTCACCGCGCTTCAATCCCTCAGAGCTTTAGCTCTCCTCCACCTCCAATCTTCCCACTTCCGATGTAATACTCTAGTTTTTTAAATAATTCTTTTATGATTAATAAATAAATTAAAATGATTTTGGTGATTTAATAAATATTTTCCTGAAAATTTATCTTTTTAAACGTGCAAATATTTTCTTGGGAAGTTCAAAATCAAAAATATTTTTGGGAAAAACTCATTAATTATTATTATATATTATTTGTGAATTTTCTAGATTTTTCTGATAATTATTTGACCTATTTGCAAAATTTACGAAAAGATAGACTTTTGTGCAAAATTACCACTTGGAGTAAAAACTCCAGATTTTCAGATTTTTGGGCTTGGCATGATGCCTAGTCAACTCAGAGGTAAATAGGCTACCTTTTGTTTTAATAAATTTAGTTTATTTTGCAAGTTTTGATAAAAAAAGGATCTTTTTGCAAATTTGCCATTTAGAGGGGTGAAAGTGTAAATTCATTGTTCTGGATCTTCAAACAGTGCCGGCTAGTTGTAGGCTGGTTGTTTTTGTTTTTAAAACTCAATTAAGTTGGTTTTATTTAATGTCCAACTATAAGGATTTATATATGTAAAGGTATATTTTAAAAGAGGTATTTTGCAAATCTATTCAAAACCCTAAAAAGTCCAGATTTCGGCCTATAAAGGATCCCCTACAGCTGTCCCTCTCTTCTGAATTTTTTTTTTAATACTGGTTTTTTTGGAGTTTCAAAGCGATTATCTTGGATTTTGCAAAAGAAGGACTTTTTCTCATTCTTTATTAATTCGATTGATTTCTTCATTGAGGTGAGTGACATATGTTTATTTTCTTATTGTTCTAAGCGTATTGTATGTGATGATTTATCTATTAGAAAGCATGCTAGAAAAGGGTATGAAGATATATATTGAATCCTGATGAGTAGATGAATTAAAAAGTGAATCTTTTTATGAAACTACACTATTGATGAGTGAAACCCGAATTTAATGACTTGAGATTGTTAAAAACCTAATAGAAATCATGAGTAGGATGTTTTCTTCATATACTTTCTGTTTAAATTGTTATAAGGATATTGTATGTTGATTATTGCAAAAAGTAAAGCAAAACTTCACCTTTACTGTGTGTAGGCATATACATGCTTATTTTGATGGTTTTGATAGGTAGAACTTGATAAATAGTTGTTATAATTGATTATATTCATGAGTAAACTATTGTGAGTGAATTTAGAAACCTCTGTGTCTTCTTTTTAACCTTCCTGACAATCGAATCCCATGGAATTCTAGCAATTTATGCTATGATGCATATTTTGAAATCTTATATTAGGATGAAAGGCTTTAAAATTGTCTGCTGTTATGGTAGAATTGTACACTAAAAGTGTGCCAAATCAGTACTTTGTTTAAGTTTTCATGCTCGATTGTTGTCATATATATATATATATACCCTTTTTAAGAATAAGATTAGTCATAACATAATTATCTACTATTGCCACCTTAATGCCAGTGTTTCAGCTAATTCTGCTACTTCTTTTTCTTGTATTTTATGATTTTATCACCTTGTAGAGATGCCTAAGTTAGCAAGGAAACAAACCAGAGTTCTGTGTAAGCTATTAAATTTATATACTTTTGTGCAAAAATCTAAGATGATGCACATAACCTGTAACAAGTGGACATAATGTATCAGAAATTCATATTATTATTATTTTAGTCACTTGTCAAGTGAGGATCTTGACTAAAATGAAAGAATCAAAATCATCTCCACATATTTCTCACTATTCATACCTGTAAGCTAATCAAGTTGCAAAAGTATATCTTACCAGAGCATATAACCTGAGATTATACATATGCATTTATTTGGTTGCTAGTGAATTAAAGCTTGATTGATGAAGGAGTTTTGAGTACACAACCAAGTATAACTAATTAACAATAGTAGGATATGTAGGTGATGTTATAAGAGGTAGATTTGGGTGGAAAAGAATAAAAATGTGAGAAAAGATGGATCTTGAGTATGCAGGTCTGGGCATTTTCGGCCAAAATGAAATTTTGTGAATGTCGTGATTTTTTTCAATTGGGTATAATGGATACAGAAAATGGGGTGATAAGATAACTTGAGTTTGATGCTTACACATGCTTATGATCAATATATTTACACATTTCAATATATATATATATATACCCATTTGTGCATATACTTCACTTTCAGTAAAGAGAGATTTTCCTATGTCATACATATATACCTATATACCTTACTTCAGTAAAAGGTTTTCTATATATTAGATATATATACACCTATCAGAAATATATCTCAGATAAATTTGTAAATGATTAATATGCTTCGTACAACTCACTCTGATAATAATATTGCCATGATCATATTATTGCCAGGGTCTGATATGATTATTAGTAAATGCTTAACATGTATTCTTGTGTATACTTTGAAGACCATCTTCTATATAAACACATGTGCTTCTTTTCAAAAAGGGCCTCTTCTATATACCTGCATATGCTTTCGATTTGATAAAGTTCATCTTCTATACTGCATATGTTTTACAACCCCTATTTCCGTAAATACGTTTTTTCGTGAGTATTTTTCTGTATTTCGAAATTTATAAAATTTTTAGTATTTGATTCGTTTTGAATTTCATGCAAAAGTATTTTCCCAAGCAATAGTTATAACTATTGCAAATAAACTTTGTTTTCATTTTTACTTGATCAACTATTTGCGTTTTAACCCTCAAAATATTGTTACCGATTGGAACTATTTTAGCGAATTCCTAATTTTATATATTGATATTACTACTGTGATAATTACTATTGTTATTGTTAGTGTTTCAGTCTTATTGTAATTACAAGTGTTGATTTTTCTTATTAGTATTATTATTTTACCACTCTTATTGTTAAAATGATTATTTATTGTGATTAGAACAATCAATCCTTTTATTTATTTGATAATTATGTTTATAATTGATTCAAAATAATTTAGGTGATACAAAATGTATTCTTGTTATGAATCGTGTTATTTTGTGTTCGGGTTTATATTGATCTTTATATCTTCATACCCTATCTATTTTACTTATTGGATTTATACCCAAATACCCAATACCCTATTTCTCCCTATAAATACCCTAATCCCTTAACCCTAGCCCTAATTAAACACCCCAGCCGTCATTAACCCTAATTAATTTCTTAATCCCATTACTGTTCATCCCTCTCTCCCTCATCTCTGTTTCCCTTCAACCGAACCCACAGCCCTCTCAAACTCCGATCAACCCATCCATCGCCCTCATCATCGATCCCCGCTCCTCCTCACCTCGCCATCACCCGAGACCCACCGCAACCTAACTTGCCGAACCCCATCCATCATCGTCCCTGTCTTCATCTCATCTTTGTCCTCGCTTGACTCCACCGCATTTCCCTTCGCCTGCACCCTGCCGCGCCGTCCCACTTCGTCTTCACCCTCTCCGTGCACCTCGCAACCTCTGGAGAACCCTCATCATTCTCATCGTCGCCATCCATGTCCCGTCCAAGCTGCGACATCGACTTCCTCTATTTCGAGCGAAACAGAGATTGCATCACTGTTGAAGCCATCGTCGGCGTTGCGTCGCTTCCCGACCAGTCGCCGCCACCAGCGTCGCGAGCCCCGCCGCAGTGCCACCACGTCGCATCGCCGAGGAACTCTCGCGCCTCTCTCTCTCTGTCGCTTTGGAGAAGAAAGAGTGTGAGTGGACGATTTTGGTGTTTCGTGTTCGGCCACAGCGGATCCGATCCCGCTGTCCCCTGTTCGGCCAGATCTGGTGCGAGGTTGCATTTTGATTGGCTAGATCCGCTGTTCGCTGTTCTACCGCGCCAGTTCCGTTTTGCTGTCTGCTATTTTGGGTCAGATCTGGTGTGGGGAATTGTTGTTGTTTTGCTGGTTTCTTTGCACGGTCTTCGCACGTGCTTCTTTGGGAGTTCGCCCGGGATTCTAATTCCGATATTCTTTACTATTCGAATTAACTAAGTAACAGGCAAGTCTCTTCTTGAACCCTTTGATGTGTCAAATTTTTATACAAATATTTGTATTCATTTACCCATTAAAATTGCTTGTTTTCATTTATCTTATTTATAATTTATCTTATTTCCGTAAAATTTCAATTAATTAAGTATTTTTGAAGAAATAAGATTTTTGATGCAAAAAGTGAATATTTTTGGAAAAAATCAACAAACAAAACAAATTTAATGATTTATTTATTTTTATTGATTTGTTGAATATAAATTTTACAATTCGGCCACGTGAAAAGTTAAAATAGAATTTTGTAATTAAAAATAAAATAATAATAATTAAAAAATTGACCAGATTTTAGTTAGAGAGTTATCTTAATCTTAATTTCAGATTAATTAATTAATGATAAATATTTAACTAAATCTAGTTTTTAAATCAAACTAATCCTAATTTTCATCATTAACTACTCCTATATATATCTACAGGGAAAGACTAAAGAAGGTAGGGGGGAGTTGGCGTGCGGGCGTGAATTAAAGAGAAGGGAATTAGAAGAAGCGGATTGGAAAGGGGTAAGTGGCGTGAGGTAGGAGTTGGGCTTGGACACGAACAGAGAGAGAGAGGGCTCTGACGTAGTGCGCTGAACTCGAGGCCAGACCATGACCGGACAGCGACAGCAGCGGAGGATCTGACGTGGCTCTAGCGCGTTCTCCGAGACGACTCCAAGACAGAAAGAGAGAAGACTACGCTTATTGTTTGGGCACAATTTTCAAGACCGTTCGGTTTGCAATTTTTATTACAAAACGGTCTATTTTTGTATCTATTTTTTTCTCTCTAATTTTTAATAATGCAATCCCTGAACAAATTTGTTAGTTGCAATATTTTTATGAAATAAATTTATTTTTCTAGGGTTTAGATGTAGCCTAGTTTTGAGAACACAATTTCATATTTTTCTATGGTTGTGTGTTTAATTTTTGTGCATAATGCTTACAATTATTTGGCCAATTTTTGTATGATTATTAGATCATGGAGAGACCGAGAGGTAATTTGTGATTTAGAACAATAAAAATTGAACACCATTAATTGAGCGAAATTAGAGATGATTTACCGCGATTGATATGACCGTTAAGGAATCCATAGAACTTAATGAATCTTTGATTAATTAAATTTGCATAGAGATGTGTCAAACTGTTAGTTGGAGATATTTTTGGTGTTTTTCGAGAGAAAGCATTAAATAATTTGGGGATTTCGGTCTACAACTTGGAAAAATAATATTTTTAGGAATTATAAATTGTGTGGGATGAACTAGGTGAAGTCAAACGCCCTAGAATTAATTTTGCTATTAACAAATTACAATTTTTAGACTCCGCTCCCTCTCCATTAATTTAGTTAGTTAGACTTTTAGATTAATTTAATTTAGTTGTTTTCTTTATTTATTAAATTTTGATTATCCAAATAGTAGTTAATCTAGTAATATCGGTACTCAATAAAATATCCAGTCTCTGTGGGTTCGACACTCTATTCACTACTATATTACTTGTTGCGATTTTGTACACTTGCAAATATTCACACCACCCTTTTATTTATTTGTGTTCAAGATTTTCTTTGATCTCCTACAAGTAGATCCCATCCTTTTATTTATCAAAAATTGCTTTGACAATTCCGTTAAGATTATCGACGGTTTACACGAGCTAACCCGATATACTCTTAACATCGTGCTTTTCTTCGATCTAAACCTAGTCCCCAATGTTTCATGCATTTGCACATAAACAACTAGATTCATGCATAGGATTACTTGGTTACTTGGACATTGAAATTGAACATGCTAGAATGAACTTAATTGATGAATTGACACCATGATCATGATAAATGTATCTTAAACCTTAGAATTTGTATGTTGACACCTAGGATTGCTTTGAATGCCAGTTTGCATTCTATGTTTGATCGTGTGAATTATATGTTAACTTTTTATATTAATTTGATTTTCTGGAATGCTGTATGTTTCACTTTAAATCAGATTTTTAGCCCTGTTAATAACATAATTTGAGGAAACTTACTCAACATAAACTGTATCCCTTGATGTCTAGATAATTTTTCCCTACTTTGGATTTAAATTCCAAGTTGCCATCTGTTAGATATCATCACTTTACTGCAACTCTGTCAGCAATTTTCTGACCCATAATTTCATGCGTATTCTGCTGCTATTTATTTTATTTGACCATATTATCAATAAAGGAAAAATCTGACATAATTCATGCTGGACCTATACATGTATAGCTACTTTTCTGAATTTTTGTATATTTTAATAATGAGATTTCTAACCCGAATTAATTAATGGAACATAACATACTACATGCTGACTGAACATAAAACCTGATTAGATTAGAACTTTCACCCTAGCTCCTATGACTTTTATATACCTTAATTATACTCGTTGGAACCGTATGGAAATTTATTTTCCAGACCTACCGGTAGTTTTAGTTTTGCTATTTTGTAGTGACTGTAATCCATATTTTAGTACAGCAAGGTCATGCTGTCCTGATCATGTGATGTGTGTTGATTTGATTTGTTGTTTCATACTTTGTCTGTAATGCTTAGAATTAGTCACACATAGTAATATACAATATTGACACCCTCTTGCATGTTCACATAGGATGAAAATAACTTAAACAAGTCGGGATATTATGGGTAGACTTGGTTGTGAACGATCGGAAAATGTACTCGGTAAGGCCTTCTCGCTTGCACGAACGCTTGACATAGAAGGAAGAGTTTGTCTCGGGAGGAGATTGTCTTGCTATCTCGCTATTTCGCTATCTCGATATCTCGTTATCTTGTTTATCACATTATCTGGTTACGCCGAGTACACAAACCATGAATTCACCATCGGTCTAAAACGATCACTATGCATGCATGGAATCTGTAGTATGGGATGCAGTAGTACGTGCACTAGATAGGTTAATAAAATACTTAACAACCTGGATACTTGATCTTGTATTAAACTTGGCTTGACATCACGCATTGAACTTGACTTGACATCACGCATTACATGCGTGATTATTGTAACCCTTTTGATATTATAGCTTGCTTTTTGTTTTGTTCTATGACTTTGACCATGTCCCTTTTCTTTGATATTCAAGTTTTCTTTATGCTCTGTTTTCTCTACTTGCTGCCCACGACTTGCTCTAAGGACTCTTTTTTCTTTCTTTTTAGATCCAGTTTTAACAGGTACCGAAGGAGCAATCCAAGAAGGAATTGGTGAGCAAACTCTCTGAAGGTTGGAGCTGAACTTTAGACTACTTAGTTATCTTTCATTATTTGCTTATTGTATTTTCTTTTTATGATACTTTATATTATTGGGCTTTAGGACCCGTATTTTGTTTTATCCTAGATGTTGGATTATTATTTAGTGAATTTATTTCATAATTATCTTTGAGCTTATTTATTGTTTATGTGATTATATTCTTTGCCTGTGTGGTTGTTTCTCTTGTATATTGTTAAGTTAGACTGGTACAGCTTATAGATGATGTATAATCATTCGCTGGGCCTAAGTTACGTGCTCGTATTTCCGTATCTTGGGAAGTGGGGCGTGACAGGTTTTAGTGGTATCAGAGCCCAGGGTTAAGTAATATATCAATCAAACATGACTATCTTTACGGAGGTTGGCTTTGATTGGTATATTAGTCGAGTTTGCCTCAAGCCAGGTTAACTCAATAATATGCGCACCACGTTGATCAGATGAACATGTAATAACTTTAATATAATCTGGATATTAATCCTATTCGATCCACATCTGACTCCTTTGCATTCAATCCTTTGATTCCTTGTATCCTTCCGTCCCTTGCATTCATTATCATTTTTCAATCTACTCACATATGTCTCGGTGCTCACCAACTGGATGGTTTTGCAGTCTATGGCTGAAAATTCTTCGACTCCCCCACCCAAGGCTAAAATAACAAAGAATTCCGCCATTCTCCAGGCGATGCAACGAATGATAGAGTTACAGCGAGAGCATAATGAGCTGATGAGAGCTAGTCTGGAAAGAGCCCAGGAGAATGCACAGCTCACCCAACTGTGTGTATTTGCGCCCCAGCATCATGCCTTCGCTATCATGGGACAGACCCCTAGAAGGAAGGGCTCGACATGCAACTTTTGCTGCAAGATTGGTCACTTACGCAAGGATTGCTGGGTAGCCAACCGTCGATGTCTTGTATGCGGAGCAAGTGACCACAAGGTTCGGAACTGCCCAAATAACAAGAGAAGTGCACCAACTGGAGGATCAGCTCGCAGTGGAGGACAGGCTGGAGAACGTGGTCAGGCCCACGACCAGATTGCAGAGGAAGCAGAGACTGCCGAAGGTGCGACTGCAAGTATTTTGCTATTTTGTTGCATTTTCGTTCTTGCGTCTTTTATTTCTTCTGTTCTTGCATCTAGCATATTTTGTCAATGCAATATTGAGTATCATGTTAGTTATTTCTCCCTGCTATATTCTTTTCAATTTTGATTTTGCCCCTTGTTCCTCTCCCTTCACTTCAATTCTTTGATTTTCTTTTGTCCCTTCTAGTCATCCTCTTCTTTAACTCCTTATTGGGTATAGATTCATCTTTCTCCTACCTATTTTTCTCTTTGTAATTATTTTTTCCGAATACTTTCTATATTTCGATTATTATTTTTTATATTTATTTTCGATCTTCTATAAAAATGTTTCTCAACAAAGATTTTGTTATTTCGAATAATGGTGTATTTTAACTTCACTTTTCATATTTGATCGACTATATATTCCTATGGGATTATTTGATAAGACAAATTCTTATTTTGTTGTATAATGCTATTTTTACTACTATTATTATTATTGCTATTGTTTCCTATATTATTACTTGTATTATTATTATTATTGTTACTACTATTGCTATTATTATTATTGTTTTCATTATTTTATTATTATTAATGTTGAATTACTTCCACAAAAATGTTGAACCCAAAACTATATTTTGTCTTGCATTATTATTTTTAATAGTGTTGTTAATATTTTTAATATTATTGTTATTATTGTTATGATCATTGTTATTATCATTGTTATTCTTATTGTTATTAGTATTGATATTTTGTTATTATTATTTTTATTGGTATTATTATTTTTATCGTTACTATTAATATTATTATGATTTTGTTCTGAGCCCGAACATGCTCAATTTTATATGCATTCCACTATTTCGGTGCAACCTAATGTCGAGACAGCAAATATGCAACTCGATGTCAATGGAGGCAAATAGAAACTAGATATCGGGGAGGCAAAATGTGCAACCGAATATCCAGACAGTAACCTGCAACCTGATGTCGTGAAGGCAAACATGCAACTTGATGTTAAGGAGGCAAGATTTTCTATCTATTTGCTAATTGATATTTCAAGACTCTTTGCTTAGATAATGAAACTAATAGTAAAGAAATATTTTCTTCAGGACATTTTGTTTATACAGTTACACTTTATGTTTCCATACAATTTGAACTAGTATAGTTGATTTTTACTCTATTTTGTGTATAAAATTATTATTGCAACTATTTTTATTATTGCCATTGTTTTCGATATTTATTATTGGCATTTTGTCATTTCTATTGCTGTTATTATTATTGCTTTCATCATCTTTAATGCTGTTACTATTTTTATTATTATTATTACTGTCACTTTATTATTATTGATATTATTATTATTATTATTGCTATTATTTTTATTATTATTAATGTTAGTATTTTTAATGCTATTATTATTTCTATTTTTATTGAATTATTTTTTTTTTAATATGTTAAAATCTCATTTCTGTCATGTATGTATTATCATTATTATCCGTATTGGTAATATTTTGTTTTCATTTATTATGTCTTTATTACCTGTATGATTATGATGACTAGATTACTGTTATTAATATTATTATCATTAATTTGTTATTTTGTTATTATTATTTTATTATTATGGTTATTATTACTTGTATCATTAATGCTGCTATTATTTTTAATATTATTGTTATTATTATTTTTATTATTATTGATATTAATATCTTTATTAGGATTATGTGTTGGTATCATTATTGTTATTATGATTATTTCTCTTATTATTATTATTATTCTATTGTTATTGATATTATTATTTTTATTGTTAATATTTGTTGTTATTATTATTATTTCTCTTATTATTATTATTATTCTATTGTTATTGATATTATTATTTTTATTGTTAATATTTGTTGTTATTATTATTTCTGTTAAAGCCATTAGTTTTGATCTATATTATATCTTTAATAATTTAAATTGAAGCTCAATTTTAAATCATTTTGCATTATTTGCTTGTATCTATCTTGAGCCCATGCCCTCCTCGATCCTAGTATCTCACTCTTGTCTTCCTGCTCGGTTCGTCGATTGGTGTCATTTAACGACATGTATGTTTCTTGGAACATCACCATCGGAGTAGCGCAGCGGAAGTATGGTCGGCCCATAACCCACAGGTCCCAGGATCCCCTTATTGCTTCTAGTTCTTTGTATTGTTTGTTTCCCTCCACCCCTTGCATTCATCTTCATCCGTTGACTCATTTGCTTGGTCTAACTCTTCCTTACCCATCTTTCTTCGACTCCAGCTCTATCCATTTCTTCATCTCTTTGCTTGCTATCTTGCAAGTCTTGTGTTGTTTCTTCTTCATTTTTGATACCGGTTACTTCTTTCTTGTCTTCCATATGACCTCATTGTTAACTACTTCTTTCTTTTCTGGTGTTGCCACAGCCTTGTTCCTTGCCTTAAACCCTCTGTTTTGTTACCCCCGATTTCTTTTTGCCCTGTCTTATGTACCGCCTAAGCAAATTTTGAGGACGAAATTTTGTTGTAAGGTGGGTAGGATTTGTAACCCCTATTTTCGTAAATACGTATTTTCGTGAGTATTTTTCTATATTTCGAAATTTATAAAATTGTTACTGTTAGATTCGTTTTGAATTTCATGCACAAGCATTTTCCCAAGCAATAGTTATAACTATTGCAAATAAACTTTGTTTTCATTTTTACTTGATCAACTATTTGCATTTTAATCCTCAAAATATTGTTACCGATTGAAACTATTTCAGCAAATTTCTATTTTTATATATTGATATTACTACTCTGATAATTACTATTGTTATTGTTAGTGTTTCAGTCTTATTGTAATTACTAGTGTTGATTTTTCTTATTAGTATTATTATTTTACTACTCTTATTGTTAAAATGATTATTTATTGTAATTAGAACAATCAATCCTTTTATTTATTTGATAATTATGTTTATAATTGTTTCAAATAATTTAGGTGATACAAATTGTATTCTTGTTATGAATCATGTTCTTTTGTGCTCGGGTTTATATTGATCTTTATATCTTCATACCCTATCTATTTTACTTATTGGATTTATACCCAAATACCCAATACCCTATTTCTCCCTATAAATACCCTAATCCCTTATCCCTAGCCCTAATTAAACACCCCAGCCGTCATTAACCCTAATCTATTTCTTAATCCCATTACTGTTCATCCCTCTCTCCCTCATCTTTGTTTCCCTTCAACCGAACCCACAGCCCTCTCAAACTCCTATCAACCCATCCATCGCCCTTATCATCGATCCCCGCTCCTCATCACCTCGCCATCTCCCGAGACCCACCGCAACCCAACTTGTCGAACCCCATCCATCATCGTCCCTGTCTTCATCTCATCCCCGTCCTCGCTCGACTCCACCGCATTTCCCTTCGCCTGCACCCCGCCGCGCCATCCCACTTCGTCTTCACCTTCTCCGTGCACCCCGCAACCTCTGAAGAACCCTCATCATTCTCGTCGTCGCCGTCCAGGTCCCGTCCAAGCCGGGACGTTGACTTCCTCTGTTTCGAGCGAAACAGAGATTGCATCACCGTTGAAGCCATCGCCGGCGTTGCGTTGCTTCCCGACCAGTTGCCGCCACCTGCGTCGCGAGCCCCGCCGCAGTGCCGCCACGTCGCATCACCAAGGAACTCTCGCGCCTCTCTCTCTCTGTCGCTTTGGAGAAGAAAGACTGCGAGTGGACGATTTTGGTGTTTCGTTTTTGGCCACAGCGGATTCGATTCCACTGTCTCCTGTTCGGCCAGATTCGGTGCGAGGTCGCATTTTGATTGGCTGGAACCGCCGTTCGCTGTTCTGCCGTGCCAGATCTGTTTTGTTGTCTGCTGTTTTGGGTCAGATCTGGTGTGGGGAATTGTTGTTGTTTTGCTGGTTTCTTCGCACGGTCTTTGCACGTGCTTTTTCGGGAGTTCGCCCGGGATTCTAATCCCGATATTCTTTACTATTCGAATTAACCGAGTAACAGGCAATTCTCTTCTTATACCCTTTTATTTATTTGTGTTCAAGATTTTCTTTGATCTCCTGCAAGTAGATCCCATCCTTTTATTTATCAAAAACTGCTTTGACAATTCTGTTAAGATTATCGAGGGTTTACACGAGCTAACCCGACATACTCTTAACATAGTGCTTCTCTTCGATCTAAACCTAGTCCCCAATGTTTCATGCATTTGCACATAAACAACTAGATTCATGCATAGAATTACTTATTGATTTGGACATTGAAATTGAACATGCTAGAATGAACTTAATTGATGAATTGACACCATGATCATGATAAATGTATCTTAAACCTTAGAATTTGTATGTTGACACCTAGGATTGCTTTGAATGCCAGTTTGCATGCTATGTTTGATCGTGTGAATTATCTGTTAACTTTTTATATTAATTTGATTTTCTGGACTACTGCATGTTTCACTTTAAATCAGATTTTTACCCCTGTTACTGACATAATTTGAGAAAACTTACTAAACATAAAATGTAGCCATTGATGTCTAGATAATTTTTCCCTACTCTGGATTTAAATTCCATGTTGCCATCTGTTAGATATCATCACTTTTTCTGCAACTGTGTCAACAATTTTCAGACCCATAATTTCATGTGTATTCCCTATTTATTTTTTTGACCATGTTATCAGTAAAGGAAAAATCTAAAATAATTCATGTAGTACCTAGACATGTATAACTACTTTCCTGAATTTTTGTAGATTTTAATAATGAGTTTTCTAACACGAATTAATTAATGGAACATAACCTACTGCATGCTGACTGAACATAAAACCTCATTAGATTAAAACTTTCACCCTAGCTCCTATGACTTTTATATACCTTAATTACACTCGTTGGAACCGTATGGAAGTCTATTTTCCAGATCTTCCGGCCGTTTCAGTTTTGCTATTTTGTAGTGACTGTAATCCATATTTTAGTACAGCAAGGTCATGCTGTCCTGATCATGTGATGTGTGTTGATTTGACTTGTTGCTTCATACTTTGTCTGTAATGCTTAGAATTAGTCACACATAGTAATATACAACATTGACACCCTCTTGCATGTTCACATAGGATAAAAATGACTTAATAACAAGACGAGGTATTATGGGTAGACTTGGTAGTGAACGATCAGGAAATGTACTCGGTAAGGCCTTCTCGCTCGCACGAACACTTGACATAGAAGGAGGAGTTTGTCTCGGGAGGAGATTGTCTTGCTATCTCGATATCTCGATATCTTGGTTATCATATTATCTAGTTACGCCGAGTACACGAACCGTGAATTCACCATCGGTCTAAAATGATCACTATGCTTGCATGGATTCTGTAGTATGGGATGCAGTAGTACGTGCACTAAATAGGTTAATAAAATACTTAACAACTTGCATACTTGATCTTATATTGAACTTGGCTCGACATCATGCATTGAACTTGACTTGACATCACACATTACATGCATGATTATTATAACCCTTTTGATATTATAGCTTACTTTTTGTTTTGTTCTTTGACTTTGACCATGTCCCTTTTCTTTGATATTCAAGTTTCCTTTATCCTCTGTTTTCTCTACTTGCTGCACACGACTTGCTCTAAGGGCTCTCTTTTCTTTCTTTTTAGATCTAGTTTTAACAGGTACCGAAGGAGCAATTCAAGAAGGAATTGGTAAGCAAACTCTCTGAAGATTGGAGTTGGACTTTAGACTACTTAGTTATCTTTCATTATTTGCTTATTGTATTTTTTTTTATCATACTTTATATTCTTGGGCTTTATGACCCGTATTTTGTTTTATCCCAGATGTTTGATTATTATTGAGTGAATTTATTTCATGATTATCTTTGAGCTTATTTATTGTTTATGTGATTATATTCTTTGCCTCCGTGGTTGTTTCTCTTGTATATTGTTAAGTTAGACTGGTACAGCTTATGTATGATGTATAACCATTCGCTGGGCCTAAGTTACGTGCTCGTATTTTCGTATCTTGGGAAGCAGGGCGTGACAGCTTTACTTCAATGAAGTCTATCTTCTTCACTGCATATGTTTTATAACCTGCATTGGCCTAATTCCTACAAGTGGGCATCTTCTATACTCTGCACATATTTCACTTCAAATCAGTAAAAAGGATTTCTATATATCAGATACATACACTTCATATAAGTTTAGGAGATTTGTATACCATATATACATATGTATATATATATCCTTCATGTCAGTACAAATAGTTTCTATATATATTATATATATACATAGATACTCCATATTAGTAAGAGGATTTCATCCTATATCAAATACACATACATATATGTATTTCATTTCAATAAAAGACCAACTTCCATGATTTCTGCATATACTTCATTTCAACAGAAGAGCTTCTTTTCTATATCCTACATATAGTTCAGCTACTATATTTCTGCTTATACTTAAATTCAATAGAAGATCATTTTCTATATATCTGTATATGGTCATCTTCTATATATAGATGCATATGTTTCATCTCCTATAACCTGCATACTGATCATCTATTATATAACCTATATTTGCTTAATGTAAATAAAAGGGGATTTCTATATATCAGTTATACACATATTTGTTCACCTCAGTAAAAGGAGTTTTCTTCTGCATCCTGTGAATGTTCAATCAGTAAAAGGATTTTTCTATATATCATGAATACACATATGTGCACTTCTATTCAATAAGTGGACCTCCTATTTATATATATACTTGTATATAACAATATGAATGAATTTCTGTAAGTTAATTAACACTGTTATAAAGTGACTAAAATGAATGGTTTTTGTGTTGATGGTTGAATTGTGAGTCTCTAGAATGTGTGTGGGACCTTAAATACCGGCAGTTGAGATTTTGTGGTTTGGCCAGTTGTGACCTTGTTATTGATTAGTTGAGTTAAGTCCGGTAGGGTACACCAATCTAGGAGATTCAAAATTAATTAACTAACTTAAAAAGATAAGGACAGGAACTAGATGGTGATATGATGAAATGAGAACATGGGTTATGGACCTCAATATGACTTGCGGTGTGAGATAATCCCCGAAATTATCGAGGTGTGAGTGAAATAGTCTCCGGAATTACCTGCGGTGTGGGATTGATCTCCGGAATTACCTGCGGGGTGGGATTGATCTCTGGAATTATCGGAATCAAGGCGATGCTTACAGGGTATTCATGTGATGAGGCTCTATTGCTTGCGGTGTGGGGTATTCTCGAAGATTCCCAGGTGTGAGTGAAATAGTCTTCAGAATTATCTGTAGATAGAGACTGACCTCCGGAATTATCGGGGCGTGGGCTAATACTCATAGTTTATCTATATCTGTAGTAGTCATCGTAGTAGGATTAGTTGCATAACGAGGGATTAAACACGATCAAGTGGAGAACGTTAAGGGCTTGCACGAGACCTATGTAGAGTGGGATGCATAGAATCCGACAAGTATGCATTAGAGATTCAGCATATAGCATTGGTGTTTCATGACTTGGTTTTATGCATGTTGTTTTTCTATTTTTGTACACTTGACACTTAGTCTAGTTTCACTTGATGTTTCATATTTTATTCATTGTTATTTCTTATTCCATTTATTCTTACTGTTGATACATGTTGTTTATGACTTTATCCTTTATGCTTTATTTATGTTGTTTTTCTTTTTATGTCACTCACACCGTTATGGCTGACCCCTGTAGTTTTGGGGGTTAGGATTATCTCTAGCCTCATATTTTACTGATAGGTACCATTAGCTTGGGATTGGATGCAAGTGGTAGAATGATAATATGGCCTATATAAATTGTAAAAATGTGTTGTAAAGGAAAGAAATGTAATTCAAGGTGTTTAATTTTCCTCTGTGCTTTGTAAACAATTGATGTAATAAAAAGTTTTAATTTTCCCTGTATTTTTTGCTATGTCTATGA
Source organism: Hemerocallis citrina (assembly GCA_017893485.1). Lineage (NCBI taxonomy): Eukaryota > Viridiplantae > Streptophyta > Magnoliopsida > Asparagales > Asphodelaceae > Hemerocallis > Hemerocallis citrina. Next base: position 94,928,618 of record CM030367.1, read on the forward strand.
TTACATTGAAGTTGATTCTGGAATTGTGCCACATATTTTTGAGATATTATACTGGAAATTCGGGGCGCTACAGAGTTGGTATAAGAGCATGCTTCAGTTGGTAATTTTAAACATAGTACGGGGAATAAACATAAATGGACATTTGATGTGTGAGAACCTAGGTGGAGATTAGAAGTTTGAGTACATAAGTGGACATTAAATAGAACCTAGGTGGACATTAGAAGTGTGAGTACCTTGGTGGACATCGGATGTGGTGACTTGATTGTTTGGTCATGAAAACCTGTAATGAGATTTAGGCTGTTTGTATGCTTAGACTTGAATAAAAATTTTCTTATCGCAAGTGCATTGGTTATTTCTGCATAAGCATATACTTTTCTCACTGTATATAATTTTTGGATTCTATGAATTTTGCCAGTATTATTTTATTCTATTTATTTATTTATTTTCAGTTATTAAATTTAATTATCTTCCGCTACATTCTTTTCATTATTTATTCTCTTGTATTTTTTAAATGTTTCTTAGTTTTGTAGTTCTCACTCTTGTATCCTATCACTTTTACTATTTTACATTTGTTTGCCTACTAGATAACTTTTGTGTAATTAACTTATTTCTACTTTTTATTCGGTTTCTTTTATTGTCAACAATTGATTTTATTTTTAGTTTCTATATCTCTAACCGAGTTCTCATTCACATTTGCATTGTGCTTATGCATGTATTTCATCCCATTTCTCTCCTTACCTTTATAAATCATTTTCACTAATATTGATTTGTACTAATGTGTTTAATATTTATAATTTATACATGTATTTTTATATTCCATCGTATGACTTTCAACTCCATTTCTTACTTTGCTGCTATTTCTATATCACGAATTTCACAACATAACATCATACTTATATTAAATGTCCCATATCCCTATGCATATGGAAGATTACATCTTCCATTTCACCATTTCGGTGCAACCTAATGTCGAGATGGAAAATATGCAACTCGATGTCAATGGAGGCAAATTGCAACTGGATGTCGAGGAGGCAAAATGTGCAACTGGATGTCGGGGAGGCAACCTGCAACCTGATGTCACGAAGGCAAATCTGCAACTTGATGTTGAGGAGATTTTCTACCTAATTGATAATTGATTTTTCAAGGCTTTTTGCTTACATAATGAAACTAATGGTAAAGAAATATTTTCTTTATGACATTTTGTTCATACAATTTGTAATATCTCGGACAGATATTATATTGTATAAATTATTATTTTTAAATTAAAATATTTTTAAATGGGAATTTCATGGTTTTACTCATAAAAAGTTACCTGGACATATACACTAGTAAATATATACAGGTGTTGTATCAGTTTTTTGCACATGTACAAAACTGTGAAAAACGCATTTTTGAGAAAATGTCTGAAAAATTCTGGGCAGGTATTTAAATTTATTATTTTATTATTATTTTATTTTGATTTTGAGAATTGAAATATTTTTTATGGATATCATCCGGTTTTGTTAATAAACGTTATCCGCATATGTATACCAGTCTGTATACATCTGTATTGTATCAAATTGGTACTGGAATCTTCCGGGTTGATAATAAAATTTATTATATTATTATTTTTGGAATTAATTTATTTTTGTACTGATTGAGCGGTTTTACAAACGGAAATTATCGGTATATAGATATATACATACATAAGCGTATTGTACCAATTACGTACGTTTGTACAAATCATGTAGTATGGGTTTTGGACAAAAATATCTTATTTTTGTCATGATTAATCAAAATTGGATGGATAGGTTTGTTTGGAGGCTTAAACATAGGGTTAGGATTAATTAGGGACACATAAGGGTATTAATAAGTGTTTCTACTAGAACCCTCCCCTCCACCTCACCCCTCCACCTCCTTACTATTCTTGGCCGGCCATTCTAACCCGAAGGGGTTTTTTGCATTTGTGTGGGTGTATTTTGCACTATCCACCTCTGTTTTATCCTATAAATACCCCTCCCCTTCACACTTTGCCTCATTTACAAGAAAAAAAAAGAAGGAAAGGAAAGAGAAGGAAAACCCTAAGTGTTCTTCATTTGGAGATTTTTCCGTAGGAGTGTTCTTCAAGTTGTAGTAGAATGCTAAGGAGGAAGGAGAAGGTTACTAGCTAGTCCTTTCTACATAGAATCAAAAGGTGGGGATTCTCTACTTCTAATTTTTTAGGTTGTTTTGTTCTCTTTTATTTTTTTATATAGAAAAGAACCCATCTTTTAGGGTTAATAATAGTTCTATGTGAGTAAAGAACCCATCTTTGATGGTTATTTGTTGTAGGATAAAAAGAACACATCTTTTTTATGGTGGATGTTGTAAGTGTAAGTTCTAAATAACTTGGACTAATTTCCCAAGCATACGCATGTTTCTAGGGATCAAAATGATCCCATGAGAAGGATGGAATGAAAGAACTCAACAAAATCACATAAAGATAGAGTATTGAACCTTGCTATGGTTATTGTCATTATGATGATTATTTTGGACTAATTGGATTAAGATTTGTGCATAAGAACGGTAGGAAATCAAGCTGAAGTTATCTCTTTTTATTTGTGTGGATTCTTGTCCACTTTTGTTGTATGTGTGTTCTAAAAATAACTTGGACTAAGTATTAAGCATAAGGTGGTTGTAGGGATCAAAAGGATCCCATGAAAAAGATGGGTGGTGAAACTTAATTAAAACACATAAAGGTTGAATCTTTAACCTTGTATGTTTATGATTTTTATTTTGGTTGCTTTGTTAAACACAAAGTAAACAGCTTGGACTATAACTATGTGCTTATAAAGATTAGTGTAGTAAGATTATTTACTACCCATTCTTGGGGATGTAGACCCATCTAGCTATTTTTTAAAGATAAGTTTTGTTGTATGTTGCTCTCTACCTTGTTAAGAAATTAATCTTTGGTAACCCTAGTTCATAAAAAGTTGCTCTTATTGTATGTAGGAACGTGTAGGTGTGAACAAAAGTGGGTTGTAGTATGTACTAATTTGTAGACTAAATAAATTTAGTCTTTGTAATATATACAAAGGACTTGTAATTTCCTAAAGAAGTAGTCTTTGTAATAATTTATATTAGACTTTTGTAGCATGTTCTAAACTAATCTAGGTTGCTATAAAACCCATTCAAGCTTGTGATATTTAGTTGTTCTTAGTAAAGAACCTACCATGCTTGAGTTGTGTAGTAATCCTAGATTAAAATGAACCTATTCATGCTTGTGAAACCCATGAACCCATTCATGCTTGTGAACCTATTCATGCTTGTGAACCATGAACCCATTTTCATGCTTATGAACCATGAACCCATTCATGCTTGTGACATTTAGTTGTTCTTAGTAAAGAACCTACCATGCTTGAGTTTTGTGTTCTATGTCAAAAAGAGAACCTATTCATGCTTGTGGAACCCATGAACCCATTCATGCTTATGAACCTATCCATGCTTGTGAAACCCATGCTTAAGTTGTATACCATGCTTGAGTTGTTGTAGGTTGATTATAGTAAGAAACCCATGCTTGAGTCGATTATAGTATATATACCATGCTTGAGTTGTTGTAGGTTGATGTAGGAGTGGAACCCATGTTTAAGTTCTATACCATGCTTGAGTTGTTGTAGGTTGATGTAGTAAAGAAACCCGTGTGAGTTGTTGTAGGTTGATGTAGTAAGAAACCCATGTTAAGTAGATACCTTGCTTAAGTTGTTGTAGAAGAAACCCTTGTTAAGTTGTATACCATGCTTGAGATGTAGCAAAGATACCATGCTTGAGTTGTAGAAAGAACCATGCTTGAGTTGTTGTAGTAAGAAACCAATCATGCTTAAGTTGTAAACCATGGTTGAGTCGATTATAGTAAGTATACCATGCTTGAGTTGTTGTAGGTTGATTATAGAAAGATACCATGCTTGAGTTGTTGTAGAAGGAAACCCATGCTTGAATTGTATTCATGCTTGAGTTGTAGAAAGATACCATGCTTGAGTTATTGTAATTGTTCTAAGTAAAGAATGCATGCTTATGTTATTGTAGTAGTTCTAGTAAAGAACGAAGGTTTGAGATGTGTAGTTGTTTTAGACTCAAAAGAATCCATGCGTGTTTAAGTTGTATGTTGTAGTGGAACCCATGAGTTTAGCTTACATGATAATTCAATGGAACTATTGAAATGAACCCATGTTCCACATTTGCTTTAATTCGATTTTTAAGACGAAACCCATGAAACTAGATCCATGATAGTTCTAGCTCGAATTGGCAAGGAACCCATGCAATTAGGTTCTAGGTGATTCTAGCTCAACTTTGAGAAAGAACCCATGAACCTAGTTGCATATTGTCCTAGTTCAAATTTGGGGAAAGAACCCATGAGTTCTAGTTGTATGTATTTCTAATTGAAATTGGATCATATGATGTGCACATGCTTTATCTTCAATATATGGTAAATAATGGTTGGAAAAGTAACTAGTATTGTTAGCTAGAAAAAAGCTAGCCTAGGGGTCATCGAACATCAAGACTCGCATCTTACCACCTTAGAAACTGTGGATAAATCATACCTCGAGCACCAATAGATCTTAACTGATGTGGGTTGATCGTGGGCCGAGAATGTTGACCAGATCCGAGTTAGGGGTAATGATGAGTAAGAGAGATTTCCGTCACCGGTGTCTTGGATCGATAGGTCATGAGTTGGTTCGGGATAATCATAAGAAAGTTATTGATAACCCCGTGAGATTGCTTGGGATTTAGTGACATCGTTAGGGTATTAACTTATGGCTATTACTACTTAAACTTATTATCATTTTTGTCGAAGGGAAAGAGTTGGTGTTAAGGGTGATTCCTTATGATCCGACCTGTCCTATAGGCCGATACTAGGCGTGTTATTAGGTTGTACCTTCCCATCAAAGGGATACATACGGTGTCTTCTCACGAGTTGGGAGGGCAGGTTGCATATCTCGTCTGTTAATTCCTGAAATACCGCAACTTGGGGTGCCGCAAGATGCTACGTGCAGTCCTGCATTTGCGAGACCCCAGGGGTGACACAGGGTATGCTTCGCACTATCATGTGCATGCGAGACCCTATGTTCTTTGGATTTTCGAATGAGGCTCGGTACGCTGGGCAATAGTGGCAAACCTGGACACCACTATATGACTGCAGTAACAGAACTAGACCATACCTGCAACCTTGTTTTTGAGTGAGGTCCGGTATGCCGGGTAGTAGTGGCAAACAAAGACACCATAATCGTACTGCATTGGTGGAACTTGACCCACCTGCAACCTCACAGTCACGTTGTATTATCAGGAACTGGATTGTGTACAATGTAGAATTCATAACGAGGGTTCAAATCCCTATATATGAAGAAATGGCTTGAGATGGGGCGTATGTAGTATGGGCTGCATACTGTTCCGGAGACTTGCTTGCATTAGAATAAGAACATCCTTGCGTTAGTCAGTCTTGTATTAAAGTCTAAGGCATAGCATACACTGACACATCAATTATATATACACGTTCTCTTTTCATCAATCTATTTGCTTAAGTGGAGAATTGCTGCTAGTTATCAGCCTTAAAGACATCAGTATATGTACTGACATCCCCATTTCAATAGGTACGGATTGCAGAAGTACAGGTACAGGATTCAGGATGACTCAAGGCGAGAGGAGCAAGAGTCGTTTTTATTTTCGCTGCATTATATGTTGTTTACTATTGTTCCATTGTAATAATTTTGTAATCTATTTATTTGTTGGAAAGCATCCAAGTGAAATACCAAGTGTTAATCTTTATTCATTGTACTCTGATGTAATATGTTGAAAGTTGTAACACTTGGGATTATAAAGGTATTATTGTAACACTGTTGTAATGTATTGGAATTTTGTAACATTCGGATTTGTAATACATTTGTGTTGAATAAAATGTTTTAAATTTTCCTGTTTTTCTGTGTATTGTGGCTAACTGAAGAAAAGATTTTGGCTTATGTCATGGTTTCCCAGTTACCGAAAATCAGGGCATTACAGAGTGGTATCAGAGCTGACTTCAATTTACAGTCCAACACAGTAGGAAAATTAAACTTGGATGCCTTTTAGGAGTCGGGTTTTAGTTAGTTGTAGACAATTATAATTCATATTGTTGTTTCTTTCAACTTATATTTTATAATTTTTTTATATCTGGACTAATTCCAGTATGTGCGTTTTTTTAAGGATAGGATAGTATTCGAGGATATCCTAGCCGAGGATGTGTTGATGGAAGTGGGTGAGCCAATTTCATGGGAGATATGATAAAGCAAGAACGATCGTTAGTAGGTAGACTCCAGAATGATCCATGGAGCAAGATATTCCCCAGTATTCCAGACGAGGGACAAAATAGGCCCCAGAATGATCTGTATAGTGGGATTGATCTCTAGTATTCCAGGGACGAGAGCGACGCTTGACGTTGGCTTAAGAATGATCCATGGAGCGAGATGTTTCCCAGTATTCCAGACGAGAGACGAAATAGGCCCCAGAATGGTTTGTGAAGTGGGATTGTTCTCCAATATTCCAGGGACGAAAGCAACATTCACAAGTAGGTTAGTGGGACATTGGCTCCAGAATGATCCAAGGAGTGAGATATTCTCCAGTATTCCAAACGAGAGAAGAAATAGGCTCCAGAATGATCTGTGGAGTGGGATTGATCTCCAATATTCTGAGGACGGGAGTAATACCCACAAAGGAATTCAAGGATGAGTAAGGGCTCCAGAATGATCTAAGGAGTGAGATATTCTCCAGTATTCCAGACGAGGGATGAAATAGGCACCAGAATGATCTGTGGAGCGGGATTGATCTCCAGTATTCTGAGGACGAGAGTAATACCCACAAAGGAATTCAAGGATGAGTAAGGGCTCCAAAACGATCCACGGAGTGAGATATTCCCCAGTATTCCGGAACGCGGGATGAAATATGCCCCAGAATGTTCTGTGGAGAGGGATTGATCTCCAGTAGTCCAGGACGAGAGCTACATTCCCCAAGGTGATTCATCCCCAGTACGGTGGATGCGAGATAAGGCAGACCCCCGAATGATCCACACGACGGGATTAATCTCAAGGATGGAAGGATGCATTGAGTACTTGAGAGTCAGTTGTTGAGGATGTTCCTCGAGGAATTTGAGATGATCAGGGAAGATTGGAGCTCAGTTTTGGCACGATTAAAGCCACAACCGAGTCTATGGGAGCAAGTCAGAAGGCTTAGGCAGGACATACAGGGATCAAAGCACTGAAACGGCAAGATGATGACGGAAAATATTTGAATATCGGTATGGACTTCATCACAGGAGTACCCAGAAGTTCGAAAATGTATGACTCAATTTGGGTTATTAGGGATCCGATTGACAAAGTTTGCACATTTTTCCAATAAAGATGACTTAGAAGCTAGAGAAATTAGCGGAAATCCACATTGAAGGCGTAAGGAAGTAGCATGGAGTACAAGTGTCAGCTGTTCTGACCAAAATTCAAGAGTTACATCTCGAATTTGGTAGAATTTGTGGGCAACTTTGGGATCGAGGTCGGGTTCTTTGGAGAACCAGTTCGTGGATGAGTCACTTGGGAGCCGGAAAGCCATATAAGCTTTCTTTCCCCGAGTTATTTAGTATATGAATGCTTGTTTGTTTTCCTGACTAAACGTAGTTCTGAGGACAAAACTAGTCTAAGAAGGGAGGATTGTAATATCCAGGACGAATATTATATTGTATAAATTATTATTTTTAAATTAAAATATTTTTAAATGGGAATTTCTTGGTTTTACTCATAAAAAGTTACCTGGACATATATACTAGTAAATATATACAGATATTGTATTAGTTTTGTGCACATGTACAAAACCGTGAAAAACGCTTTTTTGAGAAAATGTCCGAAAAATTACAGGCAAGTATTTAAAATTATTATTTTATTATTTTTTCCAGAATTGACATATTTTTGGTGGATATCACCCGGTTTTGTTAATAAACGTTATCCGTATATATATACCAGTCTGTATACATCTGTATTGTATCAAATTGGTACTTGAATCTTTCAGGATGATAATAAAATTTATTTTATTATTATTTTCGGAATAAACATATTTTTGTACGGATTGAGCGGGTTTACAAACGGAAATTATCGGTATATAGATATATATACATACGTAAGCGTATTGTACCGATTTCGTACGTTTGTACAAATCATGAAGTATGTGTTTTGGACAAAAATATCTTATTTTTGATATGATTAATCAAAATTGGATGGATAGGATTTGTTTGGATGCTTAAACATAGGGGGGTTAGGATTAATTAGGGATACATAAGGGTATTAATAAGTGTTTCTACTAGAACCCTTCCCTCCACCTCACCCCTCCACCTCCGTACTATTCTTGGCCCGCCATTCTAACCCCAAGGATTTTTGTGCATTTGTGTGGGTGTATTTTGCACTATCCACCTCTCTTTTATCCTATAAATACCCCTCCCCTTCACACTTTGCCTCATTTACAAGAAAAAAAAGGGAAGGAAGAGAAAGAGAAGGAAAACCCTAAATGTTCTTCATTTGGGGATTTTCCCATAGGAGTGTTCTTCAAGTTGTAGTCGAAAGCTAAGGAGGAAGGAGAAGATTGCTAGCTAGTCCTTCCTACATAGAATCAAAAGGTGGGGATTCTCTACTTCTAATTTTTTAGGTTGTTTTGTTCTCTTTTATTTTTTTATATAGAAAAGAACCCATCTTTTAGGGTTAATAATAGTTCTATGTGAGTAAAGAACCCATCTTTGATGGTTATTTGTTGTAGGATAAAAAGAACACATAGGTGTATGTTTTAATAACTTGGACTAATTTCCTAAGCATAGACATGTTTGTAGGGATCAAAATGATCCCATGAGAAGGATGGAATGAAAGAACTCAACAAGATCACATAAAGAAAGAGTATTGAACCTTGCTATGGTTATTGTCTTTATGATGATTATTTTGGACTAATTGGACTAAGATTTGAGCATAAGAACGGTGGGAAATCAAGATGAAGTTATCTCTTTTTATTTGTGTGGATTCTTGTCCACTTTTGTTGTATGTGTGTTCTAAAAATAACTTGGACTAAGTATTAAGCATATGGTGGTTGTAGGGATCAAAAGGATCCCATGAAAAAGATAGGTGGTGGAACTTAATTAAAACACATCAAGGTTGAATCTTTAACCTTGTATGTTTATGATTATTATTTTGGTTGCTTTGTTAAACACAAAGTAAACAACTTGGACTATAACTACGTGCTTATAAAGATTAGTGTAGTTAGAATATTTACTACCCATTCTTGGGGATGTAGACCCATCTAGCTATTTTTTAAAGATAAGTTTTGTATGTTGCTCTCTACCTTGTTAAGAAATTAATCTTTACTAACCCTAGTTCATAAAAAGTTGCACTTATTGTATGTAGGAACGTGTAGAAGTGAAGAAAGTGGGTTGTAGTATGTACTAATTTGTAGACTAAATAAATTTAGTCTTTATAATATATACAAAGAACTTGTAATTTCCTAAAGAAGTAGTCTTTGTAATAATTTATATTAGTCTTTTGTAGTATGTTCTAAACTAATCTAGGTAGCTAGAAAACCCATTCAAGCTTGTGATAATTAGTTGTTCTTAGTAAAGAACCTACCATGCTTGAGTTGTGTAGTAATCCTAGATTAAAAATAACCTATTCATGCTTGTGAAACCCATGAACCCATTCATGCTTGTGAACCTATTCATGCTTGTGAACCATGAACCCATTTCCATTCTTATGAACCATGAATCCATTCATGCTTGTGACATTTAGTTGTTCTTAGTAAAGAACCTACCATGTTTGAGTTTTGTGTTCTATGTCAAAAAGAGAACCTATTCATGCTTGTGGAACCCATGAACCCATTCATGCTTATGAACCTATCCATGCTTGTGAAACCCATGCTTAAGTTGTATACCATGCTTGAGTTGTTGTAGGTTGATTATAGTAAGAAACCCATGCTAGAGTCGATTATATTAAGTATACCGTGCTTGAGTTGTTGTAGGTTGATGTCGGAGTGGAACCCATGTTCAAGTTGTATACCATGCTTGAGTTGTTGTAGGTTGATGTAGTAAAGAAACCCATGTTAAGTAGATACCATGCTTGAGTTGTTGTTGGTTGATGTAGTAAAGAAACCCATGTTAAGTAGATACCATGCTTGAGTTGCTGTAGAAGAAACCCATGTTAAGTTGTATACCATGCTTGAGATGTAGTAAAGATACCATGCTTGAGTTGTAGAAAGATACCATGCTTGAGTTGTTGTAGTAAGAAACCCATCATGCTTAAGTTGTAGTAAGAAATTCATCATGCTTAAGTTGTAAACCATGCTTGAGTCGAATATAGTAAGTATACCATGCTTGAGTTGTTGTAGGATGATTATAGAAAGATACCATGCTTGAATTGTTGTAGAAGGAAACCCATGCTTGAATTGTATTCATGCTTGAGTTGTAGAAAGATACCATGCTTGAGTTATTGTAATTGTTCTAAGTAAAGAAGGCATGCTTATGTTATTGTAGTAGTTCTAGTAAAGAACCCATGTTTGTGATGTGTAGTTGTTTTAGATTTGAAAGAATCCATGCGTGTTTAAGTTGTATGTTGTAGTGGAACCCATGAGTTTAGCTTTCATGCTAATCCAATGGAACTATTGAAATGAACCCATGTTCCACATTTGCTCTAGTTCGATTTTTAAGAAGAAACCCATGAAACTAGTTCCATGATAGTTCTAGCACGAATTGGCGAGGAACCCATGCAATTAGGTTCTAGGTGATTCTAGCTCAACTTTGAGAAAGAACCCATGAACCTAGTTGCATATTGTCCTAGTTCAAATTTGGGAGAAGAACCCATGAGTTCTAGTTGTATGTGTTTCTAATTGAAACTGGACCATAAGATGTGCACATGCTTCATCTTCAATATATGGTAAATAATGGTTGGAAAAGTATCTAGTATTGTTAGCTAGAAAAAAGCTAGCCTAGGGGTCATCGAACATCAAGATTCGCATCATACCACCTTAGAAACTGTGGATAAATCACACCTCGAGCACCAACAGATCTTAACTGACGTGGGTTGATTGTGGGTCGAGAATGTTGACCAGATCCGAGTTAGGGGTAATGATGAGTGAGAGAGATTTCCGTCACCGATGTCTTGGATCGATAGACCATGAGTTGGATCGGGATAATCAGAAGAAAGTGATTGAAAGCCCCGCGAGATTGTTTGGAATTTAGTGACATCGTTAGGGTATTAACTTATGGCTATTACTACTTAAACTTTACTTATTATCATTTTTACCGAAGGGAAAGAGTTGGTGTTAATGGGGATTCCTTATGATCCGACCTGTCCTATAGGCCGACACTAGGCGGTGTTATTAGGTTGTACCTACCCATCAAAGGGATACGTACGGCGTCTTCTCACGAGTTGGGAGCACAGGTTGCGAATCTCGTCTGTTAATTCCTGAAATACCGCGACTTGGGGTGCCACAGGATGCTACGTGCAGTCCTACATTTGCGAGACCGCAGGGGTGCCACAGGGTAGGCTTCGTGCTATCCTACGCATGCAAGACCCTATGTTCTTTTGATTTTTGAATGAGGCCGGGTACGCTGTGCAATAGTGGCAAACCTAGAGACCACTATATGACTTCAGTAACAGAAATAGACCGTACCTGCAACCTTTTTTTTAGTAAGGTCTGGTATGCCGGTTAGTAGTGGCAAACAGAGACACCATAATCGTACTGCATTGGTGGGACTTGACCCACCTGCAACCTCACAGTCACGTTGTATTATCAGGAACATGATTGTGTACAATGTAGAATTCATAACGAGGGTTCAAATCCCTATTTATGAAGAAACGGCTTGAGATGGGGCGTATGTAGTATGGGCTGCATACAGTTCCGGAGACTTGCTTGTATTAGAATAAGAACATCCTTGCGTTAGTCAGTCTTGTATTAAAGTCTAAGACATAGCATACACTGACACATCAATTATATATACACGTTCTCTTTTCATCAGTCTGTTTGCTTAAGTGGAGAATTGCTGCTAGTCATCAGCCTTAAAAACGTCAGTATATATTCTGACGTCCCCATTTCAGTAGGTACAGATTGCAGAAGTATAGGTACAGGATTCAGGAGGACTCAAGGCTTGAGGAGCAAGAGTTGTTTTTATTTTCACTGCATTATATGTTGTTTACTATTGTTCCATTGTAATAATTTTGTAATCTATTTATTTGTTGGAAAGCATCCAAGTGAAATACCAAGTGTTGTTCTTTATTCATTGTACTCTGATGTAATATGTTGAAAGTTGTAACACTTGGGATTGTAAAAGTATTATTGTAACACTGTTGTAATGTATTGCAATTTTATAACATTCGGATTTGTAATACATTTGTGTTAAATAAAATGTTTTAAATTTTTCTGTTTTTCTGTGTATTGTGGCTAATTGAAGAAAAGATTCTGGCTTATGTCACAGTTTTCCAGTTACCGGAAATCGGGGCATTACACAATTACACTTTATGTTTATATACAATTTGAACTAGTATAGTTGATTTTACTCTATTTTGTGTTTACAAAATTTTTACATTTATTGAGTACATCAACTATGGTCTAAGTTTTCGTTCTTTTGTAAATTACTATTTATTGATACCTGATATGGCTAAAAATAGGGTTAAATCGGAATCGTCCAAATCGGACGCGAATCTTAAAGATCAGGGGTAAAATGGTAATTTCACCTACAAATGGGTCTGAAGTGGGTACTAGGTCTTTTTTCCAAAAGCCCAATAACCCACGAACGGATCTGTCTCAACTGGGTGCGGGTTTCAACCCGCAAAGAACCCGGTCCAGCTGGATAGAATTAGGGTTTATGATTATACCTAATCAACGGCCCTGATTCACTTCTATCCATTCACTGGGAAGTAGGGATTTGATCTTATCCCGAAACTGGTCCATAAGGCGGCTATAAATACCCCCCATCCCCCACTATTAAGAGGTAATCATTTTTTTGCCAGTAAAAGCTCATTCATAATCTTTTCTAATTACTGATTTGAGCGTCGGAGGGTGCGTTGCCGGGATCAACCCCGGTGTTTAGCACTTTTTGCAGGTGAACGGCGGGAGTCAACGGTCAAACTCCAGTGGAAAGGTTTCAGGTTTGGCTATTCGGCATCCCTAAGAATCCACAAATTCTATCTATTTGCCCCCACACCAGATTTAGCGGCAACAGATTGGCGCCGTCTGTGGGAACCCACGAATAGCAATCCTTCCTCTTCCCTTGGTTAAGATCACCTCCAGCCATGCCTCCCCGAAAACTGAGATCCAAAGGGTCCAACCATGGACCCACTCCTCCTCAACCACAACAGGAGATCCCCCTCCAAACCGTCCAGCCACAGGGGCAACTCCCACTACAACCTGATCAGCCCTCGCAGCAGGACCAACCTCCTCTTCAGAACCTTCAATCCCAAAGGGCTCCGCTCGGGCCCCAGAATGCCGGCGCAGGGGCCTCTCGTCCCAACCCTCAGAAGCAACCTCCTCATTGAGACCGCATCTCCATACACAACCCTTCTACCGATTAAATGGCATCTCACAACCCCCAGCCTTCCGAAGACCTCCGCAATACCCTGCTCAACCGGCAGAAAGAAGAGGAACTTCGCCACCGTTTGGATGAAAGGTGGGCCCGTGAGGGAGCCTCCCGCCCGGAACATCCAAATGAGCGATCTCCTCGTCACCACGACCACAGGAGGTCCCCTCCTCGCAGGGGGCAGAGAGAGTCCCCTGAGTACCATCGAAGAAGACACCATTCTCCCGCAGGTCGGCAGCCCCGAGGGGCGATAACGGACCTATCACCTGAGCCGAATTCCAAGAGTTCCAGGCTACAATCCTACAGGCCCTCAACCTTCGGCCGAACAACAACAATGCTCAGTGGATCACCACTCCTCCTTAGGTCCAAAGTCCTTGCCATCGGTCCTTAACCCCTCCTCAAGCTCCGAGTCACCGCCATCACAGTCCTCGTTATTCCCGTAGCTACCATCGCCGAACTCTGCGCTCCCTTTCTTACGGAGACGAGTCCAGAGGCTCGTTTGGCTACCATCGAAGGGATGATGCGGTCTACCGCCGTCTCCACGAGATGGAGAGGCGCCTCAGCCAACTGGATAAAGAAAAGGAGCTGAGAGGAAGGACCCTCCGTCCTAGCTGACCTCCCTTCTCTCGAACCATTATGGAGGTGCCCGTTCCGATAGGCTTCGAGCCCCCGTAGTTTGAGACTTACTCTAGGGAGTCAGACCCTGTAGACTACATAGAGAGCTTCAAGACCCTCATGTTGATCCACCAAGCTTCCGATGCTCTACTGTGCAAGACCTTCCCAGCAACTCTAAAAGGTCTGGCCCGGGAATGGTACTCTCGCCTTGCCCCATCCTCCATATTCTCCTTTGAACAATTCGAGACCCTCATCGTTACCCACTTCGTAAGTAGCCGTCACACCAAGAAGACTAGCATTTCACTACTCTATCTCACTCAGAAGAAGGGAGAGAAGCTGAGAGATTATGTGAAGCGGTTTACTGCGAAAGCTAGGTCCATTGCCTCCCTCGACCAATCGGTCGCCGCTGCAGCCTTCCAGTCGAATGTCCTCAAATCAAGCCTTCGATCCTCCCTAGCCAAGAATTCCCCGCAAAACTTCTCCGACCTTCTTCTCAGAAGTGAGAAGTATATCCAGGCCGAGGAAGCTGAACATCGCCCCACTTTTGAGGGGTCTTCCTCCGGGACCAAGAGGTCTTCCTCCGGGGCCCGCGCCCGCCTCCCAGATTTGAGAAGTTTACCCCTCTTAACGCCAATATTTCTACCATTCTCATGGAGGTCGAGAAGGAAGGAGTTCTACCTCCTTCCCTGAAGATGAATACCCCCAGCAAGAAGAGAGACAAAGGGAAGTGGTGCCGATATCACCATGACCACGGCCACGACACCAATGATTGTCGGGCCCTGAAGAATGAAATTGACGCCCTCATCCAGAGGGGGCAGCTGTCTAAATTTGTGAGGAAGGACCGAATTGATCTCCCTCCTCCCCCCAGGGGGGCTAATAAGAATCCCGAAAGACGCGATGAGACTCCCGAGTTTGAAGTGGAACGCATTCTGCATCTCATTAATGGAGGCCCCATGGGAGGCACCTCCAACTCCTTTCGAAAGGCTTTCATCAGGGAAGTCAACTCGGTGCATGGCATACCCCCTCCCAAAGGCCTCGGAGTCCCGGTCACCTTTTCAGATGAAGACCTGGAGGGTGTCTGAACCCCCCCATTGCGACGCACTAGTGATCAACCTCCATATGGCGAATTTTAAAGTGGAGAGGATACTGGTGGACAATGGTAGCTCCGTTAACATCCTCTTCCTCGTAGCTTTTCGAGGACTCAAGCTATCGCGAGATAGACTCAAGCCCGCTGGCTACACCCTCCATGGGTTCATAGGAGTGCCAGTGACTATCGAAGGGGTAATTACCCTCGATGTAACCGCTGGCCAAACTCCTACTACCCGGACGAAGCTGATGGATTTCATGGTCGTCGACATCCCAGCTACTTATAATGTAATTCTAGGCTGACTTGGCCTAGCTGCTCTAGAGGCCGTCCCGTCAGCTTATCATCTTAAGATGAAGTTCCCCACCAGGGCAGGAGTGGGGGAAGTAAGAGGTAGTCAAGAAATGGCCCGCAAGTGTTACATGACCTCCACCGGGGGTCCCGTCCTCTCCTTCGAGACTCTTGAGATCCCCCAGGGGAATGCCCGACCTATGTCCGAACTAGTGGATGAGCTGGAGGAAGTGCTCTTTTTTTGAGCAAGATCCAAACCGCAAGTTCGTTATCAGCAAGACCCTCCCGTCTGCCCTATGTTCCAACATAGTCCAATGCATCAGAAAGAACCATGACCTCTTCGCCTGGTCGGCTGCCGACATGCTAGGAATCTTCGAGGAGCTCCTCGTCCACCACCTAAGCATTGCTCCGGGGTCCAAACCGATCCAACAGAAAAGGCGCAAATTTGCCCCTGAGCGCCAACAAGCCATAAAGGAAGAAGTGGACAAGCTCCTGAAGGCCCGATTCATACAAGAGGTTAACTATCCCGATTGGCTCTCTAATGTTGTTATGGTTAAGAAGGCCAACAGAACTTGGAGAATTTGTATCGACTTCACGGATCTGAACAAAGCATGCCCTAAAGATCCATTCCCTCTGTAACGCCCCGAATCCCAAATACACTGAATTCGAGATGTTCTACAGGATCTTTCCGCTTCTTTTAGTACAATTTTACAAGAAAATTTAAACTTTTCACTTTACATCAGAGTTTACATCAATATTACATTTTACATTGCACAGCGGAAGTAAAATTTTACAACAATGAAAACAAGTATGCAACAACATTGAGAAATCTTTAAGCATTTGTTCCTCTTTAATCTTTATCAAGCCATTTACCTGCATATAAGACTGTGGGTACGTCAGTTTATTCAACCGACGATCATTATACACGGCCATCCTCTCTATGCCGGAAATAGTATAACTTAATTTTCCATATTTAGCAAACACAAACTTGTCACATTTCAAACTAAAGGGACTACCCTATTGATGTCGTGTTGTGATTGTGCACTTAGTCCTTAATGCATTTATTTATATTACATGACACTAATGCGCACTTGTTTGGATTCTATGCATCCCATACTACATAGGTCCGAGGGCAAGCCCTTAATCGTTCTCCATCTTTGTAGGGTTCAATCCCTCGCCATGACTTAATCTACTACTGTAACTACGGTAGTGTCTTAGATGTCCTATGATCTACGAGCCCATGTCCAGGCAGCCTGGACGAGAATCCCACGCACTGACATGACGCATCGAGCAGGCAACCTATGGTCAATTCAGCCACCACCATGGAACAATGGCACCACCCATAGCCACTCGAATATCCCACAAGCGTCGCCACCGGGACGATAATTTTGGAGTAGTGCCCACGCCATGTCTTGACGCATCAAGCAGGCAGCCTGTGGATCACTCTCACACCGCTAATCCGATGGCCCCCATACTCGTGTTTTTCTCCTACTTTCATCACGTCTCCACTATGTACTAATCCTTAGTTTTTATCAAAATCATGAACAAAATCAAATCTCTAGAGTTAGCCTCTCCACTAAACCGAACTTATTCATTCATTCAAACACGACCAACCTTGGTCTGTCATTTCAAATTTTCATTTCATTTATTTCCAAATGCCGGGGGAGACTTAGCTACTCTTTTTGTTTCAATTTTCAATTCATAATTTCCAAAATGAGTATTTCCAATTCATAAATTCCCATGTTGAGTTATCATACTCACATGTATATTCTCTTTTCAAATCATGATTTCTAATTTGTTCAAATAGTCCATAACTATACATGAATTTCATATTCTTTATCAATTATCACTTCATATCAAAATTTCACATCACTAACAAATATTCACAATTCATATTTTCCACATTATTCTCAAATGAGAATAAATTGCATTATGTCACACAATAAAATTTCTTTTTGCCAAATTAATCTTCTAATCCTTCATTTCAATTTATTCTTGTAAGTTGTAATTTTTCACAAGGTATATATCTACAACCATAGTTCTATTTATGCCTTTTATTCTCAAATCATAGTGTATTTCATGCAAATAATCCCCAAATCATTTTTATAAAGTCCCTTATATTTTTAGGAGAATAACCATATTTTTTTCACAATTTTTGGACAATTAAAACCCAAAAAAAAAAACAATTTTTCATTCTTGCCGAGAGCAAGAATCGAACCCAGCACCCCTGAGTCACAGCCGACAGCACAAGCCAACAGGCCGGCTGCTCTAATCGTCATAAGGCGAACTGAGAGCATTATATGCTCTCGGTCGCCGATACCCTTTCTTTATAAAAATTTTAGACAAAAAAATGTGTTACCCAGGGGATTCGAACCAATCACCACTGGGAACCCAACCGCACCATATGACCACTTGAGCTACGCGCTCAGTTGTCACTAATATGATTTCATATGCATTTAACCCGTGCTCTCTATTAATTAGAACATTTCAATGTTCAACTAGTCCCAATTTCATTTGATCTTCATAAAATTTACTGTATAACTCCAGATTGTTACTACTTCACATAATTTGCACATCAGTAAGAGAAAAATAATTTTTGTAATAATTAAAACGTATTTTCATACACTAATACGAATTATACATTATAACACTACATTTCTTCTCTTTTTCGACGCTTCTTCGCATTGTAGCATTCTAATCTTTTTGTCAATAAATTCTCACCTTAATTCTCTGACTTTAATCATTTATCTAACATACAACTCATATTTTAATCTATTCATGCCCATATCAACACAAAGGGTCTATTTAACACATAAAAATGGTATAATCAAGCTACTAACTTTGTGTGTAATTCTTGATGGTAAAAGAATGTATTTTCTATCAATCAATCTATGATTCTAATCAATTCACATACAACTCAAATAATAGAACCACATATAAATTTGTATGTCCACATTTCAATCATTCAAGAAATCATTTTTCCCAATTAAAGTGTGTTCTTCTTAATCATTTTCATGCTTCAATTTTTTTAATTAAACTAGCATGCAATCCTACTTTAGAAATAGGGAAAATTTTACCCACCTTGTAAGGAGAGAACAAACACAATTAGTAACGAAAGTCCTTTGCAACACGAGTGCACCTCCTTGAACACGCACACTAGCAAGACCCGAGCACTCCAAGCCAACCCGAATACTTCCAAAGCCGGCCTCTCCTCCTTGGTAGAATGCAAGCACAATCCCACTCACAACTCAATCTTTTAACTCACAAAACACTACTAAATAATACTATTAGACTATAGGTTTGGAAGAGATTATTAAGCACAAAATAACTAGCCATGGGAGGGGGTATTTATACTAAAAATCAAATAGAATGGAGGGCTAGGATCAATTGGTTGGTTGTAGGATGGAGGGCTAGGATGAAAGTAGGAGTTGCAATAACTACCCACATCCAAATAACCACCACACCATGATCACCACTCAAATTTTGAGTTCCCTCCAAAAGGATCACAACTGGCCATAGGGAAAGAATGCATTTTGCACGTGTACGTGCATGCAACTAGGTCCAAAAATGTACATTTAATTTTGTATAAAAATAAAATAATCTTTTAAATTGTATTCTACATGACAAGTTATGTAAAAATATAGTCCATGGGCTTTAGTTTATGGGCCAAAATAGTTATTTTAAAATAAAATAAATAAATTACATTTTGGGCTTTAAGAAAAAGGCTTTTGTATAAAATAATTAAAAGTACATATTAAAATATCTTTACCCATCTTGATGAAAATATTAACCAAAATATTGCACGTGCACACTACGTGCAAAATAAATAATTTTTCATTAATTGAAAAATCAGGGTATTACACCCTCTCCCAAGCATTGACAACTTGATCGACGCTACTTCGGGCCATGAGCTACTCAGATTCATGGATTCCTTCTCCGGTTATAACCAAATCCGAATGTTCCCCCCATATATCCCGAAGACTTCCTTCGTTACCGATCAAGGGCTCTAATGCTACAGGGTAATGCCCTTCGAGCTGAAGATTGCCGGTGCCACCTACCAGCGCCTATTCAATAAAGTCTTCCAGAATCAGATCGGCCGAAACATGGAAGTGTATGTCGATGATATGCTCGTTAAGAGCATCCATGGGGCCGACCATGTTGCCGATCTCCAAGAAGCATTTGATGTGTTGAGGAAGCATGATATGAGGCTCAACCCGAACAAGTGTGCGTTCGGAGTCTTGTCAGGAAAGTTCCTAGGCTTCATGGTCAGCCAAAGAGGAATTGAAGCCAACCCCGAGAAGATCAAAACCATACTAGACATGGCCCCTCCCAAAAGTGTGAAAGAGGTTCAGAAGCTCACCGGTTGCCTCGCAGCCATAGGGCGCTTCATGTCTAAGTCAGGGGAGAAGTGTCTTCCTTTTTTCAAAGCCCTCAGGGAGGCCAAGGGCTTCGAGTGGGGTCAGCAGTAGCAAGAATCGTTCGATCAGCGAAAGGCCTACCTAGTCAATTCCCCTCTTCTCAGCAAGCCTATCCCCGGGGAAACACTCTACCTCTACTTAGCTGCCTCCGAGCAAACCCTCAGTGCTGTCCTAGTGAGGGAAGAAGACAAGGCCCAGAAGCCCATCTATTACGTTAGCAAGTTACTTCGGGATGCCGAGCTCCGGTACCCAAGATTGGAGAAGATGGCGTACGCCTTGGTTATGGCAGCTAGGAAACTTCGCCTTTATTTTCGGTCCCACTCGGTGGTCGTTCTTACCGACCAGCTGCTTAAGCAAGTCCTACACAAAACCCGAGACCTCCGGCCGTCTGATGAAGTGGTCGATCGAGCTGAGTCAGCATGACATATCATACCAGCCTCGGACCGCAATCAAGGCTCAAGCCTTAGCTGAATTTATTGTTAAAAACACCATACCAAAGGTCAGTCAAGCAGCTTACGAGCCTCCTATTTGGTCAGTGTATGTAGACGGGTCCTCTTGCACTGAAGGGAGCAGAGACGGGGTCATCCTAGCAGACCCAGATGATTTCGTTCTCCAATACTCCATCCGCATCAATTTTAAGGCCTCCAACAATGAAGCGGAGTATGAAGCCCTTATAGCCAGCCTTAGCATGGCTCGCAAGGCAGGGGCACAATGTCTCCGGATATTCAGTGACTCGCAGCTAGTTGTGAACCAAGTCTTAGGGGAGTACGAGGCACGAGATGACCGAATGGCTATGTACCTAGCCAAGGTCCAAAGTCTCATGGCTTCATTCGAAGAGGCCCAAATCCAGTGGATCCCTAGAGAAGAAAATTTCCAAGCAGATGCCCTCTCCAAATTGGCTTCCTCCTCCTTTCAAGGTCT
This sequence comes from Hemerocallis citrina, assembly GCA_017893485.1. Lineage (NCBI taxonomy): Eukaryota > Viridiplantae > Streptophyta > Magnoliopsida > Asparagales > Asphodelaceae > Hemerocallis > Hemerocallis citrina. The sequence goes on from CM030367.1 coordinate 94,949,517, forward strand.
CGAGCAGACCGTCCTGATTGAAGTGCTCCTAAGACCGAGCATAGAAGAAGAAACCCCCGACTCAATGGAGTCGCTGCCTGTCCAGCTTCAGGACAATTGGATGAAACCTTTGATAGAATTCCTCAAGGATGGGCTCCTCCCCGAAGACCCTAAAGAAGCCCGTCGAATCCGAACCAGAGCGGAGCGGTACTCCCTTGTTTAAGGAATCTTGTACAAATGCTCCTACACCCAAGTAGACGGCAGATCCTACTTGAGATGCCTCTCCCCGAAAGAAGCCTCATATGCCTTGCAAGAACTCCACGAAGGTATAGGCGGAGCCCATTCAGGTTGAGGTCCCTTGCCAAAAAAGTGTTAAACTACGGGTACTTCTGGCCTACTCTCCTACAGGATGCCGAACGACATGTCCGGCAATGCAGCTCCTGTCAGCAGTACTCCAACATTCGTTGCCTACCCCAAGCTCAACTCACATCTCTCTCAAGCCCAATTCCCTTTGCAATATGGGGGATGGATTTACTAAGCCCGTTTCCACCAGCTCCCGGTCAACTCAAGTTTCTAGTCGTGGCGATCGACTACTTCTCTAAGTGGATAGAGGCTGAGCCATTGGCTACGATCACTGAGAACAAGGTGCTGCAGTTCTTTTGGAAAAACGTTATCTGTAGGTTCGGCGTGCCTCGGGTCCTAATAACAGATAATGGAACACAGTTTACAGGGGCCGCATTCCGAACTTTGTGGGAAGACCTCGCCATTCAGCAACGCTTCTCCTATGTCTCCCATCCTCAATCAAATGGCCAAGTGGAAAATGCCAACCGGCAGATCCTCTCCGGTATCAAGAAAAGGCTAGATAAGGCGGCCAAAGGCTTATGGGCGGAATAGCTCCCCAACGTACTGTGGAACTACCGCATTACGAAACGGACCCCCACAGGTGAGTCACCATTCAATCTCACCTATGGGTCCGAAGCTGTGATCCCCTTGGAAGTCGGTCTACCATCTCCTCGCCTTATGGCCTATGAAGAAGAGCAAAATACCAGAGAGCTTCGGGTGAATTTGGACTTAGTTGATGAGCTCTGTGAAAGAGCTTCAATCTGCCAGCAAAACTACCGAAGAAGAATTGAGCAAGCCTACAACAAAAGGGTCCGTCCCACCAATCTCAAGGAAGGGGACTTGGTCCTCAGAAAACTAGCTATCTCCTTCCCCAGCCAAAAGAGTAAGCTAGCCCCCAATTGGGAAGGACCCTACAAGATCACCAAGGTAGTTCGACCCGGGACGTACCGTCTTGAAGACCTTGAAGGCAGAGAGATACCCAGGACGTGGAATGCCGACCACCTAGTGAAGTACCAAGAGAGCGCCTTAACGCCTCTCTGAGTGACTTCAAGTGTCGAGCCATTCCCATCTTTTCACTTGTATTTTACTTCTTTATTTTTGTCATTGTAATAACGGCTTGCAACTTAGAAGTAGCCGATTAGCAGTTATCAATAAAGATCTTCTTTTCCCCATATTTTCCTTGTGAATTATTTTTATCTTTCTGTCTAAGGCCTTTAATCAAGCTTACTCGAACGACGTGTTCGAAGTCCAAAACTTGGCTCGATTCCGCTTCGCAGGCTCGCTCATAAGCGAGCTAGAAGTGGTTCGCCATTCAGAACTGCTCCTACAACCATTGAAATTTACTCGAACGACGTGTTCGGAGTCCAAAACATAGCTCGATTCTGCTTTGCTGGCTCGCTCATAAGCGAGCTAGAAGTGGTTCGCCATTCGGAACTGCTCCCACAACCGTTGAAATTTACTCTAACGACGTGTTTGGAGTCCAAAACTTGGTTCGATTCCGCTTCGCAGGCTCGCTTGTAAGCGAGCTAGAAGTGGTTTGCCATTCGGAACTGCTCCCACAACCGTTGAAATTTACTCGAACGACGTGTTCGGAGTCCAAAACCTAGCTCGATTCCGCTTCGGAGGCTCGCTCGTAAGCGAGCTAGATGTGGTTTGCCATTCGGAACTGCTTTCACAACCATTGAAATTTACTCGAACGACGTGTTCAGAGTCCAAAACCTGGCTCGATTCCGCTTCGCAAGCTCGCTCGTAAGCAAGCTAGAAGTGGTTTGCCATTCGGAACTGCTCCCACAACCGTTGAAATTTACTCGAACGACATGTTTGGAGTCCAAAACTTGGCTCGATTCCGCTTCGTAAGCTCTCTCGTAAGCGAGCTAGATGTGGTTCGCCATTCGGAACTGCTCCCACAACCGTTGAAACTTACTCGAACGATGTGTTCGGATTCCGCTTTGCAGGCTCGCTCGTAAGCAAGCTAGAAGTGCTTCACCATTCGGAACTGCTCCCACAACCGTTCAAACTTACTCAAACAACATGATTCGGAGTCCAAAACTTGGCTCGATTCTGCTTCGCAGGCTCGCTCGTAAGCGAGCTAGAAGTGGTTCGCCATTCGGAACTACTCCCACAACCATTGAAACTTACTCAAACAATGTGATTCGGAGTCTAAAACTTGGCTCGATTCCGCTTCGCAAACTCAATCTTAAGCGAACTAGAAGTGGTTTTCCATTCGGAACTGCTCCAACAACTGTTGAAATTCATTCAAAGGACGAGTTTGGAGTCCAACACTTGGCTTGATTCCGCTTCACAAGCTCGCTCTTAAGCGAACTAGAAGTGGTTCGCCATTCGGAATTGCTCCCACGACCGCTGGAGCTTAAACGACGCGCACGAAGTGTCTACAACTATACTAGACATGGGAGAAGAGTACTTGGAGGTGCTAAACCTTTGGTTCCTACGGTTCGTTTAAAAAGTTGAAGTTAGACATTCCATGCCTATAAGAAGAAAGATTCGCTTCTGATTTTAAGTAGTTGTTAAGAGTTGGAGGAGTTGTACTTGAATAGATGCCCACCAACAAAGCACACAACCACAGAAGAGAAACAAGCTTTCACTTATATGAAATTTTAGCTCACAAGAGCATTCAAGTTACAAAACCAAGTTGTTACTACAAGGTGCAACAAAAACTCGAAGAAACATAATTATAGCAATTTATTTAACGTTTCTTCGGAACAGGAACATTTCGGTTCAGGGACACCCGCGGACGGCGTCGTCTAACCTCTGAGCTCGTCTTTAAACCAACAATTCGGGATGCCTCTTCAGCCCTACCTCTGACTATGGCCCCAACCGAAGCGCCACTAGACGAAGCAGCCACCCCACTCTGAGCGTCAGCCGGACTCCGCCCAACGGCAGGCTCATGATTCGCGAGCTCATAAAATGAGATCTCCCTTTCGCTCTCTTCATGAGTACATGATGTACTTCTGACATTAGGCCGCACGGGTTAGGGTTTAAGCCGAGCAACTTCCTCCTCGAGTTCAACGATCCGATCCTTCAAAGAGTCGTCTATCACGGATATCTTGAAGCGAGGAAGTCGAGCAGAGCCAGCCTCACCAGAGCTATCGGTGATGATTCGACGAAGATGGGCGACTTCGATACTCTTGTCAACTGCAACCCTCTTCAACCTGTCGACCTCTTCCGTCAGCCTGTCGCACTCGACCATCAACTTACCCATGATCGCCGTTAATTCTTCCTCCTCCGCCAAAAGAACTTCTTCTACTATCCTCAGGTGGTGCTCTTCCACCAGTAGTTCACCTTTCTCTGTCTCAGCGTCGAACAGCACCTTTCGGAGCATTTCTACCTCGCCTTCAAGACGAACCTCGCGAGATCGCTTTCGTAGTTGTTTTAGCTCAGAGAAATACTCCCTCGCCATTGCCTTAAGATCCTCTAGGTCCAACTTACTCTTGAGGAAACACTCTCGGCTACGAGAGAGGGCCCGCTTCACTGCTTTCAAGTCAGCACAAAGACGAGTGACTTCGGCTACTAAACTCGACTCGACTACCTGAAAAACGAGAGCATATCAACACGAAGTACAAGAGGCAATGCCCAACACTTAGCCAAATCTCGAAAAAACTTCAGGTCAAAACACTCCAACACTTAGCCAAATTTCAAAGAAACTTCAGAGAGATTTCAAACAAAAATTTCATTCATATTAAAAAAGCGGTGTCCAGTCCGCTACAAGGCAGTACAAAGGATAAAAAAAGGGGGGCGAAAGATTTTTTGGCAAGAGTAAGAGGATCAAGGAGCCACCTTGAGCGGCAACTTGGTGACAGGTGCCTCAGTGGATGGCCCCTCGTCCCCCATCGCTCCGGCTCAGGGGTCGGCAGCGAACCTGTCGTCCCCTACCTCCACCTTCGCTCCGGCTCGGGGGTCGGCAACTACAGTCTCGGGGTCGGCGGGAGCCTCGTTGCCTGGCTGCTCGTCCTCCTCCTCTTCTTCCTCTTCCCCTTCGTCTTCTTCTTCGCCGCCAGGCCACAACATGTACCCCAGCCTTTCGAAGCCAGGGATTCGAGCCTCGACGTGATCGAGCGCTCTGGCGTAAGACCGCTCCATGTTCATTGCCATGTGCTTCTTGGCTTCTACCTCTATCTCCGTCCTCGCCTTCTCCACAGCCTCGGCTTGCTGCAGCTTCACCGCCTCCAAAGCCTTTGCCACTGCCGCCTTCTCCTCGGCTGCCTTTGTGACCTCTGAAGCAAGCTTTTCCTTCGCTTGCGCCAAAGCCACCTCGAGGTCGGCGACCTGGGCTGCCAAAGTGTCCGAGCGACGCTACTCAGCTTCGAGCTACTTCACAGCCCTCGCCCTCCCTGCTTGGTCCTTGTCGCTGATGGCCTTCATCTCTCTCTCTTACTCGGAATACTCCTCGAGGAGATGGCTGAAGTGGCAAGTAGCCTGCACAAAGAAGTAGTTAGAACACAACAAAAGCTGAGCTAACGACTTAGAAAATTTTTGAGAAAAAATTCGGAAACACCTAAGAGACTTACCGACATTAGTGACCGAGCAACCTCAAGGCATCGTTGCCGATCGTCCCCGCCTTCAGCGCAGCTCGGTCCTTTGGGGTCGGTAGGTGTCGGAAAGCTTGCATGCTCATCCCCGAGTTTCCCAAGAAGCCATCATGATTCTTCACCCGCCAGTTAGGGACGAACAGCTTCTTGTGAGCCTCGGTCAGGATAACCTCGGCTTGTTCAGTCAGTGGCGGGGCCTCGAGTGCCAGCACCGCTGAGACGGAAAAATCCTCACCTACAGGAGCAGATGGGGTCGGCTTGGCAACTACCGCCGAAGACGGTTCCCGAGGAGAAGTGGCGGCAACCGTCGAAGGTGCCTTGGTGGGTCAGCCAGATGAGGGACCCGTGCTCATCCTCTTCCTCTTCTTGCTGTCGGCAGCTTTGCTTCTTTCGGCCATCATACCCTTAAAGTCCATGTTCGGCACCTCTGTCCAAGTGAAAAGTAAAGCAAGTTAGAAAAAAGTATGCAAGGCATTAAAGAAAAGAAAATCACAAAGTGAGATGTCAGGAGCGTACTCGGGTCGATCGGACTAAGGCCCGACCCTTGCAACACCTCCTCGGTCATCTCCCTCCAACTCAACATCGGGAGACCGATCAGCTTGGCCGCCACCTCCGCCTCGGCCGGGGTCAACACCGGCTCGGCCTTTGTGTACTTTGGCACATCCTCCTTCCACCGGGTCGGGAAGTCCCACACCGAGGGCCCCATTATCAGGAAGAACTTCCCCTTCCACGACTTTATCGAGTCAGGATTCTCTATCAACTTAACTCCCTTTCGAGGCGACAGGTAGTAGCGAGGCTCGAGCTTGCTCATCCTGTTGATTCGGTATAAACTTCGGAGGATGACAAGCTCCGGCTCCACTTTGGTAGTTCGGCATTGAAGTAGAAAGCCGAGCACGTGATGCCAAGTGTTCAGCATGAACTGTATGGAAGGCAGACCGTACTACCGAAGGACTACCGTCACGAAGGGATGAAGGGGGAAGCACAACCCAGCGTTCAGGGCGTTGTAGGCAAAGACGCATGTGTCCGGGGGGAAGACGGTGTTCGCTCGCACCCTGGGGCCGGGAAGAACCAGGGTGTACTCCTTGGGCAATGCAAAACCCTTCCTGATACGAAGTAGATCCCGCTCTGTTAGCACCGAGGGGATGTCGTCCACCTCGGTGACCTCCCTCGGATCGTTCTCCTCGTAGGTCTCCGCGCGACCAATGACAGCCTTAGTCAGCAGCTCGCCGCTATACTGCCTTATCCTGGCATGTTTGGATAGCACGGTCGGCATCCGACCTGACTCGCCCACTCCTCTCACGGTCTCCACCACCTCCTCGACAACCGAGGACCGAACCACTTCCTTCCCCTTCTCCTTCCTTCGGATCACCACTTCTCTCCCCTCCTCAGCATTCCGACCTCCCGAGGATGATGCCTCACCACCCGAGGACACTCGTGACATCTCTAATAAACAACTGAAGTTAAATTAACTGACCTTCGAATTAACGTCTACGGTCCGAAAAAATTCACCGGAAATCGCCTGGCCTTCGCGACAGCTAGCACAACCACCCTTTGAGCTCAAATCTCCGCTAGCAGAGCAACTTGAGAGCAAAAGTAAAATCTTGAGATTAAAAGTGAAAGAATGAGCTTTAAGGGGTGGGGGTGAGAACTTATAGCTAAAGAGAGGCGACGGTTGGGCTTTTGTAACATTTGGGGTCCCAGTAAGGGAGATGAAATGCCAAAAATAGAGAAAGCTGCTACAGTTCAGAGGAAGGTCGCGATGGTTTACTTAACATCGCAGCTCGATGACTCGTAGCTTGCCGAGCCACCGAGGCACTCTACCGAGCTACCGGGGCACCGACCTCCACATATGGAGAAAAATGCCGCCGAGCCACTTTCACCGTCAGATTGTCTCAAAATTCGTGCCCAAATCTGTTGAACAGTTCAGATTACGTCACGCCCACAAAATGACAAGATAACATTTTCTCGTGATATGAACGTTGGCCTCGTGATTTGCGCCATGATGAACGTTCCAGATCAAGCCACGTGGCCCAACGACTCAACCCGATCTGCCGAGCCACCGGAGTGCTCAGCCGAGCTACCGAACAGCTTAGCCGAGCCACCGAGATACTAAGAAGAAAAGGACAAGTTACCGAGCCACCAGAGTGCTCAACCGAGCTACCGAGCAGCTTAGCTGAGCTACCGAGCTACTAAGAAGAAGAGGACAAGTTACCAAGCCACCGGAGTGCTCCGCCGAGCTACCGAGCAGCTTAGCCGAGCCACCGAGCTACCAGAGGAGAAGACCGACCTGCCAAGCAGACGAACAGCTACGGCCGAGGTACCGAGGTACTGACCTCCACATATGGAGAAAAATGATGCCGAGCTATTCCAGTCGTTGGATCGTTTCAAAAACTGTGCCAAAACATGATGGACGGCTCAGATCATGCCACACCCACAAAACGACAAGATATCATTTTTTGGTGATCTGAGCCGCCCTCCTCGTGATGCGCACCATGATGAACACTCTAGATCTTGCCACGTAGCTCGGCAGATCATTACGTAGCGAGCCACCGAGCTACCGAGGATGGGGTGCCGAGGTGCCGAGGCACCGACCTCCGCATGCGGAGAAAATGCCTGCCGAGCTACCTCAGCCGTTCGATCCTCCCGAAATTCGCGCCCAATGCTGATGGAGGGCTCAGATCGCGCCATGTCATAAATCGGATTAAAATTAATTTTTATTTATTAAAATCAAATTATTTATCTAAAAATAACGAAAAAATGATTAAAAATTCAGGAAAATTAACTAAAAATTCAAAAAATAATTATAAATTTGGAGAAATATTTTTGAGCCCCTGGGTAAATAATTATTGCTTAGAATAGTTAATTAAGACCCCCGAACAATGAATCACCACTTCGCAAAATTAAATAAATTTTCTGAAAAATAGATAAAAATTGAGAAAAATCACCAAAGGTTCAGGAGTGCTCAAGAATGACCTTGAGCATGCAACTAGCTCTGAAAATCACCATAATACCTCATACAAAGATTCGACACCCCTTATTTGGACTCTGATACAACCCTGTAAGTCATTAAAACAGTAAAACTACTCTTCAAAGGCTGATTAAACTCAGACTTCGGGAGTGGGGGGCTCGTTATATGGCTAAAAATAGGGTTAAATTGGAACTGTCCAAATCGGACGCGAATCTTAAAGATCAGGGGTAAAATAGTAATTTCACCTACAAACGGGTCTGAAGTGGGTACCAGGTCTTTTTTTCAAAAGACCAATAACCTGCGAATGGATCCGTCTCAACTAGGTGCAGGTTTCAACCCGCAAAGAACCCGGTCCAGCTAGGTAGAATTAGGATTTATGATTATACCTAATCAACGGCCCTGATTCACTTCTATCCATTCACTGGGAAGTAGGGATTTGATCTTATCCCGAAACTGGTCCATAAGGCGGCTATAAATACCCCCCATCCCCCACCATTAAGAGATAATCAATCTTTTGCCAGTAAAAGCTCATTCATAATCTTTTCTGATTACTGACTTGAGCGTCGGAGGGTGCGTCGCCGAGATCAACCCCGGTGTATCGCACTTTTTGCAGGTAAATGGCGGGAGTCAACGGTCAAACTCCGGTGGAAAGGTTTCAGGTTTGGCTATTGGCATCCCTAAGAATCCACAAATTCTATCTGTTTGTCCCCACACCAGATTTAGCAACAACACTACCGTTTTCCAATTCTTTAACATTTTATATTTCTCACTTACTTTTGTTTCCACATCCTAATTAATGATTTGACGCTTACTTTTGTAATATTCAATGAATTTCTTTTAAGTCTTGTTGCATATATATTTTGGTCTATTTTGCTCATTACCCTTTAATGTGCTTTTGGAGTATTGATTATAATGTCAACATTCACTAGAATATTCATTATTCTTTGTCTTATACATTCATTGTTATTAATATTTTCTTTACTTAGCTAAATTTGTTCGTATTTCTACTTATCTTGACTGGTTATTTTTTTTCCAAAACTATTTTATATATATATAACTTTTATGTTTGTGTTCCTTTGTTGTTTGTATGGTTACCAAACTTTTTATATTTGGGTTTTATCTCTTCACTTTGACTTCTTATTCTATAAGAATAGCCTTACTATTTTCTCGCGGTTTGGGATTTACTGTGTACCCTGTTGGATTTCTTATACTTTTATCATGTCAGTTTTCACCATTTACTCTTCAAGATATAATTAAATGTTATTTTTGTATTGCTTAGAAATTAAACCCAACTATAAAAATAATGATAGAGTAAATTTTCGAAACTATCTTGTAAGTTTTGCATTTTATTCTCTTTTGCTTAGAGTAGTTCTGAGGACAGAACTATTCTAAGGGGGAGTGATGTAATACCCTAGATTTTTAAATAATAATTTTAAGATTAATAAATGAATTAAAATTATTTTGGTGATTTAATAAATATTTTCCTAAAAATTTATCTTTTTACACGTGCAAAACACGTGTAAATATTTTCTTGGGAAGTTAAAAATCAAAAATATTTTTGGGAAAAACTCATTAATTATTATTATATATTATTTGTGATTTTCTAGATTTTTTGATAATTATTTGACCTATTTGCAAAATTTACGAAAAAATGGACTTTTGTGCAAAATTACCACTTGAAGTAAAAACTACAGATTTTTAGATTTGTAGGCTTGGCATGATGCCTAGTCAACTCAGAGTTAAAGATGCTACTTTCTGTTTTAATAAATTTGGTTTATTTTGCAAATTTTGATAAAGAAGGATCTTTTTGCAAATTTGCCATTTAGAGGGGTAAAAGTTTAAATTCGTTTTCTGGGTCTTCAAACATTGCCGGCTGGTTGTAGGATGGTTGTTTTTGGTTTTAAAACTTAATTAAGTTGGTTTTATTTAATTTCCAAGTATAAGGATTTATATATATAAAGGTATATTTCAAAAGAGGTATTTTGCAAATCTATTCAAAACCCTAAAAAGTCCAGGTTTCGGCCTATAAAGGATCCCCTACAGCTGTCCCTCTCCTCTGCAAAAATAAAATATATTTTACTATTGGTTTTCTTGGAGTTTCAAAGTGATTATATTGGATTTTGCAAAAGAACTTTTTCACATTCTTTATTAATTCGAATGATTTCTTCATTGAGGTGAGTGACATATGTTTGTTTTCTTATTGTTCTAAGCATGTTGTATATGATGATTTATCTATTAGAAAGCATGCTAGATGATGGTATGTAGATATATATTGAGTCCTGATGAGTAAATGAATTAAAAAGTGAATCTTTTTATGAAACTACACTATTGATGAGTGAAACCCTTATTTAATGACTTGAGATTGTTAAAGAACCTAATAGAAATCATGAGTAGGATGTTTTATTCATATACTTGCTGTTTAAATTGTTATAAGGAGATTATATGTTGATTATTGCAAAAAGTAAAGCAAAACTTCACCTTTACTGTGTGTATGCATATACATGCTCTGTTTTGATGGTTTTGATGGGTAGAACTTGATAAATAGTTGTTATAATTGATTATATTCAAGAGTAAACTATCGTGGGTGAATTTAGACACCTCTGTGTCTTCTCTTTAACCTTCCTGACAATCGAATCCTTTTGTTCATGGAATGCTAGGAATTTATGCTATGATGCATATTTTGAAATCTTATATTAGGATGAAGGCTTTAAAATTGTCTGCAGTTATGGTAGCATTATACACTAAAAGTGTGCCAAATCAGTATTTTGTTTAAGTGTTCATGCTCGATTGTTTTCATATATATATACCCTTTTTAAGAATAAGATTAGTCATAACATAATTATCTACTATTGCCACCTTAATGCAAGTGTCTCAGCTAATTCTGCTACTTCTTTTTCTTGTATTTTATGATTTTATCACCTTGTGGAGATGCCTAAGTTAGCAAGGAAACAAACCAGAGTTCTGTGTAAGCTATTAAATTTATATCTTTTGTGCAAAAATCTAAGATGATTCACATAACCTATAACAAGTGGACATAATGTTTCAGAAATTCATATTATTATTATTTTAGTCACTTGTCAAGTGAGGATCTTGACTAAAATGAAAGAATCAAAATCATCTCCACATATTTCTCACTATTCACACCTGTAAGCTAATCAAGTTGCAAAAGTATATCTGACCAGAGCATATAACCTGAGATTATACATATGCATTTATCTGGTTGCTTGTGAATTAAAGCTTGATTGATGAAGGAGTTTTGAGTACACAACCAAGTATAACTAATTAACAATAGTAGGTGATGTTATAAGAGGTAGATTTGGGTGGAAAAGAATCAAAATGTGAGTAAAGATGGATCTTGAGTATGCAGGCATGTGCATTTTCGGCCGAAATGAAGTTTTGTGAATGTCGTGATTTTTTTCAATTGGGTTTAATTGATACAAAAACTGGGGTGATAAGATAACTTGAGTTTGATGCTTACACATGCTTATGATCAATATATTTACACATTTCAATATATATATATATATATATATATATATATATATATATACCCATTTGTGCATATACTTCACTTTCAGTAAAGAGAGATTTTCCTATGTCATACATATATACCTATATACCTTACTTCAGTAAAAGGTTTTCTATATATTAGATATATATACACCTATCAGAAATATATCTCAGATAAATTTGTAAATGATTAATATGCTTCGTACAACTCACTCTGATAATAATATTGCCATGATCATATTATTGCCAGGGTCTGATATGATTATTGGTAAATGCTTAACATGTATCCTTGTGTATACTTTGAAGACCATCTTCTATATAAACACAGGTGCTTCTTTTCAAAATGGGCTTCTTCTATATACCTGAATATGCTTTTGATTTAATAAAGTTCATCTTCTATACTGCATATGTTTTATAACCTGCATATGCTTTACTTCAATGAAGTCTTTATTGCATATGTTTTATAACCTGCATTGGCCTAATTCCTACAAGAGGGCATCTTCTATACTCTGCACATATTTCACTTCCAATCAGGAAAAAAGATTTCTATATATCAGATACATACACTTCATATCATTGTAGGAGATTTCTATATCATATATACATATCTATATATATATCCTTCATGTCAGTACAAATGGTTTCTATATATTATATATATATTCATAGATACTCCATATCAGTAAGAGGATTTCATCCTATATCAAATATACATACATATATGTATTTCATTTCAATAAAAGACCAACTTCCATGATTTCTGTATATACTTCATTTCAACAAAAGAGCTTCTTTTCTATATCCTGCATATAGTTCAGCTACTATATTTCTGCTTATACTTAAATTCAATAGAAGATCATTTTATATATATCTGTATATGGTCATCTTCTATATATAGATGCATATGTTTCATCTCCTATAACCTGCATACTGATCATCAATTATATAACCTATATTTGCTTAATTTCAATAAAAGGGGATTTCTATATATCAGTTATACACATATTTGTTCACCTCAGTAAAACGGGTTTTCTTCTGCATCCTGGTATGTTCAATCAGTAAAAGGATCTTTCTATATATCATGAATACACATATGTGCACTTCTATTCAATAAGAGGACCTCCTATTTATATATATATATACTTATATACAACAATATGAATGAATTTATGTGAGTAAACTAACACTGTTATAAAGTGACTAAAATGAATGGTTTTTGTGTTGACGGTTGAATTGTAAGTCTCTAGAAGGTGTGTGGGACCCTAGATACCAGCAGTTGAGATTTTGTGGTTTGGCCAGTTGTGGCCTTGTTATTGATCAGTTGAGTTAAGTCCGGTAGGGTACACCAATTCTAGGAGATTCGAAATTAATTAAATAACTTAAAAAGATAAGGACGGGAACTAGATGGTGATATGATGGAATGAGAACGTGGGTTATAGACCTCAGTATGGCTTGCGATGTGAGATAATCTCCGAAATTATCGAGGTGTGAGTGAAATAGTCTCCGGAATTACCTGTGGTGTGGGATTGATCTCCGGAATTATCAGAGTCGAGGCAACGCTCATAGGGTATTCGTGTGATGAGGAGCCATAGCTTGCGGTGTGGGGTATTCTCGACGATTCCCAGGTGTGAGTGAAATAGTCTCCGGAATTATCTGTGGATAGAGATTGACCTCCGGAATTATCAGGATATGAGCTAATACTCACAGTTTATCTATATCTCGTAGCAGTCATCATAGTAGGATTAGTTGCATAATGAGAGATTAAACCCAATCAAGTGGAGAACATTAAGGGCTTGCACCGGACCTATGTAGAGTGGGATGCATAGAATTCGACAAGTATGCATTAGAGAATCAGCATATAGCATTGGTGTTTCCTGACTTGGTTTTATGCATGTTATTTTTCTGTTTTTCTACACTTGACACTTAGTCTAGTTTCACTTGATATTTTCATATTTTATTCATTGTTATTTCTTATTCCATTTATTCTTACTGTTGATACATGTTGTTTATGACTTTATCCTTTATGCTTTATTTATGTTGCTTTTTTTCATGTCACTCACACCGTTATAGCTGACCCCTATAGTTTTGGGGGTTAGGGTTATCTCTAGCCTCATGTTTTACAAGTAGGTACCATTAGCTTGGGATTGGATGCATGTGGTAGAATGATAATTGGGCCTATATAAATTGTAAAAATGTGTTGTAAAGGAAAGAAAATGTAATACAAGGTATTTAATTTTTCGCTGTGCTTTGTAAACAATTGATGTTATAAAAAGTTATAATTTTTCCTGTATTTGGTTGCTATGTTTATGATTACATTGAAGTTGATTCTGAAATTTTACCACGTATTTCTAAGATATTATATTGAAAATTTGGGGCGCTACATCCAATCTCTCACCTAGCACTGGTATCGGGTCGAGTCAGGTCGGGTAGTGATATACCTGGACCTTGCCCTATGGCAACGGGTCTGGGTCTGGATCTGGGTATATTTAATTTTTTCTGGTTCGGTTCAGGTCCAATTGGTTCCTAGGTACAAAACAGGTTTAATAATATATGACAATAAATTTTTTTCATGTTTACAAAAGTTTTTAATATTCCAATTCCTAACATATTTTTTCTCTTTAGAGTACCACATGAATTAACTACATACTGAATGTGAAAGTAAAATGAATTAATATATAAAATATAAGTTGATTTTATAAAATAAAGATATGAGATGCAAATTGGGAGTATATGAACATATTAAACTATATTTTCTATCAAAAAAGTCAATTTTTAACTCTAACAACCATCTTGTTCTAATATATTACAAAACTAAGATATTGGTCTACTAACGAGTCCATGAGTCGGGCCGGGTCCGATCGGGTCCAAAACCATTAGACCCGAATCCAATCCGTCTAGAATAGGGTCGATTTTTGTCCAATATCCGGTCCAGATTGGGTCCAGGTCTGTAGTACCCCAAATTTTCAGTAAATAAAATTAGAAATAAGTGGCACAAATCCAGAATTCAACTTCAATCGCAATCATAAACACGGTATCAATACAGGAAAAATTAAAAACTTTTTATTACAACTTCTCTTCTTACAAAACACAGCGGAATTAATTTCATTAATTACAAATCTTTACAACAACTAGAATCTCTAATTTGTATTTATACTCCAAGCTTTATTTGCATCAATGCTATCTATAATGTAACTGAAGTCAACTATAGCAATAGTGATACTTCTAAATCTCACATTCACAATCTTGATGCATATTTATAAAATAATAATAAATGATGCAAAAACAATAATAAATAGAATATGGCACAACAAGTGAAGTTAGGCTAAGTGTCAACTGTATGAGATGAAAACAAAAAGCAAGCATGCATAAAACATATCAAAGAAACACAAATGCCTATGTTGATTTCTAATGCATACTTGTCGAATACTATGCATCCCATTCTACATAGGTCTGGTGCAAGCCCTTATCGTTCTCCATTTTACAGGGTTCAATCCCTCGTGATGCAACTAACCAACCACGGTGATTACTTTAAGATTTAGATTATTCTGTGAGTATCTAGTGCCATGCCTCGATAATTCTTGAGAATCAACTTTCCCCTGCAAGTGATTTTGGGTACACTCCCTCACTCCCCGATAATTCTGGAAATTGAAATCCACACCGCAAGCCAAATGGTACCTCATCACACGAATGTCCCATAAGCGTCGCCTCGATCCTGATAATTCTGAAGATACATCCCACATCGTAAGTGATTACACCCTGATAATTCCTGAGATCATCTTCCACCGCGAAGCATATGAGGCCCCCTACCCATGTTTGCTCTTATTTCATCAGAACTCCAACTAGTGCATGTCCTTATATTTATTATTATTACTTAAATCATAGTCCCCCCAAGAGTTGATATACTTAATCGGACTTAACTCTGCAAAACTAGGAACGAAGGCCCCACTGGCCCACTTCCTCAAAATCTCAATTTGCCGCCACACTAGGGTCCCACTCAACCTTTAGACTCTCACAACTCAAGATACCATCTCAATCTCTTATTTCAATCACATAAATTCAAAATCGACTAACTCACAATGAGGATTTCCTTCAAACCAATAGTCAAACCAAAATACCTCCATGTACATACCGTATCCACATAATTTGTTGAGAAACTGAAACTAAACATCAATTAAACTGAGATTTTACATCTTTGAAACAGCAGAAAATCTGAAATGTGATACTCCCGGAATTTGAGAATATTTACTTTCTAAAACTACGAAAATTTGAGCTAAATTCTATAAAAAAGTTGAAAGTACACACTCTTTGAAAGTAGTAAAGACTGAATCTAATTACTTTGGAAAACAGAGAATCATCATTTGCAAATCCAGAGAATCATTCGTTTAAAGAAAAGAAAATTGCAGTAAAACAGAGAGTGAAAAGTCCAGACATGACAATCCACCAACTGCAGCAGTACAAAATGCTGTGGTCGACCGACTGCAGTCGAATGGCAGACAGCCAGTCGCTGTGGTCGACCGACAGGCTAGTAGTGTAATGCTGCAGTCGACTGACATGCAGTCTGCAGCAGCCCATCTGATAAATTTGAAATTCTCTAATACTGATATATATATATATATATATATATATATATATATATATATATATATATATATATATATATATATATGGGAAAAAGGGGTATGCGCAACTTGCTATTTTAGTAAATAAGCAATTGATGATGTGGCATACATGTGATTAGAAAATCCTTAAAAGGGTTAGTTGTCCAATGTATCACATGCATGCCACATAATCAATTGCTCATTTACTAAATGAGCAAGTTTCTCATATCCCTTTTATCCTATATATATATATATATCGGTATGAAAGAATTTAAAATTTGTCAAATGGGTAAAAGGGCTGTGGTCGACTGACTGTAGTCGAATGGCAGACAGCCAGTCATTGTGGTCGACCGACAGGCCAATAGTGTAATGCTGCAGTCGATTGCGTGGTCGACTGACATGTAGTCTGCAGTAGCCCATCTGACAAATTTGAAATTCTCTCATACTGATATATATATATACACACACACACACACACACACACACACACACACACACACACATACATGGATGCATATTATGAAATCTATAATATAACAGGTGCATCTCTTATACTGATACACACACACACACACACACACACACACACACACACACACACACACACACACATACATGGATGCATATTATGAAATCTATAATATAACAGGTGCATCTTGTCCAACCTATCTCAGTTCATACATCAATCAAATCCATTCAAAAAAAAACTTCACAAAAATTTCAACTCCGAAGTCTTCGACTTGCAACTGTAGACCCGAAGCTTCAACCCCAAAATCCACTTTATACGATCAATATACACAAACACATTCATTGTTAAATCAGTTTGCTCCTACTTATTTGTTTCTAATTCGATTGATGGTCAAGTTTTCTCATACGAAGGTTCAAAACAGAGCATAGTAAGGAAAATCAGTTAATACCACATCGTCATCTATACATACTGTCACGCCCCACTTCCAAAAATACAGAATACGAGCACGTAACATTAGCCCAGCGAATGAATAACGTAATCCATAAGCAGTTTATTCGATCAACTCAACAATATAATTAATACAAAACAACTGCGCAGATAATACTTGAAATGAAGCAATTTAAAATATCCAAGTACAATAATAATCCAACATCTGGAACAATAATAGCAATATCAGGGTAAAAAACCCACAGTACAAAGAAATAACAATAGTTCAATAATTAAGTCTTCATGACAAAATAATTATTTATTGGGCGGCGATGCTATCAATTCCTTCACCAATGTTTTTCTCCCAATCCATCAGGCAATTCTCCATCAACACCTGTAAACACTTCATCTAAAAAGAGGAGAAAAATTGTACTTAAAGCAAGTCGTGGACAGCAAGTAGAGAAAGTAAGGAACAATGGAATAACGGTATAACAATGAATCAATGGATCAATAGGAATCAATAACATGGCACGATAATCAATATTCAGTATCACGGTAATCGATGCGATGGCTATAAATAATGTTTCAATATTCGGTAACAATAATCAATGATCAATAACGGTAATGTTTAGCCAATATTTGATATCAATAGGGACAAAGAGGAACAATATGCAATGTTGATATTATGTCATTTATTATGTCTATTAATGAATTTAATCTTAACTAATGCACATACTAATGCATTCCATACTACAGGTTCGGTGTATACAATCAATTTTGTTTAGACTTAAGTGGAAGATTCTATAGATCATGTACTCGGCAACGATAATCAATATTCACCTTTCGGTGTACGGTATGGTATTTAACAACGATACAATACACGATAGATTGGGGTGCTGTAGTTAGCGCTCCACAATCAATCGATAAAACAATAGTCGGAACAATATTTAGGGAAACACGGCCCCCTCCTCCGAGTACAGTCACTATATCATCAACTACTCCAGTGAATCCCTTAAACCCCGGCTTATTAATTATTTTATTAATACAACAATACAATATGCAATCAATGGATATTTTGATGAATGATGTGTCTAATTTATATACAAATATTTGTACTCATTTACCTATTAAAATTGCTTGTTTTCGTTGATAATATCTATAATTCATCTTATTTCTATACGATTTCAACTAATTAATTATTTTTGAAGAAATAATATTTTTGATGCAAAAAGTAAAGATTTGTGGAAAAAAACCAACAAAAAAGTAAAATAATGGATTTATCATTTTTTATTGTTTTGTTGAGTTAAAAGTGCGACAAATAATTTTAAAAGGATTTTTATAAGCTAATATAATTTGTAGTTAGTTTAATTAATTTTAAACTAATTAATTTTATTTTATTTAAAAATCCTAATTTCTTGTATTATTTTGTGTATGCAGCAGCACGTGGTTGGCAGAAAAGGCAGAAAAGAAAGAAAGAGAAAGAAATAAAATTCTGGATTAAAAAGGAAGGAAATAAATGAAAAGAAAGGACTTTTCTGCAAAAAGTACAAACCCTAATTCTCTCTTTCCGTTCTCTATAAATACAAGCACAGGGAGAGAGAAGAACTCAGGAGGTGACGGCTAATCATTGGTCCAATTAATTAAAAAAAAGAAAAGATATTAAGAGAGGGAGAGAGACAGAGCTCAACTCTCTCTGTCTCTTGCTTTTGGATCGAAGTAGAAGGGAGAAGCAGCAGGCTGGCCTTCCTCTGACTTCGACGTGACGCGTCAGAAGCACCAGCGCACGTGACTCGACAGCAGCAGCAGGCGGGTTCAGATGCCTGCTGCTTTCTTCTTCTTCTTTGACGTGGGACCTAGACAGCAGGCTGCTGGCGCACAGATCCCGAGGCGGCTCTGACTTCGACGAGATAGTTGACGTGACATCGCAGACGACAGCGACCGCTCGACACGACAGCACTTGTGACAGAGGTGTTGACTCGATTGACTACAACTGACGTGGCAACGCCTTTGGCTATAGATTTTGAGACAGAAGAGGGGTTTGCTTTAAATTTTATATTCTTTTTGTATCTCTTCTTCTCTATATTTTTTGATGCAATCCAAAACATTTTTATTAATTGTAAATTGAACATGAACAGAATTTATTGTTCTAAAGGCTAAGATGTAGCCGAGTTTTGTAGAACACAAATTTTAATTCCTTATTATTACTCTATTTTTCCTAGTTGTGTTTTAATTTTTATTATTTATGCGTACAACATGGTGTATAGACATTTGTATGATTTTTCAAATCATAAAGAGAGCGAACAGGTTATTTGTGATTAATAAAAATTAACACCATATATTGGAGGACGTGACCATTAAGAAATCCAAATTTTCAATTAATAATTTGATGGATAGGCGAAGAATTAGTTGAGAATAATTTTTAGACTACGTGGATAGAGTGGTTAATATCTTTAGGATTTTGGTCTACAATTTGGAAAGATAATATCTTTAATTCATAAGGAGTTATATTTTGTGTGTGTGATGAACGAGGTGAACCAAGAGCCCTAGAACTAATTTTACCATTAACAAAGTACAAGAGCTTCATAGTTTCACAACCCTCTCCCTCTTCACAAATTTAGTTAGTTTTAATTAGATTAATTTAATTTAGTTGTCTTATCATTTATAAATTTCGATTGTCCAAATAGTGATTCATCTAGTGATATTGGTACTCAATAAAATATCTAGTCCTGTGGGTTCGACACTCTATTCACCTATCTATATTACTTGTTGCGATTTTGTACACTTGCAAATATTCACATCATGTTTTTGGCGCCGTTGCCGGGGACTAGTTATTCTTTTATTGATATTGAAAATTGCTAGATTATTGAATCAAGCATAAAGAAGCCGGTTATTGAAGCTAACGATTTTGAGATTGAACCAAAGACTATTCTAATGATTCATCAGACTGTTCAATTTTGGGGACTACCACACGAAGATTATTATGCTCACATTTCAAATTTTCTAGAAATTTGTGACACTTTCAAGCACAATGGAGTATCAGATGATGCAATTGGATTGAGACTCTTTCCTTTTTCACTACGAGATAAGGCGAAGGCTTGGCTACATTATCTACCACCAGGTAGTATTACTACTTGGGAGGGACTTGCAAAAAAAATTTTAGCCAAGTATTTTCCTCCAGCAAAGACAGCAAAACTAAGGAATGATATTGTCACATTTATTCAATTGGAGACTGAGTCTTTGTATGATGCATGGAAAAGGTACAAAGAGTTATTAAGAAAGTGTCCAAATCATGAACTACCGAAATGGCTGCAAATGCAAACATTCTATAATGGTTTGGGAGTTACACATAGATCTATGGTTGACGCAACAGCTGGTGGTGCACTTATGAGCAAAACTTACAAAGCAGCCTATGATCTTTTAGAGGAGATGGCATCAAATAATTACTAGTGGTCTTCAGAAAGAACAATACCAAGAAAAGTGGCTGGAGTTTTTAAACTTGATCCTTTTTCTACTTTAAATGCAAAAAATGATATTTTATCTAAACAAGTAGAAAATATGAATTTTAATGCTATTCAATCTAATATGATTTGTGATCTTTGTGCAGGAAATCATTCGAGTCCAGATTGTCAAGTGGGGAACCCTTTTGCTCCATCAAATGCCGAACATGAGAATTTTGTGTCAAACTTTCAAATGCAAAACAATCATTATGCAAACACATACAATCAAGAATGGAGAAACACCCCCAATTATCCATGGAACAACAATCAAGGAGCAGTTATACCTCCTTAAAATTTTTCACAGCAAGATAAGAAGCCGACACTTGAAGACATGTTTATGCACTACATGCAAAGGGCAGAACAATACTTCCAAAAGACAGATTTGGAAATCCAAAATGTTGCAAATTCAACTTCGGCTTCCACTCACAATCTTGAGGTACAAATTAGTCAATTTTCAAATATTCTTAATGAAAAAACTGCAGGAACATTATCACGCAATACAGTTGTCCATCCCAAGGAGCATGTCGAGGCTATTACACTAGGAAGTGGGAGGACAATTGAACAATCACAAGAAGAAAATGGAGAATAGAATGTGGTTGAAAAGCAAAGTGAGATTGAACAAATTGTGGAGGAACAAATTCAGCATGAGCAAGTAATGTATGATGTTTTTAATTCCATAAATTTTCCTCCTGAAGAACAGTCATATATTCAAGTAAGTGAACTGATTTAATTGTGGGCGAGAAACCTAAGGCTAAATTTGAAAAATCACCAATCAAAATATGTCCAATAAATTCAGCAATTTTTGAACCCAAAAAAGAAAATATTTTTGAACATGTTATGTATTTGGATGCTGAACCTTCTATTTATTCATTTTTTCAGCATAAATTCAAAGAGGTGGGAAAATCAAAGACATCATCATCAAGAAGGAAACGCCTCAAACTAAAGCTTGAACCTGATCCACATCTGAAGAGAAAAATTAGAAAGGATGTGTTAATGTTGTTGGATCTTGGCTTACTGAACCATTTAACCCCCATATCTGGCTGAAGACTTAAAACCTAGCACTTCTTGGGAGGCAACCCATGTTTTATTTTATTGCATTTAGGTTTGGTTTATTTTTTAGTTTATTTTATTTTAATTTTTGATTTTATTTTGTAGGATTGCATAAATTTTGAAAGTCGCCGGGCGGAGCTATTTTGAACACCTTCATTGATGGCTATTTTTTAGCAGTATGGAGTCAGAATCTGGAAAAGTGATTCAAAGAGAAATTGTAGACAATTTTCTTAGCTTTCTAGCAAAAAAAAAATCAGCCCATTTGGACTTCTACAACTCCAGATATCGCCAAAATACTGAATGCTGCGCGTGCAGAAATTTAAGGACGAATCACGGGAGAATTTCTAAACTTTTGCATTCTTTTTGTTTTTCTTTTTCTTTCCCATCGAGGACAATGTGATATTCAAGTTTGGGGGGAAGGTTTACAAATTTATGAGTTATTTTTTAGAAAAGAAAAACAAAAAAAAAGGATTTCAATTAAGCTCACCATTACACTTTTGAGTTCTTTATTGTGATGAGCATTGAAATAAATTTTTTTTGGGATAGAAAATTTCTTATAAAGCAAGAGTAAGCATACTTATTTACTTTAGGATTATTGAATTTCACAATTCCTTACAAAATTGTGTGAGTCATGCTATTATACATAAAAGACAAATGTGAGGCTTTTTCTTGTGATTATCCCATTTGATCTAGTCCTAAACAGAGTTTAAGTAAATAGAGTAATAATGAAATTAAAAAAAATATATATGAATAAAGTCAATCTACTCCAATGTTTTGAGTTGCTTAGTAACTAGGGGTATTCATCACAAATGTTTACTTTTACGTCAAACGGCAACTTGAAATATGAGTATACAAAGCACTTTAAGTTTGTGACTTGTTGAGTAACCGGGTGAATTTATCACAAATGTTTTGCATTCGCGTCAAAAGGCAAGTGACAACTTAAAGAAGAGACTAAAAAAATAAAATAAAATAGAATAAAAACTCTAGTTTGCTACTCGGTTTGTAGTAGTGAGAAGGGATAATCACAGATTGAGTTGTTACACACTATAATTATATTAATTGCATGACAAATATGATTGAGTAGGGAATTATGAATAAATAATTGCACTGGAGAAAGTGGGTATACTTAGTTTTACTTTATTTGCTATTTTTTATATTTTTAATTGAAATTTTGATGCTTACATGATAAGAACTTTTGGTGTGATGGGTTGAGTCTACTACCATTATTATTCCCTTGTTCATGATTCTACTTTTTGCTCGAGGGCAAGAAAAATCTTAAGTTTGGGGGTATTTGATGTGTCTAATTTATATACAAATATATGTACTCATTTACCTATTAAAATTGCTTATTTTCGTTGATAATATCTATAATTCATCTTATTTCTATACGATTTCAACTAATTAATTATTTTTGAAGAAATAATATTTTTGATGCAAAAAGTAAAGATTTGTGGAAAAAAATCAACAAACAAAGTAAAATAATGGATTTATCAATTTTTATTGTTTTGTTGAGTTAAAAGTGCGACAAATAATTTTAAAAGGATTTTTATAAGCTAATATGATTTGTAGTTAGTTTAATTAATTTTAAACTATAATTTTATTTTATTTAAAAATCCTAATTTCTGGTATTATTCTGTGTATGCAGCAGCACGTGGTTGGCAGAAAAGGCAGAAAAGAAAGAAAGAGAAAGAAATAAAATTCTAGATTAAAAAGGAAGGAAATAAATGAAAAGAAAGGACTTTTCTGTAAAAAGTACAAACCCTAATTCTCTCTTTCCGTTCCCTATAAATACAAGCACAGGGAAAGAGAAGAACTCAGGAGGTGACGGCTAATCATTGGTCCAATTAATTAAAAAAAAGAAAAGATATTAAGAGAGGGAGAGAGACAGAGCTCAACTCTCTCTGTCTCTTGCTTTTGGATCGAAGTAGAAGGGAGAAGCAGCAGGCTGGCCTTCCTCTGACTTCGACGTGATGCGTCAGAAGCACCAGCGCACGTGACTCGACAGCAGCAGCAGGCGAGTTCAGATGCCTGCTGCTTTCTTCTTCTTCTTTGACGTGGGACCCAGACAGCAGGCTGCTGGCGCATAGATCCCGAGGCGGCTCTGACTTCGACGAGATAGTTGACGTGAAAGCGCAGACGATAGAGACCGCTCGGTACGACAGCACTTGTGACAGAGGTGTTGACTCGGTTGACTACAGCTGACGTGGCAACGCCTTTGGCTACAGATTTTGAGACCGAAGAGGGGTTTGCTTTAAATTTTATATTCTTTTTGTATCTCTTCTTCTCTATATTTTTTGATGCAATCCAAAACATTTTTATTAATTGCAAATTGAACATGAACTGAATTTATTGTTCTAGAGGCTAAGATGTAGCCAAGTTTTGTAGAACATAAATTTTAATTCCTTATTATTACTCTATTTTTCCTAGTTGTGTTTTAGTTTTTATTATTTATGCGTACAACATGGTGGATAGACATTTGTATGATTTTTCAAATCATAAAGAGACCGAACAGGTTATTTGTGATTAATAAAAATTAACACCGTATATTGGAGGACGTGACCGTTAAGAAATCCAAATTTTCAATTAATAATTTGATGGATAGGCGAAGAATTAGTTGAGAATAATTTTTAGACTACGTGGATAGAGTGGTTAATATCTTTAGGATTTCGGTCTACAATTTGGAAAGATAATATCTTTAATTCATAAGGAGTTATAATTTGTGTGTGTGATAAACGTGGTGAACTAAGAGCCCTAGAACTAATTTTACCATTAACAAAGTACAAGAGCTTCATAGTTTCAAAGCCCTCTCCTTCTTCACAAATTTAGTTAGTTTTAATTAGATTAATTTAATTTAGTTGTCTTATCATTTATAAATTTCGATTGTCCAAATAGTGATTCATCTAGTGATATCGGTACTCAATAAAATATCTAGTCCCTGCGGGTTCGACACTCTATTCACCTATCTATATTACTTGTTGTGATTTTTGTACGCTTGCAAATATTCACATCAATGAACAATAGTATCAATAGAGAAACAATAGGATGATAACTTGAATTGGACAATTAGAACAATGATAACAGGGTATTAGGATCATGCGATACAACATACACACTTCGATTTATGCAATACTACGATATAGAACTAGTTAAACTATTAAAAACTGGAATATAAAATTCTGGACAGTAAGAGTAGTCTGTACAAAAATGCGGTTTCCTACTGTTTCAAAAATCGAAAAGTGAATCCGTCAAAAGTTCTAGGAACTAAACTTCCGCATGGTTCCAACGCATATTTAAAATTCAAAATCTGACAATAGTAGCTAGGTGAATCTCATTGTTCTTTATAGATTTCATGTTCAGACAGAAATTCGACATCATGTTATTTTATTTTTTTAGAAACAGCAAAACTCAATATTAAATTCATTAAAAATATTTTCTAGACTCCTAAACATGTTAAGCAACAGTCTGAAATTTTTTAGAGCAAAATTCTATCATTTGATCAGCCTGTTCACTGTTTGAACATGGAATGTATAATAATCTGAGAATCTGGAATTAAAAACATAGCTGTAGTAAAACGGGCATAACTTTTGCTACACAACTTGGAATTTAAAAATTCAAGATGTTCTAGAAACTAGAAAGATAAGGCTACAATTCATATTCAGAAAGTAATTCATTTTGAGATCGTTTACTAGTTCAAAAACAGCAGTCAATATACAAGCCAACAAGCAATATAGAGGTTTTAGGGCATTATTCATAAAATAATTCAATTAAATATAATGGGTATCAATTCTATTAGTCGATAAACTATATAATCAGCATGATGAGTGCCAGAACATGATAAATCAAATCAGAACACATACATAGACTAATTTATCATCAATCAACCACCAATCGATCAAACAACATACAACCCAGTAATTGTCTCTACAATAATTAATTGTGTCATGATTATACGGTTAACCTTATTATCAATTCTACATGAAATGCATGAAAGATCCAATTTTTAGAGTCAAAAGTGGCACAATGTCAAGAATACTGGGGTAGCTCGTGTAAACCCTCAATAGACCTAACAAAAGAGATGAACAATGTTTAATACGATAACAAAGAGATCTACTTGCAAGAGTTTCAACAAAACTTGAATGTGATACAATTAACAATTCAAGAGGATAGCGACTTGCCTGTTAGATGGTGAAAACGAATACCAAGAATAACGGGATAAGGATCCTAAAGCAACGAACCCACGAACTCACAAAAGAACACGTGTAATACACGTACACAAAGCAATCCACCAATAGCACGTGCAATATACGTGCAATAGAATCCCAAGAGAAATAAAAGCACACACAAATAAAGAGAAAGCAGCAACGGCAAAAGAGACAGCAGCAAGAGCAAGGGCGACGATGCTGGCGACCAGAGGGCGGCGATAGGGGTTGACGCCGGCGGGTGTGCGATGGTGACTGTGGTCGGCGATCGAAACAGGGAGAAAGGGGTGATCGGGATTTGGGGTTCTAGCTATTGACGATGTCGAGGAGAGGGGAAAGGAAGGCCGGGGTAGGGATTTGGCTGTCTGGGCGTCGAGGCCAGGGGTGGGACAACGCTCAGGGGGTGTCAACGGGGGGTCTCCGACGAGGAGGTGGCCGGAGTAATGGTCGGAGAAGAAGGGGCTAAAATGGGTTTCGGTGGTTTTGGCCGGAATTCAATCGGGAGAGAGAAAGGCGAGGAGAGAAAGAGAGAGAGGAGAGAGAATAAGCGGCTAGGCTTTAAAATTGTGCAATTTTTTGGGTTTGCATTATGGTTGTATTTATAGAATACAAGTAGATTGTTGGGTTATTGGATTAGGATCCAATAATTGCGGGTTTGGGTTGAGAACAAACTGCAATATGGTTTTAGGGTTCAATAAGAGATGGGTTTGAAGACAACAGGGTTCAAATAAAATACTCACAATAAATAAATAAAATAGAATTCACAAGAAAATAGCACAACAAGAAGAATGAGAGTAGTTCGTGAACAAAGATTTAAATCCAATTAAATAAATAAATAATACAATGAAAGGAATATTAATTGGGCTTGAAAATAAATTGGAATTTGCCAAGAAAATCAGATCAAGTATAATAATAAAATAATTCAACAGATGAATTTAAAATAGATAATCAAGAAATAACAATTAATAATTATAATCATAACAATAATAAAATCGTACAACAAAATAATAGTCGGGTTTAACAATCTTTATTAAAATTATCCAAATATAATAATATACTAGATTTTAGGCTCAAATATAAATAGTCGATCAATAAGAAATGGGAAGTAAGATTAAAATACACCATTATTCAAAATGGGTAAATTTTCGATTTGAAAACACTTTAATAAAAGATCCGAACCAGATTTAGCACCAAATAAATTTATGAAAAATTAAATTATAGAAAATACACGAAAAATACCTATTGTCCGGAATGGGAATTACCCATACACATATTATTTCATACCAATCTCAATGACAACCTATCTCTACATGAGCAAACAAGTATAATGTAAATGAAAGCGAAATTTTAGAGTACTACCAAATCTCTATCATTCTTAAACAATCCATACCTGAAAACCACTCATCAATTTATGTTCTTATTCATGAAATATGTTATTTTGACTACTCATTCATTAAGATTAATTCTCTAATAGATCTTCATCAAGTTTTATAATGATAAAAAATCATAACATATATCCTACTTGATCAATCAAATATATAAGAAATCAAGAGATAAGGAGTACCACCCACCTCAATAGGGATGGCAACTGGGCCGGGTCAATCGGCGACCCACCCGCGACCTGCCCGTTGAACCCGGCCCGGTTAAGGGTTTGGCGGGTTCGGGTCGAACCCGTGTACAGTAACGGGTCGACCCAGGTCGAAGAAAACGCGAATCCAACCTGTCCAACCCGGCCTGCGAACCCTTTAAAAATACCCAACCCGCCGCCAACCCGCGGGTCAACCCGTGGGTTACGACCCGTTGGACCCATACGGGTCGAACGTTCGACCCGTTACGGGTCGACCGTTGACCCGCGGGTCAGAGACCCGTTGGGTCATTGTGCAACAAAGCCAACCAACGGCTCTCTTAGCCATTTTTTTGGTTTTTTTTTGTGGTTTTTTTTAACATTTGTAGCCTATAAATACCCCCCAAAACCCCCTAAAAAAATCACACCTTACTCTCCTACTCTCTTTACTATTATAAATCATTTCTAAGGATTTTTTCAACATTTGAAGTATTCAACAAGCAAGTCTACAACAAGGCATATACACGATCAATTTTCGATCGTGTCGAAATCAAATTCAACGTCTTCAACTCTCTTCAACTCTCGTCAATTCTCCTTGAAGCTCTCCTCAACTCTTCAGTTGCGGAATCGGCGAATCGCTTCTTTCTAGTTCTACTTCTATTCTTATTTTCACGGTTTATTTTACATACACGTATTCCACGGTGAACGGTATCAAAATTTCATACCTCTCTTGTTATTTTTTTTTTTGCATTGTAGTTAAAATTATTGTTGCTTTTTTGATCTTCTCTATCTTAACCCTCTTGTTTTTTAGATTTTTTTTATAATTCACCGTTCCTACATTGTGTATTTTTTTTCCAATTTTACATACATTAGTACATTATTACATTATGTCTAGATCATGCGGTAGCGGTCGTAGCGGGCAAGATTCCTCCTCCTCTTCCCGTAGGCCACCAATTGTCCCAATTAGTGAGCCTATCCAAGAGTACCATGATCCTCCTACCCAACAATGGGGTGCACACGACGAGTTTGTAGGTGACATACAATTAGAAGAAGAAGAACAACAACAACAACCAACCGAAACCACACAACCCCGTAGTAGTAGGAAAAGTAGAGGAGAAACTAGTGATTGGCATAAGTTTTACGATTATATCCCGAACAAACAAACTCCGGGTGTAGGTATTAAAGTTTGTAAAACACGTGGTAAAACATACAAATTCAAGAGGGGTGATGGCACCGGTACAATTAGTAGACACATCCAACATAACCATAAAGACCTTCTTACTGACCTACAAGGCCAACAAAAAATCAACCCTAGGACCGGTCTAGTTGATAGCCACCCTTATGATCTCGATCTTGTTCGTCGGAAAATGGCCCGATTAGTCATAAAGGAAGTGTTACCATTTTCCTATCCCAAGAGTAGGAACTTGGAAAATTTTAACCAAACGGCCTTAAGCCCTCATTTTAGAAGAATTCCGACAAATACTTGCAAATCAGATTGTTTAAAAATGTACATCGAAATGAAGGATGCTTTGATTGCAATTTTATGGAGTTTAACTTGTAGAGTTAGTTTAACTTCGAATTGTTGGACGAGTGTCAACAATATTCCAATGATGGGAATAACCTGTCATTGGATCGACAATGATTGGATTCTTCAAAAAAGAATCATATCACTTGCGGCGTTGCCGTATCCCCATAGTGGCGCTGAAATAGCAAATCGTATTATAGAAATTTGTGATGTTTTTCATATTTGCGATAAAATTATGTGTATTAGTTTTGATAATGCATCTAACAACAATGTAGCAATTACTACTTTAAAATCCGTATTAAACCCTCCATTTGACAATATTTTTCATGTTAGATGTGCATGTCATATTATAAATTTATGTGTTCAAGATGCATTAAAAATAGCTGATCCATATATAGTTAAAATTAGAAATTGTGTACATTTTATTGCATTAAGTCCAAGCGTATTACAAGAATGGAAAGCTTGGGGTAGGCTTAAAAATGTACCTTTTAGAAGATTTCCAAAGGATGTTAGACACCAATGGAATTATACTTTTGATTTATTACATGTTGTTACCGAATATAAAGCAGTTGTAAATAATTTTTGTATCGCATTTCATATGCCAAATTTTGAAATGACTCCCACCGATTGGTATTATGCCGAAGCTTTGTTGAAATTTTTAGAACCGTTTAAAACCGCAACTTTAAAATTTTCAAAAACATATGAATCTACTTCTAGTAGCATTTTTATTTTATTAGTTAGCATGATGCAAACTTTTAACGAAATGTTAAATGATACTTATGTTGGTGATATTGTAAAACCTGCATACAAAAAAATTTTGAAGTATTATTTTCCTCCTTCTATGTTGATTTGTGTTGCTACCGTTATGGATCCTCGTATCAAATTAGAAGGTACGAAGAGTTTGATTGAAATGTTTTTTTGCATTACTTGAGGAAAATGTAGAATTAGTAATTAATTGCGCTACTTTTTTAGTTCAGTTTGAATCTACATTAAATAACTTGTATGATTATTATGATGAACGTTTTTCTTCTAGTAGTACAACTTCTGTAGTTAGTTCTTCTTCTGATACTTCTAATGGTAAGGGTAAGAGTAAATTTGATGATAGAATATTTAATTTACTTGAACAAATTCAATCAAAAAAATCTAGGACTAATCAACCAAATGAATTAAATTGGTATAACCAACAAGATTCTGAGCCTTCTTCTTCTCCACTAGATATTTTACAATGGTGGAAAGACTATGAACACACTTTTAGTATTCTGTCAATTATGGCTAAAGATTTACTAACTCCTCCTGTCTCTACAGTTGCTTCTGAAAGTGCATTTTCTTCAAGTGGCAGAGTTCTAACTGATTACAGGAATCGCTTGAAGCCCGACACGTTAGAGATGCTCGTTTGCACAGAAGACTGGCTGAAGGCTGAAGATAGGACACAAGGGAAAGCACTATCAACGTCCACAAATGGGAGCAACTTGCCGGAAGAAGAAGAAGAACAACAACAGTAGCTTTGCTTGTAATAGCAACTCGACCGACACGTTAGAAATTATATTATATCTTTGCTTGTTATGTTAAATTAGAAAAATTGGTGTCAATTAAAATTGTATATAAGAAATATGTCAGTGTATAAAACATATTTGTGAATTGAATTCTTCATTTCATTAGAAATTGTAAAAATTGTATAACTTAAATTCATATGAATAATATTTCAAATTTTTTTGCCAATTTCACTCTTTCAATCTTATTATTATTATTACGATTTTTAATGTTTATTAGTATTATTAGTTACTTAGTATTATTATTATTATTATTTTAAGCTAAAATTATTTTTAAAAAAAAACTATCTATCTAAACGGGCCCACCCGCGGGTCGACCACCCGACCCGGGTTGGACCCTAAAGGGTTCACGGGTTGGGCAGGTCGCATAAATCAACTTTGGGCCCGGCCCGGCCCAGTTAAGTCGCCAAACCGGCCCAAGCCCGCCCAAGTCACGGGCTAACCCGGGCGGGTTCGGCCCGGCCCGGCCCGTTCGACCCGATTGCCATCCCTACACCTCAAAGAAGATCAATTGAAGAATAATAATAAGAAAAAAGAAAAGCTCCTACTCCTCGTGAAAATCGAAAGATCCAAGCCTCCAAAACTCTAAGAAATAATAAAGAAGATAATATTGGGTGTGAACTAAGGAGAAAGAAACAGCTTCAGTTGTTCTATTATAGGCCGGAGGTTTAGCTTTTAGGGTTTTACGAAGATTTTACAAAAATATCCCTTAAAAATATAAATCTTTACATATATAGATCTTTCCTAATCAATTAGTTAAATCAAATCAAATCAATTAGAGTAAAAATCTAACACCCTAACTCCTCTAATCTGGCCGGTCCTCATGTGCAACCCAGAAATGTAAATTTTCAAAAATTTGCTTCCAAGTGGCAATTTTACACAAAAGTCCTTCAATTTGAAATATTTGCAAACATGCCATAAATTATTCATAAAACTCCAGAAATTTTAGAATTATTATCTACTAAAACATTTGAATTTTCAAATAATTTTTTTGATTTTTTATTTCCCAAAAATGATAAATTTCAAAAAAAATACTTAATAAATCAAAAAAATTCATCCCAAATCATTTATTAATTTCAAAAACATATTTAAAATTTCTAGGATGTTACATTACTCCCTCCTTAGAATAGTTCTGTCCTCAGAACTACCGCTAATAGGGAAAAGAAACAACTTCAAGCAAAAGAATAAAATTACACAGAGTTCAGGAAAATCATTCTTCATGTGGTCCTCCGGCTCCCAAGTGGCCTCCTCGAACAACTGATATCTCCACAATAAATTTGCCATAGGTATAATTTTATTTCGTAACACCTTCTCCCACCGATCAACAATCTCCACAGGCTGCTCTTTATAGCTCAAGTTCAGCTGCAATCCATCGGGCACTTCCGTCAACTGATGACTCTGATTTGGCACATACTACCTCAACATCGATACATGGAACACATCATGCACTTGTTCCACTTCTTCGGGAAATTCCAACTTGTATGCCGTCTTGCCGATTCGCCTCAAAAAATTTTATGGCCCAATGTACCTCGGCACCAACTTGCCTCCTTTCCCAAATCTAACTACTCCCTTTGTCGGGGATATTTTGAGGAAAACTATATCCCCAACCTCGAAATCCAAGTCCCTACTCCGAGTATCTGCATAACTCTTCTGCCAGCTTTGAGCTTCGACTAATCTCTTCCGAATCAGCTCGATCTTCTGTGACGTCTGCTACAGAATCTTTGACCCAAACATCTTCCTCTCTCCAACCTCGTACCAACATACGGGTGCTCTGCACTTCCTCCCTTACAAAGCTTCAAAAGGTGCCATACCATTACTTGCATGGTAACTGTTGTTGTAAGCAACTCAACCAATGACAAGTACCTCTCCTAACTGCCACCAAAATCCATGATGCAAGATCTCAGCATATCTTCCAATACTCGATTCACCCTCTCAGTTTGACCATCGGTCTATGGATGAAAATAGTAATGCAGTCAATCAGGGTACCTAAGGCTATTTGCAAACTCTTCCAAAATCTCGATATGAACCTCGCATCCCTATCAAAAACAATAGAGACCAGAACTCCATGAAGTCTCACAATCTCTTCGATGTACAGCTCTGCCAGCTTCTCCAAAGACCATGTCATCTTCATAGATAAGAAATGAGCCGACTTGGTCAAACGATCCACAATGACCCAAATTGAGTTGTTGCCCTTCAAACTCCTTGGCAGTCCAGTGATAAAATCCATACTAATATTCTCCCACTAGCATTCTGGTATAGGCAACGGCTGCAATAAGCCTCCAGGCTTATGATTCTCTCCTTTGACTTGCTGGCAAGTCAAACATTTTGCTACAAAATCTGCAACATCCCTCTTCATTCCTGGCCACCAAAACTGCTGCTTGATGTCCTTGTACATTTTCGTACTTCCAGGATGTACTGATAACAAGGTACAGTGTGCTTCCTGTAAGATGCTCACCTTCAAATCTGTACTCTTCAGCACACACGATCTCTCGCTCATCCATAGAAATCCATCTTGGACATGAAATTCTGATAGCTTTCCGACGAAAATCTGCTGTAACATTCTCTGAGTCCCTGCATCTGATTTCTAACCCTATATAATTTGTTCCCTCAATGAAGGCTGAAGCCTCAATTGTGCCAATAAAGTTCCCGATCCCTGCAGTACCACCTCGATACCTGCCCGATCTAACTCTGCAGTCAACTCCATCTATGCCGTAATCAAATTGGACAGACTACTCTTCTGACTGAGCTCATCAGCCACTACATTCGCCTTTCCTGAATGATACTTGATCTCAGGACGAATGTCCTCCAATACTTCCAACCACCTTCACTGCTGAAGATTTAGATCCTTTGCTGATAAATGTCTTCAAGCTCTTGTGATCAGTAAACATATTGACCTTCTCTCCATATACATAATGCCTCCACTGCTTCAAGGCAAAGATAATAGCTGTAAGCTCCAGATTGTGCGTCGGATAGTTCTTCTCATGAGGACGCAACTGCCTCGATCCATAAGCAATAACCTTCCCTTCTTGCATTATGACGCAACCTAAACCTTTTTGTGACGCATCATTGTAAATATCATAGTCTTTCCCAGCTTGCGGCAAAGCTAGAATAAGTGTTGTCGTCAAACTCTCCTTCAACTTCAGAAAACTCGCTTCACATTTATCAGTCCAAGTGAAATTCACATTCTTCCTGGTCAACCCTATCAATGGAACTGCAATCTTTGCATAGCCTTGAATGAACCGCCTATAGTGCCCAGCCAATCCTAAGAAACTTCTGATCTCCTTCACAGTCGTCGTTCTAGGCCAACTCTTCACTGCTTCAATTTTCTGATGACCAGTGGTCATTCCTTCGTTAGAAAGGATATGACCATGGAATGCCACCTCTGACTTCCAAAATTCACACTTCAATAGCTTGGCATAAAAATTATGTTCCTGCAACTTCTTCAACACCTCTGCTAAGTGCTCAGCATGCTCTTCATCTAACTTTGAATAAACATGTATATCAACAATGAACACCACCATGAAAGAATCAATGAATGGCCGCAAAATTCGGTTCGTCATATCCATAAATACTGCCAGTGCATTCGTCACCCCGAATGGCATCACCAAAAATTCATGAAGTCCATGCCGAGTTCTGAAAGCTGCCTTGCTCACATCCTCCTCCTTAACTCGGACCTGGTGATATCCTGACCGCAGATCAATCTTCGAAAATACTACCGCCCCTTAAATCCTATCAAACAAATCATCAATCTGCGGAAGTAAATACTTGTTCTGGATAGTCGACTTGTTCAATTCCCGATAGTCAATGTACATCCTCATTGACCCATCCTTCTTCTTTACTAGCAACACTGGTACAGCCCATGGCGAAGTACTCGGCCTGATGAACCCCTTACTCAGCAATTCCTCAATCAGCTTCTTTACCTCATCTTGCTCTACAGATGCCATCCTGTACGGAGCCTTAGATATTGGAGCATTTCCTGGCTGAATATTGATGTAAAAAAAATCAACATCTCGCTGTAGCGGTAACCCCGATAAATCTTCCAATAACACAATAGAAAAATCTCTGACAACTAGAATCTCCCTAACCTCATTTGGAATCATCAACTTCGATATAGCTGCAATCACCTTTGAGTTTCCCTTCTTCCCTTGCAAAGTTACTGTGGGTCCTCCAGGTGCCTTCACTATAACTTCTTTATTCTTGCATTCAATTGTAGCATCATAAATTGCCATTCAATCAATGCCCACAATCACATCCACTCCCAAGACTTGTAGTTAAAGTCTCCCACCGACCTCGATATCCCAATTTTCGTAATACTGATCAACAATCAGCTCCTCTCCTGATGGTGTTGCCACTGACAAGACCCTGCCTGGAAAAATCTTAGGTTCTACACCTAACACTTAAGAAAAATTGGGTGACACAAATGTATGTGAAGAACCATTATCAAATAAAACCATTGCTTTTATTCCATTACTCAAAACATATCTTGTTACATGAAGAATGATACTCAAAGCTTCATTTTATTCTTAAACAAAGTCTTATTTAATACATCTAGTAAATAAATTAAAATTCTTGCATACCATGGATCACATCTTCTGATTTACCAGCATCCTCCTCAGTCAATGCAAATACTCGCCCTTGCTTCTGAAATTTGCTCCCATTTGCACCATCGTTCTTAAGCTGCGGGCAATGCGGCTTGGTATGACACTCTCGCCCACGCCGATAACAAGTTCGACCCCTTGCTGGTTTGGTGCATGTGGCCATGTAGTGACCCACTTCACCACAGTTATTTCAAGTCACACCTTGAACTTCTGTTGCCTTCTGATCAGGCCCTCTGAATCTCCCCTTCTTCTCTAAAAACTTCTTTCCACTCTGATTTGTAGCTACTGGCCTTTTATTTTTGCGCCAGGTTTCCTGCTTCTTCTGGAACTGATCCATGTCCTCTCTGTCATGGATGCCCTCCTAACAAGTTTATCGAACCTCCTGATCCCAAATGGTATCATTCGGGACCTCAAATTTGGCCTCAAGCCCTGCTCAAATTTTCTTGTCTTCTTTGCTTCATCAACAACCAGCTCCAGTGCATGCCTCGACAACTGTGTGAACTTATCCTCATACTCACGCACCAACATACTGCCCTGCTGCAGGTACAAGAACTCCATCGCTTTCTTCTTCTGAATGTCCAAGGAAAAATAGTGATCCTTGAAATCACAAAAAAAGCCTCCCAAGTCACTTGCTCTTTACCAAAAGCCCTCTTTACCAACTGTCACCAGATGCCTGCATCTTTTTCCAATTGCATCGTGGCCAATTTCACTTTGTTGGCTGTGGGGGTTTTCAGAACCTCGAAGACAACCTCCATCTGCCTTGTCCAATCATCAGTCTCATTGGGATTATCTTGCCCTTCGAAAACAGGTGACTTCATCCGCTTGAAAGATTCCACTTGCTTGATAGGTACTGCATTAATAGGTACAGACCCTTCTCCCTGATTCCGAGTCGCACTAGCTGCCAAAAATGCATTCAGAGTCTGATATACTCTGGCAATCTCCATCTCCAAATCAACTCTGCCCACATAGGAACCTTCAGCCCCATCATCATTCCCACCATTTCTAGTTCTAAATCCTTCCATTTCACTGAATACTGCAAAACACGTGAAAGTGTTAAAGCACCACAACATAAATCATATTCACACCAACTCCCTACTGCAGAAATCTGTCCATACTAAAACCATTTTATTTAGGTTAGTTTCATGTTTAATACTCACACTCTAATATCCACCTAGGTACTCACGCTCTAGTGTCTACCTAGGTTCATTCCATATACCATGTTTAACATTACTAATTAAAGCAGGCTCTGATACCAACTCTATATCACCCCGAGTTTTCAATAAATAAAATTAGAAACAAGTGACACAAAATCCAGAATTCAACTTCAATCACAATCATAAACACAATTTCAGTACAGGGAAAATTAAAAACTTTTTATTACATCTTCTCTTCTTACAAAACACAACAGAATTAATTACATTAATTACAAATCATTACAACACATAGAATCTTCAATTTGTATTTATACTCCAAGCTTTAATTGCATCAATGCTATCCATAATTGAAAACATGCAACAGTCTATTGAAAAGTGGGTACGTCAGTTTAATATAACTGATGTCAACTATAGCAATAGTGATACTTCTAAATCTCACAACACAAACTGAATGCATATTAATAAAACAATTATAAATGATGAATAAACAATAATAAATACAACATAGAACAACAAGTAAAGCTAGGGTAAGTGTCAAGGGTATGAGATGAAAAAAGAAAGCAAGCATGCATAAAACAAGTCAAGAAACACAAATCCGTATGATGATTTCTAATGCATATTTGTCATTCTATGCATTCCATTCTACATAGGTCCGGTGCAAGCTCTTATCATTGTCTACTTTATAGGGTTCAATCCCTCGTTATGCAACTAACCTACTACGGTGATTACTTTAAGATTTAGATTATTATGTGAGTATCGAGTGTCATGCGCTGATAATTCTTGAGAATCAACTTCCGACCACAAGTGATTTTGGGTACACTCCCTCACACCCCGATAACTCTGCAAATTGAAACCCCACACTGCAAGCCAAATGGTACCTCATCATACGAATATCCCATGACGTTGCCTCGATCCCAATAATTCTGAAGATACATCCCACACCGCAAGTGATTACACCCCAATAATTCTTGAGATCATCTCCTACCACGAATCATATGAGGCCTTCTACCCATGTTGCTCTTATTTCATCACAACTCCAATTATTGCATGTCCTTATGTTTATTATTATTAATTAAAATCACAACCTCTCCAAAAATTGATGTACCCAACCAGACTTAAACTCAACGAAGGCCCCACTGGCCCACTTCCTCTAAATCTCAATTTACCGGCACACAAGGGTCCCCACTCACCATTTAGAGTCTCACAACTTAAGATACCATCTCAATATCTTATTTCAATATCATTAATTCAAAATTGAGTAACTCACAATGAGGATTTTCCTCAAATCAATTGTCGATCCAAAATACCTCCATGTACATACCATGTCAACATAATTAGTTAAGAAACTGAAACTAAACATCAATTAAACTGAGATTTTACATCTTTGAAATAGTAAAAAATCTGAAATGTGATACTCTCGGAATTCGAGAATATTTACCTTCTAAAACCACAAAAATCTGAGCTAAATTATATTAAAAATTGAAAATACACTCTCTCTGAAAGTAGTAAAGTCTGAATCTAATTACTTTGGAAAATTGATAATCATCGTTTGCAAATTCAGAGAAATATTCGTTCAAAGAAAAGAAAATGCAGTAAAACAAAGAGTGAAAATTCCAGTCATGGCAGTCAACCGACTGCAGCAGTACAAAAGGCTGCGGTCGACCGACTGCAGTCGAATGGCAAACAGCTAATTGCTGCAGTCGACCGACAGGCCAATAGTGTAACGCTACAGTCGACCGACTGTAGTCAACTGCGGGGTCGACTGACATGCAGTCTGCAGCAGCCCATTTGACAAATTTGAAATTCTATCATACTGATATATATATATATATATACACCTGTTATATTATAGATTTCATCATACGCATCCATGTATATATATATATATATATATATATATATATATATATATATATATATATATATATATATATATATATATATATATATATATATCTCAGTTCATACATTAATCAAATCCATTCAAAATACTTCACAGAAATCTCAATTCCGAAGTCTTCGACCTGCAACTACATTTTTAACAATCAATATACACAAATTGCTCCTACTTATTTGTTTCTAATTTGACCGATGGTCAAGTTTTATCATCCGAAGGTTCAAAACAGAGCATAGTAGGGAAAATCAGTAAATACAATATCTTCATCTATACAAACGCATATTATTTCATACCAATCTCCGGACAACCAATCTCTACATGATCAAACAAGCATAATGTAGATGAAAGCGAAATTTTAGAGTACTACCAAATCTCTATCATTCTTAAAAAATCTATACATGAAAATCACTCATCAATTTATGTTCTTATTCATGAAAGATGTTATTTTGATTACTCATTCATTGAGATTCATTCTCTAATAGATCTACATCAAGTTTTATAATCATACAAAATTCTAATATATATCCTATTTGATTAATCATCATATTCTACAAATATATAACAAATCAAGAGATACGGAGTACCACCCACCTCAACGAAGACCAATTGAAGAATAATAATAATAAGAATGAAAAACTCCTCCTCCTCCTTGCGAAAATCGAAAGATCCAAGCCTCCAAAACTCCAAGAAATAATAAAGAAGATAATATTGGTTGTGAACAGAGGTAAAAAAATGACTGCTGGTGTTCTATTATAGGCCGGGGGTCTAGCTTTTAAGGTCTTACGAAGATTTTACAAAAATATCCATTAAGAAAATAAATCTTTACATATATAGATCTTTCCAAATCAATTAGTTAAATCACATCAAATCAATTAGAGTAAAAAGCTAATCCCCTAACTCCTCTAATCTGGCTGGTCCTCATGTGCTGCACAGAAAATTAAAATTTCAAAAATTTGCCTCCAAGTGGCAATTTTACACAAAAGTCCTTCACTTTGAAATATTTGCAAACATGCCATAAATTATTCATAAAAATCCAGAAAATTTAGAATCATTATCTACTCATAAAGATTAGATTTTTCAAATGAATTTTCTGACTTTTTATTTCCCAAGAAAAATATTTTCATGTGTTGTGCAAGTGTAATAAATTTCAGAAAAATGCTTAATAAATCACAAAAATTCTTCACAAACCATTTATTATTCCATAAACATATTAAAAGTTTATAGGATGTTACAGGGTCAAGTCTGAGTCTCGGGTAAATGTTACAGTGCTACTCTAACCAGAAGGAACATGGATGGTGCTCGGACTCTCGGACTCGTTCGCCGATGAGGACGACTGAGACGAAGACTGGGAGGACAACCTACCTCAGCCAGAGGATGAGGCTGAATCAGTCGATTGAACCCTAGACCTGATAAAAATGCTTCACCTGGTTATTGGTCTAAAAAAAGGTCGTTCTAGACAGAGAAGCTCTGGCTGAAGAAAGAGAAAGTAATCCTAGAAACTGAGAAATGGAGGAGAACTTATAGAAGGGGGCGTGACTTCTCGAATAACTCCGGTTATGTGACGTCTCCTCGATACTCGATAACTACAAAATCGTGTAACGACTACTTGATAACCGCACAGTCACGTGAGTACCGCATCCAATGTCACTCACTCAACTCGTGGCATCTGAATTTCTTTGCAACTTATCTCAAGCTTCATGCCTCGCCCCTCAGCATAGTACTCCGAACCACTTGCGAATTCCTTCGCAACTTTGCTCACGCCTAGTGTCTCACCCCCAGTCAAGGCACTCTGAGCCACTTGAGAGTATCTCTGCAAATTGACATGCACCTCATGTCTCGCTCTGTGGCATGTTACTTCGACCCATTCGCAAATTTATTCGCAATTTTTCTCTTGCTCCCACCTCGTGTCTTTCCCCTCGCCCCTCAGCATGGTACTCCGAGTCACTCACGGATGTCTTCGCAACTTGACTTGCACCTCGTGCCTCGCCCCTCAGCATGGTACTCTAAACATTTTATGAATTTCTTCGCAACTTGGCTTGCACTTCGTGCCTCACCCTTCGGCATGGTACTCCAAGCCACTCGCGAGTTTCTCAGCAAATTGGCTCTTACCTCGTGCCTTGCCCTACACCATGGTACTCCGAGCCACTTCGAAATTCTTCACAACATTGCTAATGCCTCGTGACTCACCCCTCAGTAAGGTACTCTGAGCTACTAGCGAATTTCTTCACAACTTGTCTCGTGCCTCGTGCCTCGTGCCTTGTCCCTTAGCATTTTACTTCGAGCCACTCGCAAATGTCTTTGCAAATTGACTCGTGCCGCGTGCCTTTCCCTTCAGCATGGTACTCTGAACCTTTCACAATTTTCTTCGCAACTTGGCTCACCCCTTATGCCTCGCCCTTGGGCATAGTGTTAGGTTTCAATGGCAAACACAGATTGAATACACAGCAAAAAAAATTGCAAAAAAATTATTGAAACCTAACCATGGATCCATGCAAAAACGATAAATCGTGTTTAGGAATTATACCTGATGGATGGATCTGCTGTCTCCAAGATATGTCGATCACAGCAGTGCGATGGTGCGGTACCTCTAAGAATCCACACGAATGGATCAAAACCAAGCTTTCCTCATGCAGTGGTGCTAGCTGCGGGATGGGGTTGTTCCTCATGATCTCTCTCTCACAATTTCTGTGACGGCTAGGGTTTTCTCGTGTAACTCTTTTTCACAAATATGTATCATATATATAGTTTCAGAAATTAACCCTAAGAGAGTAATGAGGTTGTTGGGCTCACAATCCGACCAGGGTCAGATTTGTGTGTGGGCCTCTGAACTTTAGTCAGCCCATTTAATCTAATTAAATGTCCAACCGATGTCAGGTGTCCAATTCTTACTTGGATTGCCAATTAAATTCATCTGATGAATTTAAATCCCACTTTCAATCTATTCTAAGTGTGTGACCCTGTAGGTTCTCGGTACATTGACAATAATACTAAAATCATATTCTAGTATTACAAAGAGTGAGCGGTATCTAGCAATACATCACTACTACTCAAGTAACGGGAATGTCAGTGATTAGACATAACCTATCCGTAACCAATGTTACCATTTAGTCTAGTCCCATTGTCCAGATATCTTTATTGACCACAAGGCATAATGTGTGTCACCCTTGTATAGTTCAATCTTTGGTTTCTTGATGTCCGAGTAGACTTACTAAAATAAATGAGCTCAATATCTCATATTGACTCATTTGAGCACGACCATGTATTTTGCAATCTCACTCAATCAAGAGGCCCGTATATATCGTTCCTATTATGTAAGAGGTCCAAATCCTATCTAAGTCACTCACATCTCTCCGCATGATTGTAGTATATTTAATAGTCGACTTTATAATCACCTTATTACAAGCAACGTTTGACGACATTAAAATATATAACTTCTCATGTAGGGAACCGTAGTGACTTCAAGTTAAAGGACTACATACGTCATGGTCACTATGAGTACTGCTTATGACACTCACGTAAAGATCCATGCAGCGTTCTCATGGTGGGTCAGTCCAGTACATTATTACTCTAATATGTACCCATGTGAAGACTTGATATCTCATATCTGTGATCCGTGAGATATGGTCATCAGTCTCTGCACATACAAGTCTCTATGTATTATTGTTGTCCTAATTCACAATAATACATGAGTAGGGATATTTAAGAATAGTGTTCTAATTACAACCAATAGGATCTTACAATCAAGTCATGCACTTGATATCCCATGGTACTGATCCTACTATTCTAAGGACTTTATTATGCTCATTTAATCACAATAAATAAAATACCTCATATATGAAATAAATGTCATAGTGCAATGTCAACTAGTAATGTCAATACACAACTGGCCTCTAGGGCATACACTAACACATAGTACTCCGAGCCACTCGCAGATGTCTTCACAACTTGACTTGCGCCTCGTGCCTTACCCCTCGGCATGGTACTCCGAATGTCTTTGTAACTTGGCATGCACCTCGTGCCTCTCCCCTTGGCATGGTTTTGTGAGCCACTCATGAACTGCTTCGTGCCCCACTCCTCGCCCATCGCCCCTTGCCCCTCGGGCATCAGGCCTCAGCAAAATACTCTAAGCCACTCACGAACTAATTTTTTCCTCGAGCCTCAGGCCTCGGCTCCCAACAGAAGAACCTGTTGACCCCTGGGAAAATGGATCTTATATCACTGCGGTAAATAGACCTTCATGCCGACGCGATTTTTCCCGCGAGCTATCTACTCCTTGAAGGTTGCTAGAAGCTAACCTCTGAGCATAGGGGGCTTATGATGAGGATGAACACCGTGGCTAATCACCACCGCGCGATTCTAGCATGAATCTTGAGGCTCCTTAGGTCAAGACAGTAATCACACAACAGTTATTGGCTCAGGACTCGCTCACGGGCCGTCCATGGGCCCACTACCATAGATTGGCCCACTAGGGAAAGGTTGACTAACCATTGACGGTTAGTGATCAAATCCTTTAAATTCAGGGGACTAATTATCCAATCACGTCCTTAATCTGCGGGATTTGATTAGACAGTAGGGAAATCCTTCCCTACTGACTCTCCCCAGGTCTATAAATCCAGGTACCCCTCATCTTTTACCAGGTAATCATTCTTTTTGCCACTAAACCCTAATTTACATCCTTGGTTATTAAGTTGATCGTTGGAGGGCCTACTGCCGGGAAAACTCCCGGTGTTTCAGTCTTTCTTGCAGGTTTCCTGGCAGCCAACAACCAACACAACCACCACCATATCCACATATTCCAATAAATACTAGCTTCTCATCAAGATCGAATCGACAGCTGAGATCTGAGATTTCCACTAAGTACAAGAACTCATCATCTCTTGCTTCCACAC
Organism: Hemerocallis citrina; assembly: GCA_017893485.1. Taxonomy (NCBI): domain Eukaryota; kingdom Viridiplantae; phylum Streptophyta; class Magnoliopsida; order Asparagales; family Asphodelaceae; genus Hemerocallis; species Hemerocallis citrina. Next base: position 94,992,279 of record CM030367.1, read on the forward strand.
CAGAAACCAACAGCATCACTGATCAAGCTTATGGTCGAGCTAGTGCATCGTTAAGCTTGCGTCGCTTTGAGCTAGGGTTTCTTATCGATGAGTTGATGTTTTGGCCAATTTCAAAGCTTGATGTCGAGTTTGAGTTTAGTTGTGTTTAGTTTTTAGCCTACTTCGAGTTTTGATATTGGGTTTAGGTTTATTTTGGCTAACTTCGAAGCTCGATTGTCGGGTAGCAGTTGTTGTCTTCTTGAGTCCTCATCGATTCTGAAGCCCTTGTAAAGTGCGGGTGCTGGCAAGTGCAGGTTTTCCTCGATCTTGGAGCTTTGCTTTTTGCAACACACAGCAAAATTGTGTTATGACAATTTTGACAAAATTACTCCACGTGTGTTACGCACATATATTTTGTACCATTATGTGTAATATCTGTAACGTATTTTAATATAAATATCCTACGTATTTTGTATTTCGATTAATTATACATTTTTTGTCCTTTCAGAATTCTTTTTTTTATCCTATTTTTGAGCCAACTCAAATTCTAATTTTAACCTTTGTATTTTACATGCACTGCACGTGCTTTTAATGCATGTGTCGATTACGTATATTTATATTTATGAAATTAATGAAGTGTGTATGTTTAATTTTATTTGTGCATGAAACTTTTTATCATAATTAGTTTAAACTAGTTTTTATTAAATCCATGTTAAATTAGGTAACATAGGTATTTTATTAAATAGAATTCCTAATCTTTTCGGTGCAACCTATGTGCACACACCAATACATTTGAAACTCGTGCATTTCCCACACTCGAGTGGCCGACCAACGTAATAGGAGGGAAAGAATTTTTTTGAATAGTTAGTGAGTAGTTAATAGGTTAGTGGGGTGGTTAATAAACTAATCATGGGTAGTTTAAAAACCATTTCCTTCTTCTTTATAAAAGTGCTCATCCCGGCCATGTTTAAATTTCATTTGAACATTTTTCAAAGGCTTGTTGTTGGGTTCTTCTTGGATCTCGGGAATTTGGAGAAGGTGGATTGGAGAGATTTTAGGAATTCAATTTGCTAGGGAATACTTAAAAAAAGTGGGTGTTTTCCTTGGTTTCTAACTTTTGTAGGAATTATGCTATGATAATATTAGAATTCATGTTATGTACATACAATCTAAAATCTTTTAGATGGTAAATTAATCTTAGTTACGAATGCATCTTAATTTAAATTAAGTTATATGAGATTGTAGAAAAGAAAATTTGATTATCATGTGTAGAATTGCTAAAATCTAGTTAATTTATTAATGGGATAATATCATGTTTTGCTAGTCAAACATTGAGTAGAAACTTACACATGATTTTGGGAAAATTGTATGAGATGCAAATTGTAGCATCGTTTATGTGTAGTGGTATGAACAAATTATATTGACGCATCATATTGAATTTTGTACATGAAATTGTGGATGTTATGGATATTAAAACTTGCATTCTTTGTAATGTGAAAAAAACTTAGAACCCAATTGTACAAATTTAGATTGGTATGAAACATGAATATTTAAATAATGAAAACTTGTTAAAGAGCAGTAAAGTTTATTTTGATTTATGACAGGATTGTAGGCAGAGATTGTGGATTGAGAGCGTGGTTAGAGTGCGCTGGTTTTGTCGCTCTGTATAGTGTTGTAAGTTGCGGGTATGACCTAGTGGGTGCTTTTTTCCTTCTGAAAATTTTATTAATTAGGGTTGATAGATAGAAACAGTTATAAGTATTCCGGCATGGATTTAGGCAGAGAATGAGGTTGGAACTCTTGGCTAGTGCGTGAGGGTGTGGGGTTTCATGTTGGTGGCGGGTTTAAACCAATATGGAACCTTTTGTTTTGTTTTTTGTTTTTTTTCTTTTTAAATTCAATATTTGAGTATTTCACATGAAAATATTATTTTAGAAGTTATATAAATGGAAGTTGGAACAAGTATACTTTTTTGAATTAATTTCCACAAATTTGAATGATTTAACTCTGGTTGGATTTGATTTAACTTTTGAGTATTTGGAGGATTAAATATAATTTTTTGAAGGATATTATCTTTGAGTATTTTGGAGAATTAGAAAAATATTTTGAGGGATATTGTCATTAGAGATTTAGAAATTGATTTTTGAGGAATATTACTGAATGAAAAATCGTTATAAATGTTTTGGAAGTATTGGGAAAGAATTAAGAATTGATTTTTTGAGGATGTTATCCTAAAGGAAATTAGTACAAATATTTTGGATTAAATTCCAGGTTTGAATAAATGATTTTAGTATAGATTTTGGAGATTTGAATTGAAATGTTAGAACAAGATGATGTTGATTGAATGGAGGCTGTTGAAGCCCTATTATAACAGTTTGGAGAATTTTGTTTAAGTTATTTGAGGATGATTTAGTTGAATGAAATTTATATTGATTGAGAAATGTGATTTTAATTATTTTTGAATGATAACTAATTGGAATAAATGAATAAGAGAGCAAAATGGTTGTATATGAATGAATGTAAATTCTTTTACGATTATAAAAGAGGTTATGGATAACTTGGAAAGATTCTGAATATTTTGGAATGTGCGGATTCTAGAGGCTGAGCGAAACCCAGAATATGGCAAGTTGAGATATGTGAAAGTTTGAGGAATGGCCAGTATGGGACTGAATTCTCTATGAGTTGGTTTAACTCTGGCAGGGTAAGTGTAACGCCCCATCCCAATACTCAGAAAATTTTTATTATTTTTAGAAGACAAATTAATACTTATAGTAAAACTGCCCACCACAGGCTGCCTCTCAAAAGGTGGTTAACCAATTAGGTGACTCTTAATCATAGGAAATTATATTTATATTATATTATTTATTGTATACTCCCGATATGGGACTAATCTACTCAATCCCCCCCTTGAATACCCGTGTACAAGCCCGTGGGCCCCATACATGTCACCAACACATATGACCAACAACGCTATCTTCAAATCACATCCGAGTGGGTCCCTACAATTGCTGACGTCATCAAACATCAGCGATAATAGCATGCTCTGCTGTATTCAAATAGTGGGTCCCCCCCCACTTCAATTTATTTACTAAAATGCCCCTCTAATATATTTATTTATATATTATATTCTTTTTTTTTGGAAATTATGGGGTATTACATACACACACCCCTTTAAAAATCAGCATCATCACTGAGCACGGGGCATGCACAACCTAGTGCAGGATCCTTCTTTCTATCCGATGTGGAGTGGAGAATCCTTGCTAGCTTACTGCACTCCTGGATTTGCTACCAGCGTACTGACCTCAGCCATCCTGCTAGCGTACTGCACTCCTGGATTTTCTACCAGCGTACTGACCTCAGCTAGGCATACATCTCCACAATCGATGCCGAAAGTCGACTCTGATACCATTTGTAATGCCCCGCCCCAATACTCAGACAATTTTTATTATTTTTAGAAGACAAATTAATACTTATAGTACAACTGCCCACCACAGGTTGCCTCTAAAAAGGTGGTAAACCAATTAGGTGACTCTTGATCATATGCAATTATATTTATATTATATTATTTATTGTGTACTCCCGATATGGGACTAATCTACTCAATTCCCCTGTTGAATACCCGTGTACAAGCCTGTGGACCCCATACACGTCACCAACACAGAAGACTAACAGCGCTGTCTTCACATCACATCTGGGTGGGTCCCTCCAATTGCTGACGTCAGTGACAACAACAGGCTCTGTTGTATTCAAACAGGGGTCCCCCCCACTTCAATTTATTTACCAAACTACCCCTCTAATATATTTATATATATTATATTCTTTTTTTTGGAAATTACGGGGTATTACATACACCCCCCCTCTCTAGAAATCAGCGTCCTCGCTGAGCACGGGGCACGTACAACCTAGTGCAGGATCCTTCTTTCTAGCCGATGTGGAGTGGAGTATCCTTGCTAGTGTACTGCACTCCTGGATTTGCTGCCAGCGTATTGACCTCAGCCATCCTGCTAGCGTGCTGCACTCTTGGATTTTCTACCAGCATACTAACCTCAGCCAGGCATACATCTCCACAATCGGTGTCGAAAGTCGGCTCTGATACCATTTGTAACGTCCCTCCCCAATACTCATACAATTTTTATTATTTTTAGATGATAAATTAATACTTATAGTACAACAATCCACCACATGCTGCTTCTCAAAAGGTGGTTAACCAATTAGGTGACTCTTGATCATAGGCAATTATATTTATATTATATGATTTATTGTATAATCCCGATGGGACTAATCTACTCAATTCCCCCTTTGAATACCCCTGTACAAGCCCGAGGGCCCCATACACGTCACCAACCCAAAAAACTAACATCGCTGTCTTCACATCACATCCGGGTGGGTCCCTCCAATTGCTAATTTCATTAGATATCAGCGACAATAGCAGGCTCTGCTATATTCAAACAGTGGGTCCCCCCTTCAAATTATTATTTACCAAACTGCTCTTAATATATATATATATATATATATATTATTCTTTTTTTTGGAAATTACGGGGTATTATAGTAAGCTAGCTCTAGGCCCGGAAAACTATAAGTGGATTAAGGACATGCACTGGAAAAGGAGATGTGATGGGACATGGCCAAACGTAAGTGGGGCATTTCTATAAAGTTGGGCGGTGTACTCCGGGACTATAGATTTAGTCGGGCGGTGTACTTTGGAACTGAGATTGTTGCAGTGAGAGATGAACTTCCATTATTTCCAGGATTATGAATGAATGGGCAGTGTACTTCGGGATCATGAATATTCGGGCTGAATGAAGTTATATCTCCAATATATTCTGGGTTAGAGCAGCACTTGCTGGATGTCTGCACGATGTGGATTCTGTAAGGTCGGGCGGTGTACTCCGGAGCTGGAATCCATACTCGTGGGATGTCTGAAACTTGTTTTTTGTCACCATAGTAGGATTCATAACAAGGGATTGAACTTTATAACGAGGAGAATGTTAAGGGCTTTCCCTCAAACATATGTAGTATGCGATGCATAAAACCCAAACAAGTGTTGCATTGTAAGTATAAGTGTCTGCATTAGGCATCACGACCATATCATACACTGACATGTTTAGGATAGTCACATTTTAAATTTTGTTTTGCATTCAAGTTTGTAACTGTTAAATTAAGGATTCACTATATTATAGCATTACATCAGTTGTATGCAACTGATGTACCCACATTTTTCAAGTTGCAGGACTCGGATTAGCGAGTGACGTGGACATGAGTTAATATCAATGATGGTTGCAGAATTGAAGATGTCTAGTGTTATGATTTGTATTTCTATGTAAATTTCCGCTACATAATGTAACTAATACCATTGTAAAAAAAATTGCATGTATTTTTGTACGAATATGAAGGAAAAGATCTTGTTTGCGCTACGAATTACTTGTGTTTGGAATTCGGGGCGTTACAGTTTTGGTCGAACTTGGGTTTCATGCTGAGTTTGAATTATGGTTGACTTAAGGGGACTTCTTCGAGTTGGGATCTCGTCATCTCTGAAGTCTTGTGGAGCTCAGGTTTTGGCTCAGTGCAGGGCATCGTCGAAGTTCATGTTTGACCCTTCTTTGGAGCATCATCGAGTTCGGCTTTGGTCATCTTCAAAGCTTTGTTATCGAGGTTGTGGACAAAGGAGCTTGAGATCTTTGGAGTTTTTGTTTTTTGTTGTAACATCCGGAATTCCAAACACAGGTAATTCATAGCATTAACAAGACCTTTTACTTCCAATTCGTACAAATTTACAAGAAATTTAAAACTTTTCATTATACAACATTGTTCTTTACAACAACACGATGAAAATAAATAAGTACAACACAACACATGACAATGGAAGATCTTCAATCTTATGACATCGCCCATAGTGTCTTCAAAACAAACCATGCCAATCCATTCCTGCAACTAGAAAACTGTGGGCACGTCAGTTGCATACAACTGACGCAATACTATAATACAACGATTCTTCTAGTTTAACAATCACAAACTTGATGCACAAAAGCAATAATGACAAAGATTTATAAAAACAGATAGGGAATCTAAGCTAAGTGTATAAGTGTATGTCATGAAACAGAAATTAAAATGCATAAAACAATGGCATAAAACAAGTATCCAATAAAGCAACAAATGCACACATTGCACACTAATGCACACTTGTTTGGATTCTATGCATCTCATACTACATAGGTCCTAGGGCAAGCACTTAACGTTCTCCTCATTATAGGGTTAAATCCCACGTCAGGCAACCTAATCCGATGATTGTACTCCAACGCGCAATTACATGTGAGTCACACCCCAGGATATTAGACCTTACTGGAATACCCCTAGCCCACACATGGTGGATGTACCGGGTGTATCCACGAACCGCAGCAAGTCGATCTCTCGCAACTACGAACCAGACGTAACCATGGCTCAACTTAGTGGATTTACCGGGGGTATCCTATCCGTCCTAAATATTCCTAGGAACCGCAAGTTCTTTATCAGTCTTTTCGCAAACAGAACATACCCCTAGCCCACACATATAGATTTACCAGGCGTATCCTCAGTCGTGAACATTCCTAGGGACCGTAGCCCCTTACTAGCCATTTCATTGACCTCACCGGCCTATCCCAAGCCCACACATGTAAATTTATCGGGCGTATCTCCCGTCATGTCCCGTACCCCTAGGAATTACATGCTCTTTACCGAACATGTTCGTCGTTGTTTTCGGTCATAACTCCACCTAGTGCCTGTCCTAAAGTTCAAACATAAATAATTGCCACCTAGAGCTAGTTTATCCTACCAGACTTAAATCAAACACTAAGAATGTTAACCCACACTGGCTATTTCTCAAAGAGAAAGTTAATCCACACTGGCTACTTCTCAAATTTCACATATCATAATATCCTGACACCATGGGTCTCGCTCAGCCTCCAGATTCCAACAATCTCAACATAGAGATCAACTAGGTTACATCTAACCTCTTATAAAAATTCCATTCATTAAACTTCGCTTAACTTCTTTCATCCATTCTCTTTGCTATTATCAATCATGAACATCCAACTTCCTATAGCAACATTCAATAACACTTGATGAGTAAAAACCTTATAAATATCACATGTTTAATATCCCAAATTCATTCTTTAATTACCTCTTAATTCCTCACATGGTACATCTTACTAATATTCTAATTTTAAATCCAATTTTATATGTTGTAAATATTTTAGGACAACTAGATAAAAGACATCAACCCAATGGTATTGTAAAAATCATATTAATTCCAGTACTACTTCAAAATTTGATTTCATAGTTTCATAAGGAACATAAATGAGTCTACTAAAACTTTGTAGTGAAGATCATCTAAATTCATTATCAATCACTTCGTCTAAATTTATTTGCAAAACAGTAGGTTCAAAATCCGAAATCCGCAGCTCCTGCTATTTGTAAAAATCACAGAAAATTCCATGCTTCATAAAATTTTGTATTCTTTAGGTCAAATTAAAGGTATACAAGACTACTATAACTTTGTAGTTATAAATGTCCCTAAACTATTGTGTCTATAACCCTGAATTCTTCGAAATCTACAATGGGGTCGAAATGTCATACAGACTGCCACTGTTCAATCTTGTCAAAATCATTATAAATTCAATTCTTCATGAAAAGTTGATTTCTTAAACTCTAAAAAAAGGTTAACGAGTCTACTTCAAGTTCTTAGTTTTGAAATTTCTCAAAATACTTCATTTAAGATGTTGAAATGATCAAAATACGAAATGTATACAAATTTCCAGCAACTAGCTAACTGCCAACCATTCATAACTTTGGATTTTATTAAAATAGTAAAAGACATCCAAATATTATGAAATTTGAAGGAGTTGTTCTTGACATATACGAGATGCTCCTATAAAAATTTTAGCTGTAGATTTGATCTAGTTTAATAGTAATGATTTTTTGAAGTACAACTAGAACTCAAAACAGAATCTAATGAAAATGCCCCCAAATCAAATATATCGTAATTTCACATATTCAATCAACAACAAATAATCTAAACATGAATGTTCAATCTATATAAGTTATCATGTATCTAACAATTCATACATGTCAAGCATTTTACTAATAAAACTATATTAGAAAGTTTGAGAAACACCCACCTATTAGAAGAATTTAATTACTCCATAGCAAATAAACTCCAAAATCCATGCTCAATGAAAGAAAAAACCCACAGCAAGCTTTGACTTTGGCAGCAAGGGTAGATAAACTTTTTCTTTTCATTTTTTTTTGTTTCTTTTCACATGAAAGCCAAAAGGAGGGAGGGGTTTATAAAAGGAATAAATCAATTGATGGGTTTTTAATTAATCTCCCACTAACTAAACTAACTACCCACTAACCCCATCTCACACCCCCCACTCTCCCAGCCACAAATCCATGGGTGAGAATGCACATGCACATGCGTGCTACTTGTGTGCACACAATTTATTAATAGTTTTATTTAAATAAAATGTATATGTTATAATGTAATATGTATTTAATAGAACTAGTTTAATTTAATTAGAGTTTTCATGCACCAATAAAAATAAACACACACATACTTTATAAATTTTATTTTAAAAGAGAATACTACCAACTTGTGCGCTGCAAACACGTGCGTCGCAAGTAAAAATAATTATCCAAATACTAAATAGATTTGATCAACGAAGAAATTTTTATAAATAATCAAAATACAACGTCCGAGAAAAGCATTTCTTTAATTTTATATATACAACAATGTAATCCACACGTACATAGAAAGCACGTGCATCGCACGTATAAAATTATATTCGAGTCCAAAATAGGAGAAAAAATGAATTTCAAGTTATAAAACGAATTCGGACAAGTTATAAAAATAAATAGTTAAAATATATAGAAATATTACACGTAATGGGGAAATATACGTAATCGTTACATGTATTGAAAACACGTGCAGTGCACGTAAAAACACAAAAATTAAAATAAATATTTGAGTTGGGTCAAAATAGGATAAAAATGAATTTTGAGATGACAGAAAAATATATAATTAATCGAAATCCAAAAATACGTAGGATATTTATATTAAAATATGTTGCGGATATTACCCGTAACGGTACAAAATACAAGTGCGTATCACCCATGTACAAAATTGTCTTAACTCAATTTTACGGGGTGTTACAGTCTCCCACACTTTGAACAATTCTGTCCTCAGAACATACTACGGTAAAAGTTGTATCTTGTACGCACCAAAGAAACAATCATTATTGTATAGAGAAAAGCTACCAATACTAAAATGTAGTATAAGAATATGCAATGTGAAAACCAAAGCAAACTTATATAATGAAACTATGGGTATCAAGGTGAATGAGAATGAAACACGAAAGTATTAAACTAATTAGAAAAGTTTAACAGAAAAAGAAACGTGACAATTACAGGTTAAAGTAATTTTCTTACAAAATATTATTTGATAAAGTATTAGATAAAAAGAAAAATATAAATTAAGTCATTAATCGTGAAAGAATTTGGAAATGAAATAATTAGCAAGAAATAATAAAATCATAGAAAAATGCTTTAAAAACGAGTATAGTAAACAAAAGAAAAAAAGAGTAAAACAAAAATAGATGTATAGAAATAAATAACAAGGAAGAGAAACGTAAGTGCATAGAATAAAAGCATTGAAATAGTATAAAAAAATTATAATGCTGTAGAAAATTTTAAAAATCGATTAAGAACATAAATAATCATTAAGTAGCTCAAAAATTTACCAAGATAAAAAGGATTTTTTTATTATAAAGAAATAAATAGTAAAAACGAAATAAAGGAATGTATATAAATATAAAGCAACCCGATAAATAATTGGATGTGCATGATAATTGAAAAATAGTTAGCACTGGCTAATAAATTTTGAAAATTTTAAGGAAAGAGAAATTAACTAAAAGGAAATGGAAAAAATGAATGATTAAAATCGTAAACTAAGAATACATGTTAATAGGTAAAAGAAGGTAGCAATTTAAGAGAATACTGTCTTATGAAAAGTCTAAAAATGTATGATTGTTAAATTTTAGTTGAAAGAATAAACAATATAATATATGTATAATAATAAAAATTATAATGATGTGTATAAAATAATATCATAAAATTTTCATTTGTAAAAGTTACATAATAATTTTATAGAATAATGATTAGTATATATAAAATGTATATAAGTTGTCAGGTATAACACGAAAATCAACATATATAATATTTGAACGTAAATACGTGAAAAAATGCTATATGACGAAACAATAATACTATAACTTGATAGTTGAAAGCAAATGGAGAAACAAAATAATATAATAGTAAAAGTAGCAATATATAATTGAAACATAATATTAATTGGGATAGAAATAAAATGTAGATAGTAAACGAAAGTGTAAATAATAAAAATCATATTATATGAGTAGAAAACATTTCAAAGATAGGTTAGCAATAAAATATAAAAATGGAATTGTATAAAATATAAAGTAATAAAATAATTAACAGTAACCAGTAATATAGATTGAAAAATAAAATAATAATAACACACATATGAAAGATGTAGAAGCAAATATAAATAGTAAGGTAATTAATTAAATGCGTATATAAGTATATCTATATTATAAATAATAAACTTCAAGTAGTATAAGCTAAATTGTAAAACATTATAAAATGGTATAAACTAGTACAAAAATACAATAGCGGTAAGTAACAATATATAGAAATAAAAGTGTGGTTTATTAAAGTAGAAAATCTATTTTGTTGTAGGTTTGCCTTATTGGTGTCCAACTGCAGGCTTGCCTCCTTGACATCAAGTTTGTGATTTGCTTCTACGACACCCGGTTGCAATTTGCCTTGTGGATATTCGGTTGAAGACTTTGCCTCCCTAACATCCAGTTGCAGTTTGCCTCCATTGATGTCTAGTTGCAGATTTGCCATCTCGACAACAAGTTGCACCAACGGTGAATGGAATGATGTACTCTTCCATATGGACTTGGATTTTGGATGTTTAACTTTTAAGTATGATGTTATGTTTTTTTTTTTAATTTGTGATATAAAAATAGATGTAAAAGTTGGGATAGTAAGAGGAGAAAATGAAGTAGAAAATTACAACGATAAAATATTAAAATATGAGTATAGGTTTTTATAAATATCGAATATATAAAATTAGTAGCAATGAAAATGATTTATAACATTAAGACAAAAATAAAATATATGCATGAGCATAAATACAAATGCGAAGGGAACAATAATTATGTAGTGTAGTAGATTAGGATAATAAACATAAATAATTATATATAAAAATATATAGTAATGTAGTAATTGGATACGGACAAAATGGTATGTATAGTAAGTATATTGAAATACATGATCTATATATCTATATAATAAAATACAAAGAAAGCTATCAAGTGGCTCTCCTTCAATCCCCCAAAAATCAAAGGCCCGGATCTAACCTCACAAGACATATTTTTCCCCCCAAAAGTTTCCCCCCAAAACTCAAATTCAAATCCTCCATCCAAAACAACTCCTATATTTATTTAATTATTTTTCCCTCTCTCTTTCTCCCTCCCTCTTCTATTCAAAAAATTAAAAAAATTAAAAATTAAAAAAATTAAAAAATTAAAAAAATTTAAAAATTTAAAAAATTTAAAAATTTAAAATTTAAAAACTTTAAAAATAATTCAAAAAATCATATAATATATTTTTTGCTGGACCCCCAAAGTTTCTCATATAATATATTTGCTACTTCAATTAATTTGCTGGACCTCCAAAACTATTTTGTATGATCAAATAAGGTGCACCGTTCTGAAAACGTGCCGTAGGCATGTGTCAACGGGCAAAACTAGTATATATATAGAAATCAATGGAAAGTATATATAGTAACCAAGAATGTAAAAATAATAAAAATTGAAATAATGTAAAAAGTATAAGTAGTGAGTGTATATAGTATGTTGGAGAAGTATAAAGAAACAAAATTAATAAGTAGCTATTAATAGTTGAAAGTAAATATAACAAGACAACTAGCAAATGATATGTAATAACAATAGTATCGAACATAAACTATATCACAAAAATAGTAGGAAAAGAAGATTTATAATGTGTAGAAGTATGTCACATTTATATAAGTAAAAATATTACAATTTGTTAAAATACTAGGTTTGCCCGTTGACACGTGCCTACGGCACGTCTTCGAAATGTTTCACCTTATTTGATCATATAAAATAATTTTAGAGGTTCAGCAAATTAATTGAAGTAGCAAACATACAGCAAAAAACATATTATATGATTTTTTTGATTTTTTTTGAATTATTTTTAAAGTTTTTAAATTTTTAATTTTTTTAGTTTTTAAATTTTTTAAAATTTTTAAAATTTTTATTTTCTTAATTTTTTGAATAGAAGAGGGAGGGAGGGAGAGAAAAAAAAATATAGAAGTTGTTTTGGGTGGGAGATTTGAATTTGAATTTTGGGGGGAACTTTTGGGGGGAAAATATGTTTTGTAAGGTTAGATCTGGGCCTTTAATTTTTTTGGGGATTGAAGGAGAACCACTTGATAGCTTTCTTTGTGTTTTATTATATAGATACTGAAATAAATAAGACAACATAAAATAACGGAAAAATATAGTATTGTGAAATCAAGTATTTGTAAAGTGAATGTAAACATACAAAAGTCAAAATTCAAAATCTGATAGAAATAATAGTAAAGGGAAATGATAGTCTTAATAATAATTTAATAAGTAGTTATTCAAAACTTAATAGAATACATAAAAGTAATAGTAATAATAAATAAGTAACGTAAAAGCGCAGAAAAGTAAGGAGGATAAAACGTCAAGAAAGAAAACGAGTAAGTCAAAGTTAAAGATTAAGACTAAGGGTTGTAAATAAAATAATAAATATCAAAGAGGATTGATAGTATAAGAAAACTAGATTTGCCCCTGGACACGTGCCTACGGCACATCTTCAAAACGATACAGCATATGAAAAGCCTTGTAAACAGTAAATCAACAATTATATATCTCAAGTTTGAATAGTATGACAACAATTAGTTGTAAATAAAAGTCCATGTTTTCATTAGTATATGTTGAAAAATAATTATAAATTGGGGTATAAAAGTCCATGTTTCCATATATATATATATATATATATATATATATATATATAGAGAGAGAGAGAGAGAGAGAGAGAGAGAGAGAGAGAGATAATTAAATAACTAAAGGAGTTGTTTTGGAGGGGATTTGAATTTGAGTTTTGGAGGAAAACTTTTCGGTCGGACGAGGGGGGGGGGGTCTTGTTTTGTGAGGTTAGATCTTGGGCTTTGATTTTGGGAGGATTGAAGGAGAGCCACTTGATAGCTTTCTTTGTGTTTTATTATATAGATTTTTATTTGAAAAAATGTTAAATATTAAAGATGAAAAGTATTATGATGAAAATACACGAACAAACTAAAAGAGAAAAATTTAGTCTACGTACAAGGTATCATGAATGTAGGTTCAAACCAACCATACCACTCGCGATACCAAGGGAAAACACGCTCGCATACAATCTCACATCAATGTATACGAGAAGAGTATCATGAATGAAAGTTCAATAAATACTTCATTCATGATTCCGAACTGACACTCACACACTAATGTCCACCCTAATTGTGTTTTCCTTAAAATTTTGTACTACTTATTGAAGTCGGCTCTGATACCATTCTGTAACGCCTCCAATTTCAAACACAGGTAATTCGTAGCATAAATAGGATCATTTACTTTAAAATTGTACAAATTTACAAGGAATTTAAAACTTTTCATTATACAACATTGTTTTTTACAACAACACAACGGAAATAAATAAGTAAAACACAACACTTGATAATGAAAGTTCTTCAATCTTATGGCCTTGCTCACAGTGTCTTCAAAACCATGTCAATCCATTCCTGCAACTAGGAAACTGTGGGCACGTCAGTTGAATACAATTGACACAATGCTATAATACATCGATTTTTCTACTTTAACAATCACAAACTTGATGCACAAAAGCAATAATGACAAAGATGAATAAAAACAGATAGTGAATCTAATCTAAGTGTATAACTGTATGTCATGAAACATAAATTAGAAAGGATAAAACAATGGCATAAAACAAGTATCCAATAATGCAACAAATGCACACAATGCACAACTAAAGCACACTTGTTCGGATTCTATGCATCCTATACTACATAGGTCATAGGGCAAGCCTTTAACATTCTCCACATTATAGGGTTAAATTCCATGTCATGCAACCCAACCCAATGACTGTACTCCAATGCGTATTTACGTGTGAGTCGCATGCCCAAGATATTGGACCTTACCGGCATACCCCTAGCCCACACGTTGTTGATTTACCGGCCGTATCCTCAGCCATGAACCCCAGCAAGTTGATCTCACGCAACTACGAACCAGGCCTACCCCTAGCCCACCTCAGTGGATTTAGCGAGCATATCTTGTCCATCCCGAACATTCCTAGGAACCACAAGTTCTTTATCAGCCTTTTCTCAAATAGAATAGACATACCTCTAGCCCACACATGTAGATTTACCGGGCGTATCCTCAGTCGTGAACATTGCTAGGGACCGCAGTCCTTTACCAGCCATTTCATTGATCTCACCAGTCTACCCCTAGACCACACATGTAGATTTACCGGGCGTATCCTCCGTTATGTCCCGAACCCCTAGGAACCGCAAGCTCTTTACCGACTGTGTTCGTCATTATTTTCAGTCATAACTCCACCTAGTTTCTGTCCTTAAGTTCAAACATAAATAATTGTCAACTAGAGCTAGGTTACCCAACCAGACTTAAATCAAACACTGGGAATGTTAGCCCACACTGGCTATTTCTCAAAGAAAAAGTTAACACATACTGGCTACTTCTTAAATTTTAACATATCATAACTTGCCGGCACTCTGGGTCTCACTCAGCCTGTAGATTCCAACAATCTCATCATAGAGATCAACTAGGTTACATCTAACCTCTTACAAAAATTTCCATTCATTAAACATCTTTAACTTATTTTATCCATTCTCTTTGCTATTATCAATCATGATGTAACCAGCTTCTTATAACAACATTCAATAACACTTGATGAGTTAAAATCCTTATAAACATCACATGTTTAATATCCCAAATTCATCCTTTAATTACCTCTTAATTCTTCACAGGTACATCTTACAAACGTTCCAATTTTAAATCAAATTTCATACGATGTAAAAGTTTTAGAACAACTAGATAAAAGACATCAACTCAATGGTATTGTAAAAATCATATAAATTCCAATACTACTCCAAATGTTGAGTTCTTGGTTTTATAGAAAACATAAACGAGTCTACTACAACTTTTTAGTGAAGATCATATAAATTCATCCTCAATTACTTTGCCTAAATTCATTTGCAAAATAGTAGGTTCAAACTCTGAAAACTGCAGCTCATGCTACTTGTAAAAATCACAGAAAATTCCATGCACCATGAAATTTTGTGTTCTTTAGATCAAATTAACGGTATACAAGTCTAATATAACTTTGTAGTTATAAATTCCCCATAATATTGTCTATAACCCCTAATTCTTCGAAATCTGCAATGGGGTTGAAATGTCATACAGACTGCCACTGTTCAATCTTTTAAAATTCATTATAAATTCAATTCTTTATGAAAAATTGATTTCTTAAACTCTAAAGAAAGGTTAGAGTCTACTTCAAGTTCTTAGTTTTGACATTTCTCAAAATACTTCATCTAAGATGTTGAAATGATCAAAATATGGAATGTATACAAATTTCCAACAACTAACCAACAGCCAACCAGTCATAACTTTGGATTTTATTAAAATAGTAAATGCCATTCAAATATTATGAAATTTTAAGGGGTTGTTCTTCACATATACGAGATGCTCCTATAATAATTTTAGCTGAATATTTGATCTAGTTTTATAGTTTTGATTTTTTGGAGTACAACTAGAACTCAAAACAGAATCTTATGAAAATGCCCCAGAATAAAACATATCATAATTTCACACATTCAATCAACAACAAATAATCTAAACATGAATGTTCAATCTATATAAGTTATCATGTATCTATTAATTCACACATGTCAAGTATTCTACTAATAAAACCATATTAGAATGTTGGAAAAACACCTACCTATTATAAGAATTTAATTACTCCCTAGAAAATAAACTCCAAGAAGCTCCAATCTCCCACTCCAAAATCCATGCACAATTAAAGAAAAAAAACCCCAGCAAGCTTTGACTTCGGCAGCAAGGGTAGATGAACTTTTTATTTTTCATTTTTGTTTTGTTTCTTTTCTCATGAAAGCCAAAAGGAGGGAGGGGTTTACAAAAGGAATTAACTAATTAAAGGGTTTTTAATTCTCCCACTCACTAAATTAACTACCCACTAACCTCATCTCACACCCCCCACTCTCCCAACCGCAAATCCATGGGTGAGAATGCACGTGCACGTGCGTACTACGTGTGTGCACACAATTTATTAATAGTTTTTATTTAAATTAAATGTATATGTTATAATATGTAATATGCATTTAATAGAACTAGTTTAATTTAATTAGAGTTTTCATGCACTAATAAAAATAAACAATCACATACTTCATAAATTTTATTTTGAAATAGAATACAACCAACACGTGCACTGCAAACACATGCGTCGCACGTAAAAATAAATATTCAAATATGAAATAGATTTGATCAATGGAGAATTATTTATAAATAATCGAAATACAACAGAAGAAAAATATATTTCATTAATTTTATATATACAACAATGTAAACCACACGTACATAGAAAACACATGCATCGCACGTATGAAAATATATTCGAGTCCAAAATAGGAGGAAAAAATGAATTTCAAGTTATAAAACGAATTCGAACAATTTATAAAATTAAATAGTTGAAATACGTAGAAATATTACACGTAACGGTGGAATATATGTAATCGTCACGTGTATTGAAAACACGTGAATTACACGTAAAAATACAAAGATTAAAATAAATGTTTTTGTTGGCTCAAAATAGGATAAAATTTAATTTTTAGATGACGGAAAAATATATAATTAATCAAAATACAAAAATACATAGGATATTTATATTAAAATATATTGTGGATATTACCTGTAATGGTACAAAAAAACAAATGCGTAACACTCATTGACAAAATTGTTATAACACAAATTTGCGAGGTGTTATATTTGCTTCAAGGCAGCACATTATTCTTTGTGCATGCATGGAGTTACACACACACACACACACACACACACAAAGTGCATTTTATAAACCATGGTTTATATATCAACAAGTAGAATATTCTTTGGTGAACATAGCTTCTTGTGCTTATCCTTGTTTTATCAAGCAAACATTTCGTTACTCGTTTCATTGAACCGCTCTTTCTTCATCCAAGCATTGTGTTGTCGATAGCATTGGTGTCGGGTTGGGTCGGGTTGGGTAGTGAGATACTCAGACCTTGCCTTTTGGCAATGGGTCCGGGCCCGTATCCGGGTCAACTTAATTTTTCTGGGTCCGGATCGGGTCCAATCGGTTCTCGAATACCCAACGGGTCTAACAAAATACGACAATAATATTTTTTAATGTTTACAAAAGTTTTCAATATTCAAATTCCTAACATATTTCTTTCTTTAGAGTACCACATAATTAGCTACATACTGAAAGTGAAAGTAAAATTCATTAATATGTAAATCAATATAATTATGATATTTTATAAACTAAAGATTATGAGATGCAAATTAGTAGTGAAAGAAAAGAATGCACACTCTTTATTAAGTTATATGAACATATTAAGCTTCATTCTCTATCCAAAAAGAAAAAAAAAAATTCATACAACTATCTTGTTCTAATATATATTAAAAGTTAAGTTATTTGTTTACTATCGGGTCCTTGGGTCGGGTCCAGGTCGGGCCGGGTTCGATTGGATCCAAAATCATCGAACCCTAACCCTACCTGTCAAGAATTGGTTCGGTTCCGGTCCAATATTGGGTCCAGATCGGGTCTGGGCCTCGGGTAAATGTGACAGTGTTAGTTGTCGATCAAGCATTTCATAGGACGAGTCTTGTTGGATGAGTGTTTGTGCCCAACAAGTTGTAGAGACAACTCTGAGACAGAATTGGACATAGAGCTTGTTGTTTGCGCCCATGATGTTTATAGAGACAACTCTGAGATGGAATTAGATGTAGAGCTTGCTATTTGCGCCCAACAAATTAGTAGAGACAACTCTAGGATGGAGTTGGACGTTGAACTTGCTGTTTGCGCCCAGCAAATTTGTAGAAACAACTCAGGGACGGAGTTGAATGTTTGAACTTGGTGCTTGCACCAGTAAGACAGTGAGATGGAGTTGGATGTTTGGACTTGTTGTTTACGGCCAACAAGTTTATAGAGACAACTCTGAGATAGAGTTGGACGTAGAGCCAGTTATTTGCGACCAGCAAGTTTTTAGAGATAACTCTGAGATGGAGTTGAATGTATAGCTTGTTGTTTGTGCCTAGCAAGTTTCTAGAGGCAACTCTATGCAGAGTTAGACGTTTGAACTTACCGTTTGCACCCAAAAAGTTTATAGAGACAACTTTGGGTCGGCATTGGACATCGAGCCAATAGCATGAAGATAAGGGGTTGTTGAAAGGACTCGAGCAAAAAGCAACACGTTGAACTCGTTGTATGGAGTTAACAATTCATTGGCGGAGCTTCAGCAGAGAGCAAGGCATTGAGCTTGTTGTTTGATGTCAACAAGTTGTTGATGGACCTCGAGCGAAGAGCATGACGTTGAACTCGTTGTATGATGTTAACGAGTTGTTGATGGAGCTCGAGCGAAGAGCATGGAACCAAACTCAGTGATGGAGCTTGAGCAGAGAGCAGGGCATTGAACTTGTTGTATAGAGTCAATGAGCATTGATGGTGCTCGGGCGAGGAGTGGGGAACCGAACTCATTGTATGGAGTTAATGAGTTGTTGATGGAGCTCGAACGGAGAGCGAGGCATCGAACTCTTTGTTTTGAGTTAATAAGCTATTGACGGAGCTTGAGTGAAAAGCAATACATTGAACTTATTGTGTGGATTTAACAAGTTGTCGACTGAGCTCAATCAGAGAGCAAGGCATTGGACTCGTTATATGGAGCCAACGAGTTGTCGACGGAGCTCAAGTGGAGAGCAGGGTATTGAACTCGTTGTATGGAGGTCGAATGGACAGCAGGGCTTTGAACTCATTATATGAAGCCAACAAGTTGATGATAGAGCTCGAGTGGAGAGCAGGGTATTGAACTCGTTGTATGGAGCTCAAACGAGTATTCTACATAGCTCAAGCGGAGAGCAAAACATTGAACTCGTTATATGGAATTAACGAGTATTCAACAGAGCTCAAGCGGACAACAAGATATTAATGTAATATCCCCAAAATTATTAATAATTATTTTGTAGAAAATAGTTTGCACATGAACATTGTCGCACGAGTTAATAAATTTTGTCTCAACTATTGGTGTATGTTGTTAGAAATTGTATTTACTATTTTATGAGACAAACAATTAAGTGTTAACAAACAATATAAATTGTATGGTTTGGACTCAACCCATGTGTAACCCCAAACCTAGGAGGGTTACTAATTAAGTGGGTGAGTAAGCAACCCTAGAACCCTCCACACACACCTACACACCCACGTCCATCTATCTATGGATGGTCGGCCACACCCCCCCCCCTATATATATGTGAGGGCATGAAGAAAACCCTAGCCCATTTTCCATACTACTCTTCATTCCAAACATTATTTCATTCCCCCTACAACTCTAGTTGGATATTTGAAGCAAGAATAAGAATGAGAAGAAGATAAGTAAGCTAGGAGGAGAAGATACTAGCTAGTGTGGTGTTGAACTCTCCAAATTAAGGTGAGTGTTCTCTTAATCCTTTGTATGTTATTTTCATGAATTGATTGATGTAGTTTATGTGGAGATTGTTTTGTGTATGTTCATGTTTAGAACACCATGTAGATAGAATTGTGGTGTATGTTAGAAAGGAAGATAAGTAGATAAGTGTCACGCCCCGCTTCCTAAAAATACGGAATACGAGCACGTAATATTGGCCCAGCGAATGATTTTCATCATTCATAAGATGTTCAAGAATCTTTACAACATATCACAATATAATCAGAGTCGGAAGCCAGAAAAAGTCAACCACATGCACATATGAATCCAAATACCAACAAGAATACTTGAAATAAAATATATTAATCTCAAATAGTCATGATCTGAATAACACAAATAATCCTGGGTCACATTGACCAAATACAAGAATAAATCCAAATACATAAATACAGTTATTGTTCAAAGCAACTACAAAAAATAATCATAACAAGACCCAGCACTAATACTTTATGTCACTAATACCATCTGGAACCTGTTCTCCAAAATATGAAATTTAACAATTGTAGGGAAGAGAAAAAGAGAAGACAAGTACCCGTCAATTGCAAGTTACGGGAAACTTATAATGTAGGATACAAGTACATGGAGAAACTAACTAATCACATGGTATAAGCATGATGTCAAAATAAACAACTAGCATGGCAAGGTGAACAAGTGTAAATGGCATGAATCATATGTCAAGTAATCAAGTATCATGTAAACATGTAACAGGTATACAGGTAAACATGCAACAGGTATCAGGTAACAGGTAAACCAGTAATCAGGTAATCATGTAACATGTCTCAAGTATCAAATCTCATGTATCTTGTAGTCAAGTATCAAGTGGGTATGTATCATGTGATAAAGTAGCATGTTCAGGTCTTATGTGTAAAATCTTGTAGTTATTACTATCTAGGTGGCACTTCATGCATCCATCCTTTTACTACATGGTCTCTACAGTCAAAGCAATTTCGTTTTAGATTTCATAGTAGACCATAGAGGGCAGTGTACTCGGGGACAGGTAATCCAAATCATATACCAAATTTCAAATTAACCAAATCATATACCAAATTCCAAATAATCCAAATCATATACCAAATTCCAAATATGGGAAACACGGGCCCCCTTCTGAGTATACGTTTCTGAATTATCCACTACAAGATCTTTCCCATTAACCCCGGTTTGGTTATTTATTATTATAATCAGGCATGCATGTATGTGTCACAAAACAAAGCAAGGTTACCAGGGCATAAACATGTATCAGGTTCAGGGTGCAAGATAAACAAGTACAGGTACAAGATAACACATAACAGGGTAAAACAACTAGCTTTCTAATTCAGGATAGCAAGACAGTATTGTACAAAAACAGTGATTTCCGCTACTACAAACTTCCAAAGCTGGATCGGTCGAAGGATCTGGAAAATAGACTTCTACACGAATCCAAAGAATACAAATAAGTAACATAGTACTTCACAACATCATAACTCAAAACAGATTCGAAAACAGAAAACATGTTCAGTCAGAAATCAGGAAAACGAATTCTCAATCAGAAAAACCACGTCAAAGCCTCTCAAATAAATTCAGAAAAAATCTGGGGTATTCTCCTATATGTTTAGTATCTATATATAAAGTTTCAGAATTTTCTAGTAAGAATAGATCAGTTATCAAAAATACGAAAGCATCAAGAAAACATAGTTTAGCAAATCTGGAAATCCCAACACTGCTGTACGAAAACTAAGATATCTCGCAACCAGTGAAAAGAAATCCAATTCCGTCAAAGGGATATGAAAATAGATAAAATATACTCACTTTCACATTTCACAAGCATTTTTCATACAGTATAAGGAATCATAGTGAAAATTAATAGGATTCTTTACAGAACAGCGAGCAAAATACAGCACGTACAGATTTTATAAACGAGCATGAAACATCGCATAAAACTTGTCAATAAAATTCACCAAAATTCTGGATAATCCCTAACTTAATAAAGAAACACTGACCAAAGTTTTGGATCAAAATAATATGTATAGCATAGTTTTTGAAAATAGTTTTTTTTATAAAAATTACTAAAAAATAGAATCTGGAAAAGATCGACACCTCTGTACTAAAACACCCATAACTCAGTCATACGAAATCAAAATCAAGCAAGGTTAGAGGGGTTTGAAAATAGATGAAATTATCTAAAACTCATATTTTATACCGAAATTAAGATGCTGACTTTAACCCAGTCGAAAACAGCAAACAAAACAGAACATCGACACAATACAGGTTTCTCCCTTAAAAACAAAACCAACATAGATTCAAGAAAATTAATGCAAACACATCTAAACAAGAAATCGAGTCTGTCAAGTGTCTAAATATCATGATTTAGGGTTATTAACATGTCCATTCCAAATATATCTCATGGGTCTCAACCAAAACACAAGTTTACACACAAATCTCACATACATGTTCCAAATCAAGAATCGGGCGAATCCTAGGTTAAATCATGTCAAGATTGTATCGTGAGTCATTCTATGGTCATATTTTCACAATAGAGACAAAACCCATCAAGGAAATCACAAGCAAGAGTCGTCTCTAGACCCAACTACACTATAGGTAAACTTTTTGACTTGTATCAAACAAATAAATTGGAGTACAAGTTACTTGCCTGAAACCGAGATAAAGAACGATGAACTCAAAAGTAGAAGCAAAACCAACGAATGAAAATCCACGAACGCACGAACGATCTACCCGTGACTCGAGCATGCGCAAGAAAATTCCAAGAGCAAGAGAACGCGAGACGGCGGATGGAAAGAAAACAGAAGAGATGAAGAACAGAATAGGTGGCGCAATGGTTTGGGAAACAAAAAAAATATGCAACATGCGGTAGAATATATATAAGGATATATATATTTAAATTAGGGTTTAGAAGGAGGGGAGGGGATGTACATCAGGCGGCTACAGGGAAAAAAGAAAAAAAATGTGGGTCGGGTGCTTTGGGTAGTATTAGGTTGGGTAATATAGGAAGGATTTAAAGGTAGGTGTAGTTTAGTTAAAGGGTAGGATCAGTAGTAGGTTAGGTTGATAACGGTTTGGATGGTTAGCTATTGAATGATGGGCAAAATATGAATGGGTGGTTTCGGGTTGGGTAGATGTTTAGGGTATGGGTAGTTAGGATATAATGGATAAATGGGTTAAAGGGGATTTATATAATGGGTTAAGTCATTAAGTGTAAAACAATATAATGGGTTTAAATGGGTATATAAAAATCCAATAAGGAATTGGATTTTAAAAATCCAACAGAAAAATAAATTAACCAATAAAAATATTGTTCATAATAAAAATGTAATTTGCACTACACAATATAATTTATTTAAAATACTACAAATACAAATAACAAATATAAATGAATTTTTAATAAGAACTCAAACGTAATAATAATAATAGTAGTAACAGTAACAATACTAATAATGAAAATCAAAGTAATAACAACAAAAATAAAATTTGTATAAAAATCTTAGGAAATAGTTACAAATAAGATTATTTATCGAAAATAGATTTTAATAGAAGATCCAACTATACATTTTGACAAAATAGTTGAAAACCGAAAAAATAATTTGCCAAAATTTTTAAAATACAGAAAATACACAAAAATACATTTTTGGGAAAACATGGGTTACAATGAGATTGCTAGTAGATAAAATTGTTAGAAAAGAAAAGATGTAGTTGTTGTGAAAATTAATTTCAAACTGCAAGATTGAATCCACGGATTTGCATATTGGATCCATAATCTTATAATTTGAATTAAACATATAGAACAAGTATGTGAGACTACAAATTTCTATTGCGGGCAAGTGTGTGATCCAATATTGTTGAAGAGTGCTTCACTTGCTAGTGTGTGATCCAAAATTTTGAGTAAAGAAATTGCAAGTGAAGTACTTGACATTCCATATACATGTGTGGCCATAGTGCGGTAGAAATTTTGAAGGTATCAGTTGCATATGAAGTGTTCGATGAAATGTCTAAATGAGGATGTATACATGTATGAATGAAAAAGTTTAGCAGAATTTAAAGACAGAAAAATAAAGTTGCAAATGAGGTCCTTGTGTAACACCCCGAATTCTAAATACAACTGAATTCGAAGTTCCACAGGATCTTTACACTTCTTTCGTACAATTTTACAAGGAAATTGAATCATTTCTTACATCAGAGTTATATTATATGTTTACATTATTACAGCGGAAGCAATTTTACAGTAATTACATGAAACAACATTAAATCAATCTTTGAGCAGCATGCATACTTCAATTTATCAAGCATCTTTACCCTGCATGTAAAACTGTGGGCGCGTCAGTTCATTCACTGACGAAATATTATACACGGCCATCCTTTCTATGTCGGAAACAGTATAATGATTCCCAACACTTAACAAACCACAAACTTGTTCACAAACAATACTAAAGGGACTATCATATAGATGTCGTGTTGTGCGATACGCTTAGTCCTTAATGCAGTTATTATATTACATGATACTAATGCGCACTTGTTCAGATTCTATGCATCCCATACTACATAGGTCTGAGAGCAAGCCCTTAACCGTTCTTCATCTTGCAGGGATCAATCCCTCGTCATGACTTAAACTACTACTGTAACTACGATAAATATCCTAGATGTTCTATGAGTACGAGCTCATGTCCAGACAGCCTGGAGGGGAATTCCACGTCATGTCACGATGCATCGTGAAGATAGTCTGTGGACAATTCAGCCTCCGTCATGGGACATGACACCACCCGCAGTCACCAAACACCCCACGAGCGTCTCCTGCAGTACAGACTCCTGGAGATATATCCACGTCATGTCACGACGCATCGTGAAGACACCGTGTGAATATTCTCACTCCGTAGCTCCAAGGCCCTCATACTTGTGTTTTTCTCTTATTTTCATCACCTCTTCACTATGTATCTGATCCTTAGTTATTTGAATCATGAACAAAATTAATTCTCTAGAGTTAGCCTTTCTACTATACCGGTCTTAATCATCTATTCAACATGACCCAATCTTGGTCTTTTCATCTCAAATTTTTATTTCAGCATATCTCTTTTTAGTGCCGGTATGAGGCTTAACTTCACCCTAGTTCTCAATTTCAATTCACAATAAAAAATCGAATAAGTCTTTTTCATGATTAACATTAATTGTTCTTTCATGTTCATAGCATTTGCAAACTCATGCTCATAAAATCTTTCACAATTCATCATAACATTCAATTTCACTTTCATGTACAACTTATGCATAAACAAAAGAATTCATTTTTTTAACTTGTCACATTCATAGCTCATTCAACTACCATTAAATTACCGTACTGTCATTTTATCAAAAATTCCCACTTTCATTGCCCAAACTCATTTCAAAAACTCTTTTAAACAAGGCATGTATTCAGAGACAATTTAAACTAATAAAATAATAAGTTCTTTCTTGCCAAAAATAGTCTCAAATTCTTATTTATCCTAGGCCACAAGTTATAGAAAATTATCTCACGAAAATCCAGACATTAGTTGAAACTTCAGGGCAGTCGATTGTTATACTATGATCGGTCGATTGTTCCGCAAAGATTAAAAACTAGAAAATAAATATTCAGAGCAGTCGACTGTTACACTATGATCGGTTGACTATTCCGCAAAGATTAAAAACTCGAAAATAAATACTCAGAGCAGTCGATTGTTACACTATGATCGGTCGACTGTTCCGCAAAGATTAAAAACTCGAAAATAAATACTGAAAGCAGTCGACTGTTTCAATCTAATCGACCGACTAATGCTGCTAGGTTTTTCAAATTCCCAAAATATTTTTGGTTCTTTTTCTTCTCTTTTTGAGTCAAAACTCTCCAGATTCTAATGTATATACAAATACAGTAAACTAGTATTTTTTTGATATATCGGATAAAGCCAAAAGGCTCCAGCCATCAAAAAATATATTAATCAATAAAACAGTAATAATACAAACAAGCATCAATGGTTTTACAAGAGGTAAAACAGAAACTAGCGAACAAAAATATAAATACAATAACAAGCAGCAACACAGAGGGCAACATCACGGCAAGACGCACCACCCTGATACCAGAGAACGGAGCAAACAGCCCGGTGACGCAAGCAATAAGGAGACCAAAAACTAAATGCCGAACCCGAGAGAGGAGCAGGATCTAAGCAATCGATCCAAGAGAAACAGGGGATTAAAATCCCCCCACAACGACCTCCAAATCCACTAGCAGTCTAGAGGGACTCTAGTGGCATAACGGCGGTACTGCATTGCTTACCCCAGGGATGTCCACGAGCAGGCATTACTCAACTGTGCCCAAGCTGAGCAGCTGACACGGAACCTTCTTTCCTCGCAAGAAGGCGAGCGCTCACTCGAGTCTTCGAATGATCGAAAACTTTCTTATTGTTGCCTCGCTTGATGGGGGGATGGGCAGCCCTCGCAGAAGGGGGCGAAAACGCCTCAAGGTCAGATGAAGAAGCGTCTACAATGATGGGGCACGGAGGGGCAGCTTGCTTCGCTAAAATACGAGAACTCACACGAGTTGGCGCATTAGAATAGAGTTTCTTATTGTATTTATGCTTATCGGGGGGAGGAAAAACCTCCGCCAAAGAGAGCGAACTCACACTACGTTCCGGCAAGCTCGCCACGACTTTGTTAAGGCGAGAAGCGGGAAAGAGGGAACTGGAAGAAACTAAGGATGAAAGATGGATGTAATTAGTAGAAAAATAATAACGGAAAAGGGATGACACACCAAGAATTGGTTTAAGAACGTGTCCATTCGCACTACGAAGCCAATCAAGGCCAAGTCCTAATGATTTAACCAATGCAGACCGCTTATCCAGATTCTTACTCACCGAAAATCTCACAACAATAGACTGAGAAGTACCCAACCGCGGGAGGGGCACTAAGTTTTTGAAAATCGAGCGACCCTTAAAATGGTTAGCAAGATAAGGACACTGAGAAGTAGTTAGTGAAGCACCAAGAGCAGTGGCAACAGTAGTGGGGTTCTCAGATGGATAAGGAACCACTACCGGGGAGTCAGTGTTCTTGTCATTCTCTAAACTACTCTTCCACGCGACGCTTGTAAGAAGCTTGCGCCTAAAGAGAAGAGAAGTAATTTGAGAGCAGCGATTGGCCGATTAGAATTTAGCCAATACACATGCCTTGTCCAGGCTCCTAACCAACATCGGCTGCATGGCTTTAGATAGGGGACGTGCCTGATAAGACCCCCAACGAGGAAAGGAAACAAGTTTCGTATAAATCGTGCGATCCTGAAACAGGTTAGCAATATTAGGATGCTGAAGCATGGCCAGGGAGTCACCATAAGCTTTGGAAGAATAAGATGAGTTCTTAATAGGATAAGGAAAAACTGCCGAGGAGTCAAAAACCTTCTTCGGCTCCAAACTAACCTTTCTCGCCAGGCAAGCATTAAGCTTTCACTTTAAAAGCGGATAGTTAAGAAAGGAGAGGAGTTTGTCCGGTAAGGGTTTGCCTCTCGGTAGTCCGAGGAGTTTTTGAAGGGAAAAACATCTCCTGCGCAAGTGACCAAGCTTGTCACAGAAGAAGCATTTCATTTTGTTCACGCATCCTCGTTTAAGATGCCCAGGGAGGAGGCACCTGAAGCAAACCAGGTGCGGATCAGATGTGCAAAAGGAGAAGGGAATAGGGGATATGGAAACGCCACTTGAGCGACCAATTTTAAATCGCCTGCTTTTTTTGACGGCCTCAACCCCAGACGGGCATAACGGGGCCATGACCCAAGACCTGAGAAAGGAGAGTGATAGAGGATACCAAAGTAGGGTTGTGGAAATAGCTACTGAGAAGACCAGTTACTACAGAAAGAGTTAGAACAAAGAGGAAGACAGATCGCAACTGATCCAGGGTAAAGCTACTAATGCAATACGATGCACAGGAGCTACCCGAAATCACGCATCAGGGAATCGGAATGATCCAAACCCATAGCGAATTTGGGCTCACAAAAATTCAGAACAGAGAAGTTAAGCTGAAACCTAAACACCACAAAATCTCAGCCACCACCGGCAAAGCAGTGCTCGGTGGGGCAAAAAACCTCCACCGCTCCAAATGACCTCAAGCCTACCACGGATGGTGGGGGAATTGAGGTCCAAACACCAGCCTCACTCCTAACCAACACCCCAACCTAGGGAGCAAAACGACCCAATCCAACAAAAAACAAACAACAACACACCCTAACTTACAGTGCAAATGGAGCAGCGCTAAGTCACCAGTAATATGGATCGCGGCACAGAATAGGAACAGCCAGCTAGAAAGTCAGCGGGGCCCCTTCCAAACCAACAAGAATGGAAAACGACCAAACCGAGATGGGGATGGAGAGGGCAAAGGGGAGGGCTTGAAGGATCTGGACGCTGAGCAGGAACTGAAATGGAATAATGCCTGACAATGGATCTTCACTTCGATCCTCCAGAACGAGCTAGCAGGGAAGCGAAACCCTTCCAAGCCAAAAATCGGGAAAACCCAAAAAAACTGATATGGGTTTGGAGAGGGAAAACAGATCTCGACCTTTAATGAAGAGGGAAGAGGAGGAAATTGCAAGGGGACGGAGGATCTGGACGTCGGAGAGGGGCTCTAGCAGTGGCTTGAAAATTGCCTTGAAAATCGCCTTTTGGCTATCTATTTTTCAATACTGGACCATAAGTGTTCGTACTTTATTCAGCAGTATTAGTAAACTAGTATTTTTAAATTCATTATTTACCAATAACACATGCATTTAGTCAATTTGTGTCTCATAAGTACCAATTCGTCTCACATAGCATAGTTCATGGACATAAAGCATGATGATAAGATTGATTCTAGCATTTCAATTTCACATCTTTATTCATTAGCAAACATTTTAACAGTCAATCTTTAAACTACTATTTTATCTCTAATCAACCAAACATGAGACTACAATTTATCAATTTCTTCTCAACTATTTTAGCAAACATCCCTAACATGGCATCTACATTTAGAAGTATTGAGAAACACCCACCTATAGTTGAAGAAACGAATGAAAACTCATAGAATGCAAGAAAGTAGCCTTCTCCTCCTAGAATGGATTGCAAATTGTCTCCTCCTCCTTGTGCTTGCTAGGAATCCGAGCTCTTCTTGCTTCCTTGATGATTGGCCGGCCACCTCTAGGTTGGAACACACACAATTTTGCACACTCTAATCTTTTGCTCACTATTGTCTCTCAATCTTTTTCTCTCTCTTAATGAATTGTGTAATGTACTAATGAGAAGAAATATAGGGGTATTTATATACTTTTAGGATGAGAATAGATGGCTAGAATTTATTCAAGGAGTTAGAGATTAAGGACCAAGATGAATTGGGAAGTTGTAGTAACTTCCATGATCACATAACCACCCCTCAACTTCATCCCACTCTCCCTCTCACTCTCCATAATTCGGCCACCCTAGAAGGGTGTGCAATGTACACTCTAGTGTGTGCACGTGCCCTTTCTAGTACCCCCCATTATTAAGTTGTACAAATTTAATTAATCAATTGTCCACTAATTATGTCTACATGACAAGTTATGACAATTAAAAGATTAATTAAGTTTGTGGGCCTCAAAATAGTGGGCTTTAGGCTCATTGGCCATTTAATAAAATACTTTAATTTATTAGGGTGGGCTTAAATTAGAAAAACACTCTTAGGCTTTTAAAAGAGGCTTTTAGAAAATAAAGAGAAAGAAAAATGTTTATCTGTTCATGTTATAAGAGATAATTTTGTAAGAAAATGTACATACAAAATTTCCACCTGCACTACACGTAAAAATCAACAATTCTTATTAAATAAAAATCCAGGGTATTACACCTTAACATTAGGTGAATGAGAATTAGTACATATACATATGTGAAATAACATAGTGTGGAGGAAATTGTAATAAGAATGATTGCCTATGAAGTGTTCGATGAAATGCTTGTATATATACAAGTACATGATATATAGTTTAATTGTAGGGTTGAGAATACTCATACTTGTTATGTAGGAGATGTAAAGTAAATACCCCTATTTCATGTATATTGTGTGTACTAGTTGGTACATGTTCGGGTTTGAATAACTTATGGAACGGGTTGAGAATAGTTCATTAATGGTAGTTTTGTTATACGGGGTTGCCATTCCAAAGTGTCAATTCGTTGTTGTTCATTTGGGCCAACTTTGGGCCAACTTTGGGTAAACTTTATGGCATAAATTGGATGGTCCAGTTAGACACAAGTTAGATCAAGTTGGGACTTGTTACTAAGTTGATTAACATATGAAACTAGGTTGGATTCACTTAGTGTTCATCTATTAAGTTAAAATTAACATAGTTAAGTGAACTTGTAAAATGATAAAAGTGGAACTAAGAGCACGGTTTAATTAACCAATTATATAAAATTCAAGATAAGAAACTAGAAGTGGTGACAATGGAGCCATTATAATCTGATAAAGCTAGCAAATTAATGAGCCAATATAGTACAACTACATTCACTAATTCTATAATGCAGTAGCTCTAGATCGTGTGATCATTGTTAGAAGGATAGTCACTAGTTGGGCATGTACTCACCTGTCAAGGGGACACTTGCAGCGTCATCTCGTTTAGGACACGTACAGCATTGTCTCGACTGTTAATTTTTGGGATTTATTGATAAGAACAGGAAGAGGATGTATGTACCGCAAACTCCTGTCGGAATCTAGGGGATGGACCCCTATGAGCACGTCTACGTTCTGAGTTATCCATATGAACAAAGAGCACGAGCGTTACTCTAAGTCTCTGGTGGAGTTGGGAAAGGCCCAGCCGATTTGCCTTATGTTCAGATAACTTTGGTAGGGTCCGAGGGTGGAGAAAGACCACCGATTTCAGCAGAGCTGCAGCAAAGTTGAATGTTCACCAATCTATTAGGAATGGAAAGATACTATCGGACCAGGCAGAGTGGAGAGAGACTAGCAATTCCGATCAATCGAACTGATCACCGACTTTTGGGAGTGGAGAAAGACAACTAATCTGATGCAAGAAGAGGAATAAACCGCACGTATTGCAGCTCTACCAGTCACTAAATAGATGTCAGAAACATGGTAAGTGTACAAGAGTAGGTTTGCATTGCGAGGGATCGAACTCTATAATCAGAACTACGTTCCATCTTGATTGGGGAGTATGTATTATGGGATGCATATGTTTCCAATCAAGTGAGCATTAGCATAAGTGCATCCTGTGCATTTGAGTTGTGCATTAGATTCTAGGTCATGGCATATGCCGACACTTCTTTTTGTATGACTTTCACATTTTTGTTGCATTAATATTGATTGTTGAGGATTTGGAGATCGTTTGTTTCATTAGTATTGCTTCAGTTGCATTCAACTGACGTGCCCACGGTTGGTTAGGATGCAGGACTACCTGATCCTAGAATAGGTGATTCGAGTTGTGCAGCATCCAAGTGGTGGATACAGTTTCCTTGTACAATGTAATTTAGTGGTGTAATTCATGATGTAAATTTTATGTAAGACTACATTGTACATTATGATAATGTAAAAAAACTTTTAATTTACTGTGATTTTCTATGTTGTGTACTCATTTGAAGTAAAGATCTTGGATTGTGTCACGAGTTTCCAATATACAGAACTCAAGGTGCTACATTAAACTCGTTGTTTGGAGTTAAAAAGTTGATGACAGTGCGCGAGTGAAAAGCATGGCGTTAAACTCGTTGTTTGGAGTCGATTAGTTGTTGATGGTGCGTAAGCAAAGAGCAAGGCAATGAACTCATTGTATGATGTTCACGAGTCATTGATAGAGCTCGAGTGAAGAGCGAGGCATTAAACTCACTGTATAGAGCTACGAGTTGTCGAAGAAGCTCGAGCAGAGAGGAAGGCATCGAACTCTTTGTTTGAAGTTAACGAGTTTTGCATGTTTCGCGTCTTCTTAATATTGAAGTGGAAGTCCTTTGTGTTTGTTCAGCATTGAAGTAATTCCATTCTTCTCCTTGCTGACGAGAAGTCGTGTACATCGAATGTGGTCTTCATGATGCCGAGCTTGCTTTTCTTCACACTATGCTATGCTTGACGGAGTTGAGACTTGTTCAAGGGCGGTGCGTTATGCGAGACAGAGTTAAGCTTTCTCGGGTGAAGGTAATGTTAATTGGGGAAGAATTGGAGCTTTTCTTCCTAAGGAATGCTTGTTCTAAATTTTATTGTCAAGAGTTGAGGCAGCCCTAGGGAGCTGTTAGCTAGGAAGATGGCTGTGAAGAAGTTTGTGTCTCTTAGGTAGAACATACTCCTACTATGTAGCTGAAAGGATGAATTTTAGGATAGCTAGTTGTATAGTGTTTGTAAGTCTTTTGTAGCGATGTTTAAGAATGAAATGTAGACTCGTTGTAATTCTACAGTTGTAACGAGACATCTTGTTAATGAAAAAAGAAATTTTTTACATGCTTGTGCCTTGTCCTGTAATGTGTCACATTGGGTATCAACTAGTCATAGGAGCAGCTCTAGGCTGGAGTTGGCTCCAGAGTTGTCGAGCTTGTTGTAGGAGCAACTCTAGGAGAAATTTGGACTCCAAACTTATTGTTTGGGCCCCCCAATGAATTGTGAGAGTCGACACGAGTGCTAAGTTGAGCTCCAAACTTGCTTATTTGCAGGTTTGCTGAAGCAACTACAATCCACAATTTTGGGCCCCTAATCCGTCTTTAAGGGTTTTAACAGGTTTCTGGAACAGATCGAATGGCGAGTTGAGCTTTGAATTTGTTCATTTGAAGGTAGCTAAAGCAACTCCTAGCTAAGGGTATGGATTCCAAACTTGTTGTTTGGGGATTTAACAGGTTGTAGGTGGAAATCGAATGGCGAGTTGAGCTCTGAACATACTTAATTGCAGGTTGCTAGGGAAACTCTAAGCCATAGGTATAGACTTCAAACTTATTGTTGAGGTGTTTAACGAGTTGCAGGAGCAGATCAAATGGTGAGTTTAGCTCTGAATTTGCTTAGTTGCAAATTTCTAAAGCAACTCCAAGCCACGGGTATGGACTCCAAAATTATCTTATAAGGAGCTTCTAATGAGTTTTTTGTGCCATTTTTAGGAGTAAGCTTGGTATTTAACTCATTGTTTTCATCCAGATTATTGTACAAGATATTTGTAAAATTTAATACTAAATTTTATTGAAAAATAAAACTAAAAGGCTCATCTAGTGGCCGACCTTTATTGCATGCAGTGACTGGTAGGGAAAGCGGTCTTTACTAGAAAAACATTGATAATCAATAGAGGAGGGGAGCATTAAGCGGCCTTGTTGAAGTTCATAAGGTGATCTATAACATCCGGAAAAAATAAAATGATTTGTTTTATTATTTTTGTTTACTGTGACACGTGAAATGCACGTGCATAAGATTATGAACTTTCAATTGTACCATTCCGCTACTATCACTTTACAATTAATCTAATTTCCTTTATTTCATCGTATTACTTTTGAAAAAGAAGGTATTTTGAACAATTATTATTTTTAAGAGTTTACTTAATAAACGATTATGTTTTCTTACTATATAATTTTGCATTTGAGTTCTTGGGTCGACCTGAAACCAAGCCCAACCTAAGATGGGGGGTTGAGCAGGCCGGCCAAAATCAAGGGAAAGGATTATAGAGAATTGATTTGGATTGTTTTGGTTAGGAATCAAATCAATTATTTATATGTGTCTTATCTAAATTATGTAAAATAGGAGTGTGTTATGTGAGAAAATCCCGCTAAATCCTAACTAATTGAATCTCGGCCTATTAATAGTTGTAGTTTTGTTTTTCTTTTGTCGCTTTACAGTTGTTGAATTATTTTTTTTTTCCACGAAAAATGTGGAATATAGCCACTCTATTCCATTAATAAGAAGTTAATAAAACAACACAAAGAACTGGTAAAAATACAAAGCAAAGAAAATAGTACAGAAAATAACACATAGACCCCCCATATCTAATGAAAGAAGGTGGGGCAAAAGCAACAACACGAAAGGATTAAAAGATTAAAAGGAGATCAAACGTAGCCAATGAGTTTTTTCCAGCTCCATGGGTTGGTGAATTTTGTAGGAGACTTTTTGCTTAGGAGGATAAGACTAATTGAGGATTCATTCTAACGTTAAATATGAGGTGGGTGTTCCTATTCAAACTTTTTTTTTTTGTTGTTTTGCTTCTAAACTTTTGTATGACTTGTCGTGGAGGTGCACAATATCTATGAATGATGGTGTGATGTATTATGGAGTTTTGGATATGGATATTAGAACAAATTGTGTCATGATGCTCATGAATATGCATATGTTAATTAAAAGCACTTTGAATTTAATACCATGGAAAGATGTATGTAAACTTGATTATTGTTGATCGAATTTAAACTACAAATATGCAATCATAAAACCATTAAAAGGTTGAATTTTTTATGGATAAAATTCTCAGATTTTGTGTAGTATAGTTACTGTTTTATTCCTTTAAAGTTTATTTAAAACCAGGACTTTATTTTGGGGTATAGAACCCATAGTTTTTCCATATCAAGTTTGTTCCAGACCCGTTAGGATTAACTTCGGGCCTGTTTGAACTGTGCAGGTTTGGATTATATTTGGAATTTTCAGGGCTAGTTGTATGCATGTGCGTACCTGTTAGATGGCTTCAGGTTAAGTTACTTTGCGGAAGCAAAGTTGACAGACTTGGAAGATTGCGGGCCTGGTTGTTGCATGTAGGTACTGGTTAGACGGATTAAATTTAAGTTGCTTTGCAAAAGCACAGTTGATAGCCATGGCAGCTTGCGGGCCTGGTTGTTGCATGTGGCTTAGGTGCTGCGGGGTTGCGGGTTTGAGTAGGGGTAGGTTAGGACCCGAATTTTATTTTTAATTAAAATTTTCTTTTCCTGTGCAAATAGATTTTTATTTAGAATTAAATTATAATTGATTTAGATTAAATTGAGATGCGATCCAGATTCAATTTAGAATTGATTTTGGACTTAATTAAGATGTAACTTGGATTTAGTCAAGACGTGATATGAAATCGGTTTAGATTTGGTTTGGATTTAAACAAGATTCGATTTTGACCTATTTGAGATTAACTTTTTTAATAATAAACTAAGATTAAATTTGGATTTGGAGATTTCTTAGATTCAAACATAAAGACTATTCTACTTCGGGTTGAATTTATTGAATAGAGATTTGTAACTGAACTGGAAACGAGTGTAATTTTGATTGGGCTAAATATTAGTTGAAGATTAATTCTTTAAATGCTAATTATTGGATGGAGTTATGATCGATAAGTGCGAGCGGATAATAATGGATTAATGAGGACTTGTGAGAGTCAAGTGATTATTCTTTTTAGTTGTTTTTGGATGATCATAGATAACCCCAGGAGGGGGTTTGGGTATGATGTACTAGTGGTTTGCGTCTTAGAGGTTGAGCAAGACCCGAGACACCAGCAAGAATGTGAAATTTAGGGAATGTGCCAGATGAGGCTAGAAATTTCAATTGGTTGAGTTTAAGTCCAGATGGGTTATACTAGCTCTAGGAGGAGTTTGTTTTCTTATAAACTAAGGACATACACAAGAAATGAGTTGTAATGAAACTTGAGCAAACGTAAGTGGGGGGCTCTACATAGTCGGGCGGTGGATTCCATGGACAACAGTACAGTCAGGCGGTGGATTCCGTGGATTGTGACAGCCGTGTGGAACAAGGCAGGTCTCAATTATTTTTGGGATTATGAACAACCGGGCAGTGGATCTGTGGATTATGGATAGTCAGGGAAAAGGGAGACGGTGCTCTGGGATATTAGTTTAGATCGACGGTTACAGGATGTTTGCGCGGTGAGGGTTCTGAAAGGTCGGGCATAGGATTCCGTGGACTAGAGCCAATACTCGTGGGATTTCTAAATCTTTCTATTCGTCACTATTATAGGTTGCATAACGTTGAGTTAAACCCTATAGTGAGGAGAACGCTAAGGGCTTGCCCTCGGACCTATGTTGTATGGGGGGCATAGATTCCGAACAGGTGTGCATTAGAAGTGCATCGTGTGCATATCATTTGTTTATTAGTCGTTAGGAGCATAACATACACTGACATACTTAAGGTAGTCTCACTTTCCATATACTTTATTCTTCATTCAAGATTGTGATTGTAAAGTTTTGGATAATCGCTACTATAATTAGTATTGCATCGATTGTATTCAACTGACGAGCCCACAGTTCTCAAGTTTTGCAGGATTTTTTTGGCAGCGTGGGCGTGAGCACGTGATGGGAGATTGAGATTTTGTGATGAATTAGATTGTAAAATTTTATGAGCAATTTCCGCTGTGTATTCTAAAGTACATTGATGTAATGAAAAGTTTTAAATTTCCCTGTAATTCTATATTGTGTTGTACAAAATTTATGTAATGATTCTGGATGAGTTACGAATTGCCTGTGTGTGGAATTCGGGATGTTACAGAAATGGTATCAGACCAAACTTCAAGAAGTAGTACAACCATAGTAAGGGAATGAAAAACTTAGATGTATATTAGATGAGTGTGAGTTAGTTTTCGGTCACAAATGCTATGGTTGGTTTTAACCTATATTTGTGATATTTTTCATTTTCTCTTTCCGTGGGATGGCGGATGGCCAAAATCCTACGGATGACTTGGAGGAAGTGGAACTTTTGTGGATTCTGTGGAGGATCTTGAAGTGGTGAATCTCGAGGGCATTCTTCAGGTGATTCCATTGTTTTTCTCTAACCCTGTACAGTGATAAGCACAAGATGGACACATTTCATCATCGACTAGTCAAGTACCAGTGGAGGATGAGACAACTTGAGGAACAACGGTTGGAAAATCATAGTGGTGCAGCAGAAGCGTGGGATATGCTACTAGAGATAGGGAAGTCCAAATGACGTCACGAATATGTACAATGGGAAGAGGTCAAGTTGTGAACGATGCTCACCATAGCTCAGAGAAACCGTCTTGGTTAACTAACAATGTGAAATTCATTATGTAACAGGATATTTTTCAATAAATGGAATGAAGGGTCAAGATTTGTTTTATACTGGATCTTCGCATACATTTGTATCTCCTTGATTTGCGAAGAATTTGTGGGTTTAACCAAAGATTTTTTCCTACCAGGATTTTGGTAGTAGTAATGCCTTCAGGAGAGACACTAATTACCGATCGATATTACGCTGGTTCTGATATCGAAATTGGAGGAAGAATTTTGGGAATTGACCTTATAGATCTGGAAGTGTTGGGAGTTGATGTGATCATTAGTATAGACTGGATGGTGATCTATAGTGCAACTTTCAAATGCAAAGATAAGAGGGTAGTAGTGAAGGTACCAGGAGGATCGCCAGTGACATTTCAAGGCAAGATGTAATGCAAGGGAGTAGTAGCGACTTTATCAAAGAGAAAGGTTCCTGAGGAAGTCGAGGTGATTCAAGCGGTCCTAGAATTTGCAACAGTATTCTTGGAAGGCCTACCTGGATTACCACCACATCGGGATGTTGAGTTTATCATCGACATTCAACCAGGAAGTGCACCCATATCCAAGGCACCTTACTGAATAGCGCCAGTGGAATAAGATGAAGTAAAGAAGCAGATCAAGGATGTGTTGAACAAAGGTTTCATTAGGCCTATTGCTTTGCTTTGTGGGGCACCAGTTTTGTTAGTGAAGAAGAATGACAGATCGATGAGAATGTGCATCGCTAACTGTGAGTTAAATAAGGTGACGGTTGGGAACAAGTATCCAATCCCTCGAATAGACGACTTGTTTGATCGACTACAAGAGGATGCATTTTTCTTAAAGATTGATCTACGGTCAGGGTATCACCAAGTTCGTGTCAAGGAAGAAGATGTGCACAAGACAACTTTCAGGACCGGCATGGGCACTATGAGTTTTTAGTCATGCCATTTGGAGTGACCAATGTGCCTGCTTTGTTCATGAATTTGATGAACCGGATTCTGTGGCCATACATTGATTTTTTCGTCATGGTGTTCATCGAAGACATTTTGGTGTATTCAAGGTCTGAAGAGGAGCAAGCCAGGCAATGGGCAGAGGTATTGAAGAAGCTGCGAGAGCAGAGATTGTATGCCAAGTTGTCCAAGTGTGAATTCTAGAAGTTGGAAGTCGCATTTCTGGGTCACATCCTTTTCAAGGAAGGAGTAGCGACTGACCCGCAGAAGATTGAGGCAGTGAAGGGATGGTCGCGACCTAAGACTGTAAAGGAAGGCATGAGCTTCTTAGGATTAATGGGATACTATCGGCAGTTTTTCCAGGGGTACGTGCAGATAGCGATTGTGTTAACTGAATTAACGAAGAAGAAAGTGAGCTTCACAAGGATCGACAAATGTGAAGTAAGTTTTCAAGAGCTGAAGGAGAAGTTGACGATAGCACCAATATTGGTCCTACCACAAGCAAGCAAGGATTATGATATCTACATTGATGCTTTGTATTGAGGTTTGGGATGCGTGCTGATGCAAGATGGAAGGGTAATAGCTTGTGGGTTTAGGAAATTGCTACTACATTCACGATTTGGAGCTGGCAGCAATCATATTCTCCTTGAAGCAGTGGAGGCATTATGTATATAGAGAAAGGTTTGATATGCACGCCGACCACAAGAGTATGAAGTACATCTATAAGCAAAAGGATCTGAATCAGCGGCAGAGAAGGTGGCTGGAAGTATTGGAAGACATTCGTCCAGAAATCAAGTATCACCTGGGAAGGTGAATGTGGTGGCGGATGCATTCAGTCGAAAGAGTAGTTTGTCATGTCTGATTAGAACACAGAAGGAGTTAGTAGAAGAAATTAGATTGAGCTGGAATTGAAGTGGTAGTGCAGGGGATGGGGAAACTTTGGCATAGTTGAAATGTCATCCTACTTTAAGGGAGAAGATTATCGAAGGTTAAAGGTCGGATTTAGAAATGCATAAGACAAAGGAGCAGGTTCTTGCAGGCAGATTATTAGAGGTTTGAGTAAAAGATGAAGTGCTTTGATTCGGCGATAGGTTGTGTGTGCCTAGAAGGACAGACTTGAAAGAGAGTATTCTGCAAGAAGCACATACCACCTTACTGTGAGAACATCCTTGAAGTACCAAGATATATAAATATATTAAGCAGCACTTTTGGCAGCTAGGTATGAGAGGGATGTAGCAGATTTCATGGTAAGATGCATCACTTGTCTGCAATTCAAGGCAGAGAATGAAAGGACCGGAGGTCTATTGCCACCTTTGCCTATTCCAGAATGGAAATGGGAAAACATCAGCATGAATTTCATCACAGGTTTGCTTAGGAGTCCGAAGAGAAACAACTCGATATGTTTAATAGTGGACCAATTTGACAAATCAGCTCATTTCTTGTCGATGAAGACCACTTGGTTCCTAGAGAAATTGACAGACTTTTACATCAAAGAGGTAGTAAGATTGCACGGGGTACCCGTATCGATTGTTTTGGATCAAGATGCTAGATTTACTTTGCGCTTTTGGAAGAGTCTTTTGACAGCTATAGGAACCAGGACTGACTTCAGTACTGCTTTCCATCCTCAAACAGATAGGCAACTCAGAGAATGAACAGAGCACTTGAAGATAATTTCAGATCGTGTGTTATGGATTTCGGAGGAAGCTAGGAGAAGTACTTAGCACTAGTAGAGTTTTCTTACAACAATAGTTACCAAGCTGCAATGGCATGGCCTCATATGAAGCATTGTATGGTAGGAAGTGCAGAACACCTATTTGTTGTTATGAAGTAGGGAAAAGGCAGATGTTTGGGACAGAGATTGTTCAGCAGACTTCGGAGAAGATCGAGCTAATCCATAAGAGATTGGTTGAGGCACATAGCAAGTGAACAGTTACACAGATGTTCGAAGAAGAGACATGGAGTTTGAAGAAGGGGATTTTGTTTTCCTGAAGGTATCTCTGATGAAAGGTGTAATCAGGTTTAGACAAAGAGGGAAACTCGCTCCAAGGTATATTGGGTGGTACAAAGTACTGAAGAGGATTGGGACGATGGCGTATAGGTTGAGTTACCGGAGGAGTTAGCATAGGTACATAATGTATTTCATGAATCTATTCGAAGGAATCATGTGCGAGACCCAAGTCATCAGTTACCTAAGGTGCCGGTAGGTCTGCAACTGAACTCGAGCTACAAGGAGCAGCCGATGGAGATTTTGAACCGACGAGAGAAGGTGCTAAGGAACAAAATTATACCTATGATCAAGGTGTTGTGGCAGAATCATCTCGTAAAGGAAGCCACTTGGGAGTCTGAGGATAAGATGAAGAACGACCATCTTGAACTTTTTGAGTAATCTTGTATTATGTTGTTTCCCCTACTAAGTGTAGTTGTGGGGAAAGAACTATTTTAAAGAGGGAGTGTTGTAACATCAGGCAAAAATAAAAACATATTTTGTTTTGTTATATTTGTCTACTATGACATGTGCAACGCACATGCATAAGATTATGAACTTTCAATTGTACCTTTCCACTACAATCACTTTACTATTAATTTAATTTCCTTTGTTTCATCCTATTATTTTTGAATAAGAAGGTATTTTTGAACAATTATTATTTTTAATTTTTCACTTAATAAAATATTATGTTTTCTTACTATTTTATTTTGCATCTGAGTTTTTGGGCCGACCAAGCCCAACCCAATATGAGGGGTTGAGTTGGTTGGCCAAATTCAAGGGAAATGGTTGGAGAGAATTCATTTGGATTGGTTTGGTTAGGAATCAAATCAATTAGTTAAATGTGCCTTATCTAAATTATGTAAACTAGGAGGGACTGATGTGACAAAATCACCCTAAACATAACCAATTGAATCCCGGTCTATTAATAGTGGTAGTTTTATTTTTCTTTTGTTGGAGACTTTCTTCTTAGGAGGAGAAGACTAATTGAGGATTTATTCTACCATTAAATTTGAGGTGGGTGTTCCTATTCAATCTTTTTTTGTGTTGTTTTGCTTCTAAATGTTTGTATGAATTACCATGGATGTGAACAATATCTATGCATGATGGTGTGATGTATTGTGGAGTTTTGTATATGGATATAATAAAGAATTGTGTCATGATGCCCATGAATATGCATATGTTAAATAAAAGCACTTTGATTCTAATACCATGCAAGATGTATGTAAACTTGACTATTTTTTTATTGAATGTCAACAGGAGAATATAGAAATCATAAACCCATTAAAATGTAGAAATTTACATGGACAAAATTCACAGATTTTGTGCAGTATAGTTACTATTTTATTCTTTGAAAATTGATTAAAAATCAGGAATATTTTGGGGTGTAGAAACCCAAGTTTTTCCCCATCGGGTTTGATCTAAACTCGTTAGGAATAACTTCGGGTCTGTTTCAACAGAGTGGGTTTGGATTTTATTTGACTTTTCGGGTCTGCTTGTATGCATGTGAGTTCGATTTAGATGGCTTCAGGTTATGTTGCTTTGCTGAAGCAAAGTTGACAGCCATGGCAGCTTGCGGGCCTGGCTGTTGCATGTGGCTTAGGTGATGCAAGGTTGTGGGTTCAAGTAGGGGTAGACTCGGATTTGAATTTTATTTCTAATTAAAATTTTATTTTCCTTTGGAAATGGAATTTTTAATTTAGATTTAAATTAGAACTGAAATAGATTAATTTGTGAAGCGTTTTAGATTCAGTCCATAATTGATTCTAGACTTAATTAAGATGTAACTTGGATTTACTCAAAATGTGTTTTGGAATATTTAGATTTCATTTGGTGTTAAAAAAGATTAGATTTTGGAAAATTGAGATTGTTTTTTTAATAAACTAAGATTAAATTTGGATTTGGAGATTTGTTAGATTTATAAATAAGCATTGAATTGTCTATTTAATTAATTGTCTTTTAGGAAATGATGGAGTTTCAGATTTTGAGAACTTGTTAGATTCTAACATAGAGACTAATCGACTTCGGGTTGAATATTGAATAGCGATTTGTAATTAAATTGGAAACGACTGGAATTCTAATTGGACAAAATATTAGTTGAAGATTAATTCTTTAAATGCTAATTATTGGATGGAGTTATTATGGATAAATGCGAGCTGATAATAATGGATTAATGAGGACTGGTGACAGTCAAGTGATTATTCTTTTGAGTTGTTTTAGGGTGATCATAGATAACACTAGGAGGGGGTTTGGGTAAGATGTCCTAGGTGGTTTGAGTCCTAGAGACTAAGCAAGACCCGAGACACTGTCAAGAATGTGAAATTTTGAGAATGTGCCAAATGGGGCTAGAAATTCTAATTGGTTGAGTTTAAGTCCGGATGGGTTATGCTAGCTCTAGGAGGTGTTTATTTTCTTCTAAACTAAGGTCAACCACTACATAAGAGTTGTGATGAAACTTGAGCAAACGTGAGTAGGGGCTTTACATAGTCAGGCGGTGGATTACATGGACTACAGTATAGTCGGGTGCTTGATTCTGTGGATTATGACTACCGTGTGGAGCAAGATATGTCTCAATTATTTCCGACACTTTGAACGATCAGGCAGTGGATTCCATGGATGTTGGATAGTTGGGCGGAAGGGAGACGGAGCTCGAGGATACCAGTTTAGAGAGACGCTTATGGGATGTTTGCGCGATGAGGGTGTTGAACGGTCGGGCGGAGGATTCTGTGGACTGGATCCAATACTCGCGGGATGTTTAAATCATGCTATTCGTCACTGTTATAGGTTACATAGCGTGGGATTAAGCCCTACAATCAGGAGATCGCTAAGGGCTTGCCATCGGACCTATGTTGTTTGGGCGGCATAGAATCTGAACAAGGGTGCATTAGAAGTGCATCGTGTGCATATCGTTTGTGCATTAATCATTAGGAGCATGACATACACTAACATACTTAGGGTAGTCACTTCTCCATACTTTTATTCTACATTCAATATTTTAATTGTAAAGTTTTGGTGGATCGATACTATAATTAACATTGCGTCGGCTATATTCAACTGACGTGCCCACAATTCTTAAGTTCTACATGAATTTGTTGGCAAGTGGATGGGCACGAGCGTGTGATGGAAGATTGAGATTTTGTGATGAATTAAATTGTAGGCTTTTATGTGTAATTTCAACTGTGTATTGTAAAGAACATTGATGTAATGAAAAGTTTTAAATATCCTTGTATTCCTGTACTGTGTTGTACAAAATTGAAGTAAAGATTCTGGAAGAGATGTATGGAATGTGGGGCATTACACGTTCCATATTCCAAGTCCCTGTTGATACATCCTTGCCTCCCGGGTCTTCAAGTATATGAGCAGCCAGACGAACAACTTGGTAGACCTTGCTTATACTTGCCTATTTTGGAGTGAGTCTTTCCTTGTTTTGCAGAAAGAAGGCGAGATCTTCTAGTTTTTCATTGTGTTTTGGTAGGACTATTTGGCGGTATAGCATGCACGTACTGCCTGTTGGCTCCTTACAACTTGGCCTATGCTTGCTGCTGTGGAGAACCTCATTTTTATGTGGTAGGCGGAGATGACTACATGGAAAGAAGTTAGGCCTCGGCAACCAAATATAGTGTTATATGCATCTTTAATGTTGACTATTATAAAGTTTAATGCCTCTATTCAAGTTGCGGCAGCTTTTCCTACTGTGACATCGAATGTGATGATTCCTTTAACTTGAACGGATGTGCCCGAGAACCAATGGAGTGTATAGCTGGCTGGCTTGAGCCAGTCTCGAGAGAGCTTGAAAGCATCGAATGTGGCCATGAAGAGGATGTTTAAAGAGCTATCGTTTCTACAAAGATGCATCGTACCTCATGGACATCCATGCACAGGTTTATCACCAATGTGTCGCAGTGAAACATCTTGATGCCATCTAGATCTTTATCGAAAAATGAGAGATGGATGCTGAGGCTGTTGGCAGGCGGGTGTTGTGTACTGAGTTGACTTCCCTAATGAAGGCTTAGAGGGAGGATTTGGAATCTCCCCCTATTGGACCTCCATGATTGAAGTAGAGAATAGTCATGTGTTCTGAGTCTTGGAATTTAGTGGTTATCTTTTGATGCTTATTACCCCCTCGTGCTAGAGGAGATTCAGAGTTGTTATTTTGCTGAACAAATTGGGAGAGATAGCCCCGACGAATAAGACATTCGAGTTCTTCTTTGAGGGCTCGACAATTCTCGGTGGTGTATCCATGGTCTCCGTGAAATGTGCACCACTTGTTCCTATCTCTTCTTTTGCTCGCTATGGTCATCTTGGGGGGGGGGACTATTCCGTCATTTTCAATTTCCATGAGGATGGCAGACACACTTGCGAAAAGGGGAATGAACTTGTCGAAGCATGGTGTTGGAGGAGGATGAAGTTTTCCTGCACCGTATTTCTGAAACTTCATTGGTCCTTCATCACTTGCATTCTTCGTTTGTTCCTGAAAGGTGAACCCTTCTTGCGTTTTGGATAAAGAGCTTCCTCGGCTCTGATTTACTTGTCACTCCTTTCTAGGAGCTCGGTGAAATCTTTAGGAGGCTTTTTTTGCGAGGGAGGCCTTCAGGTCTTTGTGTGACATTGTGGCAGAAGGTGGCAGCCACCACCGACGAGTCCAAGGAAGAGATGGACCTTGCCTTGGCTGTGACGTGCTTGAAAAATTCTTTCCGTAGTTCTCCGTTTCTTTGCTTCAATTCAAATAGAGAAGAACTTATTCTTCAGCCTTGCAGCTAGTAACAAAGTACGC
This sequence comes from Hemerocallis citrina, assembly GCA_017893485.1. Classification (NCBI taxonomy): domain Eukaryota; kingdom Viridiplantae; phylum Streptophyta; class Magnoliopsida; order Asparagales; family Asphodelaceae; genus Hemerocallis; species Hemerocallis citrina. Next base: position 95,036,853 of record CM030367.1, read on the forward strand.
TATGAAGAGCACCTCGAGCGAGTCAAAGGAGAATATTGACTCTGGAGTAAGGCGGGAGTACCATTACCTTGAAAATCCTTTCAGAGTTCTAAGGAATGTTCGGCATATGAGCGCATCTGTGGCACTATATGGTCATCCTTTGGCACTAACCAGGTTTGACCCTAATCAGTTTGGGGTTTAGCCATGTTTACTCAACAACATGTACACCATGTTGATCACATGGATAACAAATAACCAACTTATACCTCGGTGCTAACCAACATGACAGTTTTGCAGGCGATGACTCGTGAAGGCTCTTCGACTTCTCCACCTAGGGACGAATCATTAGAGAATGTCGCCATTCTCCAAGTGATGCAACGAATGATGGAGCTACAATGGGAACACAATGAGCTGATGAGAGCTAGTCTGGAAAGGGTCCAGGAGGATGCAGAGCTCAACCGACTGGGTCTGTTTGTGTACCAGCATCATGCCTTCACTACCATGAGGCATACATATAGGAGGAAGGACCCGACATGTTACTATTGCCGCAAGATCGGTCACATACGTAAGAATTGCTGGAAAGCCAACCGCCTATGTCTTACATGCTGAGCGAGTGACCACAAGATTCGTGACTGCCCAAAGAGAAGGAGAAGTGCACCAACTGGAGGATCAGCTTCCAGTGGAGGACAGGCTAGAGAATGTGGTCAGGCTCACAACCCGGTTGCAGAGGAAGCAGAGACTGCCAAAGGTACGATTGCAGGTATTTTGCTATTTTGTCGCATTTCAGTTCTTGCATCATATTCTTCTGTACTTGCATTCAATATTTAGTATCATACTAGTTATTTCTTTCCCACCATATTCTCTTGAAATTCCAGTGATATCGCATTCTTCGTTTTCCCCTCTCCATATCCGGTTCTCTCACTCCTTATTTTGTCCATCTCTTCTACTCATCTTCACTCCTTGATTCATAACTTGGTATACAATCATTCTTTCCCTACCAATATTGAATTTGATTTCCATTGTACACATTCCTTTATTTTCTCGCTCATTTCGTCGATCGGCAATACTTTCAAATAGCAGAGTTCACCCGATCAGAGCTGCGTAGTGGAAGCATGGTGGACCATAACCCACAAGTCCCATGATTATCATGTTGCTTCTCCTTCCTCGCATTGTTTACTTTTTCCCCATCCCTTGATTTCATCCTCATCCATCGACTCACTATTTGGTTCAATTGGTCTCTATCCATTCTCTCTTCGATTTCAATTCTACCTACTCCTTCATCTTGCTTCGTTATCTCATAAGTCTTGTGTTGTTTTCTTCTGATACCATTCACTTTCTTCCATTCATCCTCATTCGTTATTTAACATCAATCTGATCCATATTCTTTCTTATCCCGGTGATGTCACCACTTTGTCTCCCTCTTCTTGGTTTCCTGCCCCTTTATCTTTTAAGTTCTGCTTCGGTTATGTCCTATGTACTGCCTAAGTAAATTTCGAGGACGAAATTTTGTTGTAAGGTGAGTAGTATTGAAACCCCCGTTCCCGATTATATAAATTTCTCTTTTCTTCTCTCCATATTCTTTTATTTCAATTTCTTCTATAAATTATTCTTTTCTTTTGAAACCAATGAAGTCATTGTATCGGATTATTACTATTGACTATTTTAATTTCATGTGAAGCCTAACCCAGCCAATATTAGTATTACTCTTATTATTTTACTCATGAGCCAAACCATTGAAGCTCATCCTATTGTTGGATCTCTTTTGGATGCCCAAGATTAAACCAAAAACCAAAAACCAGCATTGGTGTACCTAAACCCGTTAACCCAACTCAACCCACTAACCAATTCTCCCCCCCCCCCCCTCCCCCCATCTGCTTGTTGACCAGATGTCACGCCCCAGTTCCCAAAAAGGAATACGGAATACGGATACGTGACTAAGTCCAGCAAATGACTTTAACCATTCATAAGATGTAAGGATCTTTTCAACATTTCACAGGAATAAACAAGAAATAAACAAGGAGATATCAACCACACATGCATGAATAAATTAATATAACCAACAGAATTTACTTGAAACAAAATGATTAATTCTCAAATAAACCAGATCTGGAACAAGTTATAAATTTTGGGTCAAACTGCCCAATACAAAATTATCCAAGTAACAATTACATTTATTCAAGGTAAGCAACAAGAAGTAAATAGTAGCAAGAATCCAGCCAACTATTATCTTTGATCACCTACTCCATCGGGCAACTGGTCACCAAAGTCTGCAATTTAATAAATTGCAGGAAGAGGAAAAAGAAACAAAATGTCCGTCAATGCAAGTTACGGGCCGTTTGTAGTGCAAACAACAAGTACAGGAAAAACAAGTAAACAAGCATAGAGTAACAGCGGAAGCAAGTATAGCATGGAAAGGATGTGACAGCAAGATAGAGCAACTAACTCTAAATCAAGAACAGAAACAAATAGCATGGCCAGATAATAGGGTGCAAGTGGCATGTAACAAATGTCAAGTAGTATGCAAACGTGTAACAAGTAACAAGTGTCAAGTGATCATGCTATTCTCAAGTCTTGTATCTAGTCCTATCTAGGTGCACTTCATGCATCCCAAATTTTACCACATGGTTGCTACATTTAAGCAAGTTACGTTTTAGATTTCATAGTGGATCATAGAGGGCAGTGTACGCAGGGACAAGTATCAAGTAATCATGTACCAAATATCAAGTATCACGTATCAAGTGTGCAAGTATCAAGTAATCACGTGTCAAGTATCAAGTATCAAGTATCACGTAGGATCTATGGATCCCTTCCGAATACACGTTTCTGCATTTTCCACTATTAGATATTTCCCTTTAACCTGGTTTGGTTTCTTGTTATTATTGTTAAAGTCAAGCATGGAAGTGCACAAACAAGGCGAGAAATATGGTAAGATAACAAGGAACAAATACAAGTTGAATAAATAACACAAACGGGTGACAAACGACTCATCAAGGGCTAGGACAACGAAACTTTCAGTTCTGGACAGCAAGACAGTACTGGACCAAATCTGAGATTTCTGTTGCCACGGACATGCAAATTTGGATCCGTCAGAAAATCTAGAAACTAGACGTTCGGTCGAATCCAACACATATATACAAGTCACATAATAATCACAGAAACAGGGTTCAAAGCAGAATTATATACAAATATCATGTTCAGCCAGAAATCACAATGTTGTATTCACAAGCATGAAGTTTGCATAAAAGCTTACCAATTAAATCCAAGAAAAATCTGGAGTATTCTCCAGTATGTCTAGTATCAGCAAATAATATTTCATAACATTCCAACATAGATAGTATAGTCAAATAAATTTGGGAAACAGCAAGATACAGCAAGTTTGTGAATCTAAAATTATTGACACAGCAGTACTAAAACAGCGATAGATTACAAAGTATAACTCGAAATCCAAATTCGTAAAAAGGATCGAAAAATAGATACAGCGGGATACATTTTATATTTACAAAGCTTTTACCAAAAGCAACTAGAATCAGGTCAAAATTTTGGTTCTTTACTAGACAACATGAAATTCTTGAAATATAGTAATTGTTCACAAGCATAAAATAGTTTATAAATGTCATCAATTAAATCTACAAAAAATTGGGGTTAATTCCATTCAAGTCTAGTTATATCCAGCAAAATATTAATACCTCATAACTCACAAATCGAAACTGAGATCTGTAAGAAATTCTGGAAAATAGACAGCGAGGTTTCCGATTTATATTCACAAATTAAATCGATAAACTGACCTTAACAGGGTCTAAAATACTGGAAAAAATGAGCCAACAGTAAAAACAGAAGTCACTTCTTATCCATTAAATCAAATAGTTCATGTGTAAAAATCCAAATTATGACAAAAAACAAAACATGGTATAACAATTATCCAAGAAAACATGGTATGGGTGTTTAACAAATCTACCACAAGAGATTACAACTAACACATCAAGCATGCAACAAGGGTACAGCATATCATAAATCACGAACAACATACATACATGCATCAAGTCTAGATTATTTCTAAATTATTTTTCATGTCGTGTGTAACAAATATGATGACTACAAATGGGTCAACAAATAGAGACAAGATCTAACAAGGATTTTAATAAGGATGAATCTAGAAACAAAGGCCACACTACAGCCGGTATTTAGTACTTGTATATACAACAAAAGAATACAAGTTACTTGCCTTAGGGACGACAATGAATCCGACGAAAGAATGAGAATAACGAGAATGGATTCCCGAGCGACGTGCACGATCGGCACGGTTCTTGATGATCAATATGGTGATCAAGACGATGATAATCAAGTGAATCCAACGGTCGAGATCTCACTCGGCCAAAATTGATCAAACCGCAACACACCAGGAAAGGCAGTCGGGGTTGAGCGTGTGCATTGCGAGGAGGACCAGTCGGAGGGCAGATCGGGATGAGCGGGAGATCGGGTGCATGCATGGGGGTAGGGGGAGAGAGATGAGTGGGAGGTTTGAAGGTGGAGGTTGAGGACCGCAGAGGATGAGGAATGGGTACGGAGGGTAAAGCCGGAGGTAGGGGAAGAAGTGAACGGGATGTGCAGGATGTATAGGGTTTTCGGAGGTAGGGGATCAGGGTATAGCGGCTGTGTATAGAATAGGTGATTAGGGTTAAATAGTGGGGGGTATATATATAGGTGAATATTAAGGTTTAGGGGGGTGCGGGTTAGGGTATTTGGGTAGTTGGGTATAATTAGGATCCATTAAGGTATATAGGATAATAGGGTTATAAGGTTGGAATGGATCCAAATAGGGTAGGAAACAACAATAAGAATAGGTCATGAAAAAATAGATTAAAAATCAACAAATCATCCAGAGGTAAAATATTAGGTAGACAAATTCGAACCAAGAAGGTCAATCACAGGCGACAAAACAAATAGATGAATTATATTGAGAATGAAGGTCAAATACACGGTTTAGAAGGAATAGAAGAATACAATATGAATAAATACTCAGGAAAAAATGAATACATCCGAAATACAAGAAAATGGAGAACAGGGGTTACAAATCCTACCCACCTAACAAGTAGAATTTCGTCATCGAAATTCAAACAAGAAGTACATAGCGTAACCTTCAAAAAGAAAAAGAAAGAACAACAACAAAACGAAAACTAGTCAAACAGATGAGGAAACTTTTGCTGGATCTCTTCCTCCAGTTCCTAAGTCGACTCACCCGACGAGTGAGGATTCCAAAAAACTCGAACCAGCTTGATGACCTTTTCTTCAACACTTTCTCTCGCTGGTCTAAGATAGCAACTGGCGGAATCTCACAAGACAGATTCGGCCGCATGGTCAACTCTAAGTAGTCGATCACGTGGTTCTCATCACGGATATATCTCTTGAGTTGTGAGACATGGAAAATATTGTGCACTCCTGGTAAAGTAGGTGGCAATGCAAGACAATAGGCTACCTTGCATACTCGTTCCACGGTATCAAACTGTCCGATAAACCTAGGGCTCAACTTGCTCCCACCACCAAACCAAATTGTCACGTCCCGCTTCCCAAAAAGAATACGGAATACGGATACGTAACAAAAGCCCAGCGAATGATTTTCATCATTCATAAGCTGTTCAGGAATCTTTACAACATAACACAGGAACAATCAGAGTTGGAAGCAAAAGATACAACCAGACATGCATAATTGAAACAAGATACCAACAGAAATTACTTGAAACCAAATATAATAATCTCAAATAATCAAGTTCTGAACAAGTCAAATATCCTGGGTCACATCGCCCAAATACAAATAAATATCCAAGTCATCAAGTACATTTTATTCAAGTTCAAGTAACAAGTAATAATAATAATAAAGCAGAAAATCCAGCACTAATACATCATCTCGCCTATACCATCTGGCAGTCGACCATCCTGTTCTGCAATTAGTAAATTTGTAGGAGAAGGAAAAAGAAAAACAAGTACCCGTCAATTGCAAGTTACGGACCACTTATAATGTAGGATACAAGTACAGGGGATAGGTAATTCTATGCAATAAGCATAGCATGGTATAAGTGTGTCAACAGAAATATAATATCTAACATGAATCAGAAAAATAGAAACAAGTAGCATGGTATACTAACAAGTACAGGCAACATGTATCCAGTGTCAAGTAAACAGGTAACAGGCATCAGGTAACAGGTAAACAGGTAATCAGGTGTACAGGTATACAGGTAATAGGTACAAGTACAGGTAATCATGTAATAGGTATCAGGTATGTCAAGTCTTGTTTTATTACTGTTGCTGCTAAATTTGGTGTGGGGGCAAACAGATAGTATTTGTGGATTCTTAGGAAAACTGAATAGCAAACCTGTATACCTGTTCTGTCGAAGTTTGACGCTGACTCCTGCCGTACACCTGCAAAAAGTGCGAGACACCGGGGTTGTTCCCGGCGACGCACCATCCGACGCTCAAGTCAGTAATCAGGGATGATTAAGAAAGATCATGAAAACTGGCAAAAGATTGATTACCTCTTAATGGAGATGGATGGGGAGTATTTATAGGCATCGCTGGGATCAGATTAGGAATGTAATCTCCTGTGGCTAGATAAGGAATGTAATCCCTAATCTCCAGTGAAGGGATAACTATGAATCAGGGCCGTTGATTAGGATTTAATCAGAAACCCTAATTCTATCCCTTCTGGACCGGGTTTGCTGCGGGTTGAAACCCGCACCCAGTTGAGGTGGATCCGTTTGTGGGTCTTCGGGGAAGATAACCAGCACCCGCTTCAGACCCGTTGGTGGGTGAAATTACCGTTTTACCCCTGAGCTTCAAGATTCGTGCCCAATCTGGACGGTTTCGATTTAACCCCATTTTTAGCCATATCACGAGCCCCCCACTCCTAAAGACTGAGTTTGATCAGCCTTTGAGGAGTAGTTCAACTGTTTTAATGGCTAGTGGAGTTGTATTGGAGTCCAAATGGAGGGTTTTTGAATCTCGAAGGGGGTAGTACGGTGATTTTTCAAGCTGTAAGCTGTTCTTAAGCTTCTCTGGATCTTAGGCGGTTTTTATCTATTTTTTCAGATTATTTGTTTAATTTTGCGAAGTGTTAACCAGTCGTTCGGGGGTTTTAACAACACATTCTAGGCAATAATTGTTCGTTCAGGGGCTTAAAAATATTCCCCTGAATTTATAATTATTTTCTAGAATTTCTAGTTAATTTTTCCGAACTTTTAGTAATTTTTTCGCAATTTTTAAATAAATAAAATGATTAAAATAAATAAAAACTGATTTTTAATACCTATTTATGGCGTGGCTTGATCTGGGCCCTTTATCTGTGTTGAGCGCGATTTTCTGGGCGATCGGACGGTCGCAGTCGCTCAGCGGCTCTTTTCTCCGTTTTGGAGCTCGGATGGACACTTGCTTGGCAGCCGACCAGAGGTCTAGGGGCTCGGCAATCCGAGCGACGTGGCGGGATCTGTGCCGTCGGATCCCGGCACGAATCTCGAGGAGGCGCATTTCCCAAAAAACGTTATCTTGTCGTTTAGCGCACGTGGCACGATCTGGACCATCCATCACCAGAATCGCGAATTTCTGGAAGATCCAATGGTCGTTGTCGCTCGGCGGCTTTTTTCTCCGTTTTGGAGCTCGGATGGGCACTTGCTCGGCAGCCGACCGGAGATCAAGGGCTTGGCAGTCCGAGCAACGTGGCGCGATCTGAGCCGTTGGATGGTGGCACGAATCTCGAGACGGGCCCAGTTCCCAAGAAAACACTATCTTGTCGTTTAGCGATGCTGGCCAGATCTGGGCCGTCTGATCGAGATTCTGCACGAATGTTGAGGGAAAAGTGATTTTTCTCCGTTTTGGGGCTCGGATGGGCACTTGCTCGGCAGCCGACCGGAGGTCTAGGGCTCGGCAGTCCGAGCGACGTGGCACGATCTGAGCCATTGGATGGTGGCATGAATCTCGAGATGGGCCCAGTTCCCAAGAAAACACTATCTTGTCGTTTAGCGACGCTGGCCAGATCTGGACCGTCTGATCGAGATCTTGCACGAATGTTGAGGGAAAAGTGATTTTTCTCCATTTTGGGGCTCGGATGGGCCACTTGCTCGGCAGCCGAACGGAGGTCTAGGGCTCGGCAGTCCGAGCGACGTGGCGCGATTTGAGCCGTTGGATGGTGGCACGAATCTCGAGACGGGCCCAGTTCCCAAGAAAACACTATCTTGTCGTTTAGCGACGCTGGCCAGATCTGGACCGTCTGATCGAGATCTTGCACGAATGTTGAGGGAAAAGTGATTTTTCTCCGTTTTGGGGCTCGGATGGGCACTTGCTCGGCAGCCGACCGGAGGTCTAGGGCTCGGCAGTCCGAGCAACGTGGCGCGATCTGAGCCGTTGGATGGTGGCATGAATCTCGAGATGGGCCCAGTTCCCAAGAAAACACTATCTTGTCATTTAGCGACGCTGGCCAGATCTGGGCCGTCTGATCGAGATCTTGCACGAATGTTGAGGGAAAAGTGATTTTTCTCTGTTTTGGGGCTCGGATGGACCACTTGCTCGGCAGCCGAACGGAGGTCTAGGGCTCGGCAGTCCGAGCGACGTGGCGCGATCTGAGCCGTTGGATGGTGGCACGAATCTCGAGACGGGCCCAGTTCCCAAGAAAACACTATCTTGTCGTTTAGCGATGCTGGCCAGATCTGGACCGTCTGATCGAGATCTTGCACGAATGTTGAGGGAAAAGTGATTTTTCTCCGTTTTGGGGCTCGGATGGGCACTTGCTCGGCAGCCGACCGGACCCTTTGATGTCGGGGTCGGATCGCACGTCGCTCGGATTTTGATCCCGCGTGTGCCGAGCTATTTGACTTGTATCGAAACATTTTACCTTTTCGCCAACCGTTGCTGCCCGGTTACAAAGTCGTTTGGGCTTTCGTAACGCTTCAAGAGCCTATCGAGAGTCGCGCCCTTTCGTTAAAAAGTCCAAGAGACTTTTTCTTTTACTATAACACTTCACTCCTCCACCCCCAATCTCATTATTCACTTTTACTTTCTTACTCAAGTTTTTACTCTTCACCATCGAAGTTTTTAGCTCCTGGGTGGCGCTGCTAGCTGTTGCGGCAAGGCATTTCTTTGCTCCGGCGATTTTTTCCGACCGTAACAGTCACTTCAAGGTCAGTCTCTCTCCTCTCTCTTTAGAAAAAATGCTTAAGATTACTTCTTCGGATGAGACCCCCGCCTCGGACCGAGTCGTTAGCCGAGCATGTAAAGAGAAGGAGGTGGTAGAGCCGGCCGAGCAGACCGTGGTCCGGCCGAGCAAGAGTGGGGAGGTCGCCGAGCCACTCCAGGAGGTTGCAGCGAGTTCCCGGAAGGGTAAGGGAGTGGTTACGGTCATAGAGCAGCCGAAGATGGCAGGGGAGTTCGGTCGGCAGCCGATCGCTCTGTCGAGCCTGGGGGGAGTACGGAGCTACTCCGAAGAAATACTGGAGAAGGTGACCCAGGGCACCGCCAAGTCGGTAAAGGAGAACGAGCCGAGAGAGATGTCCGAGGTGGATCAGATCTCTTCGGTCCTTACCGAGGCTGATCTGCTTCAGATCCGAACTGGATTCCAGATCCCTGCCGAGTATGGGCTACTTCTCACCGGACCCGGTTTTCGAGCCTGCGCGTCGTCTTCGGCCGACACGTGCATTTTTCCGGTCGACTCCTTGGCCGCCGGGCTTCGTTTGCCGTTGCACCCGTTCATTGTCGAGGTCCTCAATTGGTACGGCCTGAGTCCTGCCCAGCTGATGCCGAACACTTGGAGGCACGTCTTGGCATTTGTTCTTCGGTGTCAAGAAATCGGCGCCGAGCCAAGTCTGTTCCTTCTTTGGAGCCTTTACCGTCCTTGCCAGCCTAACAGGAACGAGCAGAGGTTCTACCTTTTGCCGCGGACAGGCGTGAAGCTGATCGAGAACCCGGACTCGATCAAACATTGGAAGGAGAAGTACTTTATTGTCTGCAGTCCCGAACCCTGGGCAATTCCGATAGCTTGGTCGAGGGATGGCCTGCCCAAGCGAGCGAAGAGGGAGCCAGTGCTTAGTGACGAGGAGGCGGAAGTCCTCAAGAAACTCCTCGGCCTGCCGACGCTTAGTTGGAAGGACATCACCAAGGAGGCTTTGTTCCGAGGGGGTCTCAGTCCGAACGACCCCAGTACGCCTCTGGTATTTTTACTTTTACTTTGAAGTTCTTGAAAATTTTTCTATGTTTTTTCATTCGGTTTGTGCAGAGTCTTCCGGCATGGACTATAGGGCGTTGATGGCGAAGGCCAAGGCGGCTAGGGAGCAGGAGGTGAGGAAGAAGAAGAGACCCTCGACAGGGCCTCAGGGCGGCCGAGCGCCGAAGATACCTTCGGTTCCAAAGACTGCCGACCTGCAGGTGGTCGAGGTCACGGATGCCGATCCCGAGCAAGACCAGGTCGTGGCCTCCGATCTTCCTCCCTCGGATGCGCCGACTCCAACGGCGAAGACAGATGCTCCCAGCTCGTCGAGCGGCGCGTTCAACGTGAGCGCGGCGTTAGCCCTTCAAGTTCCGACTCTCACCGCCGAAGCGGAGAAGATTCTGACCGAGGAGCATAAGCGGATCTTAGTCCCCGACTGGCAAGTAATGAAGGTCGACGATTTCTTGGGGGACGGTAACATTTGTATGCAGGCGGTGAAGCACCTGCCGACCCCAAAGGACTGAGCGGCGCTTAAGTCCAGGGAAGTTGGGGATGCTACAATGCAGATTGGTCGGAACACGATGTCGGTCAGTAGGCCAAACACTTTCTTCTTGAAGTATTTTTTCGAAATTTTCTAAGTTTTTAGGTCCGGATTCTAACTGTCTGTTCTCTTTTCAGACCCTCTGCCACTTCAACTTTTTGCTCGAAGAGTTCGCGAGCAAGGAAAAGGAGCTGACGGCGCTGTGCGACCGGGAGAGGTCAGAGCGTGCAAAAGCTGTGAAGCTGTTCGAAGCTGAGCAACTCCTCTCGGCAAAGTGCGGGGCCGAGGTGGCGGGGTTGGAGGCGAAGCTAGCCGAAGTTAAGCAGCAGTCGGCGGACGAGGCAGCCAAGCTCGAGGCCTCGGAGAAGGAGAATGCCGTGCTTAAGGAGGAGCTGGCAAAAGCGCGGTCGGAGGCGGAGGAAGCTCGGAAGAAGACAGAGAGGGTCATGGCCAAGCACCAATCGAAGGTGGCAAAGGCGAAGATGGCTGTCCAGAAAGTGGCCGAGGAGCACATGTTTAAGAACATGGAGGATGCGTATGGCCGAGCCCTACTCCATATCGCAGCTCGGAACCCGGGGTTCGACACCTCCTCCTACCACTTTTACGACCCTGTGGAGGGGGAGGAGGAGCTTCCTTCGGCAATGCTCGGCCCCGAGGGTGAGGAGGAGGACGGCGCCGAGGAAGATGACGAGGACGAGGATGTGGGAATCGTCGAGGGGTCGGCAGTCCTGAGCGACAAAAAGGTCGACCCCTGACTTGGTTGCGTCTTTGGTCTTTCTTTTTGCTTGTTTTTTTTTTTGTAAAGCCTGACTGCGGACTGGCCACCGCTCTTGTAATGCTCTTCGAGTTTTGAATGAAAACACTTTTTGCTTGGCCAAAAATTCTCCAAGTGTTAGACCTCGGATTTTGTGTTTGACTAGTCGCAAAATTTCTCCAAGTGTTGGGCATCGGATTTATCTTTGCTTTTCAAGTGAAGTTTGGTCCGATCACGGAGGTTTCGTATCTTCGTAAGGAGCTGAAAGAAACGAAGCGAGAGCTTTCTCATAGCCGAGAGAGGCGGTTTCATATGCTCTTGAAGCTGGAGGAGATAAAAGCAGCTGCGAGGGGATATTCTCTTGAGTTGAAGCAACTACGGAAACAACCCCAAGCTTCTCGTCTCGAAGGTGAGATAGAGCGGCTTCGTAGGGAGCTTTTCGTGGTCGAGCAAAAGAATAACGAGCTCTTGGCTGAGATCCGTCACTTGGTGGTAACAGAGAAAGAACACTCGGCGGAAGAAGAGAAGTTAGCTTCCGAGTTGGAGAAATTGTCATCCGAGCGCTAAGAGTTTGTTGGACAAGATCGACAAGCTTAGGAGGATTACGATAGACAGGGGGATCGAGGTCACCCATTATCGACGTCTTGCGACCGATAGTGCCAATGGTGCGGGCTCGTCAAGACCTCCTCGTTTGAAGATGTCGACAAAAGATGATTATCTGAGCGATAGGATTATCGAGCTAGAGGAAGAGATCGCATCGCTTAAGCCTCTGCCTGAGAGGGCCAACATTCGTAGTACGTCGTGTACTCGCGAAGAGAGCGAGAAAGGGATTACTTTCTATGAACTTGCGACTCGTACAGTTAGAGTTAGCGGCGAAGGGAGATCTCGCTTCGCTGGTTTGGAATCGAGCTCGGAGGTTAGGCGTCGCCGACCCCGCGTTTCCTTGAACCGGAGCGTTCCCCTTCCGAAGAGGCACTAAACAAGTTGTATTACGTTCCTTTAAGTTATTGTAAAACTCTGCTGTAGCGTCGGTCTAGTTGTATGTAGAGCTACTTTATTTGAATAAAAACCTTTGCTTTGCTTCTGATGTTGCGTTAGGGGTACTGGCTTCATGTGTAACTTCCAATCTTTGACAACTTACTCAAAGTCTGAAAGTTTGTTTGAGAATTCTTGAAGTGTTGGGCTTCGGCAATGTTTGAAATTTTGTTGTTTGACTCTTCTTCTTTTTAGCTCGTGGTGGTGGCTCAAGACGTCGAGCCCACTTGCTCGGATGACAACGCTCGAGCCGAGGCTGGCTCAGGGGTGACGAGGCTGTGCTTGGTGAGGTTCCGAGAGCGGCTCTATGATGTCGAGCTGGGATTGCGCCGAGCTGAAAGCGAGCGGAACCATCTTCAGCTCATCCTAGGTCGGCGAGACATCGAGATCCGGCGTCTGGAGAGCAGGATTGCCGAGATGACCCCCATAGGAGAGGACGAAGGTTCGTCGACCGCCTTTAGCAACGCCCTTCGGATCCAGTGCGTTCGGCACAATTTGTCAAAAATAACAGCGAAGAGGGACGATCTGCTTTCTGAGATCCGTCACTTGCAGACTGTAGAGGCGGAGCTTCGGACGGAGGGAGAGGGACTGACCTCCGAGGTTGCCAAACTGACGACCGAACAGGACGAGCTGACGGCCGAGGTCGACGTGGGATGCACAAAGCTCGGTGGACATTTCTTCGAGTGGGGCATCCGTCGGTGCGGCTGCTAGGAGCAGTGCCGAGGACACATCCCAATTCGCCGGTTTGGGGTCGGGCTCCGAAGGCAAACGTCGCCGACCTCGAGTGTCCCTGAAGAGGAACATCCCGGCACCACGGAGTCTTTGATGATCGTTTTTAAAGCAAAGTGTAGTGGGTCGGCATTGTAATTTTTGTACTTTAAGGCCTTGTAACCTTGCTGTATGGAAGAGTCGCTTTGTACTGTATCCCAATTATTAATAACATTTCTTTCTCAAATTTGCATGTCCTTTGTATCTTTGTGTAGTCGTTTTGTTTGTGACTGTGTTCATCGCGCCGAGGTCCCTGAGCCAGCCTCTTGCTCGTTCGCGGTTCGGCGACATGAGCGTTCAGCCAGTGGTGCCAAGCAGCGCTTCGGTCTCCTAATCTTGCGAACTTGCGAGATGAGTCGAGCCTTACCTAATAGTGGGCTCGCTGACCATCGTAAGAGTACTTCGATGGTTGTGGGAGCAACCCTGACTTGCGAACTACTTCTAGCCCGCTTAGGAGCGAACTTGCGTGGTAGAATCGAGCCAAGTGTTGGACTCCGGAACCATCGTTAGAGTTCAACGGTCGTGGGAGAAATTTCGAATGGCGACCCACTCCTAGCCCGCTTAGAAGCGAGCTTGCGGAGTAGAATCGAGCCAAGTGTTGGACTCCGGAACCATCGTTAGAGTTCAACGGTCGTGGGAGCAATTCCGAATGGCAACCCACTCCTAGCCCGCTCAGAAGCGAGCTTGCGGAGTAGAATCGAGCCAAGTGTTGGACTCCGGAACCATCGTTAGAGTTCAACGGTCGTGGGAGCAATTCCGAATGGCGACCCACTCCAAGCCCGCTCAGAAGCGAGCTTGCGGAGTAGAATCGAGCCAAGTGTTGGACTCCGGAACCATCGTTAGAGTTCAACGGTCGTGGGAGCAATTCCGAATGGCGACCCACTCCTAGCCCGCTCAGAAGCGAGCTTGCAGAGTAGAATCGGGCCAAGTGTTGGACTCCGGAACCATCGTTAGAGTTCAACGGTCGTGGGAGCAATTCCGAATGGCGATCCACTCCTAGCCCGCTTAGAATCGAGCATGCAGAGTAGAATCGAGCCAAGTGTTGGACTCCGGAACCATCGTTAGAGTTCAACGGTCGTGGGAGCAATTCCGAATGGCGACCCACTCCTAGCCTGCTTAGAAGTGAGCTTGCGGAGTAGAATCGAGCCAAGTGTTGGACTCCGAAACCATCGTTAGAGTTCAACGGTCGTGGGAGAAATTCTGAATGGCAACCCACTCCTAGCCCACTCAGAAGCGAGCTTGCGGAGTAGAATCGAGCCAAGTGTTGGACTCCAGAACCATCGTTAGAGTTCAACGGTCGTGGGAGCAATTTCGAATGGCGACCCACTCCCACCCCGCTTAGAAGCGAGCTTGCGGAGTAGAATCGAGCCAAGTGTTGGACTCCGGAACCATCGTTAGAGTGAAGAGTAAAGGCAGAGAGATGTAAGCAATTTTTACAAGTAAAGTATGAAAAAAGCTCTTCATTGATGACTAAGGGTCGGCTGCTTCTAAAGTTGCTAGCCGTTATTACAAGAGAAAAGTAAAAGAAAATCATTACAAGTAATAGGAGAGGAACGGTTCGACATCTCGAAATACTTAGAGAGGCGTTGGTGCTCTCTCTTGGTATTTTAAGAGATGGTCGGCATTCCAAGTCCTGGGGATCTCCCTGCCTTCGAGATCTTCTAGTCTGTATGCACCGGGGCGGATTACTTTGGCGATCCTGTAAGGTCCCTCCCAATTCGGGGCCAATTTGCTCTTCTGACCTGGGAATGAGATGGCTAACTTTCGGAGGACCAGGTCCCCTTCTTTGAGGTCCGTGGGGCGGACTTTCTTGTTGTATGCCAACTCGATCCTTCTTCGGTAGCTTTGCTGACGAACGGCAGCCCTTTCTCGGATCTCATCTATCAGGTCTAGACTTGCTCGAAGCACTCTGGCGTTTTGCTCTTCTTCATAAGCTATTAGACGAGGAGAGGGTATTCCGACTTCTAGGGGGATGATAGCCTCGGACCCATAGGTGAGATTGAATGGGCTCTCTCCTGTGGGGGTCCGTTTTGTGGTGCGGTAGTTCCACAGCACGTTGGGAAGCTGATCGACCCATAGGCCGTTGGAGCATTTATCCAATCTCTTCTTAATGCCGGAGAGGATCTTTCGGTTAGCATTTTCGGCTTGACCATTCGACTGGGGATGAGAGACGAAGGAGAACCTGTGTTGGATGGCAAGGTCTTTGCATAGAGCTCGAAAGGCAGCCCCGGTGAACTGGGTTCCATTGTCTGTTATTAGGATCCGAGGGACGCCGAATTGGCAGATCACGCTCTTCCAGAAGAACTGAACAACCTTGTTCTCGGTGATCGTGGCCAAGGGCTCGACCTCTATCTATTTCGAGAAGTAGTCGATCGCCACGACTAAGAATTTGAACTGTCCGGGAGCTGGCGAGAATGGCCTTAGTAAATCCATCCCCCACATTGCAAAGGGGATCAGACTTGATAGGGAAGTGAGTGGAGCTTGTGGTAGGCGTCGGATGTCGGTGTACTTCTGACAGGATCTGCATTGCCGAACGTGTCGTTCGGCGTCTCGTAAGAGAGTGGGCCAGAAATATCCGTAATTCAACACTTTGCGGGCAAGAGCTCTGGACCCCGAATGTGCCCCGCCGATGCCTTCATGAAGTTCTTACAGGGCGTAGTCGGCTTGCCCGGGGGAGAGGCATCTCAGGTAAGGCCGGCCGTCTACCTGTGTGAAGGAGCATTTATATAAGATTCCTCCGATCAGTGTGTAACGCTCGGCTCGAGTTCTCACTCTTCGAGCTTCCTTGGGATCCTCGGGGAGGAGTCCGTCCCTTAAGAATTCGACGAGGGGTTTCATCCAATTGTCTTCGAGCAGGACAGGCAGCGACTCCATAGAGTCGGGGGTTTCATCCTCTATACTTGGCTTCAGAAGGACTTCTATCAAAACGGTCTGCTCGAGACCTTGAAGGGAGGAGGAGGCTAGTTTGGAGAGGGCGTCGGTCTGAGCATTTTCTTCTCGGGGGATTCTTTGGATGAGGGCTTCTTCAAACAGTGCCAGGAGGCTCCTGACTTTGGCTAAGTATTTAACCATCCTGTCGTCGCGTGCTTCATACTCGCCGAGGACCTGATTGACGACTAGCTGAGAGTCGCTAAAGATCCGGAGGCATTGGGCCCCTGCATTTCGAGCCATTCCAAGGTCGGCTATGAGCGCCTCGTATTCTGCCTCGTTGTTCGAGGTCTTGAAGTTGATACGGAGGGAGTATTGGAGGATGAAGTCATCTGGGCCTGCCAGAATGACCCCTGCCCCGCTACCCTCATTGCCGGAGGATCCGTCCACATAAACTGACCAAACGGGTGGTCCCTTCACTGTTTGGCTGGACTCGGGGATGGTGCTCTCAACTATGAATTCTGCTAAGGCCTGAGCCTTGATCGCGGTCCGAGGCTGATAAGTTATATCGTGCTGGCTCAGCTCGATAGACCATAAGGCGACCCGAGGTCTCTGGCTTGTGGAGGACCTGCTTCAGCGGCTGGTCGGTAAGAACGACCACCGAATGGGACTGAAAATACGGGCAAAGCTTTCTCACGGCCATCACCAGGGCATAAGCCATCTTTTCTATCTTCGGGTATCGGAGCTCGGCGTCCCGAAGCACTTTGCTCACATAGTAGATGGGCTTCTGAGCCCGGTCTTCTTCCCTTACTAAAACTGCACTAAGGGTATGCTCGGAGGCTGCCAGGTAGAGGTAGAGGGGTTCACCAGGGATCAATTTGCTGAAGAGAGGGGGATTGACGAGGTAAGCCTTGAGCTGGTCGAAGGACTCCTGTTGCTGCTGCCCCCATTCGAAACCTTTAGCCCCTCTGAGGGCCTTGAAGAAAGGGAGGCATTTCTCCCCGGACTTCGAAAGAAAGCGCCCTATGGCAGCTGGGCGGCCTGTTAACCTCTGGACTTCTTTAACATTTTTGGGAGGGGCCATGTCTAATATGGCCTTGATTTTCTCAAGGTTTGCTTCAATTCCTCGTTGGCTAACCATGAAGCCGAGGAACTTCCCTAACGAGACGCCGAACGCACATTTGTTTGGATTGAGTCTCATGTTGTGCTTTCTCAGAACGTCAAATGCTTCTTGGAGGTCGGTCACATGATCGGCACCTCGGATGCTTTTTACAAGCATGTCGTCAACATACACCTCCATGTTTCGGCCGAATTGAGCTTGGAAAACCTTGTTGACAAGGCATTGGTATGTGGCTCCTGCATTCTTCAGATCGAAGGGCATGACCCTGTAGCAATAGAGGTCCTGATCGGTCACGAATGAGGTCTTCGGGATATCCGGAGGGAACATCCGGATCTGGTTGTAGCCTGATAAGGCATCCATGAAGCTGAGGAGTTCGTGTCCCGAGGTGGCATCGATTAGAGTGTCAATACTCGGAAGAGGAAAGGGATCCTTGGGGCAGGCCTTGTTGAGATCAGTAAAATCAATACAAATCCTCCAATATCCATTGGACTTCTTCACCATTACTACATTTGACAACCACTCGGGATAGTTCACCTCTTGTATGAACCGGGCCTTCAAGAGCTTGTCCACCTCCTCTTTTATGGCTAGCTGGCGCTCGGGGGCAAACTTGCGCCTCTTCTGCTGAACCGGTTTGGACCCCAGAACAACGCTGAGGTGGTGGACTAAGAGCTCTTCGGAAATTCTGGGTATGTCTTCAGCTGACCAAGCGAAGAGGTCTCGGTTCCTTCGGATGCACTGTACAATGTCCGAGCACAGGGCGGACGGGAGGGTCTTGCTAACAAAGAACTTGCGAGTTGGGTCCTGCTCGGAGAAGAGCACTTCCTCCAATTCATCCACCGGCTCGGATGTCGGTCGGGCAGCATCCTGGAGGATTCCCAGGGTTTCTAAGGAAAGGACGGGACCGAGGGTAGAGGTCATATAGCACTTACGGGCCGTTTCCTGATTGCCCCTTACTTCCCCTACTCCGGCCCGAGTGGGAAACTTCATTTTGAGATGGTAGGCAGAGGGGACGGCTTCAAGGGCGGCTAGGCCGGGCCGACCCAGAATGACATTGTAGGCTGCGGGGACGTCTACGACCATGAAGTCCATCGATTCCGTTCGGGTGGTAGGAGTTTTGCAAGCGGTTACGTCGAGGGTGATTACCCTTTCAATAGTCACTGGCACTCCCGTGAACCCATGGAGCGTGTAGCCGGCGGGCTTGAGTCTGTCACAGGAAAGCTTTAGGCCTTTGAAAGCGGCGAGGAAGAGGATGTTAACGGAGTTGCCATTGTCTACTAGGATCCTCTCCACTTTGAAGTTCGCCATGTGGAGACTGATGACGAATGCGTCACAGTGGGGGGTGCGGACACCTTCAAGATCCTCATCTGAGAATGTGACGGGCACTCCGAGGCCTTTGGGAGGAGGGGTGGCTCGGACTGAGTTGACTTCCCTTATAAATACATTCCGAGAGGAGTTTGAGGAGCCCCCATCGGGCCCCCATGAATGAGGTGTAAGACACGTTCCTCTTCGAAATCGGGCGTTTCATCGCGTTCCGGATGCTTATTAGCCCCCCGAGGCGGGGGAGGAAGTTCGGCTCGGTCTTTCTTACGAATCTGGTCAGCTGCCCCCTCTGGATGAAGGCTTCTATCTCATTCTTCAAGGCCCGACAATCGTTGGTGTCGTGGCCGTGGTCCCGGTGATAACAGCACCACTTCTCCTTATCCCTCTTCTTGGCAGGGGTGTTCATCCTCGGAGCAGGAGGTATGATCCCTTCCTTCACAACTTCCATCAGAATGGTGGAGACATTAGTGGTGAGAAGAGTAAACTTCTCGAACCTGGGGGGAGGTCGGCGCTGGCCGGCATTATCCTTCTGGAGCTTCTTGGCTCCTTCCTCTTCTGTTCCATTTCTCTTAAACCCGGAGGAAGGCCCTCCAAGTTGGGGCGATGCTCGGCTTCTTCGGCCCAAATATACTTTTCACTTCGGAAGAGGAGGTCAGAGAAGTTCTGTGGGGGCTTCTTGGCGAGGGAAGAGCGGAGGTTGGGATTGAGGACATTGGATTGAAATGCTGCTACAGCGACCGATTGGTCGAGGGATGCTATGGACCTGGCTTCTACTGTGAACCTCTTCACATAGTCTCTCAACTTCTCACCCTTCTTTTGGTGGAGGTACAGTAGCGAGATGCTGGTCTTATCAGTTCTACGGTTACTTACAAAATGGGTGACGAAGAGGGTCTCGAATTGCTTGAAGGAGAATATCGAGGATGGGGCAAGGCGAGAGTACCATTCTCGAGCTGGACCCTTGAGAGTTGCGGGGAAGGTTTTACAGAGGAGGGCATCGGAAGCTTGATGGATGAGCATTAGGGTCTTGAAGCTTTCGATGTGATCAACGGGGTCAGTCTCCCCGGAGTAGGTCTCAAATTGAGGAGGCTTGAAGCCGATTGGCACAGGTGCATCCATTATGGTTCGGGAAAAAGGAGGTATGCTAGGACGAAGGGTCCTTCCTCTAAGTTCTTCTTCTCGGTCTAACCGACCCAAGCGCCTCTCCATTTCATGGAGACGACGTTACACAGCGTCGTCCCTTCGACGGTAATCAGCTGAGCCTCTAGACTCATCTTCGTATGAGGGAGAGCGGGGGCTACGACGACGGTAGCTCCTGGAGCGGCGAGGACTTTGCTCAGGCCGGGAGTTGCTGGGAGCTGGAGGAGGAGATGGGGACCGTCGGCAAGGACTTCGGACCGGAGGAGGAGAGGGGATCTTGGGTGCATTGGTGTTGGGACGGAGATTGAGAGCTTGTAGGACGGTCACTTGGAACTGCTGGAACTCGGCACGGGTGATGGGTGCCTCATTGTTCCTAGGCTGTTGCCGACCTGCAGGGGAGTGTGGCCTTCTTCGGTAATGCTCGGGGGACTCTCTCCGCCCTCTTCGGATAGGGGACCTTCTGTATTCTCGGCGGCAAGGAGACCACTCATCCGGACGGTGTTGGCGGGAGGTTCCCTCTCGGGCCCGCTTTTCATCCAGATGGCAGCGAAGATCCTCATCCTTCTGTCGATTGAGGGCGGTGTTGCGGAGACCGGAAGCTCGGGGATGATGGGACGCCATAGAGTCCGAAGAGGCGTTGTGGATGGAGACGTGGTCCTGGTGAAGAGGTTGTTTCTGAGGGTTAGGACCCTTAGGAGGTGGCTGATTCGGAGGAGGAGGAGGAAGGTTCTGTTGGAGCGGGTCTTCCGCTGGAGGAGGAAGTTGCCCCTGCTGTTGGGTAGGCTGGATGGGAATTTCTTGCTGCTGATCGGGGTTGGGTCCTCGGTTGGACCCTCTGGATCTGACTTTGCATGGCCGGAGCGGATCTGACCAATGGGAAGAGGGGAGTTTGCTATCGTTAGTTTTCCACAGACGGCGCCAATATGTTGCCGCTAAATTTGGTGTGGGGGCAAACAGAGAGTATTTGTGGATTCTTAGGAAAACTGAATAGCAAACCTGTATACCTGTTCCGCCGGAGTTTGACGCTGACTCCTGTCGTACACCTGCAAAAAGTGCGAGACACCGGGGTTGTTCCCGGCGACGCACCCTCCGACGCTCATGTCAGTAATCAGGGATGATTAAGAAAGAGCGTGAAAACTGGCAAAAGATTGATTGCCTCTTAATGGAGATGGATAGGGGTATTTATAGGCGTCGCTGGGATCAGATTAGGAATGTAATCCCCTGTGGCTAGATAAGGAATGTAATCCCTAATCCCCAGTGAAGGGATAACTATGAATCAGGGCCGTTGATTAAGATTTAATCAGAAACCCTAATTCTATCCCTTCTGGACCGGGTTTTCTGCAGGTTGAAACCCGCACCCGGTTGAGGTGGATCCGTTTGTGGGTCTTCGGGGAAGATAACCAGTACCCGCTTCAGACCCGTTGGTGGGTGAAATTACTGTTTTACCCCTGAGCTTCAAGATTCGTGCCCAATCTGGACGGTTTCGATTTAACCCCATTTTTAGCCATATCAATTACTATATAGGTAGCACTTCATGCGCCCCAAAAACATAACACATGGTTGCTACAACAAATAGTTTCGCTTTAGAGTTCGTAGTGGAGTCCATAGGGCAGTGTACTCAAGTACAGGAAACAGGTATAACAGGAACAGGTAGAACCTAGTGGTTCTCTTCCAAGTACACCTTCCTATAGGGAAGTATGCAGCCAGGTACAAGAAACATGTATAACCTAGTGGTTATCTTCCGCGTACATCTTCCTATAGGGAAGCATGCAATCAGGTACAGGTAAAAGGATCATGAATCATGCAACCATGAACACGTAACAGGCAGGCAGGACACAGGTCCTCTTCTAAGTACACGTTTCTATATTTTCCACTACTAGATCTTTCCCTTAACCCCGGCTTGGTCATTTATTATTATAATCAGGCATGCATGTATGTTTCACAAAACAAAGCATGGATAACAAGGTATAAACATGTATCAGGTTCAGGGTGCAAGATAAACAAGTACAGGTACAAGATAACACATAACAGGGTAAAACAACTAGTTATCTAATTCAGGACAGCAAGACAGTGTTGTACAAAAACAGTGATTCCTGCTACTACAACATCCAAATCTGGATGGGTCGAAGGATCTGGAAAATAGACTTCCACACGAATCCAGTGAATGTAAATAAGTCATATAGTAATTCACAACATCTTAACTCAATACAGGTTTGAAAACAAAAAACATGTTTAGTCAGAAATCAGGAAAACGAATTCTCAGTCAGGAAAACCACATCAAAACCACTAAAATAAATTCAGGAAAAATCTGGGGTATTCCTCTATATGTCTAGCATCCAAATATAAAGTTTCATAATATTCCAGTAAAATTATTCTAGTAATCAAAAATAAGAAAACATATTAAAAGAAACGATACTTTGGAAAATCTGGAGTTCCCAACACTGCTGTACGAAAACTGAAATATCTCGTAAGCCGTGAAACGAAATCAAATTCTGCCAAAGGGAAATGAAAATAGACAAAATATATTAACTTTCATATTTCCAGAACATTTTTCATACAGTAAAAAGAATCAGGGTGAAAACACGATTCTTTACAGAACAGCAAACAAAATACAGCAAGTACAGTTTTCATAAACGAGCATGAAACGGTATGTAAAACTCATCAATAAAATCTGCCAAAATGATGGGTAAACCCTAACTAGATAAAGAAATACTGACCAAAGTTTTGGATCTAAATAATACGTGTAGCATCAGTAATAAAATCATTTAGTCATCAAAATCATCGAAAAACAAAATCTGGAAAAGATTGACACCTCTGTAGTAAAACTGTCATAACTCGCTCATACGAAAACGACATAAACCAAGGTCAGAGGGGTTAGAAAATAGACGAAATTCCCT
This sequence comes from Hemerocallis citrina, assembly GCA_017893485.1. Taxonomy (NCBI): domain Eukaryota; kingdom Viridiplantae; phylum Streptophyta; class Magnoliopsida; order Asparagales; family Asphodelaceae; genus Hemerocallis; species Hemerocallis citrina. The sequence continues at coordinate 95,059,455 of CM030367.1, forward strand.
AAAACTCATGTTTTATACCGAAATTAAGTTACTGACTTCAAGGCAGTCCAAAACAGCAAACAAAAAAGATCAGCGACAAAATACAGATTTTTCCATTTAACAACAACTCAACATATATCATACAAAACTTGTTCTAACCACAACCAAACATGAAATCGGGTCTACCAAATGTCCAAACATCATGAAATTGGGTAATTAACATATCTAAAACAAGCCCATCACATGGTTCTCAATAAATACCCAAACTCTCACAAAAAGTCTCATATACATGTTCAAATCAAGAACAGGTAAAACCTAAGTTAATTCATATCAAGATTTTGTCGTGAGGCACTGTAACCCCTGTTTTCCCAGAAGGGTATTTTTCGATATTTTCTGTATTTAAAATTTTTGCAAATTATTTTTATTATTAAAATTAGATTATTTCATAAATTATATTTATTAATTATTGTATTAATTTTCTTATTGGATTATTTTCATTTTATATTATTTTTCTTGCATTTTTGACCTCCGAGTGCTGTTTGTGCGCCGATCGTCCGTTTTTCACCATTTTGAATTCTTTTTCGCATTTTCTTGGTCTCATTCATATTTGTTAATTATTTTTGGGTTATGATGAATTTTTAGAAGTGTTTTGGCCAATTTGAGATTTTTGGCCCTTAAGGAGATTTTTACGAGCCATAGGATTCATTGCATTTTGTATCCCCATTTGAAATCTACCCAATACCCATTACCCAAATGTATACCTATTAATTTCTATTGATATCCACTACCCATTAACCCACATTTGATCCCATATATATATCCCCATAATCTAATTAACCCAAACCCTAATCCTTTTTCCTCTCCTATTCTTAGCCGGCTCCTTCTCCCCCTCCTTCAACCCCCGGCCAGCATCCCTACTGCCCAGGCCGACCCCCTTCAACCTCTCTTGCCCTTGCCGATCACCTATACCATCCCCATCCTTGTTTATACGACTCCATACACCCAAAACTCGTCTCTCCTCTCCTTTTTGTGGCCAGCCAGCACCCAAACAGCACCCACCTTCAAGAACAGCCCCCCCTCTTCATCCCTTGCTGATTTGGAGTTGTGGGTAGTGTTCGTTTGAGTTCGTGCTTCAAGAAGACGATCGTAGGCAAAATTCGGTTCGTGGGTTCGCTTGCACGTGGGTTTTCATTGCTAGGCTTCATAGCGCCGTGTTCACCATCTACAAGGCAAGTAACTTGTACTTAAATTTCTTAGATTGATACAAGTAGAAAGTTCACGCATAGGATAGTTTGAGACTAGAGACGGCCAAAGATCATGTTTTTAATTGTGGGTTTCGTCTCTATTGTTCAAAACAGGCCATAGACGACTTAGGACATGAAGTTTGATAGGATTGTGCCTTAGGAATCACCCAAACGCGATTGTTATCGCGTATGTGACATATTGTATATCCGATGTATGTTTGAACACCCATATGAGAAATATTAGATTTTGACATGATAGAAACCCTTAGGTACGATATTTAGACAATGGGTAGACAGTGTTTTGAATTTGGAAGAGTTTGGATGATTTTTGAGGAAGTAATGACGTTTTGAAGTTTAGTTGAGAAGTCTGGAAATTTGCGTTGTACTGGATTGATTGCTGTTTTTACCTGAATTAGCGTCCGAATCTCAACATGACTATTTCTGAGTAATTTGTATAGAATTGAATCGAATTTCTAATCCCACTGATTTCACCCTGTTTGGAGTTTGTATGAATTAGATATGATAATTTTAGTGCCTGTATGTCGGTAGTTTCCAGATTCAGTTTGGGGTAGATTTTGTGAACTAATTAATTTCAAGATCCAGGTTATACCCAATATCATACCAAAATATTTTGTCCAGTGTTTCACCATGTGGTTAGGTATTTCTCAGATTTTTGTGGTAATTAAAAGATGAGTTTTGAGTGATGCCTTACATCCTTTTCTATTGATCGCTTTTGCTGTAAACTGCGTGTGATTGTATGTTGAATGCCGTGTTCACCTTATTTCTAATTACTGTATGAATATTTTATGTGAGATATGAAAGTTGGGTAATTGTGTATACTTTCATCCCGTTTTGGCGGAAGTGGGTTCTGATGCGATGTGTGCAAGATATGCATGATTTTGTACAGCGGTGTTAAAGAATTCCAGATCCATCAAAACTGTGTTATGTGTTATTTTCTATTTTTGAAAACATATCCGCACTTTCTGTAAAAATATGAAAATTTATATTTTGAGACTATACATATAGGGGATTACCCCAGATTTTTCGTGGATTTAATTGATGACTTTACCTGCTGTTTTCATGTGGTTTAAGTTATTCCCCTGTTTTCTGGCTGTACATGAAAACTGTGTTGAAATGTGTTTTAAGTTGAGATGTTGTGAACTAGTATATAGAATTATTATACCCGTTAGAAGAGTGTGGATGTCTATTTTCTAGATCCTTCGATGGATCATGATTTGCATGCATGTAGATCTTTGGATCACTGTTTTTGTACAGACTGGTCTTGCTGTCCTGATTATAAACATACGCTAAGTTGCTCGTATTTGTGAATGTTTGGTACCTATGCTTGCTGATTTAATTCCCTGAACCTAAACCTGACTATAACCTGTTAGTTTGAAATTATTTAGTACACTCTCATGCCTGTTGATGATCTTAATAATAAAAGTAATCAAGCCGGGGATTATGGGAAAGATCGAATAGTGGATAATTCAGAAACGTGTACTCGGAAGGGGGCCCGTGTTTCCCATGTTGATGCATGATACCTTTGGGTTCATGTACCTGTTGATGCACGCACCTTTTGGTCGTGTACCTGTTACTTGTTGATGCACGTACCTGTTGGTCGTGTACCTGTTGATTCATGAACCCGTTGATGCATGAATCAGATGATTCGTGTACCTGTTTTTGATTCATGAACCCGTTTCCTGTTTTCCTGTACCTGAGTATACTGCCCTCTATGGTCCACTATGAAATCTAAAACGAAATTGCTTTGACTGTAGCAACCATGTAGTAAAAGTATGGATGCATGAAGTGCTACCTAGATAGTAAATTAATAAGATTAGACTTGACTTAACATGATACATGTTACATGATACCTGATACCTGTTTACCTGATACATGATTACCTGTTACTTGTTACCTGATATTCCTGTTACCTGTTTTCCTGATACTTATTACATGATTTCCTGATTACCTGAATACCTGATAATTATACATGTTACCTGCTTAGCTGTTGACATATGTTTACCTATACCTGTTAGTATATCCTGTGGTTAGATAGCGTCCATGTGCTTGTATCCTATTTTATTTGTGATCCGGACTTGCCAATGACGGGTACTGTGTATTCTCCTTTCCTTTTTCCTGCATTATGTGAATTGCAAATTTTGGAGGACAGGTTCCTAAAGGTATTGGCAAGATGATGGGCTAGAGGCGGAAATTTGCTGTTACTATTCTTGTTGCTTATTTTGGACAATATTGTATTTTGAGACTTGTATTATTTCTTGTATTTGGGCGATGTGACCCAGGATTATTTGTGTTATTTCAGATCATGACTATTTGAGATTAATACATTGTATTTCAAGTATTCTTGTTGGTATTTGGTTCATATGTGCATGTGGTTGATTTTTCTGGCTTCCGACTCTGATTTTACCGTGACATGTTGTAAAGATTTCTTGAAACAGCTTAAGGATGATAATAATCATTCGCTGGGCTTTTGTTACGTGCTCGTATTCCGTATTTTTGGGAAGCGGGGTGTGAAAGGATTTTCAGTGGTATCAGAGCATCAGGTTTGGCTAATGTATTAGTTGCCTAATATATTAGACATGCTTGGCTCGATCTGGAATCTGCGCAACATTTCACCAACCATGCATGCATTAATGAATTATTACCAATAGTGATCTGGATACTAGTCTTATTCCATTCATTTGATCCCTTCTTATTCGATTTCTTTAATTCCTTGTTTCTTCCGTCTCTTTTAGTCGTTCTCATTTGTTGATTCTTTATTGGGTATAGTTTCGTTCTTTTCGTACCTATATTTCTTTGATTCCTTCATTCGTCTTCATTGTTGACTCATTTTGAGTATCGTGCTAGTTATTTCTTTCCGGTCATATTCTCTTCAAATTCTGCTTGTACCTCTCGTTCCTCTTCTTTCATATGCAATTCTTTGATTCTTATTTTCCTTCATCTCTTGTAGTTGTCCCCCTTTGTTGACTCTTCATTGAGTATAAAATCCATTCTTCCCTTGCCTATATTTTCTTTATAATATATATATATATATATATATATATATATATATATATATATATATATATATATATATATATATATATATATATATATATATATATATATATTCCTGAATATTTTGTGTACTTCGATAATTATTACATTTTGGATCTTCTATAAAATTATTTTCTAAAATTTTATTATTTCGAATAACTGTGTATTTTAATATCACAAATTTTCAAAATGTATCTTCATAATTAAATTGAGCAATCAATATCTAAGTACGCGTGGAAGTTCGCATCATTTCGTTCATCGTTTTGTTGCAACTGGATGTCGAGATGGCAAACATGCAACTAGACATCAATGGAGGCAAATTGCAACTGGATACCGGCGAGGCAAAATGTGCAACCGAATATCCAGATGGTAAGCTGCAACCTGTTGTCGGGATGGCAAACCTGCAACTTGATATCGAGAAGGCAAGACTACAGATGGATATAAATGAAGCGAAACCACATCAAAGAATTTCTGCTACTACTATTATGATTGTTTCCCTTATTATTATTAGTATTATTATTGTTATTGTTATTACTATTACTATTACTATTATTGTATTTTTCTTACTATTTATTTTTTTGATGTTGATATTGAATTACTTTCACCAAAATGATGAACCCCAAATTATTTTCTATCTTGTATGATTATCTTTACCAGTATTGTTAATATTTTAATATTGCTATTATTTTTACCAGTATATTTATGATGATTATTATTGTGATTATTATTTTTACTATTTTTTTTGTCATTATTATTTTTTTATTATTATGTGTTGATTTTGTATTATTAATATTATTTTTGTTAATGCCCATTAGTTCTGACCTAATTATTTAAATAAAATCCCTCCTCTAGCACCATTTTTATTCTGGTGTCTCATTCCCTTCTTCCTGCTCGGATCGCCGCTTGTTGTCACGTGTTCCACAACGACTTGTCTGCAACTTGGAACATCACTATCATAGTGGCGCAGCGGAAGCGTGGTGGGCCCATGACCCACATGTGCCAGGATCCTATTGCTATATCTCCTTCCTTGTATTGTTTACTTCCCTCTATCTTTTGCATTCGTTCTCACCCGTTGAATTGTTGTTTGAATCAATTCATTTCTGTCATTTTCCCCAGTTTACTTTTGCCTTGTCCTATGTACCGCCTAAGCAAATTTCGAGGACGAAATTTTGTTGTAAGGTGGGTAGGATTGTAACCCCTGTTTTCCCAGAAGGGTATTTTTCGAGATTTTCTGTATTTAAAATTTTCGCAAATTATTTTTATTGTTAAAATTATATTATTTCATAAATTATATTTATTAATTATTGTATTAATTTTCTTATTGGATTATTTTCATTTTATATTATTTTTCTTGCATTTTTGACCTCTGAGTGTTGTTTGTGTGCCGATCGTCCGTTTTTCACCATTTTGAATTCTTTTTCGCATTTTCTTGGTCTCATTCATATTTGTTAATTATTTTTGGGTTATGATGAATTTTTAGAAGTGTTTTGGCCAATTTGAGATTTTTGGCCCTTAAGGAGATTTTTAGGAGCCATAGGATTCATTGCATTTTGTATCCCCATTTGAAATCTACCCAATACCCATTACCCAAATGTATACCTATTAATTTCTATTGATATCCACTACCCATTAACCCACATTTGATCCCATATATATATCCCCATAATCTAATTAACCCAAACCCTAATCCTTTTTCCTCTCCTATTCTTAGCCGGCTCCTTCTCCCCCTCCTTCAACCCCCCCGCCTGCATCCCTACTGCCCAGGCCGACCCCCCTTCAACATCTCTTGCCCTTGCCGATCACCTATACCATCCCCATCCTCGTTTATACGACTCCATACACCCAAAACTCGTCTCTCCTCTCCTTTTTGTGGCCGGCCAGCACCCAAACAGCACCCACCTTCAAGAACAGCCCCCCCTCTTCATCCCTTGCTGATTTGGAGTTGTGGATAGTGTCCGTTTGAGTTCGTGCTTCAAGAAGACGATCGTAGGCAAGATTCGGTTCGTGGGTTCGCTTGGAATCACGCGTGGAAGGACTTTTTCACGTGGGTTTTCATTGCTAGGTTTCATAGCGCCGTGTTCACCATCTACAAGGCAAGTAACTTGTACTTAAATTTCTTAGATTGATACAAGTAGAAAGTTCACGCATAGGATAGTTTGAGACTAGAGACGGCCAAAGATCATGTTTTTAATTGTGGGTTTCGTCTCTATTGTTCAAAACAGGCCATAGACGACTTAGGACATGAAGTTTGATAGGATTGTGCCTTAGGAATCACCCAAACGCGATTGTTATCACGTATGTGACATATTGTATACCCGATGTATGTTTGAACACCCATATGAGAAATATTAGATTTTGACATGATAGAAACCCTTAGGTACGATATTTAGACAATGGGTAGACAGCGTTTTGAATTTGGAAGAGTTTGGATGATTTTTGAGGAAGTTATGACGTTTTGAAGTTTAGTTGAGAAGTCTGGAAATTTGCGTTGTACTGGATTGATTGCTGTTTTTACCTGAATTAGCGTCCGAATCTCAACATGACTATTTCTGAGTAATTTGTATAGAATTGAATCTAATTTCTAATCCCACTGATTTCACCCTGTTTGGAGTTTGTATGAATTAGATATGATAATTTTAGTGCTTGTATGTCGGTAGTTTCCAGATTCAGTTTGGGGTAGATTTTGTGAACTAATTAATTTCAAGATCCAGGTTATACCCAATATCATACCAAAATATTTTGTCCAGTATTTCACCATGAGGTTAGGTATTTCTCAGATTTTTTTGGTAATTAAAAGATGAGTTTTGAGTGATGCCTTACATCCTTTTCTATAGATCGCTTTTGCTGTAAACTGCGTGTGATTGAATGTTGAATGCCGTGTTCACCTTATTTCTAATTACTGTCTGAATATTTTATGTGAGATATGAAAGTTGGGTAATTGTGTATACTTTCATCCCGTTTTGGCGGAAGTGGGTTCTGATGCGATGTGTGCAAGATATCCATGATTTTGTACAGCGGTGTTAAAGAATTCCAGATCCATCAAAACTGTGTTATGTGTTATTTTCTATTTTTGAAAACATATCCACACTTTCTGTAAAAATATGAAAATTTATATTTTGAGACTATACATATAGGGGACTACCCCAGATTTTTCTTGGATTTAATTGATGACTTTACCTGCTGTTTTCATGTGGTTTAAGTTATTCCCCTGTTTTCTAGCTGTACATGAAAACTGTGTTGAAATGTGTTTTAAGTTGAGATGTTGTGAACTAGTATATAGAATTATTATACCCGTTAGAAGAGTGTGGATGTCTATTTTCTAGATCCTTCGACGGATCATGATTTGCATGCATGTAGATCTTTGGATCACTGTTTTTGTACAGACTGGTCTTGCTGTCCTGATTATAAACATACGCTAAGTTGCTCGTATTTGTGAATGTTTGGTACCTATACTTGCTAATTTAATTACCTGAACCTAAACCTGACTATAACCTGTTAGTTTGAAATTATTTAGTACACTCTCATGCCTGTTGATGATCTTAATAATAAAAGTAATCAAGCCGGGGATTATGGGAAAGATCGAATAGTGGATAATTCAGAAACGTGTACTCGGAAGGGGGCCCGTGTTTCTCATGTTGATGCATGATACCTTTGGGTTCATGTACCTGTTGATGCACATACCTTTTGGTCGTGTACCTGTTACTTGTTGATGCACGTACCTGTTGGTCGTGTACCTGTTGATTCATGAACCCGTTGATGCATGAATCGGATGATTCGTGTACCTATTTTTGATTCATGAACCTGTTTCCTGTTTTTCTGTACCTGAGTATACTTCCCTCTATGGTCCACTATGAAATCTAAAACGAAATTGCTTTGACTGTAGCAACCATGTAGTAAAAGTATGGATGCATGAAGTGCTACCTAGATAGTAAATTAACAAGATTAGACTTGACTTAACATGACACCTGTTACATGATACCTGATACCTGTTTACCTGATACATGATTACCTGTTACCTGTTACCTGATATTCCTGTTACCTGTTTTCCTGATACTTGATACATGATTTCCTGATTACCTGAATACCTGATAATTATACATGTTACCTGCTTAGCTGTTGACATATGTTTACCTATACCTGTTAGTATATCCTGTGGTTAGATAGTGTCCATGTGCTTGTATCATATTCTATTTGTGACCCGGACTTGCCATTGACGGGTACTGTGTTTTCTCCTTTCCTTTTTCCTGCATTATGTGAATTGCAGATTTTGGAGGACAGGTTCCTAAAGGTATTGGCAAGATGATGGGCTAGAGGCGAAAATTTGCTATTACTATTCTTGTTGCTTATTTTGGACAATATTGTATTTTGAGACTTGTATTATTTCTTGTATTTGGGCGATGTGACCCAGGATTATTTGTGTTATTTCAGATCATGACTATTTGAGATTAATACATTGTATTTCAAGTATTCTTGTTGGTATTTGGTTCATATGTGCATGTGGTTGATTTTTCTGGCTTCCGACTCTGATTTTACCGTGACATGTTGTAAAGATTTCTTGAAACAGCTTAAGGATGATAATAATCATTCGCTGGGCTTTTGTTACGTGCTCGTATTCCGTATTTTTGGGAAGCGGGGCGTGACAAGCACCTATGGTAATGTTTTCACAATAGAGACAAAATCCATCAAAGGTGACACAAACAAGAGTCGTCTCAAGACCCAACTACAATATAGGTGGTATTTTTTACTTGTATCAAACAAAGGAAATGGAGTACAAGTTACTTGCCTTATATCGGAGATGAAAAGACTCCAAGAATAACGGGAACGGATTCCCAAAAACAAGCGAAAATCCACGAACAAGAGAATCCAAATCCAAGAGCAACGAACCCACGAACAATAGCACGAACACACGGCACGCTTCTCAAAGCAAGAGAAGAGAAAACTCACAACAAGAAAGATGTGAACTTGCAGTGCTTGAGGCTTGGGAGTTTTGATTGGCAAGGGGGATGGAGATCGGATGGGGGATGGAGATCAGGAGTATGGTCGGAGGTGGGCTCGGCCAAGGTGCAGCCGGAGGGAAGTGCAGCTGGGTCTGGGGTCGGGTCTGGGGTGCCGGTTGGGTTGGGGTCTCGGGTGTGCAGCCACCAGGGGGGGAGAGAGGGGGGGGGGGAAAGGGTTTAGGTGTTAGGGTTAGGGTTTGTGTGAGGGGTTTATATATATAGGATTAGGGTTAAGGAGTTGGGTTATTTGGTAATTGGGTATTTTAGGAGTAGTAATAGGATGGTTTAATGGGTATTGATATGGATTGATTGAATAGGATCTCATATAGGATTGGGTATAATTTAACTTTGGTAAATCTATTAGGGATCAAACAATAGGGTTAGAAATAAGTTGAACAACCAACACCACCATAAGCACCCAAGAGCACAAGATATAGAAGACAAGAAGCAAAGAAAGAAAATCAATAATAGACAAAGAACGAAACAAAAGACAATCAAAAACCAACACAAGGAGCTCAAAATGAAATAAATGAATATATATTGAAAACAAACTCCAATATACGGTTCAAAAAAATACAAGAGAGATACAAGGAGAGAAAAATACACCAAATGAAAAATATACTTAAAAATACCTAAAATGAAAAACAGGGGTTACAATCCTACCCACCTAACAAGAAGAATTTCGTTCTCGAAATTCAAAAAGAAGATACATAGGGTAACCCCAAAACAACCAAAGAACAAAACAAAACTACCCAAACAAATGAGGAAATTTCTGCTGAATCTCCTCCTCCAGCTCCCAAGTCGACTCACCAGGCGAGTGAGGATTCCAAGCAACACGAACCAACTTGATGACCTTGTTCTTAAGCACTTTCTCCCGCCGATCCACAATAGCAACTAGCGGAATCTCACAAGTGAAATTCGACCGAACGGTCAACTCAGAATAGTTGATCACGTGGCTCTCATCTCGGATATATCTCCTGAGTTGTGAGACATGGAAAACATCGTGCACTCCTGATAAAGCTGGCAACAATGTGAGACGATAGGCCACCTTGCCTACTCGCTCCAAAATCTCAAACGGTCCAATAAACCTAGGGCTAAGCTTGCCCCTATTACCGAACCGAATGACACCACACCACGGCGATACCTTAAGGAAAATATGGTCACCAACAACAAATTCCAAAGCCCTCCGATGGACATCAGCCCATCGCTTCTGCCGATCCTGAGCTACCTTCAAGTGTTTCCTGATCTGAACCACAACATCCACTGTCTTGGTGATCAACTCCGGACCCAACAATTTCTTCTCACCAATGTCATCCCAGCACACTGGCGATCTGCACTTCCGCCCATAGAGTGCCTCGAACGGAGAAGCTTTAATACTGGCTTGAAAGCTATTATTGTACGAGAACTCTACGAGATGCAAATGATCCTCCCAATATCCACCAAACTGAAGCATACAGGACCTCAACATGTCCTCAACATGTTCTCAAGAATCTAAATAGTCCGCTCTGACTGTCTATCAATCTGGGGATGAAAACCTGTACTGTACTTTAGTTTGCTCCCCAAACTGTTCTGAAGACTCTCCCAGAACTGAAATCTGAATCTCGTATCCCTGTCAGATACAATACAGACTGGAACCCCATGAAGTCTAACAATCTCTTGCATATACCTCTCAGTTAGGCTCTCTGTAGACTGACCGACACGAAAGGGAATGAAGTGAGCACTCTTCGTCAAACGGTCGACAATCACCCAAATAGCATTATGACCCTTAGGAGTCCTCAGCAAAGCAGTCAAAAAATCCATAGTGAAATGTTCCCACTTCCACTCTGGAATAGGAAGTGGTTGAAGAAGTCCAGCGGTCCTCTGATACTCTACCTTAACCTGCTGGCAGACCAAACACTAAGAAACAAACCGAGCCACAGCCCTCTTCATACCATGCCACCAGAAATGAAGCTTCAAATCCTAATACATCTTAGTACCGCCAAGATGAATAGAATACAAAGAATGATGAGCTTCTTCAAGCAACTTCTGACGAACTTCACCCTTAGGGACACACAACCGGGAACCAAAACGAAGCGAACCATCTACATGAATAACCATGTCCGTCCTGGACCCAAACTCAACCTCAGCTCGAAAACCCTGCAACTGTGCATCACCAGCCTGTGCCTCTTTAATCTGATCAACAAGAGACGACTGAAGCTAGAGCGCAAGACAACTCCGACCAGAACTCAGCAACAAAACCTCCAAATCCAACCTCCTCATCTGTTCAATGAGATCACTTTGCTGAGTAAGAAACATAACTGCTGGTCTCCTGCTCAAAGCATCAGGCACCAAGTTTACTTTACCAGGATGGTATTGCAAACTGATGTCATAATCGGCCATAACTTCTAGCCAACGCCTTTGCCTCATGTTTAACTCCTTCTGGGTGAAGACGTACTTGAGACTTTTATGGTTTGTAAAGATCTCCACTCGGTCTCCAAGTAAATAATGTTTCCATAGCTTCAAAACATGAATTACTGCCGCTAACTCCAAGTCATGAGTATGATAGTTCCTCTCATGCGGCCTCAACTGCCTCGATGCATACGCAACGAACCGGCCCTTCTGCATAAGAACTGCTCCAAGACCCTTACCAGAACATCATAGTGAATTACAAATCTGCCTGAACCATCTAAAATAGTCAACACAGGCATTGACGTCAATCTGTTCTTCAACTCAACAAAAGCCTCACTACACTCATCAGACCAACAAAACTTCTGATCCTTCCCAATCAATTTAGTCAACGGTCCTGCTATCTTCGAAAAGTCTTGAACAAACCTCCGATAATAGCCATCCAAACCAAGAAAACTCCTGACTTCTGAAACTGACTTGGGAATAGGCCAATCCTTCACAGCCTCAATCATGGTCGGTTCCACAGAAACACCATCGCCAGAAATAATGTGCCCCAAGAAAGAAACCCTGTCGAGCCAAAACTCACACTTGCTGAGTTTCCCATAGAGCTGATTCTCTTTCAAAGTCTGCAAAACCACTCTAAGATGCTCAGCATGATCTTCCTGATTTCGAGAATACACCAAAACATCATCAATGAAGACCACCAAAAATCTATCCAAGAACTGAGAGAATACCCGGTTCATAATACTCATGAATACAGCCGGCGCGTTCGTGACCTAGAACGGCATCACAAGATACTCATAGTGCCCGTATCTAGTCCTGAAAGCAGTCTTCTGTATATCTGCAGCCTTCACCTTTACTTGGTGATACCCAGAACGAAGATCCAACTTCGAGAAAACAGTAGACCCACACAACTGATCAAACAAATCATCGATCCTAAGCAACGGATACCGGTTCTTCACAGTAACTCTGTTCAATTCCCAATAATTTATTCACAGTCGATGACTACCATCCTTCTTGTCAACAAAAAGGACCGGAGCACCCCAAGGCGAAACACTAGGTCGGATGCAACCCAAATCAAGCAACTGCTGAATCTGCACCTTAAGCTCTGCTAGCTCAACCGGTGCCATCTTGTAGGAACTCTTCGATATCGGTGCTGTTCCAAGCTGAACATCAATATCGAATTCCACTTTCCTATCAGGGGGTAAGCCAGGAAACTCATCTGGAAAAAACATCCAAGAAATTCCGAACTACTAGAGGCACAGTCTCACAGCCTGAGTGCAATTCCATCACACAATCCACCTGTTCAACTGCAGTCTTTGCTCGGCCAAGGAAAGAATCCCCGGCATGGAACTCAAATTCTGTTCGATCTGGAATTCTGAAGACAACTTTCTTGGTACGGAAATCAATAATGGCATGGGCTTCACCCAACCAATCCATAACGTCGAATCCCGAATTTCCAATTATAATCAGGTTGGCTTTGAAATCTACGTCTCCAATAACAACGGAACATTGCTTGCACTCACGGAAACATATGATAACTCCACCACCTGTGAGCGGAAAATCGAGAGGAGACAAAAGAATGGGTTACCCTAGAATAAAAAAGAACATGAGCAGGAAAATAGCACACAAGCACAACACCTAAGACAAAAGCAAAAGACAAACGGAGGTGATACCTGACTACAGCGGAGGAATGGTTGAACGGGGGTGAGGAAAAACAAATGCAGAAAGGACAAACGAAAAGAAATAAAACAAAGGAAGGAATAAAACAAAGAGAAACAACAAACAATAAAACAATAAAATAAAAGATACCTGCAACCACACCCTCAGCTGACTCATCAACTGCAGCAGTCAGGTTGAAAGCCTGACCTCTCATCGGAACAACGGTGCTCTGACCGACAATCAGGAGCTGAGGAGGAAGCGGTGGCCTAACTGGACCACGAGCTGGAACTACCTGCTGAACAGGACCCCTGGCTGGAAGAGCCAACTACTACAACGGCTGGGGACAATCTCGCACTGTATGATCAGTAGAGCCACACCTAAAGCATCAGCAATTGGCGCGCCTACATTCCCTGTGGTCATGCCCAGGCAACCAACAGAAACTACCCCTCTGAGAACCAGCAGAAGAGTAAGGAGCTGCCCTGACTAGATGGGCGGAAACAGGCATCCGAATAGGCCCACCAGAAGGCCTAGCAACAGTAGCGGGAATAGTCCGCTGAGAAGAAGACAAACCACCACGAGCCTGCTCCTGAGCTCGGGTTGCCTCAAGAGCCTCAATGTAGGTACGCAAGCGAAGAGAGACAAGATGCCTCTTGATATCCTGCTCAAGCCCATTTGTGAATCTACGAGCCCTATCCTCTTCGATTGCCAAAAGAACGGCAGCGAAGCGGCTAAGTCTAGTAAACTCAGCTGCGTACTCGTCTACTGACCTAGAACCCTGTTGCAAAAAAGTCCATGTTACAACATTGCATGAACAATTATGTAACAAATCTCAAAATAGAATGACGACTTAACCTGTTTTAGGGCTATAAATTGCTGTTCCATATCAACTCGAGTACTACTAGGGAAGAACTTGTCCAAGAATCCCCGAGTGAAAGTAGCCCAAGCAATAGGCCTCTCAAGTCGCTTAGACTCGGCCATCCACCAGATATGGGCCAGATCCACCAACTGGATGGAAACCACGTCCACCCGATCAACCTCAGCAACATGAGCCTCTAACAACAAGAGCTCAGTCCGGATCAACCATTGTTCATCCTCCAAAGGCATCTCAGTGCCGAAAAAATGGTCAGGATGCAGCCTCATAAAAATCTGTAACTGTTCCTGGACAAGTCGAAAGATTTGCCTGCACAAGCACAAGAGGAGGCTGAAGCCGGGTAGCTTCAAGAGCAGCCATCACAAGATCACTGTGGTTTTGCTGCTGATTAATCAGCTGCTCAAGCACAGTAGTGACAGCCTCAATCGGATCAACCTGCGACTGAGAAGTAGACCCTTTGCGAGCCATAGTCTGCACAGAACCAAAAACAATTAGCATCCAGAATCAGAGTTGGTATAAATTCATTTATGTATGCATTGTTGGTGAAATGTTGAGCCAATCCCAGTTCAAGCCAAGCTTGTATTATATATTAGGCAACTAATACATTCGCCAAACCTGGGCTCTGATACTACTAAAAACTCAGTCACGCCCTGCTTCCCAAAAAGAATATAGAATACGGATACATAACAAAAGCCCAGCGAATGATTTTCATCATCCATAAGCTGTTCAAGAATCTTTACAACATAACACAGGAATAATTAGAGTCGGAAGCAAACGATACAACCAGACATGTATAATTGAAACAAGATACCAACAGAAATTACTTGAAACCAAATATAATAATCTCAAATAATCAAGTTCTGAACAAGTCAAATATCCTGGGTCACATCGCCCAAATACAAATAAATATCCAAGTCATCAAGTACATTTTATTCAAGTTAAAGCAACAAGTAATAATAATAATAAAGCAGAAAATCCAACACTAATACATCATCTCGCCAATACCATCTGGAAGTCGACCATTCGGATCAGCAATTAGTAAATTTGCAGGAGAAGGAAAAAGAAAAATAAGTACCCGTCAATTGCAAGTTACGGGCCACTTATAATGTAGGATACAAGTACAAGGGATAGGTAATTCTAAGTAACAAGCATAGCATGATATAAGTATGTCAACAGAAATATAATATCTAACATGAATCAAAAAAATAGAAACAAGTAGCATGGTATACTAATAAGTACATGCAACATGTATCAAGTGTCAAGTAAACAGGTAAACAGGTAGCAGGCATCAAGTAACAGGTAAACAGGTAATCAGGTATACAGGGATACAGGTAACAGGTACAAGTACAGGAAATCATGTAACAGGTATCAGATTATGTGAAGTCTTGTTTTATTACTATATAGGTAGCACTTCATGCGCCCTAAAACATAACACATGGTTGCTACAACAAATAGTTTCGCTTTAGAGTTCGTAGTAGAGTCCATAGGGCAGTGTACTCAAGTACAGGAAACAGGTATAACAGGAACAGGTAGAACCTAGTGGTTCTCTTCCGAGTACACCTTCCTATAGGGAAGTATGCAGACAGGTACATGAAACAGGTATAACCTAGTGGTTATCTTCCGAGTACATCTTCCTATAGGAAAGCATGCAGTCAGGTACAGGTAACAGGGTAGTGAATCCTGTAGTCATGAACACGTAACATGCAGGCAGGACGCAGGTCATCTTCTAAGTACATGTTTCTATATTTTCCACTACTAGATCTTTCCTTTAACCTCGGCTAGGTCATTTATTATTATAACCAGGCATGCATGTATGTATCGCAAAACAAAGAAAGGATAACAGGGTATAAACATGTATCAGGTTTAAGGTTCAAGATAAACAAGTACAGGTACAAGATAACACATAATAGTGTAAAACAACTAGTTTTCTAATTCAGGACAGCAAGACAGTGTTGTACAAAAATAGTAATTCCCACTACTACAACATCCAAATCTGGATCCGTCGAAGGATCTGAAAAATAGACTTCCACACGAATCCAGTGAATATAAATAAGTCATATAGTAATTCACAACATCTTAACTCAAAACAGGTTTGAAAATAGAAAACATGTTCAGTCAGTAATCAGGAAAACGAATTCTCAGTCAGGAAAACTGTATCAAAACCTCTCAAATAAATTCAGAAAAAATCTGGAGTATTCTCTTATATGTCTAGCATTCAAATATAAAGTTTCATAATATTCCAGTAAAATTAGTTTAGTCATCAAAAATAAGAAAACATCAAGAAATGATACTTTGGAAAATCTGGAGTTCCCAACACTGCTATACGAAAACTGAAATATCTCGCAAGCCGTGAAACGAAATCCAATTCCGCCAAAGGGAGATGAAAATAGAAAAAATATATTAAATTTCATATTTCACGAAATTTTTCATACAGTAAAAAGAATTAGGGTGAAAACATGATTCTTTACAGAACAACAAACAAAATACAGCAAGTACAGTTTTCATAAACGAGCATGAAACGGCATGTAAAACTCATCAATAAAATCTGCCAAAATTCTGAGTAATCCCTAACTAGATAAAGAAATGCTGACCAAAGTTTTCGATCAAAATAATATGTGTAGAATCAGTATTAAAATCATTTAGTCATCAAAATTATCAAAAAACAAAATCTAGAAAAAAATTGACACCTCTGTAGTAAAACAGTCATAACTCACTCATACGAAAACGAAATCAACCAAGGTCAGAGGGGTTTGAAAATAGACAAAATTCTCTAAAACTCATATTTTATACCGAAATTAAGTTACCGAATTCAGGGCAGTCCAAAACAGAAAACAACACAGATCAGCGACAAAATACAGATTTTTCCCTTTAACAACAACTCAACATATATCATACAAAACTTGTTCTAACCACAACCAAACATGAAATTGGGTCTACCAAGTGTCCAAACATCATGAAATAGGGTAATTAACATATCTAAAACAAGCCTATCACATGGTTCTCAACAAATACCCAAACTCTCACAAAAAGTCTCACATACATGTTCACATCAAGAACAGGTAAAACCTAAGTTAATTTATGTCAAGATTATGTCGTGAAGCAACTATGGTCAAGTTTTCACAATAGCGAAAAAACCCATCAAAGATAACACAAACAAGAGTCGTCTCTAGACCCAACTACACTATAGGTGGTATTTTTGACTTGTATCAAACAAAGGATTTGACGTACAAGTTACTTACCTTAAATTGGAGATGAAACGACTCCAAGAATAACGGGAACGGATTCCCGAGCAACAAGCAAAAATCCACGAACAAGAGAATCCAAATCCAAGAGCAACGAACCCACGAACAATAGCACGAACACACGACACGCTTCTCAAATCAAGAGAAGAGAAAACCCACGATAAGAAAGATGTGAACTTGTGGTGCTTGAGGCTTAGGAGTGTTGATCAGTAAGGGGGATGGAGATCGGATGGGGGATGGAGATCGGGAGTATGGTTGGAGGTGGGCTCAACCAAGGTGCAGTCGGAGGGAGGTGCAGCCGGGTCTGGGGTCGGGTCTGGGGTGCTGGCTGGGTTGGGGTCTCGGGTGTGCAGCCGCCAAGGGAGAGAGAGAGACAGAGAGAGGGAGAGGGTTTAGGTGTTGGGGTTAGGGTTTGTGTGAGGGGTTTATATATATAGGATTAGGGTTAAGGAGTTCGGTTATTCGGTAATTGGGTATTTTAGGAGTGGTAATAGGATGGTTTAATGGGTATTGATATTGATTGATTGAATAGGATCTCAAATAGGAATGAGTTTAATTTAGCTTTGGTAAATCTATTAGGGATTAAACAATAGGGTTGGGAATAGGTTGAGCAACCAACACCATCATAAGCACCCAAGAGCATAAGATAAAAAAGACAAGAAACAAAGAAAGAAAAGCAATAATAGACGAAGAATGAAACAAAAGACGAACAAAAACCAACACAATGAGCTTAAAATGAAATAAATGAATATATATTGAAAACAAACTCCAATATACGGTTCAAAAAAATACAAGAGAGATACAAGGAGAGAAAAATACACCAAATGAAAAATACACTTAAAAATATATAAAACAAAAAACAGGGGTTACACGAATGAAACCTCGCATGGCGATACCTTTAGGAAAACCTGGTCACCAACCTCATACTCCAAAGCTCTCCTATGGACATCTGCCCATCTCCGCTGCCTGTCTTGTGCTGTCTGAAGATGCATCCTGATCTGAGTCACTACATCCACTGTCCTGGTGATCAACTCCGGACCCAACAACTTCCACTCACCAATGTCATCCCAGCACACTGGTGATCTACACTTCCGACCAAATAGTGCCTCGAACAGTGCAACCTTAAGGATGGCTTGAAAGCTGTTATTGTACGAGAACTCTACAAGATGCAAATGGTCCTTCCACGCCCCCCCAAACTGCAACACACAGGACCTCAACATGTCCTCTAGAGTATGGATGGCCATCTCTCTCTGTCCATCTCTCTGGGGGTGAAAAGTTGTACTGTACTTCAGTTTACTCCCCAAACTACTCTGAAGACTCTTCCAAAAATGAGACCTGAACCTCGTATCCCTGTCGGATACAATACTGACTGGAACTCCATGAAGTCTGACGATCTCTTACATGTACTTCTCAGCTAGGCTCTCGGTAGATTGTCCAAGTCGGAAGGGAATGAAGTGAGCACTCTTTGTCAGTCGGTCGACAATCACCCAAATGGCATTGTGACCCTTAGGACTCCTTGGAAAAGTGGTTACAAAATCCATAGTGATGTGTTCCTACTTTCACTCCGGAATGGAAAGCTGTTGAAGAAGTCCGACAGTTCTCTGATGCTCTGCCTTCACCTGCTGGAAGATCAAACACTAAGACACAAACCGAGCAACAGCCCTCTTCATACCGTGCCACCAGAAGTGAAGCATCAACTCCTGGTACATCTTAGTACCTCCAGGACGAATAGAGTACAACGACTAGTGGGCTTCCTCAAGCAACCTCTGACGAACTTCACCCTTCGGGACACACAACCTGGACCCAAAACGAAGCGATCCATCAGTATGAATAACCATGTATGTTCTGGAACCGACCTCAACCTCTGCTCTGAATCCTTGCAACTGCTCATCACTAGCCTGAGCTTCCTTAATCTGCTCGACAAGAGACGAATGCAACTGGAGCATCTTGCAACTCTGATAAGAACTCGGAAACAACACATCCAACTTCAACCTGCGCATCTGCTCAACCAGATCCCTCTGTTAAGTCAGGAGCATGGCTGTTGGTCTCCTGCTCAAAGCATCTGGCACCAAGTTTACTCTACCAGGATGGTATTGCAAACTGATATTATAGTCAGCCATAAGCTCCAACCAACGTCTTTGCCTCATGTTCAATTTCTTTTGGGTGAAGACATACTTGAGACTTTTGTGGGTCGGTAAAGATCTCCACTCGGTCTCCAAGTAAATAGTGTCTCCACAACTTCAAAGTGAAGATCACTAACGCTAACTCCAAATTATGAGTCGGATAGTTCCTCTCATGCGGTCTCAACTGCTTAGATGCATAGGCAACAACTCGGCCCTTCTGCATCAAAACTGCACCAAGACCCTTGCAGAAGCATCACAGTGAACCACAAATCCGCCTGAACCATCTGGAATAGCCAACATTGGCGCTGACGTCAACCTGATCTTCAACTCAGCAAAAGCCTCACTGCAAGCCTCAGACCAACAGAACTTCTGATCCTTCCCTGCCAGTTTAGTCAATGATCCTGCTATCTTCGAAAAATCTTGGACGAATTTCCGATAATATCCAGCTAGACCAAGGAAACTTCTCACCTCTGAAACTGGTTTGGGCACTAGACAATATCTCACAACTGCAATCTTGGACGAATCAACAGAGATACCATCACTCGAGATGATGTGCCCCAAGAAGGTAACTCGGTCCAACCATAACTCACATTTGCTGAGTTTCCCATATAGCTGATTCTCCCTCAAGGTCTGCAGAACCAACATCAGTTGCTCAGCATGATCCTTCTGGTTTCGAGAATATACCAAAATATTGTCTATGAAGACCACCAAAAATCTGTCCAGGAACGGGGAAAATACCCTGTTCACCAGACTCATGAACATAGCTGGAGCATTCGTGACTCCGAAAGGCATCACAAGGAACTCATAATGCCCATATCTGGTTCTGAACGCTGTCTTCTGCACATCAGTCGCTTTCACCATGACCTGATGATACCCTGAGCGAAGATCCAACTTCGAAAAGACAGCTGTTCTGCCTAACTGATCAAATAAGTCATCGATCCTGGGTAGTGGATACAGGTTCTTCACCGTAACATTGTTCAGTTTCCGATAATCAATGCACAGTCGACGGCTACTGTCCTTCTTGCTGACAAAAAGAATAGGAGCTCTGCATGGTCAAACACTGGGCCGGATGAACCCCAAATCTAGCAAACCCTGAATCTGCACCTTCAGTTCTGCTAGCTCAACCAGTACCATCCTATAAGGACTCTTTGATATCGATGCCGTACCAGGCTGAACTTCAATACCGAACTCCACATCCCTATCAGAGGGTAAGCCAGGTAACTCCTATGGAAATACATCCAGGAATTCCCGCACTATTAGAGGCGTAGCCTCACAACCAGTGTGCAACTCCATCGCACAAGTCTCCTGATCAACTGCCTCAGCTTGGCCTAGGGGCATCTCCCCGGCATGGAATCTAAACTCTGCGCGACCTGGGATTTGGAATACAACTTTTTTGGCATGGGACTCACCCAACCAATCCATACCGAGAATGATGTCGAATCTAAAATTCCCAAGGACGATCAGGTCAGCCTTGAAATATGCACTACCAATAACCACGAGGCTCTGCTTGCACTCTCGAGAACAGACGACAACACCACCACCTGTGACAATGTTCCAAGCCTCAGGCATGATGCTGCGTCCAACTGATGCCGAGCCACAAAGTGTGAAGAGACGAAGAAATGGTTCGCTTCGGAATCAAAGAGAACATGAGCAGGAAAAGAACAAACTAGGATAACACCCAAGATAGATCCAAAAAGCAATAGAAAAGAAATGACGATAAGGAATGAGGAAAAGCAATATAGAGCATATAATATAAAAGAACAGAGCAAAGCAATGAAAAGCAAAGATACCTGCAACAACACCCTCTGCCGTCTCAGCATCTGTAGCTATCAGGTTGTAAGCCTAACCACTCCTGGGAACTGCGGCCCTCTGACCGACGATCTGGCATTGAAGAGGAAGCGGTGGCCTAACCGGACCATGAGCTAGGGCTACTTGCTGAATCGGCCCCTGGCTGGAAGAGCCATCTGCTGCTGCAGGCAATCCTGCACTGAGTGGTCAGCAGCGCCACACCCAAAACAACGGCGATTGGCATGCCTGCAGTCCTTGCGCTCATGCGCATCAAGTCGGCAAAAGTAGCAAAAACCAACCCTCGGAGGATCAGCAGAAGAGTAAGGAGCTGCCCTGACCAGATGGGCTGGGACAGGCCTCCAAATCAGCCCACCAGAAGGCCTAGCAACAATAGCAGAGTGCTGAACAGTCCACTAGGGAGGAGCCAACCTATTGCGAGCCTGCTCCTGAGCTCGAGCTGCCTCAAGAGCCTCAGAACAAGTACGCAAGTGAAGGGAGATGAGATGCATCTGAATATCTCGCTCAAGCCCCAAAAGAAATCTCCAAGCTCGTCCTCTTCATTCGCGATTAGAATGGCTGCAACTGGCTAAACCTGGTGAATTCTACCGCATACTCATCCACTGACCTGGCACCCAATTTCAAGTGAGTCTCATGTTACAACATTGCATGGACAATATGTAACAAAGTTCCAATAATAGAACAATGACCAACCTATTTCAGGGCCAGGAACTGCTGCTCCATCTCAACCCGAGTGCTGCTAGGGAAGAACTTCTCTAAGAAGCTCCTGGTGAACGTGGTCCAAGCAATGGGCTGCACAATCCTTTCAGACACAACCGTCCACCATATGTGGGTAAGGTCCACCAACTGGATGGTCACCATATTCACACGATCAGCATTAGCAACTCTCGCTGCCAACCAAAACTACTCCATCCTGATCAGCCACTGTTCGGCCTCCAAAGGTGTCTTAGTGCCTAAAATTTTTTCAGGTTGCAGCCTCATGAAATCTATCATTGTACCCGGATGAGGAAGGATAGCTTCCTGCGTGCATAACGGTAGTCGGGTTCCGACCAACCTCCAATGCGGCCATCACAAGATCACTATGATTCTGCTGCATTTGGATCAATCACTCCAACACTTTCGTGACAACATCTAATCCAGGTTGTTCCTTCTGTGGATGGAATTGGAACCTCTACGAGCCATGGTCTGCACAAAACCAAAAACAATTAGCATCCAGATCAGGTTGATTATTATTTGTTCATGTAATGCATGGTCTATGTACTACTGAGCCAATCCTTGATCGATCCCAAACTTGTCTAATATATTAGTCAAACTAATACATTAGCCTATTCTGGGGCTCTGATACCACTAAAAACTCTGTCACGCCCCGCTTCCGAAAAAGGAATACTGAATACAGATACGTGACTATATCCAGCGAATGGCTTTCACCATTCATAAGCTGTAAGGATCTTTTCAATATTTCACGGGAATAAACAAGAAATAAACAAGGAGAGATCAACCACGCATGCATGAATAAATTAATATGACCAAAAAAAATTTTCTTGAAACAAAATGATTAATTCTCAAACAAACTAGATCTGGAACAAGTTATAAATTCAGGGTCAAGCTGCCCAATACAAAATTATCCAAGTAACAATTACATTTATCCAAGGTAAGCAATAAGAAGTAAATAGTAGCAAGAATCCAGCCAACTAGAATCTTTGATCACCTACCCCATCGGGCAGCTGGTCACCAAAGTCTGCAATTTAACAAATTACACGAAGAGAAAAAAGAAACAAAATGTCCGTCAATGCAAGTTACGGGCTGCTTGTAGTGTAGGCAACAAGTACAGGAAAAAATAAATAGACAAGTATAGAGTAACAGGGAAAGCAAGTATAGCATGGAAAGGATGTGACTACAAGATAGAGCCACTAACTCTAAATAATGAACAGAAACAAATAGCATGGCAAGATAATAGGGTGCAAGAGGCATGTAACAAATGTCAAGTAGTATGCAAACGAGTAACAAGTAACAAGTGTAAAGTGATCATGTACAAGTAGCAAGTAATAAGTGTCAAGTGATCATATTATTTTCAAGTCTTGTATCTAGTCCTATCTAGGTAGCACTTCATGCGTCCCAAATTTTACCACATGGTTGTTACATTCAAGAAAGTTACATTTTAGATTTCATAATGGATTATAGAGGGCAGTGTACTTAGGGACAAGTATCAAGTAATCATGTATTGAGTATCAAGTATCACGTGTCAAGTGAGCAAGTGTCAAGTAATTACGTGTCAAGTATCACGTTGGATCTATGGATCCCCTTCCGAGTACATGTTTCTGCATTTTCCACTGTTAGATCTTTCCCATTAACCCCGACTTGGTTTCTTGTTATTATTATTAAAGTCAAGCATGGACATGCACAAACAAGATAAGAAATATGGTAAGATAACAATGGACAGGTACAAGTTGAATAAAGAACACGAACGGGTGACAAACGACTCATCAAGGGCTAGGATAACGAAACTTTCTATCCTAGACAGCAAGACAGTACTGTACCAAATCTTAGATTCCCATTGCCACGGACATGCAAATTTGGATCCGTTAGAAAATCTAGAAACTAGACTCTCGGCCAAATCCAGCACATATATACAAGTCACATAATAATCATAGAAACAGTGCTCAAAGCAGAATTATATACAGAAATCATGTTCAGCCAGAAATCACAATGTTGTATTCACAGGCATGGAAATTGCATAAAAACTTACCGATTAAATCCAAGAAAAATCTGGAGTATTGCCCAGTATGTCTAGTATGAGCAAATAATATTTCATAATATTCCAAAATAGATAGTATAGTCAAATAAATTCGGGAAACAGCAATATATAGCCAGTTTGTAAATCTGAAATTCTTGACACAGTAGTACTAAAACAACGATTACAGAGTATAACTCGCCATCAAAATCTGTAAAAAGGGCCGAAAAATCGATACAGCTGGCTACATTTTATATTTACAAAGCTTTTACCAACAGCAACTAGAATCAGGTCAAAATTTTGGTTCTTCACAGAACAACATGAAATTCTAGAAATATAGTAATTGTTCACAAACATAAAATAGTTTATAAATTTCATCAATTCAATCTACAAAAATTTGGAGTTAATTCTAGTCAAGTCAGGTTATATCCAAGAAAATATTAGATCCAAATCTTATCTTTAACATTAGTATTAAAATAGATAACTATACAAAATTCACATAAAACAGAATGTGGAATTTTTAACACATCTGTAGCGAAATAGAAATAACCCGTAACTCACAAATCAAAACTGAAATCTGCCAAAAATTTTAGAAAATAGACAGCTTCTACGATTTATATTCACAAATTAAGTTGATTTACTGACCTCAACAGGGTCTAAAATATTGAAACAAAATGAGCCAACAGCAAAAACAGAAGTCACTTCTTATGCACTAAATCAAATAGTTCATGTGTAACAAATCCAAATTATGACAAAATACAAAATATGGTATAATAGATGTCCAAAACAACATGGTATGGGTGT